>OZ025239.1:4267544-4805044 GCA_964019155.1 Osedax fenrisi
GGGCATTAGCTCCATATAGTTATAAGTAAAAACTTCATCTAAGTTCCTAGATTGGATGAAAGGATTCCACCAAAATAAAAACAATTAATGAAATAAATATATATGTATATAATTTCCATTTTATTTTTTAAAATCAATTTATATTTCCATTACTAAAATAGTACAATAAATATAACCTTAATTATTTTTTAAATATAATGTGTATATAGATATACAATTATTCATTATAATTATCACAATATATTTATTAATATGTAATGTTAATTAACAATAATATAATTAATCTGTGATATAATGTACTCCTACGTTATTTAATTTAGTTGAATATAAAATACACGAATAAATAAATTATTGTATTATATAACTATTATTATAAATTATGGTATTATATAATTGAATTATTAATTATTTATATATAAAATAATTATCGATAAAATGATATACTAACATAGTACACTATGATATAGCTACTCAAGTTGCCGATACGTGTAGCGATGTTAAAAGTAACATTAAAACTCTGGAACAATCGTGTACTTACACCGACTCCAATAATGTGATCAATGACGCCGTAGACATCGGCACCTGCGGAACTGAAGCGTGCATCTCGACCGGCACCAACGGAAAATCTGGTATGTAATCAAAACACACACACACACACACATATATGTATATATATATATATATATATATATATATATATTAATAGTACATCGTCAGATTGTCTTCGTGTAACATACTAATAACCACGCTCCATATAAATAGACAAGTGTTGTATCGGAGTTCAGAAAACAATGTTGGACATCAAGTGCGAAGGTTTCTCGTATCAACAAGCGAAGATTACTAAATGCGGCTGTTCCGTGTGTTCTCCTATTAGAGATGTCTACATCACGGGAGTGGTTTGTATACACGTATATATATATATATATATATATATATATTAGAATTAACTAATGATATATATTTTTCATTTTATATATATACATATATTATTATATTTAAACAGTTAGTTGATTATATATATATATAAACATAGAAAGTTAAAATACAAATATTATTATTTAAATATATAAATTAATTATATATAATATATTTATATATATATATATATATATATATATATATATATATATATATCTATATATATACATTTATGAATTTAATTTAATGATAATTAACCAATTTATATAATATGTAATACTTAACAATGATATTATTACATACAGTTGATGGGCGATAATTTTGATGCTAGTGAAACAGATTCCACAATAACAGTTAGGGATTATAACGGACCATCCATTAAAGTACAACCAAACGGAAAATTCACATTTGCTTCCGAATTCAAAGAAAATGTTGTATTCTGGGTATGTAATAGGTGTTCATTATTATATATTATTAATTATTAATTATTGAATAAAGGTAATGGAATAATATTAATAAAAGTATTATTATGTAATGTATATTATGTTATCTAAATTTAGTAAGTATTTGTGAATATTTATAATAATATAAATTATAAACTATTTATATTATTTAATAATGTATTCATATATATATATATATATATATATATATATATATATATATATATATATATATATATATATAATTAGAATACAATATAAAACAATAATATTATTGTTTATAAAATTATTTATAGGATTAATATTATTATTAGGTAATATATATATATATATATATAATATTAGGTATTTTTTAATATATATTTAATTCTATTTTTATAAAATTGCTTAATGATTTCTATAGGTAGAAGCTGACAATATAGTGACAAGATATGTAGTAGTTAACCTACAAGATGACGTAGAGGAATACTTTCTCGAGGTAACGGTTGTACTGAAACCAGCACCTCAGCTAGTAAGTGCAAGCCAGAATTACAGTCAAGTGAATATAATATCGCCCGCCGGTCTGTCTAACGTAGTCTCGCTTTCGTTTCCCCGAGACGCGTTCCAGGTTTACTATATTATACGTATTCAGACTTTTATAACCACTTAATATATTCGTATCATTTATATTAATTAGAAAGCATAGCATAATTCATGTTTACATTAAATTAAAATTATTAAATTAAATTAATAACTATATCGAAATATGATATTTTATTTATATATCTAATACATAATAATTATTTGTCATATATATTGATATATATTCATTTAACATATATTCATATATTTAATACAATGCTATATGATTGTGTTACCTAGTATCGCGATGGTAAACTGTTTACTGGAAATGTAAAAGTATACGCCTCTTTCGCTGACCCCCGAAATGTACAATCTATACTGGGAGCATCCGCTGAATTCTCTTTCGTAGATGATGAAGGTATATACATGTAATCATTCATATATCATAAACTATGTTTTCACTCATATACTCATTTATTTCATTTAAACTAACACTAGAGTTTACTATTTTAATACTATATTCATTAGTGTAATTGAATAATACAATTAATCAAATTAAATGTGTACTATGTAACTTAAATGAATGACATGTATACTTTATTTTGTAATTATCTATTTAAAATGGTAATACTTTGTATAGGTAAATAATATAATTAACAATTTTAATATTATTAATAAAAAATAAGCAAACGATAAATATTAAAATTGAAATGAAAACAATAACTACATTATAATCTCATTGGTTACATTAGTATCACGTGGTATAAGGATATTATGAACCGTATGCCGGTGATATTTAAATTATAGTGTAGTTAAGATATTTTCATATATTCAAGTATAAAATCCAAATTATGGAGTTATTATAAATCGTGCATATAATCATACGAACAAAAAAAAGTTGACAAAAATATCAACTAAATTAATTTAAAAAATATGGTAAAATGCTTGGGAAATCCAAACGAAATTAGGGCGCATTCCTCAAGTACCGTTATCGCTGTTATGTAATCACTGTACGTCGAACAGGTATTTCACGTCTGCTCGAAACATACGGAGTAGCGACAGTAACAGCTACTAGCGAGGGAGGCGAACCTCTAGAGATCACAGGCCAGCTAACCATGTCTGTCGATGCAGAGGCTCTGGGAATTCAATCTATAACCGGTAATCTATATATTATTATTATGAGATATTTTGTATAGATGATTTACCTTCGTGTATTACTATTGTACAGTATATACATGTACAGTATACACTGTATATACGTGTGTACATAAGTGTACATACTTGTATAAATATAGTTATATACTTACATTTATTATTTATGATATGTTTAATAATAATTAATATTAATAATCATATTAATTATTTCATATTAAATATATTAATTAGTATATTATAACCATTATAATTAATGATATCATATATATGTTTAATATTAATTATTGTATATCATATTATGTGGTGATTTTGAATAGGTACTTCGGCCGCCCTATTGTGGACAATAGATTTAGAAAGCGGCGGTTGGGAGAAGTACGGAAGTTTTAATCTGGCGCCGAGCTCAACATCAAGAAGGAGAAAAAGAGCATTGTTAATCATTAATGGTTGTTTTTAATTTAGGAAATTAATATATAATATATAATCTATAATGTATAAATCGTATATATTATGTGTTGTATATCTGTGTGTGTACTGCTAATGGATATGAGTATATAGATATGTATGTATGGATAACACCAGGTTCAAGGTTAAGGTTTATTAGTTATGCAGAAACGGGGATATGGGAGATAGTGGATCAAGGAGTGTGGTGTGCTGACTGCCGAGTCTAGAAACCCGGGAGTTCTTATAGGGAGCGTGGAACGCACGCCTATACATTTAATACCATATTAGGGAGTTATCGAGGAATGCGCGCGACTTCGATTTCGTAATATCGCGCGCGCTCGCATTCCAGATAAGCGTGTGTTTGACAATAACACAATAACAACTCGTGGAATTAACCCAGCGTGGTACTTCATATGTGTCTATATATGGGCACAAAATATACATTGGAATATAGATATCTACGAGTATGCAATACTGCGTAGTATAACGTGATATGAATATATATATATATATATGATATAGGGGTATATGCATATATATAGGTATATATATATAATTGTGTATGCGTGTATACAGACATGTATGTGCATTTGCAATATATATATATAACAAATGCAGATAGTATTTCGCATTACAAATAATATTTCATGTTAATCACACGGTAAGTAGTATTTATTATATGGATGTATCATTAATAAACGTTTATCTATAATATAACATAACACTGTAATGATTTTAAATTAATTAGGAAAGATTGTTCTCCCTCCCGGTGTACCAGTGTTTAATTTGGATTTCCCGTTACCTAATCGAGAAACTTGTCATGTATCCGTTAGTAAAATATACACATTTATTTTTATTCGCAATCACTTATTTTAATAGCTAATGTAAATGCATAAATACTATAAAAAGAATATATTTAACTCAATATATATTTATATATTAAATATATTGTTTATATGATATCGTTAATTGATATTATCTATTATTAATTACTTCACACATACATTCATAAGATAAAAGTCACGACAGGACCGGCATTCATACATCCATTATATGGAGTGATGTTACACGGATTATCTTTTGCTCCAATTAATGGTCAAATGAAAGCCATTAGTAGTGTTAAGAGATCTACTAACACCCAGGGAATGGCTTGCGTTATAGTAGTATGCAATACGAACACAGAAATTGCGATAGAAGGAACTGTATTGGTAAGTGTAACAAACATATAAAATATGGTTTATCTTATAACACTAATAAAATCATATTTAAACTCGCTCATTCCATATGCGAAGAATACACGAATATACTTAAATACATTCATTTGTTAATGACAAATTTATTACTAATTATAAAATATATAATGAAAATGTATTATTTAAATTCAGTAAAATAATGTATATTAGTCAAACTTTATATGATAATAATTCATCTTTCTCATCTCATATACATATTAAATAATATATATATATATATATATATATATATATATATAGATTAGATATGTACCTATAATAAATTTATATTTACATTTTATTTCATATAATATAAATATATGGCATATATATAAATACAAATTTATATATATATATATATATATTAGTTTAATACATACATAGTTTCTTATGTAATATACCCTTTATAAGTGATTAACTATCATACTTGAGAATATACATCGACAGGTTCACCCAACACATGATCTGCCTACTGGATTCAGTGTTACAAACGTAGTCAATGGAGTACGGATAAATGTCAAACTACCTACCTCACAAGTTCAGGATGGGCCGGTATTCAGTAGCAGGGCAAAGTGTTTAAAGAATACCAAGCATTACTTCCAGGTATACATCGCAGTAGTAGTAGTAGTAGTAGTAGTAGTAGTAGTAGTAGTAGTAGTAGTAGTAGTAGTAGTAGTAGTAGTAGTAGTAGTAGTAGTAGTAGTAGTAGTAGTAGTAGTAGTAGTAGTAGTAGTAGTAGTAGTAGTAGTAGTAGTAGTAGTAGTAGTAGTAGTAGTAGTAGTAGTAGTAGTAGTAGTAGTAGTAGTAGTAGTAGTAGTAGTAGTAGTAGTAGTAGTAGTAGTAGTAGTAGTAGTAGTAGTAGTAGTAGTAGTAGTAGTAGTAGTAGTAGTAGTAGTAGTAGTAGTAATAGTAGTAGTAGTAGTAGTAGTAGTAGTAGTAGTAGTAGTAATAGTAGTAGAAGTAGTAGTAGTAGTAGTAGTAGTATGGAGAATAACTATAACTATGATATCACTATACAAATATTGAAAATCAATAGTGAAATAAATAAAAATAATAATAAATAAATGTGAAGTTTAACGAACTAACGAGCAAACTCAATTATAACATACATATAATAAGGAGTATAAGGAGGAAGAGGAGTTCGTTTACTTTACTTGATTAAGGACATTTAGGATATGTGCTTAATGTGCTGATAATGTTAATAGTAATATATCATTTATTAGCGAGTAATAATTAATTGTACTATTACAAATAATAAATCATAATAATAGTATACTCAATCGATACACTATTACATTAGCTCAGCAAACCTGTTAAATCTATGGTGGCATTGCTGTCCAATAATCCAGGAACTCTAAATGTCGTGGAACCGGCATTAGGTGCCCGTTTGTCATGGCAACCTGCCGATAAACCTGTATATACTATGTGTGCCGTGTCATTACTCATTCACGTTAGTTTATTAATATACCCACATTACATCTACGAATATTATTTAATAATAGTTAACTTATAATATATATGTTTCTTAAATGTATGATAATATTTGAATCAAATAAAATCGAGTTAATATAAATCACCAAATGATACTTTTAGTAAAATATATCGGGATACTGTTATAAGTTACAATTTATAAGATATATTATTAATATATATGTATATATAATGAATATATCAAGGTAGCTAATAATATGTATATTATTTTAATAATATTGTATCTAACTTCGCCCATCGCTTACTATTAACATGCACACACACAACTACAAACGCACGTATCACACACACTCACCCATTCTTTCAGCATAACGGCCAACAAATTACTATATATCGGGTATTTGGAGAATCTCGAGAACAAACCGGTCTGCTGTACGGAACATACATGACGGACCTGACGCTAGCGTGGCCCCAGGCTATAAACCACTTTGTCAGCTGTGTTCTGGTCAGATGTCCGAATAACTATCGAAGGACGAATGTCAAAATACATATCGTCTCCACGAATAGGAAAAACTGTAAACTATTGTTAGTCCTAGACATGTCCTGTACGACATGCGTAGATTTAAATAGGCTTAATAGTGTCCCGGTTAAACGTGCAGCAGAAGTATTTTATAAATTTTATTTATTTATTCAAACTGTATGTATTTAAAGTGCCGATATATGTTAAATATACACATATACACGCAAACATGAATCAACATACATATACATATATGTATATATATATATATAACAATTTATATATATATATATATTTCTATCTATATTATTTAATGTATTCAAAATTCAATTGAACTTAACCCCATTATTACGATAAATTAACTTAACCCCATTAATACAATAGAACGTCATTCAATTTGAATACCAAGATATCAAATCAAGCTAAAATATATCGAACCGGTCAATCGAACACGTCTCAACATCTGACTATATATAACTTATTACCTACTTCTCTACCCGGAGGTTTATTACATATGGTTAGTGGTGCGGTCTTGTACTATATATAACTTATTACCTACTTCTCTACCCGGAGGTTTATTACATATGGTTAGTGGTGCGGTCTTGTACTATATATAACTTATTACCTACTTCTCTACCCGGAGGTTTATTACATATGGTTAGTGGTGCGGTCTTGTACTATATATGTTCGTCATTTATATCGTACACTGTTACATATTAGGGTACAGCGAATTCAACTTATAGGGTAAAGATCGTTAAAATATCACCAAAAATTGCCATGTACCCTATGGTACACGATTCTTAAACTCACTAGGGTACAAAATATATATATTTATTAGAGTACATATATGTTAAATATTAGGGTACCTGACTATTAAATATTAGGGTACGTGATTATTAAATGGACATATCATGCAATTCAATTGGGGACACTACTTATACCCTAAAAAAGGCACTCTCTCTACCCACATTGTTAACAGCGTATGCTATTATAATATAACTATAATATATATTAAATAAAGGTTATACTCATAATATATATATATATATATATATACACTTGAGCGGGTAGTATAACATATTGTCACATCTATTAATCTAAAAACGTACTCAAATTACTATGTAATAGGGTTCAGGATCTACTTTGAAATCGGCAACATTAGCGGTAATAAATAATTGTCGAACAAACTATCTTCAATCTATCGCTTACTACGGATGTTAGGGTAAGAGTTCATAGTTGTGTCCCATTATATATGTGTGACTTCTATAGATATATCTATATATCCGCCCGTCTCTATCTAAATATCCCTATCACTCTATATCCTATCTCTCAATATCACTATGTATATATATATATATATATATATTAACAAGATTATTTTGTATTGAAAATTTAATTTACAATTTAAAATAATATTTTTTGTATCACATTGTTATAAAAAAAATATATAAATTATAATTCTGTTTTTATATTAAATTAATATTTTATATTATGCATTATACAAATATTTTAATAATATTTAAAATTAAATTTTCATTTTAACTATAATTAAATATTGTATTAACAATTGATGATGTTATTCAATTTGTATTATATTCATTAACACTCTACGTATGTATTGTAATATTAATTAATACATATTCAACTTTAATTATATTATGTACATATTTTATATGTGAAATATATTTATTTTATAAGGTCAGATATTCACAGAATTAATAAGATTTTATATGATACTAACATAAATCACACACATACAAACATATATATATATATATATATATATATATATATATTCCAAAGGATATATCAATAATTAGTAATATTATAAGTAATATTAATTATTTCCAATTTAAATATAAACCTGTTTATAAAATATAGGCTGATGGGTCTCGTCGTCATATTTCAATATATGTGGTAGGTATATATATATATACTTTACACCTATTAATATATTAACTAATTACTACATTGTAATAGTAAATTGCACGAAAAATACACGTTGTATTAGAAACGGAGGAATATCTTCTATTATTACTGATGAGTCCGAAATTAATATTTATATTGTAATAGTTATTTGTTTACAAAATATATAATCGAGAACTATATATATAAGAAAGAATAAATATATTATAATGCATGTTTATTATTTATTAATATCTACTTATTTGATAATAGCAAGACTATTATTATACATGAACAATAATAGGAAACGTTCGTTCGCTCATAGTATTAATTATTTAATGTATTTCTTCAATAATAATACCTTCTATTTAAATAAGTTTATACATTCATTAATAATAAGGAAAAATGTATATGTATTATGGCATCAATATTATATAATATATTAATTAACATATTATTAGATTACACTTAATCATATTTGTAATTATAATTATTACATTACGAATACTTAATTGTGATGTCTAATTCTTAAATAATGCGAAATAAAATAGTTAATAACAATTAATAAACTCAAAAGTTTGCACTTAACACATACATTCAATATAATAACACACACTTACATACACATACACATATACGCATATAGGATTATGATTTAGATATGTATTTGTATAGAGCATTATACTTAATCGCAATATCATTATCTATATATTTATCATTCTAATATCAGAGGTATCATCATTAGTATAAGCAATACCAAGTGGCTTGCTCTTTAGAAAACATTCGCCTACCTAATACATAGTAATACATAGTGATATACTAATCTATTATTAGAATACGCTCGGTAGTGTTTACATTTACTAAATATACTGACTATTTTTAATTATATATTAAACAGCCTGTATGGCTGAACACGCTAAGGAATCATACATAACTACATGCAGTATACTAGTCATATATGATACGCGATAAACACAATCTGCACCGATAACATATGCCTTAAGTTAATACTTTATTGTTACTATTAAAACCATGGATGTATTAAAATGAGAGCGGCTTCGAAATAATATAATAACAGCTTGATTATAATAAAAATGTAAATTAAATTCCTGATGGGATGAAAGAACTTCACGAAAATAATAAATAACAATACAAATTTGTAATATATTATATAAAATAAAGCGTATAATAAACCGTGATGATTATTATTATTGATTGATTTATAATGTATGTAAGAAAATATATAATCGAAATATATAATCGAAAGTATAAAGTATACATATTTTCTAACGATAACTTACGTTATAGAAATAAACAAAGAATAATAAGAAATTAGGGGAAAATAACCGAATACGGACACTCTAGGTATCTCAGAAACCATAAATACTACAAAAAAATGTTAATGAATAAAATATTCATAATTATATAAATAGTCTAAACATTTTATTTTATTTTTAATAATTCAAAATATTGCTGATATATCCATTAAACTGATTTTTGTTTACGTTTTTAAATTTATGAAACAAAATGTCAACTTAAAACCTTCTCGAAGATTGAGAATATACAAATGTATCAATATAAAATATAACACTATATGATTTAATTGTTGTAATTTTCTAATTACTAACATTAATTTAATTTCATAAATAATTTATCTGATCAATCCGACAATTATATAAGTTATCTACACTACCATACCATTAATACTGTATACAGCCCTGTGTATAAACATTCACTCTATATCCCACACATATTATTGATTTATTTCATTCATTAATTCTATTCATTAAACAACATTTATATTATCATTATTCAAAAAAAATATTATTTTTTAAAATCACTGAATTGTTTATACTAATATTGTATATATCTACAAGATAATAATTCTTTAACATTTAAATGGAATAATCGTAACAACCCTCCCAATTATACAATCCAACTCATGCGTTCACCTTCATTCTTATATATATATATGTCCCAAATTAATTACATTTAATAATACGCTGTCACCACCACTACACATAGCAACACAAGTCTCACCACAACCTAATAACGATATAAACATAGATGCACCAATGTCCCAAACCAACACTTTAAATCATATTATGAACAGCATTACTATCATCAAATATCAACACATTTATAACACTGAGATCATAAAAGAACTTATTAAATTAAATAAGACTAAGCCCATTAAATCCTCACCCTCTAGATCAATCACTTCAATTAAATGTTCACTAAATAAACACATTCCTCCCCTACTCTCCCTAAAGATTTCTAAACCTAAACCAAATTTTATAAATAATTTAAACCAATCTCAGGACATTACAATTCCAAACAAATACTCTAAACATATAACATATATAACATCACCCACATCAAAGTCGGCCTTCCCCAGTCCAATAATCCTATTCGCCATAAAAAAAACAATCTCCTGTATAACTCGAAAATCAAATACGTATTCAACAGTAAAACAAACAACTACGAATTACGTCACTACCACAACAACAAAGTTAATTTGAAAATAATCTCCCTTAACCTCACCCCTTTCTGTTATTAAGCATTTGAGCAAACTCTTCAACAATCGTACATGCATTAAAATACGACAAGCAGCATCTAATAATCCGATACATTCATCCAAACATACTGACTCCACTAATCATACTCAACATAAGTCTGGGGTCGATGGCTCAGTGGGACAATCAAAAGCTAGTAAGCCATATGTTCCGGGTTCGACTCCAGGTAGTTCTTGGTAGATATATAACTATATATAATAATTATATATATATATATATATATATATATATATATATATATATATATTTATATTTATTTGTTTTTGTATTTATTTTGATATGTTATGATTCGAATCTAATATATATTGGTATACTATATTTAATATATGCATACAATTATATATATATAAATGGTTCTATATATAATGGTATATATACCATTATATATAGCACCATTTGTATATATATATATATATATATATATATATACAGTGATGGTAACATCGGTAAATACATGCTGAACGAGGCTCTAATGACCAGTTTCACATTCATAACCAAATACGTTATCATGCTGATGATTGACAAGTCTGACGAACCGAGACAACCGGATGTAAACAAGTCGGTGACCAACCAAACGTCCTCTGATAATGAGGCGGGCAAAGAATCCGAGATTATAAATATTCGCCCAATACTATCAACACATAGAGGAGCGCCAGAGATAGAGGTTAATGCGGAAAACTTGGAGAACATAGTAGACCTCGCTATATACTCATTGGTTGATTCTGTTCAAAGTAGCGAACAACTTAAGACCCTTAAAGAGCAAGTGGATAATAATCCTGAGATAATCCTTGATGTAGTGCAAAGAATCGGTGATTTCGCCAATTTTACTATGGATGATCAGGTATGTTTATATATATCATAGTCCCCTATATTCTCACTTATACTGTATCGTATTGATTATTGTTCTTCTTTATTATATAACCTTCCTGCTTCCTCCATATTACACAGAATAATTGGTTCATACATAAGATACATTTTCAATATTAAACTATCTGATCATTCCTCTACTGACTCATTTCAACTTCTACCAAACTGTTTCCCTTTTTAAAAATGATCCGTAATTCAACTCCTTTCTATTACCCATAAATCTATATATTCATCCACTCCTTCATATATATTTGACTTACTTTCAATTCACTCCACCACCCAAGATACGCCATCCTCCCTTAAATTCTTGAAACTCTCATTCTCCTACATTATCCCATGTGGGATACATTACCCCATTACCCTATCTGGAATATACTCCATTCATCTATAAGATCAATTCAATCTCCCACCTCCTCCAATACTCATCTTAAGTCATATATATCCTCTATCTAATATCATTATATTATTATCTTTTATATTTCGTTCTTATTACTTCCACTTTGTTCCGTTAGTTTTTTCATTTGTTGGTGTAGTTGTGTTTTATTATTATTATTATTATTTAATTTACTTGCACTTACGAGGAGTGTTATCACTTTGTAATGATGCCTGCATAACGTAACATTATTTCATCATCATTCATCATCATATATATATATATATACATATTTATGTACTACCTATTCATGTATATTAAATATATTATGATAATCACTTTAAATAAAAACAAATTTTGTAAACAATTACTATGCGTGTATGGTATACGCACTATAGAACCGTACTCATTAAAACTATCCGTATATCATATATAACATATTATCCGATATAATAATGTCCTTACATAATGTTTAATATATTTAATATTCAATGAATATATATTTCTGTAACATTATGAGAATTATTATCTACAATTAGTAAACTATTCTATACATATGTTTATGATATACTTACACCTCTAATATGTATATACCTGTGTAACCTTTTAACATTGTAACATAATGGTTAATACACTGCCATCAACATAGTGTGAGTTTTCGGCCGTGTTTCGAAATTATTTATACATCTATGTAGGATGTATAAATATAACACATTTTAGTAGAAATAACAAAATCAAGTGCCTCACCGACCGCAAATTTCAGTATACGGACGATGATTGGCCGAACCAAACTGACCTTGATCACATTTAAGTGACCAATGGTCGACCCTGTTTCAATTACATGCTAAACAAGTAGTAATTACTTCGAATATTTCTATATAACTAGTTTAATAATGGTAGATTACGATACTATCAATGTAATGTTGAAAGAATTATATACATATTGCATATGAAATAAATTAGATCTACTTACCTTGTAAGTTAAGTTTTCAAGAACTAAGAAAGTGTTAAATTAAGTTTTACATCTTATTCGGTATATAAATATTTACTAATAATACATATCTCTTTTCTAATCGTTTTCTTAGTTCTATAGGAGTTGTCAGTAGCGGGGAAGTATGTATCCTTCGTTAGTAATCTCTATTTAGGATATAAGATAGATTAGCTCACCTTTTCTATACATTAAATGTAATAATATTAAAATAATTCATTTAAAAACGAGTTTTTGCATTGATTTTTGTATAGAATTCATATTTTTACTCCTTGACTATGATGCAATAAGTTACAATTACTCTAGCGTATAATAAAGTTTCACAATATATACGTTAGTAAACATGCTGTCCTTACTATTAATTCGTTTTGATAAACACATATTACTTAACTACTACGGTAGAATTTCTAATAATAATATAATTACTATACGAATAAGTAAATATTACGATCAAATTTCTGGGCGAAAATAAATTAGAAAAGATAACTTTTATTACCTCTAAAGAAATAAGAATATATAATATTCAATTGATATTTATTATAAACTACAAAAGAAGAGAGAAGATTCTATTCATTATTATTATTATTATAATTAATCTTTAATATAATTACAGCATGTCATGACTAACCAAGCGTCTGTTTCATCCCGTTACAGGTGCAGTCGCAAGCAGAAAGGTTCATCAAGGTAGTATTCCAAATCATGAACGGAGATGTTAACGACGGCGAGGATATTCTCGAGGATCCAGACTACCAGCAAGGACAGGACACAGATATGCCCGTGGATGATGTTTCGGAAGATGAAGAAGACGATACGATGAGCTGGGAGGAGGTTGGGTATATTGACGCTAATGATTGGCTGGTTACAGAAGATGAGCAGGAAATGGAAGAGGAGGAAGTGGAAGAAGAGATGCGGAAGGAAGATATAGACGCCGAAAAAGTGGAAGATCTTGAAAACGAGTCCGAAGTTGTGGGCGTGTTGAATCAAGGTGACCTGGCAGCTATTAATAGACTCGTTGCCTATGGTTACGAATACGGTTTGTTATCGTTATCATGTAGGCTATAAACATTAGCGATACTAATATACCGTAGTACCTATAGTACATTTAGTAGTTTTCTTATTTCTTAAGCCTTTTTCTAGATAATATTAATTCTATAGAAGTTATATTGATATCACTATTAAACTAAAAAAAATATATATATATATATATATATATATATATATATGTATATATATTGTTATTAGTGATGATGTAGTTGTGTAATAATGTGAAGGCATATATTGACATAGTAGAAGTGTTGATAGAAGTATATTGTTAATGGTAGAATTAATATAGATAGTGCGAAGATAATAGTTATAGTAATAGAAAAGTGGCAGTCACTGTAATAGTGATAGCTTTAACTTAACTTAACATAACTTAACTTATATATATATAATAATAGATATAACCTAATCTGAACATAAACAATATATAATATAATATATATATATAACCTAATGTAATAACAAAACCATATTAAATAACAGACGAGTGTAAAAAGGTATATGTAACGTGTGAAGGAAATGAGCTATTAACGCTCTTCATATTGAGAGATGAAGATAGGGAAGACAATAAGGAAACTCTCAAACAGAAGGCTGCCAGAGATGATTCTGCAGATAACAGTTAAAACACACGAATAACCACACACAAGCAAGCACTGAGAAGAATAGTGGACTAATAAATAAAGCTCTATAAGATATCTACTGTGTTTACATTATTTATATTATAATAATCGCGACTTTAGCCCCAACAAAGACAGGATATCACAATTGTAGGATTAAATATTAAAAAAAAATACTTATTCATATTTATTATTAAATTCATAACAGTTCATGTATATATAATTTTTTGATATCTCTTATAGTTACTGAGATACGAGAGAGGGTCGGTATTAGGAGGGGGTCGGTAATCGGAGACTTTCCCCTTTACATTTACAATATTTGTAATTATAATATATTAAATAAATGATAAATATACCTTTTAATTATTTTATTTACCTCTATAATTGTATGTAACAGTGAGGTCACCCTTCTTTGGGAATGGGAGGATGCAACCTTCGTCCAGTGTTAAATTGGTTTCTGAGAGTATACATCGTTGCAGAATTATAGTAATGTTTGTTTGAAGTGACCTGTCTTCCATACTTCGGCTGGTATTTCATCTAATTCGGCGGTTTTATTTGTCTTTGTTTTTCTGAGTACCATTCCAAGTTCTTCTATAGTAAATGGACTCAATTTGAAGCTCTTTGTCAACTATTTTTACTATTTCTTGATCGGTTGTTATCGGATTTTTTCCTTGTGATAGAGATAAATGTTGTTTCCATTTTTGTATACGCTCTTTGTCATCTTTTGCTTTAATTTTAGATCTATTTGTTGTCTTTCTACCAGTAATTTTGTTGACAATTAGATATAGCGGATTTCTTATTATCTGCAGCTGTCTTAATTTTTTGATTAGTTTATCAAGATTTTCTTTCATTTTCAATGATAATTGTTTCAGTACGTTTCGTTTCTCTATTATATTTATATGTTCCCATGGTATCCTTTCTTTTCTTTTATTTTTATCGGAATACATTTATTTATAGCTTCTGCATGAGAATCAACAAATGCTAAGTATTTATCATATGTACTTTTACATGATTTAATTGAGTCTTCGAAATGTTATTTTAGATAGCTTGTATAATTCTTTTCAATAGATTTGTCTTTTGTCAGAGTAGTACAGTCATATCGTTTTTTGTTAACTATTGCCTTTTTATTAGATCTTAAATTTAATTTAAATGTATCGGTAACAATTCTATGATCATAGTAAATACCTTCGAACGTATTGTAGGCTTCAGAGTTCCTAGCAATATTTATCCATTTATTATAATGTTATCCAATGTATATTTGCTATAGTTTCTGCCTTAATATTAGATATTTCGTATAGACATAGACACTACTCATATGTCTGTAACTTCGAGGTTGGCTTTGACATGTCGAATGAATATCGATTATTGTTCGTTCCATGAACAGTTTTGTAATATAATTTATTATTAATTTATAATAATTATAATCGTTATATAAAACTTTAATTACCTGCAATATCATATATTCCGTCACACATTTTATTGTAGCAGCCATCTATTTGTCTAATAATATCTCTTAAAAGTGCATGTGCAAATAATTCAAGAATCTCATTTCGAATTTTCCATGATAATAGCTGTATTTTCTTAGTTTTTTACTTCCTTTAATTGTTCCTAATTGTTCAACTTTATTATTATAATATCATGTGCCCATCGAAACTTTTACCTTATAAGGTAAATATATGGTATACATCTTTATTTAAATAATACTTTATATTTAATAATTATTGTTCGTTTTAATTATACGTATACTCTATGGACCTATGTTATGCATATATGATTATAATTAAAAATAAATAAATAAACCTATATCTATATTTTGTAAGTAATAGCTTTATTTTTATACATAAATGTTCATTATATAAAATATTTTTCATTTTATAAATATATATATATATATATATATATATATATATATATATATATATGGAGTATATATATATATATATTGCGTCAGAATAATAAATATAATTAGTAATTATAATTATCAATTACTGTAAAATATGTAAAATATTATATAAAATATGTTTATAATAAATTTAAATATATGTTTGCAATAAATTTATATTTTATTAATATGATATTTTTAGATGAAATTTGTTATAAAAAATAACATAAAATAGATGTATCAATATTTAAAGTAAATGTTTTATATATTTAAACCAATTATTTACATACATTAATTTATGATTTATTTTTTGATTACATATTATTAGAAGAATTATAGTCAAAATATAAAGTAATATCGTTTTTCAAATATTATTCATTTAAAAAAAATAAATAATAGAATATAGAATGATATAATACAGAACAGTAATTGTTATACGTGATTTTAACATAGCCACTTGGCTTAGGCGTCGAGTACACAAGTAGTAGGACGGGGGTTCTAGCCCCGCACGGATCAATAAAATAGGTCTTAAAATAATATTTAGAAGTGATCACTAGAATAGATCGAACTTTTATAAATAATTGTGTGTATAAGTAATTGTCAGCTTTCGTTAGTTCTATGAAAGCCTTAACATAAGAGTTACTTCGAAAGTACATTAGAGATTCATGTGGTTATATGTTAAAACATTAATTGTCGGATAGTAGTAGGAGAATATGTTAAAGGGCTCAATATTATATTATAATCATTTATATTTAACTATTTTTTTCTAATAAATATTAATATTATCATATCTGGTAATATGTTAATATGACATATACCAACTTTGAATATTATAAGTATTATTATTATTATTATTATATGACTATTAAATATATATTTATTTTATATCCATATATCTCTTAATAGTTGAAATTCATTCATCATTGGTGGTATTACCTTGTTCAGTATTATATACTAATTACGAACATCATTAATCTATTCTATTATTTATCGAATTCTATTGCACAACTAAATGTCCTAAATTACTTATATTATATATAATCATTACCGCCATATATGCTACATAAAGTTATGTCTATAAATATACTTCAGATTTAATTATAAAATGTATATATCATATAATAAGTCTTATAATAAAATGTATATCATATCAATAATTAAGATATACATTTTAGAGTGAATACTAAATTATATAGTTTATAGTCTATATATATATAGTAACTAGCCTTCGTATCTATTTTTAATAGGTTACCTATAAGTTATTGAATATAAATTGTAATTTATAATTTAAAATATACTAGCAATACTAGATTTAAAACAATGAATAATAAATCATCACCCGTGGTTTAATTGTAGTGGCCAATTATGTTTGGTATACTATATGAGTTGGGTATAGTATACATAATAGGTATTACCTATAGTTTAATGGATATTAAGTAGCTGTATACTAATGTGTACAACTAATAACATATTAGAAGTTTAAGAACTGACATTAAACGGACACTAAACTGTCTAATGCATTTCGTAAATATATTATTTATGTTGAAGAGTATACTCAAATAAAACTATTAAACTATAATAAATACATAGTTTATCTGTTGTACCTTTGTTAAACAAATATTTTGAAACGTTAACATGTACATTATCTGATAGTTTGTATTTTATTCAAATCTGAATTCTATATTAAATAAGTGAAATATTATTGCTATATATTATTGCGATATCGAATATGTAAACATTTAAAATCCACGATAAAAATCGTATATTTAAAATGGCGTATACACGTGATATACACGTATTCAGTATTTATTATTATATCAAAATCACACGTGATATACATATTACTACAGACTGTAGTCTACAGTATACTGCTATTGTAAACGACATATCCAGGCACGCGAATCCAAACATGTATATCGAATAATTAAAACCATTTATAAATAAAAACTTTTATTTCGCGCCGAGTATAAATACATTATTAATAATTAACATGCATGTATTAATACGCGCGTGCACTCGGGTACGTAAGTAGTTCGGTTATCGGTCGGGTACATTCGCTCTCCTCGGTTCACAGTATTGCCGTGCTCGCTGATCGTAACAATAGGCCACTATAAACAGCGTAGAGAACAAAGAGATCGCCACATTCGCCAGTAGTATCCGCGCTGCTCTGTAGTAACCTGTAGCGGTGATTCGTTAACATCTACGTATGTGCGCGTGTGTGTGCGATGAGCGTAAATACCCCGTTTATATATAAATTAAATTATAAATATATTTACTTTATTGGATATTCTATAAATAGATTAATCGAGTTAACATCGAAGTGCTTAATGCGATACACGACGTTTACATCGCAAATGCTATAAGCTAATCATAACTAGGTCAGTAGGTTAAATATCAGCTTGACAGACGATTTCCGTTGGAGCTGAGTTTTAACAACGGCTCTATATAGAGGCTAGTTTATAGTATTTCGAATTTAATATTTGTATTACATTGTCCATAGCTTAATAACTAATACAGAACAATAATAATAACAACAACAGTAGAATTTAACAAACAATAAAAACAACAACAGAATCAGCAGAGTATCAGGTGTTATTTTTAAATATATATATATATATATAAATGAAGTATAGTTGATTATAGGACATATGAAGGACACCATTGTTAGTATATATATATATACAATATTGAATTGTTATCGAAAATCTGTAAACAAATAAACGATTATATTAATGTTGTGTTCGTTTAAACTTTTAAATAACTATTCAATAACGTATACATACTAAAAACGATGTCCTTCATATGTCCTATACTCAGTTATACTTCATGTATAGGATATAAAGGGGGCAGGTATACTTTCACATTTATAAATCCGTAATTTATATCATATAGCATGAATATTTAATATACGTAAATAGTATTTATTAAAAACCCCGATTTATAAATAAAATTATGAATACCAATTTATTTAAATTAATGGCAAATTCTATAAATTTAATAAAAAAAGTAGTATTCTACTATGATCCATGGGAATTTTAAACTTGAATTTTAAATTAGAAATGCTATTAGCAATCCTCTATAAATTGTATATATATATATATATATATATATATCGTCCTCTTTTTTATAATGCATATATGCATATATACGAATATATTCGTAAATTGTATCCTATATGAACAATATAAATATTTAATATACGTTAGAAATAATATAAATTAACATACTCCATTATAGATGAGTACAATTATAAATGATTTAAAATAATGGAAAATTCAATAAATATTATAAGTTAGTATTCTAATTCTGTAGTATACTACCTATAGGTATGATACTTTTGAATTAGAAATACTATTACCAATCATTCATGCCCAGGTTATGTTAAATATCAACATTGGAGTTAATTTTTAAACCGGAATTTTCATAAGAGCTGAATTTTAACAATGTGGATGATTGTTTTACAGAATTTCTAATTCAAACGTCATCACATTGACCTCAGAATAACAACAAACACGGAATAACCATAACAACAAAATGGAAGAATTTAACGGAATATAAAACACAAAACAATCTCGTAAATTGATTATACTTTTATTTTTAAATATATATATATATATATATTTATATATATATAAATATATATATATATATATATATATATATATATATATATATATATATTTATTTGATTTGTTTCGTTCTTCAAATTTTATATAAATATAATATATGATATTTTTACATTTACATATGTAAATATATCACATATTACATTTATATAATATTTGAAGAATGAATACAATAAATATGCTCAATTATCGGACGTATAAAATAAATTCAATACAATTTTATTATTTAAATAATTTAATCATATATAATTTAAATTTATAATATTTTTAAATATGCCCAAATTTCCCATTAAGAAATAACAACTTGGAAATATACTTTTTTTATCATTTTCATCTATGGCATATATTCATACATTATTGAATAAGTATGTAATTTAATATTTATATAGCTCAGTTGGCACACATATATAGACATGTATACCTATAGGTATCGATAAAGTCATTGATAAACTCCTATCTGATAAAGTCATTACGGGTATTACTCGAGTATTTAAGTGATCAATGTTGGAACTATTGCTATAGCTGGTTACTCTGGTTATGTTCCGGTACAATAGTTGTTTTACCCTATTAATTTCAATATGTATATATATATATATATATATATATAAAATATTGTATATATGTATATGTATGCAAAACAAAATATACATGTATTATATATATAAGTATGCGTATGTATGTTCGTGTATTAACACGTATGTATATACGTATGTATGTATGTATGTATATACACATATGTAGGTATGTTAGTTCGTATACGAACTGGTACAGTCGGAGCTTTCGTTGTTGTCGCAGTCGCATTCGCAGGTTGAGCTGATCATTTTGCCATCAGATTTACAAACTCGATCACTACACCTGTCACTGTATCCTGTCGTATGTGGTACTGTACGTATGTGTGTGCGTTTGTGTGAGGGTGTGCGCAAGTGTGTGTATTTGAATATGTTTAGCTATGTGTGCGGGTTTTAAGATAAGATAAGATAAATTTTATGGTAATCATTATAAGAAAAAAACAATAAACGGACAAATAAAATAGTCAGAAGATTTTCGAGGTATTTGACCTTATAATACATTTAGTGCGATATATATATATATATATATATATATATATATATCATATTTCTATCATTTTATTTACTTCCTAAAAAATGCAAACTTGTAAATAACTTTTATTTTTAAAATAACACATGTTATACTTAAAAACGACAATTGTCGTATAGAAGATGTATTATTATCCGTGAACACATTTATGAAAAAATATATAAAATATTTAAAGTTTGAGAATTTAAAAAAGGTTGTTTTTTCGTTTAGATACCTTCATGTAGTCTCACGAATGAAGGCCCGCCCCTTTCTTAAGAGGAATCACGTGATATTGTAAGTGACACATGTCAGTAATACGAACTACATAGTGTGTTCTCCATTCTCATACCCTCGGCACAATATCCACTTGTTTTAAACATCGGTGTCCCATACATATTTCCCCTGTTAGTTTAGCTATGCTTATTATATATGTATATAATATACTATATATATACTATATATATAATGTATATATATATATATATATATATATATGATGATGATATTGAGTTTATTAGCACTAAAATAGGGTCATGTAGACCCCTTCGCTCGTGCGGGAAGAAAATAATAATAAAATAATAGTAATAAGATAATAATTTGATAATAATATACAACGGAAAAACAATAATAAACAATATAAAGGACTATTATATACTACAGTCTGCATTGATATGGTGTAGTTGTATATACTACAGACTGCATTGATATAGTATAGTGTTATATAATAATAAGATAATAATAATACAATAACGATTTAATAATGATATAAATTTAATATAACACGGATACAAATAATAAGTTGGATGATTTAATGATTATGGGTAGAGAGAAAAGAAGAAGTAAGATTTATAAATCTTTTGTGGGATCTAATAGAACGAATGGTAGGAGGGAGGGAATTCCATAGAGTTGGACCGGCATTTTTAAAAGCTCTAGAATTTAGGGAAGTTTTACTAGAGTTCTGGGAGATAAGTAGAGGAGCATTTTGGTAACGAAGAGAAGATAATATAGTACGTTTTTTAATTAGATCAGAGATATAGCTAGGGGTAAAAGAATATATTGATTTATGGATTATAGATAGTATACGTAATTTACACCTGAGGGAGAATGGTAGCCACATACGAGATGATTGATGAGATGTTGTAGTAGAGTGATCCAGTCGAGTTAAACAGTAAGTAGTACGTATTGAGGAACGGATAATCCGATTAAGTGGAGCAGTAGCTTTAGCAGGAAGTAAATTCAGTAGGGAAGAACAGTAGTCAATACGTGAAAGTACAAGAGCATTAATTAGAGTTTTAGTAAGGTTTCTGGAAAGTGATGTCCGTATTTTTTTAATTCTGAAGAGATGAAAGTTGGATGATTTTGTAATGGATGATATGTGATTCTTAAATGATAATTTGTCATCAAATACTAATCCTAGGTTTTTGGAGGAATGAGAAGGAGAAATAATCATGTTATTTAGAGTAAAGTTTGGAAAGGAAGTTTCAGAAGTAGATATGTTAAGTACAGTAGTCTTAGAGGAATTAATTAGTAGTTTATTGGAGAGGAGCCATAATCTTATGGAGTTAGCACACTCGATTAATTCAGAGTTAATGGTATTATGAGAATTTATAGGGAAAAAGGTAAACAGTTGGATATCATCAGCAAAAATATGGTAGTGGATATTTGGAAATTTCTTAATTAGATCAGCAATAGGGCGGATATAAATAGAAAAGAGGGATGGACCTAGAACAGATCCTTGGGGAATACCGTGGTTAAGAGGAGAAAGAGGCGAGTAAGATTTGTCAATCATAATAGAGATATTCCTGTTAGTGAGATATGAAGTAAACCATTTTAATGCTAAGCCAGATATACCCATTAAAGTAAGTCGCGAGATTAATATGTTATGGTCCAGGGTATCAAAAGCAGATGATAGATCAAGTAGGATTAGCTGGCAACACGTGTTGCTATTTAAGGTAGATAATATAGTGTCAGTAATACGTAGGAGAGCTGTTTCGGTTGAATGACCCTTACGAAAGGCGCTTTGAAACGGGTCGAAAAGATTATTTTTATTTACATGGGCTATGAGTTGTTTGGAAACAATTCTTTCTAATATTTTACTTAATAAGGGTAGGTGGGAGATCGGGCGATAATTGCTAAATGAGTTTGGGTCTAAGTTTTGTTTTTTTAGAATAGGGGATATTATGGCAGTCTTGAGACAGGGTGAAACTTGGCCAGAGTTTAGTGAGTTCGCAATAATATCCAAGAAAATAGGAGAAAATAAGGGTGAAAGTTTGTGATATAATGATAAAGGTAGGGGATCAGTGGGGGAGGTACAGTGAGATTTCATGAGTAGGTCATTTACTTCATACAGTGAAGGAATAGTGAATGTACTTAATGAGTCAATATGATGGGTAATATATATGGTAGGATTGAGTATGAGTTGAGTAGATGCGCAAATAATATTATTAATGCTTGCAATTTTATGGTTAAAGAATTTTTCAAAAAGAGAACACAGTTGAAAATTTGACGTGTTAGGTAAAATGGGGAGGATTTTTTCATCTGGAGGAGAGAGAATTTTATTTGCTATTTTAAATAATTTGCGAGGATTGGAGGATATCAATGCTATCTTTTTGTTATAATAGATAGATTTTGAACGAGATATAGTAGATTTGTAATTTTTTCTAGCTAGTGATAGTGCTAATTTAGTTTCAGTAGAAGGATTTTTAAGAAATTTCTTCTCAAATTTTCGAACACTCTTCTTGAAGATGAAAAGTTCGTAGGAGAACCAGGGAGAAAAAGGGCGGTCGGTAATTAATGTAGTTTTTGTAGGTGCATGTATATTGATAATATTTAGGAGAGTGGAGTTTAGGAGTACCGGACAGAGGGAAGTTGAAGAAGAGATCTCAGTTTTGATATTGTTTACAAATCTTGGTAGGTCGATAGACTTAACATCTCTATATGTAATACGTTTTCGTTTAATATTTGTGAATTTTAGATTTATAGAGAATTCAATAATAAAATGATCAGTTAGTAGTTCAATTTTTTGAAAGGAGTTAGGGTTTATACATCTAATAAGAGGACTGGATAGGGGTGTAAATATCATATCAAGTGTATTGCCACTAGAATGGGTAGGAAATGATATATGTTGGCACAAGGAAAGAGACTCAGTTAGGAGTTTAAAGTCACCATGGGGATAGATGGGAGAATTATAGTGATAGTTTAAGTCACCAAGAACTATTGGTAGATAGGTTGAAGATGAAGGAAGTTTATGGATAAAATCATGAAATTCATCAAAGAATAAACTGGTTTCAGGTTTTGGGGGACGATAGATAACGGTAAGATGTAGAGTTAAGTTAGGAAGCTTGAGGGTCAGCGAAATACAATCACTATATGAAAAGGGGGGGAATGAAATGGATGGAGATAGGTAAAAATCATTACGTATCATAAATCCTACCCCACCACCACGGCCCATTTGTCGTGGAGCGAGATAGAGTGTATATCCAAAGTCCAAGATGGAGGCAAATATATCAGAGTCATTATTAGAAATCCAGGTCTCAGTCAATGCGATTATAATAAATTTTTGTAATTTAAGGTATGGGAACAGAAGGGATATATTTGATCTCAAGGAGCGAATATTGATCAAGGCTATATTAGAGGATAGTCAGGCTTGAGAGGAAGAATTATTTATAAATGATTTCTTATAGTGATCAAAAGAATCAAACCATTTTGTTAGATCAGATTCAGGGATGAGAAAAGGGGGATATGACAGAGGATTTTTTTTATCCCTAAGTTCAAATGTTTGGGAACGATTATTAAAAAATACTTTATACAAAATGGGCGTGAGTTTTTGTTTTAGGGCATGATATAGTACCTTACCAAGAAGTCTAGTAGAGTCAGGTAAATAATGACGAATAAATATATGCTTAAAATTACTATGTGGTGAGATTTTTAGAAGGGAGGAGAAACATATATCACGAGCAGAAATATTAGTGAAACGTAATATAGCAGTACTGGTAAGAAATGAGGCAGAAGTAATATAAGAATGTGGAAGTTTTATATAGTCAATTAATGATACTATGAAATTATAGTTAACTTCATAAGGAAGAAGGTGTTCAAGTACTAGTATGAGGGAATTATCTATGGAGCGTATGGATGAAGACTTTGAGGAAGTTGAACTAGATAATATAGGGGTTGGTGTGTGATTTGAGGAAAATTTTAAGTCCATTAGCTTTGGAATGTTTCTAGAAGTATTATCATTGGGCTGGGTATTAGCATTATGCTTGGGCTGGATATTAATAGTCGTAGTAGAAGAATATATATCAGATGTTATATTTGGCGTTACCTTGGAACAAGTATTATGTATAGATTTGTCAGTTAAAGTAGAAGGTGAATATGGCATAGTAATGGGTGGAGTAGTTGTATGATTAGTCGAAGGAAACTTATTTAAGGCTAGGCATGAGGAACATGAGAAGATGAAGTTAGGTGAATTAAATATAGCAATAGCATAAGCGGGAGGGGGGTTTTTAGAATGAAACCAGGATTTAGAAATAATAGCTGCGGGGTATAAACAATTATAATGTAAAATAGATGGACATGTTTTACATTTGAGATAATATTCGCATGCGGGAAGGTTACAATGTGAACAATTTGAGGACATGGTATACTTGAGATTGTGGGATTAAATTGAATGAAATAGATAATAATAAATATAATAATAAATGTATAAAAACTGGTCGTAACAGGGATATTTTTGAAGAAGTTTGGTATTCAGTCCGTTTTGCTATATGACGAGTTGACTTGACAAGCACCGGTTGACTTTAGTAGGCCCCTGGTATGCTTGGTGGCAGCCGGGCAATGATGGTCCGATTGTCTGAGATGTAAGGCAGTGTATCGTCCGAGGTAGAATTGATGGATCTGTATGTAAGTAAATACAGCAGTAGACTATCTAGGTGTAAGTTGGTACACACATATATATATATATATGTGTGTCATCAAATAATGCAATGTAATATATAATATGCAATAATATATTCAAGTTTGTTTGTCAGATATTCAGGATTATATAGTACATTAGACTATATAAATAGTTTGGTTTGACATGGTTAGTATAGGTATTGTATATATCTGCGATGATCTGCATATAATTACATATCAATAAGTGTATAACTATAAAACGACACGGTTTCGTGCCTCGTCCGGATCAGTAATTAATTTTATAAAATGGGTCTTAAAATATTATTTAGAAGTTATCTTATATAATTGTGTATACATAAATGATCGGTTCTCGTTAAAACCATGGATGCTTTAACATGAGATCGGCTTCGAAGGGACATTAGAGCCATATATATATGGTTATAAGTGAAAACTTCATCTGAGTTCCTGGATGGGATGAAAGGACCTCACCAAATAAAAATAAAAATAACAATAACAATAACAATAGTATATATAGATATATATATATAGAGAATATTAATATATTAGTAAGATAATTGTTAAATGTAATCAATAAACTACCATCGGTTGTGCTATATAATGGGTGTTAGTGTAAGTATAAAGTATACAGGCTGTGGATGTAAAGTGAAAGACCTATAGGATGGTATATCATATGGTTATAACGAGTTTCTTGATAACTTTATAATACAATTAATAACATTTTATATAACATTAATATTCGCAATATACTTTACATAGTAGGCCTATATTAATTTATGTTTAAATTTATATATCTATATATTTTGTAATGCATTATTATTATAATTTGATAGTTTATTATAACACCAATATGGTAAAACAATTACTCTCACTGGTGTGGAAACGAAACAAATAAACACACACAAATAAACAAAACAGTCAAATACAAACTGAATATACAAATAAAATAGCAATTGCTTTAAAATATATAAATAACATTAGGATTACTATCAAGATCAATAAATAGGTTAAGGCTATTTAGATAGTCTTTTAGACAATTCGCTAAAGTACGCAATGACTTCTATTTATATTATTATATTATAACAAATTATATAACTTTATCTTTATTATAATATATATAAAATTAATTTTATATTAGATTAATAAATATAAATACATTATTGTTTATTCTTTCTAACTTGATTTATCATGACTATGTATATGATTAAAATAGTATACTATTTTATGTATACATTATATTTATATATTATACACATATGGTATGTGGTAGAATAAATTATCGACGATAATATAGGTTAAACTAACGGAATATAATAATTGCAGACGTGATAATTTGCATTTTGTACTCCTTTACATACAAAATGTTCAATATTTATAATGATATTAATATCTTTAAAGATATAATTATATAACAATAAATGATGGAATTGAGTTGTTAAAATATGAAAATTAATATTTGTAATGTATATATATATATATATATATATATATATATATATATTTATACTTATTATAAATAATGTAGCATATATATGAATATATTATATTATATTTATATAAATAAGTAATATATTCTAAATTTTATTGATTATTGATTAACATTTTATATATAAATAGGGGCAATGCGCAAGACTGCAACCGAACTTCTAGTATCCGACCATAGTAACTATTCAAAGTAATACTTAATAAGTTATAGCATATTTCGTTAATATATAAATTTATTAAAAAACCACTATAGTTATTATATGTAATCTACATTGAAGAATTGTTAATTTAATATAGACAGTTGTAATATAGGATCACATGCACGGTCATGATGTAGTAGGTGGGCGTAAATAAGTGAATGTTTACTGATTTAAATATAGGAAATAAATACAAAATATCATTATTTTTTATAATTGTATATGAAAAACAATATAATAAAATACATCTATTGATCTATAATAAATAAATATGATATAAATTATTATACAAAATATTATTTTTATGTGAGAAAAATTTAAAGGGGGAGAATAAAGGTAATTATGGGGGATCATTTCCCATAAAATATCTCTTATAATGGCACTGTATATACGCCGAATTTATTGAGATTACGCAATAACATATTGTGAATTAATAACTTCAAATAATATATTATTTATTAAAAGTAATGAATGTTAAATTAAAGTGTATATGAAATGATGATAGATAGTATACTATATATACTATATATATATATATATATATATATATATATATATATATATATATATATATAGGGAAATGATAGAGATACCCAATTTATATATATATTGGATATCTCTACTTAGTATACTATAGGGTTGGAATCGTAATATATATTCTAGTTATTTAAATTAGTGGCCTTGTCCTTCAGACGAGTGGGCCGTGGTTTATTTAGCAGGACAGTTGGACAGGTGGACAGTCAGTTGACACATCACGTGATACAACGGTCATCGTCCTTCTGTACAACTTTCCTTCCTACAAAACCACGCCCCTTAACCACCTCGACCACGCCCTTAAACCACCTCGACCACGCCCTTAACCACCTCAACCACGCCCCTTAACCACCTCGACCACGCCCTTAGACTACTGACCTGCGTGTAATGTCCGCATACCTTGCCGGGGTCGCACCTATCCTCTCCGATTGAACTGTAGTGGTAGTCTTTGTACTCGTCGTAGAAACCCGTCAGTCCTTCCGTTATGTTCAGGGGAGCTGCGAGAATAGATATCGTCTCGTTAAGCTAGCTGTAGTGTACTGTAGAGATATGGTAGTATGTGTGCGCCCATCTCCTAGCGGTGAGGTTTATACACTAATACTTACTGCTTTGTATACTAATACTTACTGCTTTGTATACTAATACTTACTGCTTTGTATACTAATACTTACTGATTTGTATACTAATACTTACTGATTTGTATACTAATACTTACTGATTTGTATACTAATACTGATTTGTATACTAATATTTACTGCTTTATATACTAATACTTACTGATGTGTATACTAATACTTACTGATTTGTATACTAATACTTACTGATTTGTATACTAATACTTACTGATTTGTATACTAATACTTACTGATTTGTATACTAATACTTACTGCTTTGTACACTAATACTTACTGCTTTGTATACTAATACTTACTGATTTGTATACTAATACCTACTGCTTTGTATACTAATACTGATTTGTATACTAATACTTACTGATGTGTATACTAATACTTACTGATTTGTATACTAATACTTACTGATTTTTATACTAATACTTACTGCTTTGTATACTAATACTTACTGATTTGTATACTAATACTTACTGATTTGTATACTAATACTGATTTGTATACTAATACTTACTGATTTGTATACTAATACTTACTGCTTTGTATACTAATACTGATTTGTATACTAATACTTACTGATTTGTATACTAATACTTACTGATTTGTATACTAATACTTACTGATTTGTATACTAATACTTACTGATTTGTATACTAATACTTACTGATTTGTATACTAAATCATACTGATTTGTATACTAATACTTACTGATTTGTATACTAATACTTACTGATTTGTATACTAATACTGATTTGTATACTAATACTTACTGATTTGTATACTAATACTTACTGATTTGTATACTAATACTTACTGATTTGTATACTAATACTTACTGATTTGTATACTAATACTTACTGATTTGTATACTAATACTGATTTGTATACTAATACTTACTGCTTTGTATACTAATACTTACTGCTTTGTATACTAATATTTACTGATTTGTATACTAATACTTACTGATTTGTATACTAATACTTACTGCTTTGTATACTAATACTTACTGGTTTGTACACTAATACTTACTGATTTGTATACTAATACTTACTGCTTTGTATACTAATACTTACTGATTTGTATACTAATACTGATTTGTATACTAATACTGATTTGTATACTAATACTTACTGATTTGTATACTAATACTTACTGATTTGTATACTAATACTTACTGATGTGTATACTAATACTTACTGATTTGTATACTAATACTTACTGATTTGTATACTAAATCATACTGATTTGTATACTAATACTTACTGCTTTGTACACTAATACTTACTGCTTTGTATACTAATACTTACTGATTTGTATACTAATACTTACTGCTTTGTATACTAATACTTACTGCTTTGTATACTAATACTTACTGATGTGTATACTAATACTTACTGCTTTGTATACTAATACTTACTGCTTTGTATACTAATACTTACTGATTTGTATACTAATACTTACTGATTTGTATACTAATACTTACTGCTTTGTATACTAATACTTACTGGTTTGTACACTAATACTTACTGATTTGTATACTAATACTTACTGCTTTGTATACTAATACTTACTGCTTTGTATACTAATACTTACTGATTTGTATACTAATACTTACTGATTTGTATACTAATACTTACTGCTTTGTATACTAATACTGATTTGTATACTAATACTTACTGCTTTGTATACTAATACTTACTGATTTGTATACTAATACCTACTGCTTTGTATACTAATACTGATTTGTATACTAATACTTACTGATGTGTATACTAATACTTACTGATTTGTATACTAAATCATACTGATTTGTATACTAATACTTACTGATTTGTATACTAAATCATACTGATTTGTATACTAATACTTACTGATTTGTATACTAATACTTACTGATTTGTATACTAAATCATACTGATTTGTATACTAATACTTACTGATTTGTATACTAATACTTACTGATTTGTATACTAATACTTACTGCTTTGTATACTAATACTTACTGCTTTGTATACTAATACTTACTGATTTGTATACTAATACTTACTGATGTGTATACTAATACTGCTTTGTATACTAATACTTACTGATTTGTATACTAATACTGATTTGTATACTAATACTTACTGATTTGTATACTAATACTTACTGCTTTGTATACTAATACTTACTGATTTGTATACTAATACTTACTGATTTGTATACTAATACTTACTGATTTGTATACTAATACTTACTGCTTTGTATACTAATACTTACTGATTTGTATACTAATACTTACTGCTTTGTATACTAATACTTACTGATTTGTATACTAATACTTACTGCTTTGTATACTAATACTTACTGATTTGTATACTAATACTTACTGCTTTGTATACTAATACTTACTGATTTGTATACTAATACTTACTGATTTGTATACTAATACTTACTGATTTGTATACTAATACTTACTGATTTGTATACTAAATCATACTGATTTGTATACTAATACTTACTGATTTGTATACTAATACTTACTGATTTGTATACTAATACTTACTGCTTTGTATACTAATACTTACTGCTTTGTATACTAATACTTACTGCTTTGTATACTAATACTTACTGATTTGTATACTAATACTGCTTTGTATACTAATACTTACTGCTTTGTATACTAATACTTACTGCTTTGTATACTAATACTTACTGCTTTGTATACTAATACTTACTGCTTTGTATACTAATACTGATTTGTATACTAATACTTACTGCTTTGTATACTAATACTTACTGATTTGTATACTAATACTTACTGATTTGTATACTAATACTTACTGATTTGTATACTAATACTTACTGATTTGTATACTAATACTTACTGCTTTGTATACTAATACTTACTGATTTGTATACTAATACTTACTGCTTTGTATACTAATACTTACTGCTTTGTATACTAATACTGATTTGTATACTAATACTTACTGATTTGTATACTAATACTTACTGATTTGTATACTAATACTTACTGATTTGTATACTAATACTTACTGATTTGTATACTAATACTTACTGATTTGTATACTAATACTTACTGATTTGTATACTAATACTTACTGATTTGTATACTAATACTTACTGATTTGTATACTAATACTGATTTGTATACTAATACTTACTGCTTTGTATACTAATACTTACTGATTTGTATACTAATACTTACTGATTTGTATACTAATACTTACTGATTTGTATACTAATACTTACTGATTTGTATACTAATACTTACTGATTTGTATACTAATACTTACTGATTTGTATACTAATACTTACTGATTTGTATACTAATACTTACTGATTTGTATACTAATACTGATTTGTATACTAATACTTACTGATTTGTATACTAATACTTACTGATTTGTATACTAACTTACTGATTTGTATACTAATACTTACTGATTTGTATACTAATACTTACTGATTTGTATACTAATACTTACTGATTTGTATACTAATACTGATTTGTATACTAATACTTACTGATTTGTATACTAATACTTACTGATTTGTATACTAATACTTACTGCTTTGTATACTAATACTTACTGATTTGTATACTAATACTTACTGATTTGTATACTAATACTTACTGCTTTGTATACTAATACTTACTGATTTGTATACTAATACTTACTGCTTTGTATACTAATACTTACTGATTTGTATACTAATACTTACTGATTTGTATACTAATACTTACTGATTTGTATACTAATACTTACTGATTTGTATACTAAATACTTACTGATTTGTATACTAATACTTACTGATTTGTATACTAATACTTACTGATTTGTATACTAATACTTACTGCTTTGTATACTAATACTTACTGCTTTGTATACTAATACTTACTGCTTTGTATACTAATACTTACTGCTTTGTATACTAATACTTACTGATTTGTATACTAATACTTACTGATTTGTATACTAATACTTACTGATTTGTATACTAATACTTACTGATTTGTATACTAATACTTACTGCTTTGTATACTAATACTGATTTGTATACTAATACTTCACTGATTTGTATACTAACTACTGATTTGTATACTAATACTTACTGATTTGTATACTAATACTTACTGATTTGTATACTAATACTTACTGATTTGTATACTAATACTGATTTGTATACTAATACTTACTGATTTGTATACTAATACTTACTGATTTGTATACTAATACTGATTTGTATACTAATACTTACTGATTTGTATACTAATACTTACTGATTTGTATACTAATACTTACTGATTTGTATACTAAATCATACTGATTTGTATACTAATACTTACTGATTTGTATACTAATACTTACTGATTTGTATACTAATACTTACTGATTTGTATACTAATACTTACTGCTTTGTATACTAATACTGATTTGTATACTAATACTTACTGCTTTGTATACTAATACTTACTGATTTGTATACTAATACTTACTGATTTGTATACTAATACTTACTGATTTGTATACTAAATCATACTGATTTGTATACTAATACTTACTGATTTGTATACTAATACTTACTGATTTGTATACTAATACTTACTGATTTGTATACTAATACTTACTGATTTGTATACTAAATCATACTGATTTGTATACTAATACTTACTGATTTGTATACTAATACTTACTGCTTTGTATACTAATACTTACTGCTTTGTATACTAATACTTACTGATGTGTATACTAATACTTACTGCTTTGTATACTAATACTTACTGATTTGTATACTAATACTTACTGCTTTGTATACTAATACTTACTGCTTTGTATACTAATACTTACTGATGTGTATACTAATACTTACTGCTTTGTATACTAATACTTACTGATTTGTATACTAATACTTACTGCTTTGTATACTAATACTTACTGCTTTGTATACTAATACTTACTGATTTGTATACTAATACTTACTGATTTGTATACTAATACTGATTTGTATACTAATACTTACTGATTTGTATACTAATACTTACTGATTTGTATACTAATACTGATTTGTATACTAATACTTACTGATTTGTATACTAATACTTACTGATTTGTATACTAATACTGATTTGTATACTAATACTTACTGCTTTGTATACTAATACTTACTGATTTGTATACTAATACTTACTGATTTGTATACTAATACTGATTTGTATACTAATACTTACTGCTTTGTATACTAATACTTACTGATGTGTATACTAATACTTACTGCTTTGTATACTAATACTTACTGCTTTGTATACTAATACTTACTGCTTTGTATACTAATACTTACTGCTTTGTATACTAATACTTACTGCTTTGTATACTAATACTTACTGCTTTGTATACTAATACTTACTGCTTTGTATACTAATACTTACTGCTTTGTATACTAATACTTACTGATTTGTATACTAATACTTACTGCTTTGTATACTAATACTTACTGCTTTGTATACTAATACTTACTGCTTTGTATACTAATACTGATTTGTATACTAATACTTACTGCTTTGTATACTAATACTTACTGATTTGTATACTAATACTTACTGCTTTGTATACTAATACTGATTTGTATACTAATACTTACTGCTTTGTATACTAATACTGATTTGTATACTAATACTTACTTATTTGTATACTAATACTTACTGCTTTGTATACTAATACTTACTGCTTTGTATACTAATACTGATTTGTATACTAATACTTACTGATTTGTATACTAATACTTACTGATTTGTATACTAATACTTACTGATTTGTATACTAATACTTACTGCTTTGTATACTAATACTTACTGCTTTGTATACTAATACTGATTTGTATACTAATACTTACTGATTTGTATACTAATACTTACTGATTTGTATACTAATACTTACTGATGTGTATACTAATACTTACTGATTTGTATACTAATACTTACTGCTTTGTATACTAATACTTACTGCTTTGTATACTAATACTTACTGCTTTGTATACTAATACTTACTGCTTTGTATACTAATACTTACTGCTTTGTATACTAATACTTACTGATTTGTATACTAATACTTACTGCTTTGTATACTAATACTGATTTGTATACTAATACTTACTGCTTTGTATACTAATACTTACTGATTTGTATACTAATACTTACTGCTTTGTATACTAATACTGATTTGTATACTAATACTTACTGATTTGTATACTAATACTTACTGCTTTGTATACTAATACTTACTGCTTTGTATACTAATACTTACTGCTTTGTATACTAATACTTACTGCTTTGTATACTAATACTTACTGCTTTGTATACTAATACTTACTGATTTGTATACTAATACTTACTGATTTGTATACTAATACTTACTGATTTGTATACTAATACTTACTGATTTATATACTAATACTTACTGATTTGTATACTAATACTTACTGCTTTGTATACTAATACTTACTGCTTTGTATACTAATACTTACTGCTTTGTATACTAATACTTACTGATTTGTATACTAATACTTACTGATTTGTATACTGATACTGATTTGTATACTAATACTTACTGATTTGTATACTAATACTTACTGATGTGTATACTAATACTTACTGATTTGTATACTAATACTGATTTGTATACTAATACTTACTGATTTGTATACTAATACTTACTGATTTGTATACTAATACTTACTGATTTGTATACTAATACTGATTTGTATACTAATACTTACTGCTTTGTATACTAATACTTACTGATTTGTATACTAATACTTACTGATTTGTATACTAATACTTACTGCTTTGTATACTAATACTTACTGATTTGTATACTAATACTTACTGATTTGTATACTAATACTGATTTGTATACTAATACTTACTGATTTGTATACTAATACTTACTGATTTGTATACTAATACTGATTTGTATACTAATACTTACTGCTTTGTATACTAATACTGATTTGTATACTAATACTTACTGCTTTGTATACTAATACTTACTGCTTTGTATACTAATACTTACTGATTTGTATACTAATACTTACTGATTTGTATACTAATACTGATTTGTATACTAATACTTACTGATTTGTATACTAATACTTACTGCTTTGTATACTAATACTTACTGCTTTGTATACTAATACTGATTTGTATACTAATACTTACTGCTTTGTATACTAATACTTACTGCTTTGTATACTAATACTTACTGCTTTGTATACTAATACTTACTGCTTTGTATACTAATACTGATTTGTATACTAATACTTACTGCTTTGTATACTAATACTTACTGATTTGTATACTAATACTGATTTGTATACTAATACTTACTGCTTTGTATACTAATACTTACTGATTTGTATACTAATACTTACTGATTTGTATACTAATACTTACTGATTTGTATACTAATACTTACTGCTTTGTATACTAATACTGATTTGTATACTAATACTTACTGCTTTGTATACTAATACTTACTGATTTGTATACTAATACTTACTGATTTGTATACTAATACTTACTGATTTGTATACTAAATCATACTGATTTGTATACTAATACTTACTGATTTGTATACTAATACTTACTGATTTGTATACTAATACTTACTGATTTGTATACTAATACTTACTGATTTGTATACTAAATCATACTGATTTGTATACTAATACTTACTGATTTGTATACTAATACTTACTGCTTTGTATACTAATACTTACTGCTTTGTATACTAATACTTACTGATGTGTATACTAATACTTACTGCTTTGTATACTAATACTTACTGATTTGTATACTAATACTTACTGCTTTGTATACTAATACTTACTGCTTTGTATACTAATACTTACTGATGTGTATACTAATACTTACTGCTTTGTATACTAATACTTACTGATTTGTATACTAATACTTACTGCTTTGTATACTAATACTTACTGCTTTGTATACTAATACTTACTGATTTGTATACTAATACTTACTGATTTGTATACTAATACTGATTTGTATACTAATACTTACTGATTTGTATACTAATACTTACTGATTTGTATACTAATACTGATTTGTATACTAATACTTACTGATTTGTATACTAATACTTACTGATTTGTATACTAATACTGATTTGTATACTAATACTTACTGCTTTGTATACTAATACTTACTGATTTGTATACTAATACTTACTGATTTGTATACTAATACTGATTTGTATACTAATACTTACTGCTTTGTATACTAATACTTACTGATGTGTATACTAATACTTACTGCTTTGTATACTAATACTTACTGCTTTGTATACTAATACTTACTGCTTTGTATACTAATACTTACTGCTTTGTATACTAATACTTACTGCTTTGTATACTAATACTTACTGCTTTGTATACTAATACTTACTGCTTTGTATACTAATACTTACTGCTTTGTATACTAATACTTACTGATTTGTATACTAATACTTACTGCTTTGTATACTAATACTTACTGCTTTGTATACTAATACTTACTGCTTTGTATACTAATACTGATTTGTATACTAATACTTACTGCTTTGTATACTAATACTTACTGATTTGTATACTAATACTTACTGCTTTGTATACTAATACTGATTTGTATACTAATACTTACTGCTTTGTATACTAATACTGATTTGTATACTAATACTTACTTATTTGTATACTAATACTTACTGCTTTGTATACTAATACTTACTGCTTTGTATACTAATACTGATTTGTATACTAATACTTACTGATTTGTATACTAATACTTACTGATTTGTATACTAATACTTACTGATTTGTATACTAATACTTACTGCTTTGTATACTAATACTTACTGCTTTGTATACTAATACTGATTTGTATACTAATACTTACTGATTTGTATACTAATACTTACTGATTTGTATACTAATACTTACTGATGTGTATACTAATACTTACTGATTTGTATACTAATACTTACTGATTTGTATACTGATACTGATTTGTATACTAATACTTACTGATTTGTATACTAATACTTACTGCTTTGTATACTAATACTTACTGCTTTGTATACTAATACTTACTGCTTTGTATACTAATACTTACTGCTTTGTATACTAATACTTACTGATTTGTATACTAATACTTACTGATTTGTATACTAATACTTACTGATTTATATACTAATACTTACTGATTTGTATACTAATACTTACTGCTTTGTATACTAATACTTACTGCTTTGTATACTAATACTTACTGCTTTGTATACTAATACTTACTGATTTGTATACTAATACTTACTGATTTGTATACTGATACTGATTTGTATACTAATACTTACTGATTTGTATACTAATACTTACTGATGTGTATACTAATACTTACTGATTTGTATACTAATACTGATTTGTATACTAATACTTACTGATTTGTATACTAATACTTACTGATTTGTATACTAATACTTACTGATTTGTATACTAATACTGATTTGTATACTAATACTTACTGCTTTGTATACTAATACTTACTGATTTGTATACTAATACTTACTGATTTGTATACTAATACTTACTGCTTTGTATACTAATACTTACTGATTTGTATACTAATACTTACTGATTTGTATACTAATACTGATTTGTATACTAATACTTACTGATTTGTATACTAATACTTACTGATTTGTATACTAATACTGATTTGTATACTAATACTTACTGCTTTGTATACTAATACTGATTTGTATACTAATACTTACTGCTTTGTATACTAATACTTACTGCTTTGTATACTAATACTTACTGATTTGTATACTAATACTTACTGATTTGTATACTAATACTGATTTGTATACTAATACTTACTGATTTGTATACTAATACTTACTGCTTTGTATACTAATACTTACTGCTTTGTATACTAATACTGATTTGTATACTAATACTTACTGCTTTGTATACTAATACTTACTGCTTTGTATACTAATACTTACTGCTTTGTATACTAATACTTACTGCTTTGTATACTAATACTGATTTGTATACTAATACTTACTGCTTTGTATACTAATACTTACTGATTTGTATACTAATACTGATTTGTATACTAATACTTACTGCTTTGTATACTAATACTTACTGATTTGTATACTAATACTTACTGATTTGTATACTAATACTTACTGATTTGTATACTAATACTTACTGCTTTGTATACTAATACTGATTTGTATACTAATACTTACTGCTTTGTATACTAATACTTACTGATTTGTATACTAATACTTACTGATTTGTATACTAATACTTACTGATTTGTATACTAAATCATACTGATTTGTATACTAATACTTACTGATTTGTATACTAATACTTACTGATTTGTATACTAATACTTACTGATTTGTATACTAATACTTACTGATTTGTATACTAAATCATACTGATTTGTATACTAATACTTACTGATTTGTATACTAATACTTACTGCTTTGTATACTAATACTTACTGCTTTGTATACTAATACTTACTGATGTGTATACTAATACTTACTGCTTTGTATACTAATACTTACTGATTTGTATACTAATACTTACTGCTTTGTATACTAATACTTACTGCTTTGTATACTAATACTTACTGATGTGTATACTAATACTTACTGCTTTGTATACTAATACTTACTGATTTGTATACTAATACTTACTGCTTTGTATACTAATACTTACTGCTTTGTATACTAATACTTACTGATTTGTATACTAATACTTACTGATTTGTATACTAATACTGATTTGTATACTAATACTTACTGATTTGTATACTAATACTTACTGATTTGTATACTAATACTGATTTGTATACTAATACTTACTGATTTGTATACTAATACTTACTGATTTGTATACTAATACTGATTTGTATACTAATACTTACTGCTTTGTATACTAATACTTACTGATTTGTATACTAATACTTACTGATTTGTATACTAATACTGATTTGTATACTAATACTTACTGCTTTGTATACTAATACTTACTGATGTGTATACTAATACTTACTGCTTTGTATACTAATACTTACTGCTTTGTATACTAATACTTACTGCTTTGTATACTAATACTTACTGCTTTGTATACTAATACTTACTGCTTTGTATACTAATACTTACTGCTTTGTATACTAATACTTACTGCTTTGTATACTAATACTTACTGCTTTGTATACTAATACTTACTGATTTGTATACTAATACTTACTGCTTTGTATACTAATACTTACTGCTTTGTATACTAATACTTACTGCTTTGTATACTAATACTGATTTGTATACTAATACTTACTGCTTTGTATACTAATACTTACTGATTTGTATACTAATACTTACTGCTTTGTATACTAATACTGATTTGTATACTAATACTTACTGCTTTGTATACTAATACTGATTTGTATACTAATACTTACTTATTTGTATACTAATACTTACTGCTTTGTATACTAATACTTACTGCTTTGTATACTAATACTGATTTGTATACTAATACTTACTGATTTGTATACTAATACTTACTGATTTGTATACTAATACTTACTGATTTGTATACTAATACTTACTGCTTTGTATACTAATACTTACTGCTTTGTATACTAATACTGATTTGTATACTAATACTTACTGATTTGTATACTAATACTTACTGATTTGTATACTAATACTTACTGATGTGTATACTAATACTTACTGATTTGTATACTAATACTTACTGCTTTGTATACTAATACTTACTGCTTTGTATACTAATACTTACTGCTTTGTATACTAATACTTACTGCTTTGTATACTAATACTTACTGCTTTGTATACTAATACTTACTGATTTGTATACTAATACTTACTGCTTTGTATACTAATACTGATTTGTATACTAATACTTACTGCTTTGTATACTAATACTTACTGATTTGTATACTAATACTTACTGCTTTGTATACTAATACTGATTTGTATACTAATACTTACTGATTTGTATACTAATACTTACTGCTTTGTATACTAATACTTACTGCTTTGTATACTAATACTTACTGCTTTGTATACTAATACTTACTGCTTTGTATACTAATACTTACTGCTTTGTATACTAATACTTACTGATTTGTATACTAATACTTACTGATTTGTATACTAATACTTACTGATTTGTATACTAATACTTACTGATTTATATACTAATACTTACTGATTTGTATACTAATACTTACTGCTTTGTATACTAATACTTACTGCTTTGTATACTAATACTTACTGCTTTGTATACTAATACTTACTGATTTGTATACTAATACTTACTGATTTGTATACTGATACTGATTTGTATACTAATACTTACTGATTTGTATACTAATACTTACTGATGTGTATACTAATACTTACTGATTTGTATACTAATACTGATTTGTATACTAATACTTACTGATTTGTATACTAATACTTACTGATTTGTATACTAATACTTACTGATTTGTATACTAATACTGATTTGTATACTAATACTTACTGCTTTGTATACTAATACTTACTGATTTGTATACTAATACTTACTGATTTGTATACTAATACTTACTGCTTTGTATACTAATACTTACTGATTTGTATACTAATACTTACTGATTTGTATACTAATACTGATTTGTATACTAATACTTACTGATTTGTATACTAATACTTACTGATTTGTATACTAATACTGATTTGTATACTAATACTTACTGCTTTGTATACTAATACTGATTTGTATACTAATACTTACTGCTTTGTATACTAATACTTACTGCTTTGTATACTAATACTTACTGATTTGTATACTAATACTTACTGATTTGTATACTAATACTGATTTGTATACTAATACTTACTGATTTGTATACTAATACTTACTGCTTTGTATACTAATACTTACTGCTTTGTATACTAATACTGATTTGTATACTAATACTTACTGCTTTGTATACTAATACTTACTGCTTTGTATACTAATACTTACTGCTTTGTATACTAATACTTACTGCTTTGTATACTAATACTGATTTGTATACTAATACTTACTGCTTTGTATACTAATACTTACTGATTTGTATACTAATACTGATTTGTATACTAATACTTACTGCTTTGTATACTAATACTTACTGCTTTGTATACTAATACTTACTGATTTGTATACTAATACTTACTGATGTGTATACTAATACTGCTTTGTATACTAATACTTACTGATTTGTATACTAATACTTACTGATTTGTATACTAATACTTACTGCTGTGTATACTAATACTTACTGATTTGTATACTAATACTTACTGCTTTGTATACTAATACTTACTGATTTGTATACTAATACTTACTGCTTTGTATACTAATACTTACTGCTTTGTATACTAATACTTACTGATTTGTATACTAATACTTACTGCTTTGTATACTAATACTTACTGATTTGTATACTAATACTTACTGATTTGTATACTAATACTTACTGATGTGTATACTAATACTTACTGATGTGTATACTAATACTTACTGATTTGTATACTAATACTTACTGATTTGTATACTAATACTTACTGATTTGTATACTAATACTTACTGCTTTGTACACTAATACTTACTGCTGTGTATACTAATACTGATTTGTATACTAATACTTACTGCTTTGTATACTAATACTTACTGATTTGTATACTAATACTGATTTGTATACTAATACTTACTGCTTTGTATACTAATACTTACTGCTTTGTATACTAATACTTACTGATTTGTATACTAATACTTACTGCTTTGTATACTAATACTTACTGATTTGTATACTAATACTGATTTGTATACTAATACTTACTGATTTGTATACTAATACTTACTGATTTGTATACTAATACTTACTGCTTTGTATACTAATACTTACTGATGTGTATACTAATACTTACTGATTTGTATACTAATACTTACTGGTTTGTATACTAATACTTACTGATTTGTATACTAATACTTACTGCTTTGTATACTAATACTTACTGCTTTGTATACTAATACTTACTGATTTGTACACTAATACTTACTGCTTTGTATACTAATACTTACTGCTTTGTATACTAATACTTACTGATTTGTATACTAATACTGATTTGTATACTAATACTTACTGATGTGTATACTAATACTTACTGCTGTGTATACTAATACTGATTTGTATACTAATACTTACTGCTTTGTATACTAATACTTACTGATTTGTATACTAATACTTACTGATTTGTATACTAATACTGATTTGTATACTAATACTTACTGATTTGTATACTAATACTTACTGCTTTGTATACTAATACTTACTGCTGTGTATACTAATACTGATTTGTATACTAATACTTACTGCTTTGTATACTAATACTTACTGATTTGTATACTAATACTTACTGATTTGTATACTAATACTGATTTGTATACTAATACTTACTGATTTGTATACTAATACTTACTGCTTTGTATACTAATACTTACTGCTGTGTATACTAATACTTACTGATTTGTATACTAATACTGATTTGTATACTAATACTTACTGATTTGTATACTAATACTTACTGCTTTGTATACTAATACTTACTGCTGTGTATACTAATACTTACTGATTTGTATACTAATACTTACTGATTTGTATACTAATACTTACTGATTTTTATACTAATACTTACTGATTTGTATACTAATACTGGTTTGTATACTAATACTTACTGATGTGTATACTAATACTTACTGATTTGTATACTAATACTTACTGATTTGTATACTAATACTTACTGCTTTGTATACTAATACTTACTGATTTGTATACTAATACTTACTGGTTTGTATACTAATACTTACTGATTTGTATACTAATACTTACCGATTTGTATACTAATACTTACTGATTTGTATACTAATACTTACTGCTTTGTATACTAATACTTACTGATTTGTATACTAATACTTACTGCTTTGTATACTAATACTTACTGATTTGTATACTAATACTTACTGGTTTGTATACTAATACTTACTGATTTGTATACTAATACTTACCGATTTGTATACTAATACTTACTGATTTGTATACTAATACTTACTGCTTTGTATACTAATACTTACTGATTTGTATACTAATACTTACTGATTTGTATACTAATACTTACTGCTTTGTATACTAATACTTACTGGTTTGTATACTAATACTTACTGCTTTGTATACTAATACTTACTGGTTTATATACTAATACTTACTGATTTGTATACTAATACTTACTGCTTTGTATACTAATACTGCTTTGTATACTAATACTTACTGCTTTGTATACTAATACTTACTGATTTGTATACTAATACTTACTGCTTTGTATACTAATACTTACCGATTTGTATACTAATACTTACTGCTTTGTATACTAATACTTACTGATTTGTATACTAATACTTACTGATTTGTATACTAATACTTACTGATTTGTATACTAATACTTACTGATGTGTATACTAATACTTACTGCTTTGTATACTAATACTTACTGATTTGTATACTAATACTTACTGCTTTGTACACTAATACTTACTGATTTGTATACTAATACTGATTTGTATACTAATACTGATTTGTATACTAATACTTACTGCTTTATATACTAATACTTACTGATTTGTATACTAATACTTACTGATTTGTATACTAATACTTACTGATTTGTATACTAATACTTACTGCTTTGTATACTAATACTTACTGCTTTGTACACTAATACTTACTGCTTTGTATACTAATACTTACTCCTTTGTACACTAATACTTACTGCTTTGTATACTAATACTTACTGATGTGTATACTAATACTTACTGATTTTTATACTAATACTTACTGATTTGTATACTAATACTTACTGCTTTGTATACTAATACTTACTACTTTGTATACTAATACTTACTGATTTGTATACTAATACTTACTGATGTGTATACTAATACTTACTGATTTGTATACTAATACTTACTGATTTGTATACTAATACTTACTGATTTGTATACTAATACTTACTGCTTTGTATACTAATACTGATGTGTATACTAATACTTACTGCTTTGTATACTAATACTTACTGATTTGTATACTAATACTTACTGATTTGTATACTAATACTTACTGATTTGTATACTAATACTTACTGATTTGTATACTAATACTTACTGATTTGTATACTAATACTTACTGATTTGTATACTAATACTTACTGATTTGTATACTAATACTTACTGATTTGTATACTAATACTTACTGATTTGTATACTAATACTTACTGATTTGTATACTAATACTTACTGATTTGTATACTAATACTTACTGATTTGTATACTAATACTTACTGCTTTGTATACTAATACTTACTGATGTGTATACTAATACTTACTGCTTTGTATACTAATACTTACTGCTTTGTATACTAATACTTACTGATGTGTATACTAATACTTACTGCTTTGTATACTAATACTTACTGATTTGTATACTAATACTTACTGATTTGTATACTAATACTTACTGATTTGTATACTAATACTTACTGATTTGTATACTAATACTGATTTGTATACTAATACTTACTGATTTGTATACTAATACTTACTGATTTGTATACTAATACTGATTTGTATACTAATACTTACTGATTTGTATACTAATACTTACTGATTTGTATACTAATACTTACTGATTTGTATACTAATACTTACTGATTTGTATACTAATACTGATTTGTATACTAATACTTACTGATTTGTATACTAATACTTACTGATTTGTATACTAATACTTACTGCTTTGTATACTAATACTTACTGATTTGTATACTAATACTTACTGATTTGTATACTAATACTTACTGATTTGTATACTAATACTTACTGCTTTGTATACTAATACTTACTGATTTGTATACTAATACTGATTTGTATACTAATACTTACTGATTTGTATACTAATACTTACTGATTTGTATACTAATACTTACTGATTTGTATACTAATACTTACTGATTTGTATACTAATACTTACTGATTTGTATACTAATACTTACTGATTTGTATACTAATACTTACTGATTTGTATACTAATACTTACTGATTTGTATACTAATACTTACTGATTTGTATACTAATACTTACTGATTTGTATACTAATACTGATTTGTATACTAATACTTACTGATTTGTATACTAATACTTACTGATTTGTATACTAATACTGATTTGTATACTAATACTTACTGATTTGTATACTAATACTTACTGATTTGTATACTAATACTGATTTGTATACTAATACTTACTGCTTTGTATACTAATACTTACTGCTTTGTATACTAATACTTACTGCTTTGTATACTAATACTTACTGATTTGTATACTAATACTTACTGCTTTGTATACTAATACTTACTGATTTGTATACTAATACTTACTGATTTGTATACTAATACTTACTGATTTGTATACTAATACTTACTGATTTGTATACTAATACTTACTGATTTGTATACTAATACTTACTGATTTGTATACTAATACTTACTGCTTTGTATACTAATACTTACTGATGTGTATACTAATACTTACTGCTTTGTATACTAATACTTACTGCTTTGTATACTAATACTTACTGATGTGTATACTAATACTTACTGCTTTGTATACTAATACTTACTGATTTGTATACTAATACTTACTGATTTGTATACTAATACTTACTGATTTGTATACTAATACTTACTGATTTGTATACTAATACTGATTTGTATACTAATACTTACTGATTTGTATACTAATACTTACTGATTTGTATACTAATACTGATTTGTATACTAATACTTACTGATTTGTATACTAATACTTACTGATTTGTATACTAATACTTACTGATTTGTATACTAATACTTACTGATTTGTATACTAATACTGATTTGTATACTAATACTTACTGATTTGTATACTAATACTTACTGATTTGTATACTAATACTTACTGCTTTGTATACTAATACTTACTGATTTGTATACTAATACTTACTGATTTGTATACTAATACTTACTGATTTGTATACTAATACTTACTGCTTTGTATACTAATACTTACTGATTTGTATACTAATACTGATTTGTATACTAATACTTACTGATTTGTATACTAATACTTACTGATTTGTATACTAATACTTACTGATTTGTATACTAATACTTACTGATTTGTATACTAATACTTACTGATTTGTATACTAATACTTACTGATTTGTATACTAATACTTACTGATTTGTATACTAATACTTACTGATTTGTATACTAATACTTACTGATTTGTATACTAATACTTACTGATTTGTATACTAATACTGATTTGTATACTAATACTTACTGATTTGTATACTAATACTTACTGATTTGTATACTAATACTGATTTGTATACTAATACTTACTGATTTGTATACTAATACTTACTGATTTGTATACTAATACTGATTTGTATACTAATACTTACTGCTTTGTATACTAATACTTACTGCTTTGTATACTAATACTTACTGCTTTGTATACTAATACTTACTGATTTGTATACTAATACTTACTGCTTTGTATACTAATACTTACTGATTTGTATACTAATACTTACTGATTTGTATACTAATACTTACTGCTTTGTACACTAATACTTACTGATTTGTATACTAATACTTACTGATTTGTATACTAATACTTACTGATTTGTATACTAATACTTACTGCTTTGTATACTAATACTTACTGATTTGTATACTAATACTTACTGATTTGTATACTAATACTTACTGATTTGTATACTAATACTTACTGGTTTGTATACTAATACTTACTGCTTTGTATACTAATACTGATTTGTATACTAATACTTACTGATTTGTATACTAATACTTACTGCTTTGTATACTAATACTTACTGATTTGTATACTAATACTTACTGCTTTGTACACTAATACTTACTGCTTTGTATACTAATACTTACTGCTTTGTATACTAATACTTACTACTTTGTATACTAATACTTACTGATTTGTATACTAATACTTACTGATGTGTATACTAATACTTACTGATTTGTATACTAATACTTACTGATTTGTATACTAATACTTACTGATTTGTATACTAATACTTACTGCTTTGTATACTAATACTGATGTGTATACTAATACTTACTGCTTTGTATACTAATACTTACTGATTTGTATACTAATACTTACTGATTTGTATACTAATACTTACTGATTTGTATACTAATACTTACTGATTTGTATACTAATACTTACTGATTTGTATACTAATACTTACTGATTTGTATACTAATACTTACTGATTTGTATACTAATACTTACTGATTTGTATACTAATACTTACTGATTTGTATACTAATACTTACTGATTTGTATACTAATACTTACTGATTTGTATACTAATACTGATTTGTATACTAATACTTACTGATTTGTATACTAATACTTACTGATTTGTATACTAATACTTACTGATTTGTATACTAATACTTACTGATTTGTATACTAATACTGATTTGTATACTAATACTTACTGATTTGTATACTAATACTTACTGATTTGTATACTAATACTTACTGCTTTGTATACTAATACTTACTGATTTGTATACTAATACTTACTGATTTGTATACTAATACTTACTGATTTGTATACTAATACTTACTGCTTTGTATACTAATACTTACTGATTTGTATACTAATACTGATTTGTATACTAATACTTACTGATTTGTATACTAATACTTACTGATTTGTATACTAATACTTACTGATTTGTATACTAATACTTACTGATTTGTATACTAATACTTACTGATTTGTATACTAATACTTACTGATTTGTATACTAATACTTACTGATTTGTATACTAATACTTACTGATTTGTATACTAATACTTACTGATTTGTATACTAATACTTACTGATTTGTATACTAATACTGATTTGTATACTAATACTTACTGATTTGTATACTAATACTTACTGATTTGTATACTAATACTGATTTGTATACTAATACTTACTGATTTGTATACTAATACTTACTGATTTGTATACTAATACTGATTTGTATACTAATACTTACTGCTTTGTATACTAATACTTACTGCTTTGTATACTAATACTTACTGCTTTGTATACTAATACTTACTGATTTGTATACTAATACTTACTGCTTTGTATACTAATACTTACTGATTTGTATACTAATACTTACTGATTTGTATACTAATACTTACTGCTTTGTACACTAATACTTACTGATTTGTATACTAATACTTACTGATTTGTATACTAATACTTACTGATTTGTATACTAATACTTACTGCTTTGTATACTAATACTTACTGATTTGTATACTAATACTTACTGATTTGTATACTAATACTTACTGATTTGTATACTAATACTTACTGGTTTGTATACTAATACTTACTGCTTTGTATACTAATACTGATTTGTATACTAATACTTACTGATTTGTATACTAATACTTACTGCTTTGTATACTAATACTTACTGATTTGTATACTAATACTTACTGCTTTGTACACTAATACTTACTGCTTTGTATACTAATACTTACTGCTTTGTATACTAATACTTACTGCTTTGTATACTAATACTTACTGCTTTGTATACTAATACTTACTGATGTGTACACTAATACTTACTGATTTGTATACTAATAATTACTGATTTGTATACTAATACTGATTTGTATACTAATACTTACTGCTTTGTATACTAATACTTACTGCTTTGTATACTAATACTTACTGATTTGTATACTAATACTGATTTGTATACTAATACTTACTGATTTGTATACTAATACTTACTGATGTGTACACTAATACTTACTGATTTGTATACTAATAATTACTGATTTGTATACTAATACTGATTTGTATATTAATACTTACTGCTTTGTATACTAATACTTACTGCTTTGTATACTAATACTTACTGATTTGTATACTAATACTTACTGATTTGTATACTAATACTTACTGATTTGTATACTAATACTTACTGATTTGTATACTAATACTTACTGATTTGTATACTAATACTTACTGATTTGTATACTAATACTTACTGCTTTGTATACTAATACTTACTGATGTGTATACTAATACTTACTGCTTTGTATACTAATACTTACTGCTTTGTATACTAATACTTACTGATGTGTACACTAATACTTACTGATTTGTATACTAATACTTACTGATTTGTATACTAATACTTACTGATTTGTATACTAATACTTACTGCTTTGTATACTAATACTTACTGATTTGTATACTAATACTTACTGATTTGTATACTAATACTTACTGATTTGTATACTAATACTTACTGATTTGTATACTAATACTTACTGATTTGTATACTAATACTTACTGATTTGTATACTAATACTTACTGCTTTGTATACTAATACTTACTGATTTGTATACTAATACTTACTGCTTTGTATACTAATACTTACTGCTTTGTATACTAATACTTACTGATTTGTATACTAATACTTACTGATTTGTATACTAATACTTACTGCTTTATATACTAATACTTACTGCTTTGTATACTAATACTTACTGCTTTGTATACTAATACTTACTGCTTTGTATACTAATACTTACTGCTTTGTATACTAATACTTACTGCTTTGTATACTAATACTTACTGCTTTGTATACTAATACTTACTGATTTGTATACTAATACTTACTGCTTTGTATACTAATACTTACTGATTTGTATACTAATACTTACTGATTTGTATACTAATACTTACTGATGTGTATACTAATACTTACTGATTTGTATACTAATACTTACTGATTTGTATACTAATACTTACTGCTTTGTATACTAATACTTACTGATTTGTATACTAATACTTACTGATGTGTATACTAATACTTACTGGTTTGTATACTAATACTTACTGCTTTGTATACTAATACTGATTTGTATACTAATACTTACTGATTTGTATACTAATACTTACTGCTTTGTATACTAATACTTACTGATTTGTATACTAATACTTACTGATGTGTATACTAATACTTACTGATTTGTATACTAATACTTACTGATTTGTATACTAATACTTACTGCTTTGTATACTAATACTTACTGATTTGTATACTAATACTTACTGATTTGTATACTAATACTTACTGATTTGTATACTAATACTTACTGCTTTGTATACTAATACTTACTGATTTGTATACTAATACTTACTGCTTTGTATACTAATACTTACTGATTTGTATACTAATACTTACTGATTTGTATACTAATACTTACTGCTTTGTACACTAATACTTACTGATTTGTATACTAATACTTACTGATTTGTATACTAATACTTACTGCTTTGTATACTAATACTTACTGATTTGTATACTAATACTGATTTGTATACTAATACTTACTGATTTGTATACTAATACTTACTGATTTGTATACTAATACTTACTGATTTGTATACTAATACTTACTGGTTTGTATACTAATACTTACTGATTTGTATACTAATACTTACTGCTTTGTATACTAATACTTACTGCTTTGTACACTAATACTTACTGCTTTGTACACTAATACTTACTGCTTTGTATACTAATACTGATTTGTATACTAATACTTACTGCTTTGTATACTAATACTTACTGATTTGTATACTAATACTTACTGCTTTGTATACTAATACTGATGTGTATACTAATACTTACTGATTTGTATACTAATACTTACTGCTTTGTATACTAATACTTACTGCTTTGTATACTAATACTTACTGATTTGTATACTAATACTGATTTGTATACTAATACTTACTGATTTTTATACTAATACTTACTGCTTTGTACACTAATACTTACTGATTTGTATACTAATACTTACTGATTTGTATACTAATACTTACTGATTTGTATACTAATACTTACTGGTTTGTATACTAATACTGCTTTGTATACTAATACTTACTGATGTGTATACTAATACTTACTGCTTTGTATACTAATACTTACTGATTTGTATACTAATACTTACTGCTTTGTATACTAATACTTACTGATGTGTATACTAATACTTACTGATTTGTATACTAATACTTACTGGTTTGTATACTAATACTGCTTTGTATACTAATACTTACTGCTTTGTATACTAATACTTACTGCTTTGTATACTAATACTTACTGCTTTGTATACTAATACTTACTGCTTTGTATACTAATACTTACTGATTTGTATACTAATACTTACTGATGTGTATACTAATACTTACTGGTTTGTATACTAATACTTACTGCTTTGTATACTAATACTGATTTGTATACTAATACTTACTGATTTGTATACTAATACTTACTGCTTTGTATACTAATACTTACTGATTTGTATACTAATACTTACTGATGTGTATACTAATACTTACTGATTTGTATACTAATACTTACTGATTTGTATACTAATACTTACTGCTTTGTATACTAATACTTACTGATTTGTATACTAATACTTACTGATTTGTATACTAATACTTACTGATTTGTATACTAATACTTACTGCTTTGTATACTAATACTTACTGATTTGTATACTAATACTTACTGCTTTGTATACTAATACTTACTGATTTGTATACTAATACTTACTTATTTGTATACTAATACTTACTGCTTTGTACACTAATACTTACTGATTTGTATACTAATACTTACTGATTTGTATACTAATACTTACTGCTTTGTATACTAATACTTACTGATTTGTATACTAATACTGATTTGTATACTAATACTTACTGATTTGTATACTAATACTTACTGATTTGTATACTAATACTTACTGATTTGTATACTAATACTTACTGGTTTGTATACTAATACTTACTGATTTGTATACTAATACTTACTGCTTTGTATACTAATACTTACTGCTTTGTACACTAATACTTACTGCTTTGTACACTAATACTTACTGCTTTGTATACTAATACTGATTTGTATACTAATACTTACTGCTTTGTATACTAATACTTACTGATTTGTATACTAATACTTACTGCTTTGTATACTAATACTGATGTGTATACTAATACTTACTGATTTGTATACTAATACTTACTGCTTTGTATACTAATACTTACTGCTTTGTATACTAATACTTACTGATTTGTATACTAATACTGATTTGTATACTAATACTTACTGATTTGTATACTAATACTTACTGCTTTGTACACTAATACTTACTGATTTGTATACTAATACTTACTGATTTGTATACTAATACTTACTGATTTGTATACTAATACTTACTGGTTTGTATACTAATACTGCTTTGTATACTAATACTTACTGATGTGTATACTAATACTTACTGCTTTGTATACTAATACTTACTGATTTGTATACTAATACTTACTGCTTTGTATACTAATACTTACTGATGTGTATACTAATACTTACTGATTTGTATACTAATACTTACTGGTTTGTATACTAATACTGCTTTGTATACTAATACTTACTGATGTGTATACTAATACTTACTGATTTGTATACTAATACTTACTGCTTTGTATACTAATACTTACTGCTTTGTATACTAATACTTACTGCTTTGTATACTAATACTTACTGCTTTGTATACTAATACTTACTGCTTTGTACACTAATACTTACTGCTTTGTATACTAATACTGATTTGTATACTAATACTTACTGATTTGTATACTAATACTTACTGGTTTGTATACTAATAATGATTTGTATACTAATACTTACTGATTTGTATACTAATACTTACTGATGTGTATACTAATACTTACTGCTTTGTATACTAATACTTACTGCTTTGTATACTAATACTTACTGCTTTGTATACTAATACTTACTGCTTTGTATACTAATACTTACTGATTTGTATACTAATACTTACCGATTTGTATACTAATACTTACTGATTTGTATACTAATACTTACTGATTTGTATACTAATACTTACTGATTTGTATACTAATACTTACTGATTTGTATACTAATACTTACTGCTTTGTATACTAATACTTACTGCTTTGTATACTAATACTTACTGATTTGTATACTAATACTTACCGATTTGTATACTAATACTTACTGATGTGTATACTAATACTTACCGATTTGTATACTAATACTTACTGATTTGTATACTAATACTTACTGATTTGTATACTAATACTTACTGATTTGTATACTAATACTGATTTGTATACTAATACTTACTGATTTGTATACTAATACTTACTGATTTGTATACTAATACTTACTGCTTTGTATACTAATACTTACTGATTTGTATACTAATACTTACTGATTTGTATACTAAATATTACTGATTTGTATACTAATACTTACTGCTTTGTATACTAATACTTACTGATTTGTATACTAATACTTACTGATTTGTATACTAATACTTACTGATTTGTATACTAATACTTACTGCTTTGTATACTAATACTTACTGCTTTGTACACTAATACTTACTGCTTTGTACACTAATACTTACTGCTTTGTATACTAATACTGATTTGTATACTAATACTTACTGGTTTGTATACTAATAATGATGTGTATACTAATACTTACTGATGTGTATACTAATACTTACTGATTTGTATACTAATACTTACTGATTTGTATACTAATACTTACTGATTTGTATACTAATACTGATTTGTATACTAATACTGATTTGTATACTAATACTTACTGATTTGTATACTAATACTTACTGCTTTGTATACTAATACTTACTGATTTGTATACTAATACTTACTGCTTTGTATACTAATACTTACTGATTTGTATACTAATACTTACTGCTTTGTATACTAATACTTACTGATTTGTATACTAATACTTACTGATTTGTATACTAATACTTACTGATTTGTATACTAATACTTACTGCTTTGTATACTAATACTTACTGCTTTGTACACTAATACTTACTGCTTTGTACACTAATACTTACTGCTTTGTATACTAATACTGATTTGTATACTAATACTTACTGGTTTGTATACTAATACTTACTGCTTTGTATACTAATACTGATGTGTATACTAATACTTACTGATGTGTATACTAATACTTACTGATTTGTATACTAATACTTACTGATTTGTATACTAATACTTACTGATTTGTATACTAATACTGATTTGTATACTAATACTGATTTGTATACTAATACTTACTGATTTGTATACTAATACTTACTGATTTGTATACTAATACTTACTGATTTGTATACTAATACTGATTTGTATACTAATACTGATTTGTATACTAATACTTACTGATTTGTATACTAATACTTACTGCTTTGTATACTAATACTTACTGATTTGTATACTAATACTTACTGCTTTGTATACTAATACTTACTGATTTGTATACTAATACTTACTGCTTTGTATACTAATACTTACTGCTTTTTATACTAATACTTACTGATTTGTATACTAATACTTACCGATTTGTATACTAATACTGATTTGTATACTAATACTTACTTCTTTATATACTAATACTTACTGCTTTGTATACTAATACTTACTGATTTGTATACTAATACTGATTTGTATACTAATACTTACTGATTTGTATACTAATACTTACTGCTTTGTATACTAATACTTACTGATTTGTATACTAATACTTACTGATGTGTATACTAATACTTACCGATTTGTATACTAATACTTACTGATTTGTATACTAATACTTACTGCTTTGTATACTAATACTTACTGCTTTGTATACTAATACTTACCGATTTGTATACTAATACTTACTGATTTGTATACTAATACTTACTGATTTGTATACTAATACTGATTTGTATACTAATACTTACTGATTTGTATACTAATACTTACTGATTTGTATACTAATACTTACTGCTTTGTATACTAATACTTACTGATTTGTATACTAATACTTACTGATTTGTATACTAAATATTACTGATTTGTATACTAATACTTACTGCTTTGTATACTAATACTTACTGATTTGTATACTAATACTTACTGATTTGTATACTAATACTTACTGATTTGTATACTAATACTTACTGCTTTGTATACTAATACTTACTGCTTTGTACACTAATACTTACTGCTTTGTACACTAATACTTACTGCTTTGTATACTAATACTGATTTGTATACTAATACTTACTGGTTTGTATACTAATAATGATGTGTATACTAATACTTACTGATGTGTATACTAATACTTACTGATTTGTATACTAATACTTACTGATTTGTATACTAATACTTACTGATTTGTATACTAATACTGATTTGTATACTAATACTGATTTGTATACTAATACTTACTGATTTGTATACTAATACTTACTGCTTTGTATACTAATACTTACTGATTTGTATACTAATACTTACTGCTTTGTATACTAATACTTACTGATTTGTATACTAATACTTACTGCTTTGTATACTAATACTTACTGCTTTGTATACTAATACTTACTGCTTTGTATACTAATACTTACTGGTTTGTATACTAATACTGATTTGTATACTAATACTTACTGATTTGTATACTAATACTTACTGATTTGTATACTAATACTGATTTGTATACTAATACTTACTGATTTGTATACTAATACTTACTGATTTGTATACTAATACTTACTGCTTTGTATACTAATACTTACTGATTTGTATACTAATACTTACTGATTTGTATACTAATACTGATTTGTATACTAATACTTACTGATTTGTATACTAATACTTACTGATTTGTATACTAATACTTACTGATTTGTATACTAATACTTACTGATTTGTATACTAATACTTACTGCTTTGTATACTAATACTTACTGATTTGTATACTAATACTTACTGATTTGTATACTAATACTGATTTGTATACTAATACTTACTGATTTGTATACTAATACTTACTGATTTGTATACTAATACTGATTTGTATACTAATACTTACTGATTTGTATACTAATACTTACTGATTTGTATACTAATACTTACTGCTTTGTATACTAATACTTACTGCTTTGTATACTAATACTTACTGCTTTGTATACTAATACTGATTAGTATACTAATACTTACTGCTTTGTATACTAATACTTACTGATTTGTATACTAATACTTACTGCTTTGTATACTAATACTTACTGATTTTTATACTAATACTGATTTGTATACTAATACTTACTGATTTGTATACTAATACTTACTGCTTTGTATACTAATACTTACTGATTTGTATACTAATACTTACTGATGTGTATACTAATACTTACTGATTTGTATACTAATACTTACTGATTTGTATACTAATACTTACTGATTTGTATACTAATACTGCTTTGTATACTAATACTTACTGCTTTGTATACTAATACTTACTGCTTTGTATACTAATACTTACTGATTTGTATACTAATACTTACTGATTTTTATACTAATACTGATTTGTATACTAATACTTACTGATTTGTATACTAATACTTACTGCTTTGTATACTAATACTTACTGCTTTGTATACTAATACTTACTGATTTGTATACTAATACTTACTGATTTGTATACTAATACTTACTGATGTTTATACTAATACTGATTTGTATACTAATACTTACTGATTTGTATACTAATACTTACTGCTTTGTATACTAATACTTACTGATTTGTATACTAATACTTACTGATGTGTATACTAATACTTACTGATTTGTATACTAATACTTACTGATTTGTATACTAATACTTACTGATTTGTATACTAATACTGCTTTGTATACTAATACTTACTGCTTTGTATACTAATACTGCTTTGTATACTAATACTTACTGATGTGTATACTAATACTGATTTGTATACTAATACTTACTGCTTTGTATACTAATATTTACTGATTTGTATACTAATACTTACTGCTTTGTATACTAATACTTACTGATTTGTATACTAATACTGATTTGTATACTAATACTTACTGATTTGTATACTAATACTGATGTGTATACTAATACTTACTGATTTGTATACTAATACTGATTTGTATACTAATACTTACTGATTTGTATACTAATACTGACTGCTTTGTATACTAATACTGATGTGTATACTAATACTTACTGCTTTGTATACTAATACTGATTTGTATACTAATACTTACTGATTTGTATACTAATACTTACTGATTTGTATACTAATACTTACTGCTTTGTATACTAATACTTACTGCTTTGTATACTAATACTTACTGCTTTGTATACTAATACTGATTTGTATACTAATACTTACTGATTTGTATACTAATACTTACTGCTTTGTATACTTATACTTACTGCTTTGTATACTAATACTTACTGCTTTGTATACTAATACTTACTGATTTGTATACTAATACTTACTGATTTGTATACTAATACTTACTGATTTGTATACTAATACTTACTGCTTTGTATACTAATACTTACTGCTTTGTATACTAATACTTACTGATTTGTATACTAATACTTACTGATTTGTATACTAATACTTACTGCTTTGTATACTAATACTTACTGATTTGTATACTAATACTTACTGATGTGTATACTAATACTTACTGATTTGTATACTAATACTTACTGATTTGTATACTAATACTTACTGATGTGTATACTAATACTTACTGATTTGTATACTAATACTGATTTGTATACTAATACTTACTGCTTTGTATACTAATACTTACTGCTTTGTATACTAATACTGATTTGTATACTAATACTTACTGATTTGTACACTAATACTTACTGATTTGTATACTAATACTTACTGATTTGTATACTAATACTTACTGATTTGTATACTAATACTTACTGCTTTGTATACTAATACTTACTGATTTGTATACTAATACTTACTGATTTGTATACTAATACTTACTGATTTGTATACTAATACTTACTGATTTGTATACTAATACTTACTGATTTGTATACTAATACTTACTGATTTGTATACTAATACTTACTGATGTGTATACTAATACTTACTGATGTGTATACTAATACTTACTGATTTGTATACTAATACTTACTGATTTGTATACTAATACTGATGTGTATACTAATACTTACTGCTTTGTATACTAATACTTACTGATTTGTATACTAATACTTACTGCTTTGTACACTAATACTTACTGATGTGTATACTAATACTTACTGCTTTGTATACTAATACTTACTGCTTTGTATACTAATACTTACTGATTTGTATACTAATACTTACTGATTTGTATACTAATACTTACTGATTTGTATACTAATACTTACTGCTTTGTATACTAATACTGATTTGTATACTAATACTTACTGATTTGTATACTAATACTTACTGATTTGTATACTAATACTTACTGATTTGTATACTAATACTTACTGCTTTGTATACTAATACTTACTGCTTTGTATACTAATACTTACTGATTTGTATACTAATACTTACTGATTTGTATACTAATACTTACTGCTTTGTATACTAATACTTACTGATGTGTATACTAATACTTACTGCTTTGTATACTAATACTTACTGCTTTGTATACTAATACTTACTGATTTGTATACTAATACTTACTGATTTGTATACTAATACTTACCGATTTGTATACTAATACTTACTGCTTTGTATACTAATACTTACTGCTTTGTATACTAATACTTACTGATTTGTATACTAATACTTACTGCTTTGTATACTAATACTTACTGATGTGTATACTAATACTTACTGCTTTGTATACTAATACTTACTGCTTTGTATACTAATACTTACTGATTTGTATACTAATACTTACTGATTTGTATACTAATACTTACCGATTTGTATACTAATACTTACTGCTTTGTATACTAATACTTACTGCTTTGTATACTAATACTTACTGATTTGTATACTAATACTTACTGATTTGTATACTAATACTTACTGATTTGTATACTAATACTTACTGCTTTGTATACTAATACTTACTGCTTTGTATACTAATACTTACTGCTTTGTATACTAATACTTACTGATTTGTATACTAATACTTACTGATTTGTATACTAATACTTACTGCTTTGTATACTAATACTTACTGATTTGTATACTAATACTGATTTGTATACTAATACTTACTGCTTTGTATACTAATACTTACTGCTTTGTATACTAATACTTACTGATTTGTATACTAATACTTACTGCTTTGTATACTAATACTTACTGATTTGTATACTAATACTTACTGATTTGTATACTAATACTTACTGATTTGTATACTAATACTTACTGCTTTGTATACTAATACTTACTGATTTGTATACTAATACTGCTTTGTATACTAATACTTACTGGTTTGTATACTAATACTTACTGATGTGTATACTAATACTTACTGCTTTGTATACTAATACTTACTGATTTGTATACTAATACTTACTGATTTGTATACTAATACTTACTGATTTGTATACTAATACTTACTGATTTGTATACTAATACTGCTTTGAATACTAATACTTACTGCTTTGTATACTAATACTTACTGATTTGTATACTAATACTTACTGATTTGTATACTAATACTTACTGATTTGTATACTAATACTTACTGATTTGTATACTAATACTGCTTTGTATACTAATACTTACTGCTTTGTATACTAATACTTACTGATTTGTATACTAATACTTACTGGTTTGTATACTAATACTTACTGATGTGTATACTAATACTTACTGCTTTGTATACTAATACTTACTGATTTGTATACTAATACTTACTGATTTGTATACTAATACTTACTGATTTGTATACTAATACTTACTGATTTGTATACTAATACTTACTGATGTGTATACTAATACTTACTGATGTGTATACTAATACTTACTGATGTGTATACTAATACTTACTGATGTGTATACTAATACTTACTGCTTTGTATACTAATACTTACTGATTTGTATACTAATACTTACTGATTTGTATACTAATACTTACTGATTTGTATACTAATACTTACTGATTTGTATACTAATACTTACTGATTTGTATACTAATACTTACTGCTTTGTATACTAATACTGATATGTATACTAATACTTACTGCTTTGTATACTAATACTTACTGATTTGTATACTAATACTGCTTTGTATACTAATACTTACTGGTTTGTATACTAATACTTACTGATGTGTATACTAATACTTACTGCTTTGTATACTAATACTGATTTGTATACTAATACTTACTGATTTGTATACTAATACTTACTGATTTGTATACTAATACTTACTGATTTGTATACTAATACTTACTGATTTGTATACTAATACTTACTGCTTTGTATACTAATACTGATATGTATACTAATACTTACTGCTTTGTATACTAATACTTACTGATTTGTATACTAATACTTATTGCTTTGTATACTAATACGTATTGATTTGTATACTAATACTTACTGATTTGTATACTAATACTTACTGCTTTGTATACTAATACTTACTGATTTGTATACTAATACTGCTTTGTATACTAATACTGCTTTGTATACTAATACTTACTGCTTTGTATACTAATACTTACTGCTTTGTATACTAATACTGATTTGTATACTAATACTTACTGATTTGTATACTAATACTTACTGCTTTGTATACTTATACTTACTGCTTTGTATACTAATACTTACTGCTTTGTATACTAATACTTACTGATTTGTATACTAATACTTACTGATTTGTATACTAATACTTACTGATTTGTATACTAATACTTACTGCTTTGTATACTAATACTTACTGCTTTGTATACTAATACTTACTGATTTGTATACTAATACTTACTGATTTGTATACTAATACTTACTGATTTGTATACTAATACTTACTGATGTGTATACTAATACTTACTGCTTTGTATACTAATACTGATTTGTATACTAATACTTACTGATTTGTACACTAATACTTACTGATTTGTATACTAATACTTACTGATTTGTATACTAATACTTACTGATTTGTATACTAATACTTACTGCTTTGTATACTAATACTTACTGATTTGTATACTAATACTTACTGATTTGTATACTAATACTTACTGATTTGTATACTAATACTTACTGATTTGTATACTAATACTTACTGATTTGTATACTAATACTTACTGATTTGTATACTAATACTTACTGATGTGTATACTAATACTTACTGATGTGTATACTAATACTTACTGATTTGTATACTAATACTTACTGATTTGTATACTAATACTTACTGATTTGTATACTAATACTTACTGATTTGTATACTAATACTTACTGCTTTGTATACTAATACTGATTTGTATACTAATACTTACTGATTTGTATACTAATACTTACTGATTTGTATACTAATACTTACTGCTTTGTATACTAATACTTACTGCTTTGTATACTAATACTTACTGATTTGTATACTAATACTTACTGATTTGTATACTAATACTTACTGCTTTGTATACTAATACTTACTGATTTGTATACTAATACTTACTGATGTGTATACTAATACTTACTGCTTTGTATACTAATACTTACTGATTTGTATACTAATACTGATTTGTATACTAATACTTACTGATTTGTATACTAATACTTACTGATTTGTATACTAATACTGATGTGTATACTAATACTTACTGCTTTGTATACTAATACTTACTGATTTGTATACTAATACTTACTGCTTTGTATACTAATACTGATGTGTATACTAATACTTACTGCTTTGTATACTAATACTTACTGATTTGTATACTAATACTTACTGATTTGTATACTAATACTTACTGCTTTGTATACTAATACTTACTGATGTGTATACTAATACTTACTGCTTTGTATACTAATACTGATTTGTATACTAATACTTACTGATTTGTATACTAATACTTACTGATTTGTATACTAATACTTACTGATTTGTATACTAATACTTACTGATTTGTATACTAATACTTACTGCTTTGTATACTAATACTGATATGTATACTAATACTTACTGCTTTGTATACTAATACTTACTGATTTGTATACTAATACTTATTGCTTTGTATACTAATACGTATTGATTTGTATACTAATACTTACTGATTTGTATACTAATACTTACTGCTTTGTATACTAATACTTACTGATTTGTATACTAATACTGCTTTGTATACTAATACTGCTTTGTATACTAATACTTACTGCTTTGTATACTAATACTTACTGCTTTGTATACTAATACTGATTTGTATACTAATACTTACTGCTTTGTATACTAATACTTACTGCTTTGTATACTAATACTGATTTGTATACTAATACCTACTGATTTGTATACTAATACTTACTGATTTGTATACTAATACTTACTGATTTGTATACTAATACTTACTGATTTGTATACTAATACTTACTGATTTTTATACTAATACTGATTTGTATACTAATACTTACTGCTTTGTATAATAATACTTACTGATTTGTAAACTAATACTTACTGATTTGTATGCACTAATACTTACTGATTTGTATACTAATACTTACTGCTTTGTATACTAATACTTACTGCTTTGTATACTAATACTGATTTGTATACTAATACTTACTGCTTTGTATACTAATACTTACTGCTTTGTATACTAATACTGATTTGTATACTAATACCTACTGATTTGTATACTAATACTTACTGATGTGTATACTAATACTTACTGCTTTGTATACTAATACTTACTGATTTGTATACTAATACTTACTGGTTTGTATACTAATACTTACCGATTTGTATACTAATACTTACTGATTTGTATACTAATACTTACTGATTTGTAAACTAATACTTACTGATTTGTATACTAATACTTACTGATTTTTATACTAATACTGATTTGTATACTAATACTTACTGATTTGTATACTAATACTTACTGCTTTGTATACTAATACTTACTGATTTGTATACTAATACTTACTGATTTGTAAACTAATACTTACTGATTTGTATACTAATACTTACTGATTTTTATACTAATACTGATTTGTATACTAATACTTACTGATTTGTATACTAATACTTACTGCTTTGTATACTAATACTTACTGATTTGTATACTAATACTTACTGATTTGTATACTAATACTTACTGATTTGTATACTAATACTTACTGATTTGTATACTAATACTTACTGATTTGTATACTAATACTTACTGATTTGTATACTAATACTTACTGCTTTGTATACTAATACTTACTGATGTGTATACTAATACTTACTGCTTTGTATAATAATACTTACTGATTTGTAAACTAATACTTACTGATTTGTATGCACTAATACTTACTGATTTGTATACTAATACTTACTGCTTTGTATACTAATACTTACTGATTTGTATACTAATACTTACTGCTTTGTATACTAATACTTACTGATTTGTATACTAATACTTACTGATTTGTATACTAATACTTACTGATTTGTATACTAATACTTACTGATTTGTATACTAATACTTACTGATTTGTATACTAATACTGATTTGTATACTAATACTTACTGATTTGTATACTAATACTTACTGCTTTGTATACTAATACTTACTGATTTGTATACTAATACTTACTGCTTTGTATACTAATACTTACTGATTTGTATACTAATACTTACTGATTTGTATACTAATACTTACTGATTTGTATACTAATACTTACTGATTTGTATACTAATACTGATTTGTATACTAATACTTACTGCTTTGTATACTAATACTTACTGATTTGTATACTAATACTTACTGATTTGTATACTAATACTTACTGCTTTGTATACTAATACTTACTGATTTGTATACTAATACTTACTGATTTGTATACTAATACTTACTGATGTGTATACTAATACTTACTGCTTTGTATACTAATACTTACTGCTTTGTATACTAATACTGATTTGTATACTAATACTTACTGCTTTGTATACTAATACTGATTTGTATACTAATACTTACTGATTTGTATACTAATACTTACTGCTTTGTATACTAATACTTACTGATTTGTATACTAATACTTACTGATTTGTATACTAATACTTACTGATGTGTATACTAATACTGATTTGTATACTAATACTTACTGATGTGTATACTAATACTTACTGATTTGTATACTAATACTTACTGATTTGTATACTAATACTTACCGATGTGTATGCAAACGCTCGCACAGTGAGTCTCACACAGGTGTACATAACAATATTTATATTTAGGTTATTATATTTCATTATATTCTAATTATATTAGTATTAATATACAGCTATTAATGATATATAACTAGTTATTATTACTAATTAATTAATTAATTAATTAATTAATTATTAATAATAATATGTAAATATGATACGTGCGCTGCGCTAATCTATTGAATGCTAGTGGTATACCCGTAGTGACCTGTAGTGAAATAGAGATTCTGGCCAGTGGAACCGTGACCGTGATCCTTTGATATCGGGTGCCGCCACACACAGAACTGCGCCCATTCCTGAGCCCATACGGCTAGCGTGGCATTCCATACCTGCACGAGAGATCACGAGATTTAACGAGATTGAATGAGATTCAACTCGTGATATAACTCCGTGTCGCGTTGATATTTAATAATATATATATATATATATATATATATATATTAAATATCTATAAATATAACTGTATATGACTATATCTTAAATATAACTATAGTTATTTACATTTAATTTCAATCTAATTATAATAACAATATATGATTATGCAATTTTATAGAAAATCGTAGGAATTAAATATGTTTAGTATATCTTATACGTAGTTATAAAGTTTATATATATTTAGATATATATATATATATATATATATATATATATATATGTGTGTATGTGTGTTATATACAATACATAACATCGACAAACTATAGCGCGTATATATATACTTAATACACACTAAAAGATACTAATACTGGTGATTAGTACGTGACCTTGTGAAATGAGTAACCTTTAAGTGTATACTACAGGTGCCTTCCTATTGGCTGACAAACTCAGCTGACTGGGCTATACTGCCGGTTGCGCATTGTGATCGTAACACTATTGTTATTGATAACTAATCGTCTGTTTCTAGTATATTTATTTTCTAATGTTATTATTGTGAAAATAGAGAAAAAACTAAATATGTATAGTAATAATAATAATAATAATAACAATGAAAATAATAAAATTAAATAAATTTATAATAATTGAATTCATAAATAATTATTTATAAAATGTAATACATTTTATATAAGATATCTTATATTTCGGTTAATATGTTGGTAACCTATGGGTTTCGTAAGAGTTTCTTATAACTTACAAGTAATAAAATAGACTTAAATATATTATAGAATTTTCTAATATAGTTTAGTTTATTAACTTCATTTATGAGCAAGCTCGATACTTAACATATGAATATAAAGCTATTGTTACACCGTGACACGTATTGTTATCCTATATATATATATATATATATATATATATATATATATATACAGGGGCGGATACAGGGGGGGCTAGGGGGGCTCTAGCCCCCCCCTCATGATTGTAAAATATATGATTTAAAAATAGATAATATGGTTAAATCAGCAAAATATTCAATATCAATTATAGGTAGGGTGAATCTTTAAATGGCCGATTGTATATACCATGTATTTTTCATTTAAAAATTAATCACAATCAAGTTGGAAAATATGTCACTTCGTCCATGATTAAGTTTAAAGATTCGATTGCAGATTTAAGAAAATTTGAATCAATTATAGTTGATTTTTTTTATTTACCACAATAACTCTTTGGAAGAAAATTCTCGTTTTATTGCAGTGATAGAAAATAAGAAGCATGCTGCAATCAGCTATAATGCAAGTCAACAATAACATATCTAAGTACATTTAATGCAACAGAGAAAAATTTAAATCAATATTAAGGGGGTATCCCACTATACTTGTATACAAGATTTTCCGGCAACTTACTTGAAATATTGTAACTTTAAAAAATTATTATATCAAGTTGTAATGGAATACTCCTATAAAGTTATTATATTTCAGGCAAGTTGCCGGAAAGTAAAGGGGTTTCCCACTAAAATTGTAGTTAACTTGATAGAAAATGTTTTTAAAGTTAAAATATTTCCGGCAACTTGCCGGAAATATTTGTAGTGGGATACCCCCTTTAGATATAATCGTTCTTTATAGAAGATACAATATTTCATTACATGGTCATAATGAGTATTCTCTAGAATCTATAGATTAGTATACTGATCCACATTTTAATCTAGGAAATTTAAATGCACTTCTAAAACTATGTATAAACTCTGGAAATGATATATTAAAAGAACACTTATTAATGTGTAGTAAAAATGCTAAATACACTTCAAAAACAACACAGAATGAATTGATATTTGAATGTGGTGAATATATTAAAGACAGAATAAGTATTCTTCAATTATAATTGATGATATAAAAAAAGCTAAATATTTTAATAGTAGCTGATGAAATCACAGGTGTATATAATACTGAACAAATGGCTTTAGCAATTAGATATTATAATGGTAAGTGTATCACTGAAAAGTTGAATTATTTTATAGGATGTGAACATCTTAGTGGAGAAAGTAAAGCTAACTTGATTATGGATACACTAACTAAATCTGAATTAAATATTGAACATTTAAGAGGGTAATGATACTATGGAGCAGGAAATATATCTGGAAAAATAAAAGGAGCGTCAACTATAATTCTGAATAAGAACACTAACTCTACACATGTATACTATAGATCACATGTATTAAATATATCAATAGTAGATGAATGCAAAATGTCGTTAATTCAAAATATGGTAAGCATATTATTAGAAATCTGCATATTTTTTAAATATTCTGCTAAGAGGCAAGGTTTATTAGAAGAAAATTTTACACAAATTTGTGTTGAATCTTCTAAAAAGAAATTAGTTAAAGTAAAACGAGATCGGTTGCCAGACATGATGCTTTGCGAGTATTTATCAAACTGTATCAAGCAATACTTGAAAAATGTTAGAAATATATGAAGATAAAACATGGAATTCAGAAAGTATAACAAAAGCTAACGGTCTTTACAATTCTATGATTAATACTCAATTTAGTATGTAATTAATTGTATGTAATAATTCAATTAATTTCATAGAAAATTTAACAAATGCTCTCCAGAGTAGGTCAATAGACGCATATAAGGCAAATCATGATATTCAAAGTGTAATTAAAGGGATACAAGTTTGTAGAGATAATATTGATGAAGTACAATTAGAATGGAATGAAGAAGCGTCACATTTATTATCATATTCAAATGAAGGAATTTCTTTACCAAGGTTAAATAAAGACACCTGCTTCATCATCTGAAGAGTATTTAAAAAAAAGTAATATATATTCCATTCATAGATCATTTGATAATGGAGATGAAAGAAGGATCCAATATATACATATTGTATATATCTCTTGGAGCATTATTAATTCCAAAAGTAATGAATGAAAACAAGGATTCATGAAAAGAAAATATATTAAAGTTTTATGAATTAGTAAAAGATGATTTACCAAAGATACATTTAATACAAACCGAATTGATTTGTTGGGAAGTTAAATGGACAGAAAATAAATATCTATAGATATAGGTATACCTAATACAATACAAATTGTTACGACCAGTACTCAAGTACTCGATAACATGGCAAGGTAAATTAAATTATTAAATAATTTATAATTTATATATATTATTATATAAATTTTTTCCTAATATCTATGAAATGCTTTTATTGATGGCTACTACTCCAGTTACCTTGTGTGAATGTGAACGTTCATTTAACCGATTAAGAATAATAAATACATATTTACCTTCGATTATGAGTGAAGATCAACTAAAACGAATTTCTTTATATATACATAAAGACATAGAGATCGATTGTGATTATATTATTTCCAAATTTGAAATACGTAATCCAAGAATAATGCAATTGATTAATATATTGGATTAATAGTTTTTATTCAATAAAATATAAAATATTATTCTATTTAATTTAATATAGTATTTAATTTATATATCAATTGAATATTATCATAGTAAATATGTCTTATTTTAAAAATATACTTTTATTTGAATGTCAGCCCCCCCCCTTGAAAAATTCCTGTATCCGCCCCTGATATATATATATATATCATTATCTAATCACATCTGTTTAGGTATAAATGCATAAATATCCAATTATAAATTGTGTTATTTATATGGTTCGATAGTGGTATCACTTATATAAAGAAACTTTCGAGTTCTTGGAGATGATACTATAATTAGTGTGATTATCCATAGATAACGACAGTTATAAATAACGATAACTATACATATCGAGTTAACAATTATATCCGATTATATGTATACAACTAAACCAGTCATAATCTATGAGTTTACGCCGATGTGGGCGTGTCTATCTAAAAACAAGATATCACGTGATTTGTATCGCAACACGGATACGTTAACTAGACAATCTAACCAAGAATTTCATGTCGGCGGCGTTAAAAGCATTTCTTTTATCGCGTGGCTTTTTCCTCATCTCGTTGTGAACCCGAAGAAACTCCAGCCTCTGAGACTTCGTGATGCCTACATCTCCTTCGTTAAAATATCCTTGCTTACCGTTCTACGAGAATGGAATATATAGATAGAGGTGTGTAGAGTGAGTTGGGAAGATGTTGGGAGATAATGAAAGAGTGAATGGTGGAGGAAGGAGGGTGGGAGGTAATGAAGGAGAGGGTTAAGGAGGTAGGTAAGGAGGAAGGTATGTAGGCAATGATATAAATGTGATGAATAGGGAGTGGGGAGAAAGGAGTTTGTAAGGTAATATGGGAGAGGGTAGTGGGTATTCAATTCAAATTTTAATTGCAAAATATAAAATATAAAATTATAATTCTATATATAAATATTACTTTCGAAGAGCTGATTGATAGCGACCCACGTTGAATATATTCCATAAATATGTGCAATATCCATTCATTATATAATATATATATTACATAATACATATACACTAACTAATACATATAGATCGAATACTAATTATTTATTTCATAATACCCATAATATATTGCATAATTATAGAGTTATATTAATAGAGTTCTTTCACTTATATATTGTATGCAATAGGATACCTACCCGAGTATTTACAACGGCTAAATAATTCTAACTTATTACACAATTAGTTAACCTAATAAATGTATTACACTTTATTACTAGTATATTCACTTGCTTATATATAAATAAATTATTATAAATATATATTAAATTTATTAAATATATTTATAATATTACAATTTAAATACTTATTATAGGATATACCCTGTTATTCAGGGTATAAACATACAGATATATTTAACTTAAAATCATATAACAAAAAATATATTATAGAATACTAATCTATTATAATATAATATATTAGATTATCAAATATGCATACAGTCATATATAGTATTATATTGTGATTATACTTCTATGGTATACTCTTATAGACATTTGAAATATTAATTTACATTCAGTTTACCGAATGTGCTAATCCTATGTAGATATGCTGTAATTAGGTTATAGTGATTATCTTAAACTACGTAAGGTTTATAACTTCGACTGCTGTTATAACTAAGAATATTGTACTCCGTTGTCATGTAGGCTTTATCCTACTATTTTTTATTTCTAATACAACCCAGCAAACAGTAATAGCCGCATACTAGCAGCATAATATACTTTTAAAATTAATAGCTTAATTAATAGCATACTATTAGTATAATATACTTTAAATAGCAGCATAACAGCATCATAATATCTTGACAAATCAATAGCAGCATAATATACATGTAATAGAAGCATAATGGCAGCATAATAGCATAATGTAAACATATGAGGCTCTAACATATGCTGTTATGCTGCTATTATGCGGCTATTACTGTTTTCTGGGAAATTCACGTGAAAAGAGGTAAGTAATTTAATGTTGGTAGTAAGTATACTTACCTATAGGTACTTAGTAAATACATATAGGTACTTAGTAAGTATACATGTATACTGGTTAGTAAGTATACCTAGTTATTTCAATAGAATGATAAGGTTACAGTGTAAATGTGTCGATATTATATTGTCATGTTGATACATTATTGATAGGTGTCTCTACATAAAATTGACACATCTGCCTGTATTTACTGGCAGGTATCATTATTTCTTAATATTTAAAATATATTTTAGTAATGTACTAGAGTAATGCCTACAAATAAAAATGTATTTGTATACATATTCCTAAACATAAATACACATACATATATATATATATATATATATATATATATATATATATAATAATAATAATAATCAGAGTTTGGGCATTAGCCTGGATGAATGAAAAAGCAGAGCTTATCAAGTCGTTCACCCAATGTGATTGTGGGGGGAAAAATTATGTATAAAATTAAAATAATATTAAATAAAATATCAGATTATAATATAAATTTCTATCCAGGATATCAGTAAAAAAATAGTCATAAAAAAATCTACCTAGAATACTTTATATCGATTGCCAATGAAAGTCGATAAAGGTGTATCAACTTGGAGGATTTGGGGTTTCTATATCCAATGCCTTAAGGAACTCACTTTCGCCAAGAGTAAGAGCACTGGCAACAATTGCCCCCACACAACAATTGCATCCTCATCCCCGACACGAACCATTACCGGCAACATAAATAATCAATACAAAGTACTCGTGAATATCTTATATTTAATATTTAATATTTAAAACAAAAAATTGACTTCCTGAATAGAAAATAATACTGAATGTTAAATAAAATTTAAATAAAATTTAATATGTAAGTAATTAAAAATAAGTAATAACAAATATGTACAATTAAAAACTTAATACAAAAATAAAAATAAAAATAAAATAAAATTGCAAAAAACCCCACAATCATTCTCATCATGTATTTAAAATAAATAATTGAATAATATGTACCTACAAAAATATAAACCAATAAAACACAAATATTAAAATTGTATAACAAATTATAAAAATATATTAAAAAAAAACTATAACTAAAAGCTATAAAAGCTATAAAACTATAAAAATAAATTATATAAAATAAATACTGATAATATAAGGTAGCAAATAAATTAATATATCACATAATACAATAATTAAAAATAGATTATAAAAATATAAAATTAAAATTAATAAGACGATATCATAAATGATTTAAAAATTGTTTTAAAATTATTCAATTTCGTAATATTTCTTATTTTTTGTGGTAATCTGTTCCACAGCATTGGACCAGTATTCGATAAACAAAATGCTTTTCGGTCAGTTCGTACTTTTATTCTATGAAACAGATTTCCATTATAAGATTTAGCTTTATATAATAATTGTAAATTCTTAGGTAAAATATTATTCCTATCTCGAAACATAAATTTTATGCTATTCATTTTTACAATATCGTCAAATTTAAGAGAATTAGAAATAGTATAGAAATTTGTATACATAGAATGAGTATTACAAATACATTTTATTGCTCTTTTTTGTAAAATGAAAATATTTTTTAAACTGGATTTGAAGGTATTCCCCCAAATATTTGAACAATAATTAAGATGTGATAAAAATAAAGCATTATATAATAAAATTAAAGATTTCATATTTAATTTATTTTTAACTTTGTGTAAAATTGCAATTGTTCTAGAAAGTTTACTTGAAACATAATTGAGTTGCAATTTCCAATTCAATTTACAATCTATAATAACACCTAAGAACTTTATTTCACTGACTTGTTTAACTTTAATGTTATTAATATTCAAATCCATATTAATATTAATATTTTTATTTCTTATATTAAATAATAATACATTCGTCTTACTAATATTGAGTGACAATTTATTTACATTCAACCAATCATATAGTTTGTTAATATTAAATTGAATATTGTTTTTTAATTCTAAAATAGACGTATTTGAAAAAATTAAAGTTGTATCATCTGCAAATAAAACTGATTTAAAAGTATCTGATATATTCGGAAGGTCATTAATATATAAAATAAATAATAACGGACCGAGTACAGATCCCTGTGGTACACCACATTTTATATAATTATAATAAGAGTCAGTATTATTATATCTAACAAATTGAATACGATCTGATAAATACGATTTTATTAATTTTAGCGCTATACCTCTGATACCATAAATATAAAGCTTATTGATTAAAATATCATGATCCAGTGTATCAAAGGCTTTGCGTAAATCTATTGAAACAATAGCACAGTTCTCTAAATTTTCTAAATTTGCATTAACTGATTCTAATACATCAGACAATGCATCAGCTGTAGATAAATTCTTTCTGAAACCATATTGATTATCATTTAATATATTAAATTTATTTAAAAAATTTGAAATCCTGCTTTTAATTAGTTTCTCAAATATTTTTGAAATTTGTGGCAGTAAGGATATTGGTCTATAATTCTCAGCTAATGATTTGTCTCCAGATTTAAAAATTGGAATAACTTTAGCTTTTTTTAAAACATTAGGGAAAATACCTTCAGCTAGTGACCTATTGAATACGTGTTTTAATAAAGGACTTATTTCTAAAATAATTTCCTTAATGATAAACATACTAAAATCAGTAACATCTGTACTAGATTTACTTTTAGAATTTCGTACCTCATTCAAAATTTCATAAATTGAAATTTGTGTAAAAAATAATGAATTTTTATTATTTCCTTGCATAGTTTTATAAATATCATTATCAAGAGATGGTGCAGATATTTTTTCAGATAAGTTAATACCTATATTACTAAAGAATGTGTTAAATTCATTAGCATTCGGAGATTTAGAATTATTACCTTTTTTACCTAAATTAGGATTAATTAAATTATTAATAATTGACCATGTATACTTAATATTATTTTTATTATTATTTATTTTATTTGAATAATATAATTTTTCAGATAAGCGTAATAATGATGTAAGTATGTTTTTATATTTTTTATAATAATTTATTTTTGTAAATGATTTATTTTTAATCATTTTTTTTATACATTTTGTTTTTTTTATTTATACATTTAATCAGACTATTGTATAACCATGGTTTATTATTTTTATTTTTTTCTTTAACTTTTATAATAGGACAATTTAAATTAAATAATTCTACTAAATCATTAATTAACTTATCAAATAATAATTCTAAGTCCATATCAGAATAGATATATTTCCAATCAAAAGCATTAATACTACATTTAAATTTATGTATTGTATGACCATTTAGTTTTCTGATATATTTATATGTATTAGAAAACTAATATATATATATATATATATATATATATATATATATATATATAGATATATAGTTAACTATATATATATATATATATATATATATATATTAATACACATATTAATATTAATATTACATTGAATATTGTTTTTTTAATTATAAAATAGATATATAAAATAAATAATAACGGACCGAGTACAGATCCCTGTATTGCACCACATTTTATATAATTATAATTTGAGTCAGTATTAGTATATGTAACAAATTGAAGAAGATCTGATAAATAAGATTTTATTATTTTAGTTTAATACCTCTGATACCATAAATATAAAGCTTATTTATTAAATTATCATGATCGAGCGTATCAAATGCTTTGCGAACATCTATTGAAACAATAGCGCAGTTCTATAAATGTGTATTAACTGATTCTAATACATCAGACAAAGCATAATATGTAGACAAATTATTTCTGAATCCATATTGATTATCATTTAATATATTAAATGTATTTAACAAATTTTAAATCCTGCTTTTAATTAGTTTCTAAAATATTTTGAAATTTGTGGCCGTAAGAATATAGGTCTGTAATTCTCAGCTAATGATTTTTCAAGATTTTTCTGCAAAATTGGAGTAATATATATATATATATATAAGTATATATATATCACCTATGCGTTCTATTATACCAAATTGCATGGCGTTTACTATCATATATATGCAGAATATATTCAACTCCTACCCTATCCGATTCACCTATCCTTCCTACATATATCCTCTCCAGATGATTCACAACTAATTGCATTTACCTCCCATATTATAAACTGGATCATCTTCAATACTATTCTGTTAAATACATCAAAAACTACCCTTCTCAACATAACTGCAAACTCATTACCATTACATTCCTTATATCTTGATAAACATGTATTCCATATTCCATATCAGTTCTCGAGCTTGTTATGATATTTGATTTGTATCAAAGTTTTCTAGCCATATTGATAACATTACTAATGCTGATAACTATCATATATTAATAATTAATTAGATCCATAAACATATTACTCGTCCCCTATATAATATATTAAGTCACTAGTAATTTTGTGTATTGATTAGTATCCCTATTTATCGTATCAAATGATGTGATTCACATTCAGTTTCCTCCATCACCCCATTATACAAAAGCACTAGTTTATCCATACGATCCATATTAATATTATACTATCTGACAAAACTTCTATTGACTACTTTCAACTCCTGCTAAACTTTTCCCTTAGGGGGTATAATAATGTAGTACATATAATAATGAATTATCAACTATATTATTATTTCATATTAACAATTCGGATTATTATTTCGTAATAATTATATTTAATATTATTGATGTTTGCGAGTTATCACCCAATCAGTTGTTCGACGAGTGCAAATACGGTCGTCGCATGGTAAGCGTGTTTTTTCCCACCTTCGTTACATAACTAATACACAACTAGTACATATTATGTATTATTCATATGCGATTATTGAGAACATCGCAACCATACAGACACGAATATATTAATTATTAAATGTACTACGTGTACCATATATATCTATATAAATCAATATACAATATCCACATCGCATTACGTTATAGTCTACTGTTTATATAACATGTTTAATTTGTATATAACACTATTATCACTATTAACACTATTATCTGAATTTAGAATACAGTTTTAGAATACACCATACTTACTTTTATACTATTATAGTAATAATGTTGATTCTAATGTGCATAATATTAATGGAATGTGTCTCCTTTTCGTTAGGTTTGTATACAGAAATATTCAAATATGTTTACTATACATACATACTTGTCTGTTTGATATTAATTGTTTAGCATTATATAATCATGTTTATGATTTTAAATTTATTCCTATTATATATATATATATATATATATATATTTAATAAAAGTTGTTATGTTAGTATATTTTGTTATATAATATTTAATAATAAATTCGTAATAATACATAATAATTTCTTATTTATATTCGGAATTAAATCGTATGTAGTTAACATATAATAACATAACTTTATTTTAAATCTATATCGTTAACAAATAAGTAGTATATCTAAATATACCTACGTATTAAATCAAGCATACACATATTTCAGTTAAATCTGCGATATTTTTCATTATAACATATGTTATATTATAAGTAATAAAGTAATATTACTTATCCGTGGATGAATTGTATACTATATAAATATATATATATATATATATATATATATATATATATATATATATATACATATAACATAGTATATAGCTTATAGTATATCGCAATGAATAAAAAAATAACAAATAATAAATGCTTAAGTCTATAGAACATATTGCACAGTTTTTAAAGTTTTCTAAATGATCTGTTGTGGTTTCTATTCCCAAGCACCCAACATTTGGTTCAATATCTAAGAAACTTAAGTCATATTGACTTAAGTTAAAGTTGCTTCAACAGTTAGTAATCTGTGATACCGACAATCTAATCCAGTGACCCAAGTATGAACCAACTAAAAACTAATTGAGTGAACCAAAAATGGACCAAATAAAACTTAATTCAGTGAACTAAGTATGGACTAAAATAAACCTAATTCAGTGACCCAAGAATGAACCAAATATGGATAATAATAAAATGTATTTAAGATATAATAGATTTATTTAAAATATAAAATTAATAAATTAATAAATTATTAATATAGGAATATATTTGTTATAATTTAATAATAAAATAAAAATCCGTTTTTATAAAATATATAGTTGACACTACTTGATTTGATATTTGATATTACTTGAACTTTATATTGACCTGTAAACTAAATAAATTATTGAGTATTATATATAATTTAAGTAATATAATTAAATGTATATATATATATATATAAATATATATATATATATATGTAATTCACAAATTTATGAATATAGTAAAACAATATAGATATTGTTAGCATATCATGTATACCTGGTTAACGTCCAGTCCTACATATTTACCTATAGGATCTACTATACCCAATGTAACTACGAACTCGTTCCACCCATCGGACGGTACCTACCATCCATCGGCTGATGATTGCGTCATACTATCTGAACAGAACCCATCCGTAGTGGATCTGCATTTCGATTATATCGTTGAACTCGTGAACATATCTGTACTAGCGGTATACGGTTAGTCATAATCCTAACGACGTCAGAGCTATTAATAGATATGTTTCAGAAACATATATTAATATCATTATTGGAAGTAATTACTTCAAGATTAAGGTGTTATTAAATGTATTAATATTTAAATGAAATATGTATTTATAGTGTACACATTATAGATATTTATTTATAATTTGATATCTTCAATTTATATGATAAATATATTTTTGTTTATTTTAAGTATTGAAAAACATTTAAAAATGACATATTTAATAGTATCAATACTCAGTATAAATAACTATATATGATAACCCATATATTAGTTATAATACATATCAGGTTCCACGTGATCTAAATGGTTTCATACGAGTGTGAGTAACATTAGTTCTATTAATCCCGTATTATTCACGTACGTATACTACTGATACTACTGATAATACTGATGTATACTACTGATAAGATCTTATTACGGTCTATTGAGATCCTAACGTCCATATAGTTATTCCTACAAACCTATAGGACTTACTTAATTCTTCATGTTTACAATCGACTTACACCTGTTCGTACTTATTTGCTATTACCCCTCGTGTAGCTCTTGATAGATGTGTATCTTCCACATGTTATACAATTACATCGTAACCTACTACCTATATATATATATGTTTAGTTGGCTGAAGAATTATAGTAATTAAGTTTATGACTCCATAATACAGTCGAAATAAAGATTTATAACATATTTACAAACAAATCAAATACTTACAATGATTCCGTCTATGATTATTTCATAAATCTATTTAAACTGAAGTGTTCCCCTACCCTCATCCTTAAAAATTTCACTGATCTATTACCACTCCTATCCCATTTATATAATTCACGCTTCAATTACTTCTTACATTCCTCCCTTAATAACCACCATACCTCACACTAATCTCCACCCTCTCCTGACCCTATAACCTCTAATGGTCTTAATAACTCTCCTGATTATCTTTCCTTACCTCCCTATCTCTCTTCATACCTTCCTACCTTTCTTCTCACTCCTTCCTTTCCTCATCATCCTACCTATTATCACTTCAATAACTATATTATATCATATATTACGTCATTACGTCATTACGTCATTATATATCGGATATATCGTAGTCCTTTATCCCGATGAATCATATAATAATAAAATATTAATAATTACTCAGAGTAAATATGAGTATATAGTAGAAGTTGATAAAAGTACACATACATCTATAATGTTTATAATGTTATAAGACCATTGCAAGTACGATGACATGAAATCTAAATAATAACTTTAGAGTTTAAACTCAATATACAACATTAATTAATGTTGTATTCAGATTATTAATTCATTAGGTTATTATTAAATACAAGATACAACATAATACCACCATTATGTCTAACCAGGAACCACTTACAATATATATTTATCAACTATATATGCAGTACGTATATGGTTATATAACAAGGAACCATACATAACAGATACGGATGATCTACACGTATACGTGGTAGCAGACAGGTACTTCATGATCAATATAACTATGCCCGAATTGACCGAATGCAGACTTCACAATAAGACAGCTGATATCAACCTATTTTACTGTAATCTCATTGGTCGAATATTGGTCATACGATACACCGGTGATCTAGAAATATGTGTCAAATCTATCGCAGGAGGTTATCATGCATATATATATACTACTTAATTTATTTCTCCCTTTGAACTATGTAATTATACTTATTGTAACCATAATACTATTCAAAATATGTTGTATTTTATATATATTTTTTTAACTTGTCTTTTTGTATATCTACATTTGTTTATAACATTTATAAATTTTGAGTATTTTATATAATTCTATTAATGTGGAATTATTAATTTAGATATAATTTGTAATTTATTATATTTAATATTATTATTTTATTTTATTATAAGTGAACATAATATATGAAGAGATTAAATTAACATATGAAATAAATCAGATTATTAATATTATATTAAAAATCAATTTCAAATTCATTACATTATTTTTCATTTTATTAAACTCCATCATAAATATTAATAATGATCATGTCACGATTTTACTTTTTTATTTTTCTTAAACCCTTAAAATGATATATATATATATATATATATATATATTTAGTGTTAGTTATTTGTTATTATGTTGTTTTGAACATGATCTCAGCGTGTTATCAGCGTTCGTCCTATATATTAGAGTGACTTTAGAGCCATGTGGTTATAGGTAAAAACTTCATCTAAGTTCCTTTATGGAATGAGACTACACCAACATTTAAAAAAATAACAATAACAATATATATATATAATGCAGGTATTATCATATTATATATATACCTACATGTTATCCATATTATTTTTCATTTAGAATGAACAACATACAAATATACATGATGTGTTGCCATCGTGTAGAATACACTCTATATCGTATCGTGCAACGTTTATATTACACCAAACATATACCTATGATTTAGAATATCACGACGATATTACATTATAGTGTTGTAATGTCGCCAGTGATATCATCATCTAAATCCTAATACTTAGTTACAGCAACACCCGGGCATAACACGTGCCGCTTTATTAGGGTTATGAAATCAGTGTATAGACAATCGTCTAGGAGTATCATTGAAAGCTATAGGTAGCTTTATTAAATCGATACTGTTATGGAATGTTTATAATCGTATAGTCACCATGTTTTAGTAAATGCACTAACCTTAAATAAAAATCAGTTATCTAATTATGCTAACGCCCCCAAAGTAATCTTTACGTTAAATCAATATAAACTATATATAGTAGGACACTTATCAATGACTCGAGGTTAGTGCATTTATAGTAACTACATTATAACATGGTGACAGCGGCTAAAAGTTTAAAAAGTGTATCTTATTGCCATATTATTAAGAATTAATAATTATAAGGAAATTTGTTTTAAAAGTAAATTTTGAAACAAATATTTTTATAATTTATTTATTTTATATAATTTATTTATAATACCGCGTAATATTATATAATACTATATAATACAGTTTATATAGTATACAAAATTAATATTATTAACATATAATTCGACAAATTATATGATAATTTTAAGTTATTATTACAGTAATTAATAAAGTACAAATACATCGATATGAGTGAATTTAGATTACCAGAAATACTTGTAGTAGATAACCTTAGAGGAGCGGAATTATGGAATAGATGGATAGAAGAATATGAATGTGCACCAAAAAATAGAAAATAAACCAGAAAAAGTACAAATAGGTATTTTTTTGAATATAATTGGACCGGACGGAGTAAAAACGGGGTAAAAATATTCAAGTCTTTTAAAGACGAAGAAATTACGGTTATAGTCAAAGAAAAGAACGTACAATTATCAGGGAAACTAAACCTGGATTGGATAAAAACTCAATTTAACAAATATTTTATTCCACGAAGGAATGTTACATATGAACGATATGTATTTTTCAAACGGGCACAAAAAGACAATGAAAATATTAATACATACTAGTGGTTTAAATTTAGCCCATTTTACATTATCTCGAGACAATCAAATCCTAATTTTCATTATCTCGAGACAATCAAATCCTAAATTTCATTATCTCGAGACTTTCGAGATAATAAAAGTTTATAATAAATATAAATTTTTTGAATATTTTACCGCGTACCCCAGAAAAACCTAAAAAATTGACTTTTTACCATTACAATGATTTTTTGTCATCTAAAATCTTCAGCGTCGCTTTTTTGAAATATTTTTTTGACATTTTTTCAAAGTATTTTTTTGAAATTTTTTGAAATTTTTTTGAATTTTTTTTGAAAATTTTGAAATTTTTTTGAAATTTTTAAAATATTTTTAAAAATTTTTGAAATATTTTTGAAATTTTTGAAATATTTTTAAACATTTTATTGAAATATTTTAAAACATTTTTTTGAAATATTTGTAAACATTTTTGTAGACATTTTTTGAAATTTATTCAAAATATATTTTGTAATATTATTGATATTTTTTGTATTTTTAAACTAATCTTTGAAATATTATTATTTTAAGATATAATTAAAATATTATAATTATATAATAAATATATAAATATTATATGATATAAATATTATACTTTTTAAAATATTTATAGAACATTTATAAAAAATATATTTTGTAGCAATACAGAAATACAGAATCAGTAATAGCTATAATTAATAAATAATAGATAGACAACAACAATCAAAATATAATTTATAAATATTAGATCGTGAAATATTTGTTATTATGATCAACAAATATCTACTAGAATGATAATTTTTAAATATATTCTATTGTAATACAATAATTAATACCGGAAAGCTTATTGAATTTTATAATATACTTCATATTGTAGTTTTTTTTTAATTTGTATTAAAACATAAGTTATGTAAAAAAATGTAGTACAATTATATATAACATTATAAACATTTCAATTATTGAAATTTTCAATATCTATGAAATAATTAAATACTTATTTTCCAGATATTACAATTTACATAGGATTAATAGGCATATAGTATATATTTGGCTTTGGCAATATTTAGTATACTTACTATATCAGTTGTATACCTTATAATAATGTATTATAATACTATTTATAATACTATTTATAATACTTATTATAATCAATTAAATTAAGATTTAATTATATTTTTATAAAATTTATATACAATTTTAATATTATTTTTATTTTACACAAATACCCGAAATTAATTTACTAAAACCCGGACCCGTTCTTGGAACATTTTTCGAAACCCGATCTCATGACATTTTGCTAGAACCCGGAATTGATACCAGAAACCTAGTTCGGGTTAAACCACTAATACATACCATACCGAATTAAAAAAAGTATCTATAAACTGTGAGTTTAAAGATTTGCGGGACTCCCTTATTAAGGATAGACTGATCATCGGAATGAAGGATGACATGTTGAGGCAACGGCTACTAAAAGAGGCGACCGGTACAGAATTAACGGCGGAAAGGGTATATATAGAATGCGCTCGAACTAAAGAAATAGGCAGCAATCAGAGTGAAGAAATAAGAGGGAGAAACAAAGAAAATATCGATTACGTGCAAAATGACTACAAAAAGAATAAATTCGAATACAAAAGAGGAGATACGAAGAAAAAGTGCTCTCGTTGTAACAACATTCATGAACCTAAGAAATGTAAAGCTTACGGGACTAAATGCGCGAATTGTAAGAGAACTGGACACTGGGCAGTATGCTGTAGATCTAAGAAGGTGGATGAAGTAAATATCGAAAAAAACAATCATCTCGAAAACGAAGAGTTTACATTCTTAGGCGAAGTTTCAAGATGTTCGGAAGATAATGATCCATGGATACGTGATGTTAGGGTTAATACTGAAAAGGGTAACAAGGTTATTCGATTCAGGATAGACACAGGAATTAGTGTAAGTGTGATACCGGAGATACAGAACTATCAAATTTAAGTCGAACGAACAAAACTTTTAGAGGTCCTGGAAATACAAAGTTGGAAGTATTTTGATACTTTGTCGGGAAATTATCATATAAAGAAAACGAAATCGAAGAAGAGATATATGTCATAAAAAACCAAACCACAGGATTATTATCAAGAAACGCATCTGTGAAACTAGGCATGATTACCCTGATTAATGAAATGAAAAAAGAATCACTTTATGAAGGATTGGGGCAATTGAAAACGCAATATAAAATAAGGGTGAGAAAAGATGCGATACCATATTCAATATATGTGCCCAGACCTATACCCTTAAGGATGCAAGAAGAAGTCAAGAAAGAGTTAAAACGAATGCAAGATCTAGGGGTCATAGCGGAGTCGGAAGGACCATCAGAGTGGTGCAGCCCTATGGTAGTAGCAACGAAGTATAATGGCAAAATACGAATTTGTAGTGATTTGACCAAGCTAAATAAGAGTGTTCAGAGGGAAGTCTACCCTATGGCTACGGTCGAAAATAGTCTGTCCCAAATCAGAGGAAAATACTTCTCCAAAATAGACGCAAATTCGGGTTTTTGGCAAATACCACTAGAAAAATTTTCATGGGAGTATACACATTTTTTGACTCCATGGTGGAGGTTTCATTATAGGAAATTGCCATTCGGATTAACCTCAGCCCCCGAAATATTTAGTAAAGAAATGAATAGAATACTAAAAGATGAAGAAAACGTGATAATACACATGGACGATGTATTAATAATGGGAGATACGGAGGGAAGTCACGATAAAAGTGTTCAGAATGTATTGAATAAAATAAAAGCTGCTGGGATGATCCTTAATAAAAAGAAATGTTGTTTCAAACAGAAGGAAGTAGAGTTTCTTGGATTCAAAATGAGTGAAAAAGGCATTTAAGCAGGTGAAAAAATAAAAGCTATTGAACTATTTCCAGTATCAGAAAATGTGAAAGCTATAAAGAGTTTCTTAGGTTTGATAAATCAGTATTCCAGATTCAGTAAGAATATAGCAGAGTTCAGTACACCAATCAGAATGTTATTAAAAAAGGACATCACTTGGAAGTGGGGTGATCCACAACAGAAATTGACCCATTTGACATGAACAAGAAAACGCACATAACTACAGATGCATCAAATCACGGCATAGGTGCAATATTGTGGCAGAAATGTAGTAAAGGTGAAAAGTGGATCCTAGGAGCAGCCAGCAGATCACTAAATGAGACGGAACAACTGTATTCTACTTTAGAAAAAGAAGCCTTAGGAGTGGTATGGGGCTTAGAAAAATTCCATTATTATATATGCGGAGCATCAGTTGTGGTTGAAACAGACTAAACCCTTAGTTCAAGTACTCGAAAGCAGGGAAATTGAAAAAATTCCACTACGTATACAAAGATTCAGATTGAGACTAATGAAATATAGTGTTAAAATAGTACACATTTCCGAAAAGAATAATGCAGGGGCGGATGCTTTATCCAGATACCCAGCAGAAACAAATGTTGAAAGCATACTAGAACTAGAAACGGAGAAATTTGTGGAGCAACACACGAAAAATATGAAGACGTACGAAGATGGAGCTATCTGAGGAAGTCACAAGAGGAAGATAGAATAATTAAACTATTGAAAGAAAAGATAGATACGAAGTGGAAAAGAAAAGATTCCAGTCGAGAGTTGGATCGATATTATCAAAATCGACAATACCATTAATACAAGAGTGTGTTATGTTTCAAAACAGAATAATTATTCAGGAGATAGAAAAACAAAGAGTATTGAAGGAAATACATAACGCACACCAAGGGGTGACGAGATGTATTGCAAGAGCTAAAAAAACGTGTGGTGGTTTGGAATCACAGAAGATATTAAAGCACACGTAGGGTCATGCATTCAATGCATGATTTATGAAAATAAAAAAATAGAAACTTTAGAAATGATTGCCATACCAAAAGGACCGTGGGAGATGTTGGGAACCGACATATTTCAATTAAGCGGAAAGAAGTATCTGTAGATTACTACTCTAAATATATTGAGTTGGCATTGTTGGAAAAAGGTGAAAATTCTGGTAGAATTATAGAGAAATTGAAATCTATATTCTCTAAACATGGGATACCAGATCAAGTTATATCTGCCAATGGCCCTCAATATGCGTCCTTAGAATTTAAAGAATTTACTAAAGTGTATAAATTCAAGCATATAACATCATCTCCACGATAACCCACAGGAAATGGAATGGCTGAACGTGAAGTTCAAACGGTAAAGAGACTATTAGAAAAATGCGAAGACCCATATCTGAGTATGCTTGAGTACAGAACCACACCACTAGAATTCGGATTGACACCTGGAGAGCTATTAATGAATAGAAAATTAACATCTATAGTACCATTGATACAGAACCGAAAGATTGTCAATGAAGAACAACATACCGAGTATCGTGAATGACAAGAAAAGAAGATAAAAAGAATTAAAAATAAGTATGATAGCAATCCAAAAGTAAAAGGACCTAAAGAAAATATCTATTGGGGATTATGTTTACATCAAAGATCTAGACCGTCCAGCCAAGGTAATCGAAGTAAATCAGAATGAAAGAAGTTATACAGTGGAAGGAGAAGGAATTATAAGAAGAAATAGTTCAACATTGATTGAAACAGGTGAGGCTATGTATACGACGCGCTCAGGAAGGATTATAAATCCTCCTAAGCGATATACGGAATAGTGACCTTAGGTCACTATAGGGTTAAGGTTTATAATTGTATAATTGTTATCATGTATTTAAATTGTTATCACGATATTAAAACCTTAGAAAAGGGATGTTATGGAATGTTTATAATCGTATAGTCACCATGTTTTAGTAAATGCACTAACCTTAAATAAACATCAGTTATCTAATTATTCTAACGCCCCCAAAGTAATCTTTACGTTAAATCAATATAAACTATATATAGTAGGACACTTATCAATGACTCGAGGTTAGTGCATTTATAGTAACTATATTATAACAGATACCTCCATAGTATATGAATATAATAGCTTTAGGACTATTATACAATAATAATAAGACTTTTTTATTAGAATTCAATATATTAATTGTAGAGTAATATATAACAAAAATAATAATAATATTGTCTCTCAGCGCATTTCATCATTTTTCAATACATTATCTAAACTAATAAAACAATTATTATACAAAAAGTGCGAATAAAATAATAAAAAAATTATTAAAATGTAATAAAACATAAAATTACCCAAATGGTATAATATAAAAAAAATTAAAACATTGACGACGATTACAAATATTAAAAATTATTAAAATGATAAATATATAAAAACAACATATTGAACAATATATTAAAATATATAGTAATAATATGAGAGTAAGCTAAAGTGTATATTATTTACTTCTAATATTTATTTAAAAATAATTTCATTAATACTTTTTTAAATTTATATATATTATATACATTTTCAAATTTAATAAATTATTAATCAATACATTATTATACTATTTAGAACCATTACAAAAATTGTGTTTTAGAATTGCATAGTTTTCATTAATGGTAAAATAAATGTTGTTATATCTTTATTAAAAATAAAAAATCTTTCTATTTTAACGTTATAGTTATCATGTAATAGGTTATTTACAAATAATAGTATTCTAAAAGTTATAAGTTCATTTAATTTAAAAATAGAATTATATTTAAACATATTATTAGTATAAGATAAACAACTCAACGGTAATTTGAGTCTGGTATTTCATATTTGTATTGATAATTCTAATAATGTTATTGTATTAATACACAATTGTATAATCTATCTTCATTACCCCATATTTCTATTCCATATGATATATTTGATACAAATAATGAATCATATAATATAATTAAATTGCGAATATTAAGATATTTTAGCTTCCGAAAAAGATATAAAATATTAGATAATTTATTACATATATTTATAATATGAAACGAATATGTTAAATTACTATCCAATTAATACCCAAAAACGTATGTCTATCTACTATTTCTATGTTCGCATTATTTAAATTTATATTATTTATAATTTTTGTATTTAAATAAGGAAGTATTTTAGTTTTTTCAATATTAAATTTTTGTTTATATATAAACCAATGAGATAATATATCTAAATATAATTACATTTTACTAGTCAATTCGTCATTTTAATTTGCATATATAGAAAGTGATGTATCGTCTGCATATATATGTAAATATATATGATCATAGTTATTAAATATATTTTATATGTCATTAATACAAATAATACAAAATAGTGGACCTATTACTGATCCCTGAGGAACACCAAAACGTACATTTCTAATAAATGATACAGTATTATTTATTTGAGTTTTAACTATTCTATATAATAAATAATTTAAAAAAATACATTTATATGTCTCCCAAAACCATATTATTCAAATTTATTTAATAAATTTCGTGGTCTACATCATCGAACGCTTTTTTAAGGTCTAAAAATAGCATAGCTATTTTTTTATTTAGAATATGTTTAATAAATAATTTTTTTTGTAAAATAAATGTAAAAGGGTAGTATTCGATTTTTCTACAATTCCATATTGGTTATTATTAATTATTTTATTTATATATATAAAGTCCATCATTCTATTATAAATGATGGAAATTCAGCTTTAGTCAAGAATAAATAAATAAATATTCTATGGTTTAGCGATAGAATTTATTAAAAGTTTGATTATTTTCATATCCCAGTTATTTATATATTTAGATGATTTATATTTCATATTAAGTGTAGTATTAATTATTTCCTTATTAGTAAATGGTAAAAAATAAAAACTGTTCTCAATAAAGTCTAAAAAAGGTATAAAATCATTATCATTAGTCAGTGTATTATTATCATTATTTACAAAACTTTCATTTATTTTGTGACCCACATTTAAAGAATAATTGTTATAATGTTCATATTTATAATTTCTTTTCCTTCATATTTAAATATTTTGGGTAATTCATCATTATTTTGATAAATTTTAGTATTCAAATGTTTCCAATTTTCTTTTTGATTACAATTTCAAAACATATTTGATTAATATTTATTTTTTTCATATTTTATATTTGTATTAATTTTATTATTTAGTTTTTTATATTTAATAAATGATATAAGGCATTTTTTAGTTATATATGTGTTACATAATTTATTTATTTGTCTTATTTCATTTTTCAATTTATATAAGCCATGGATTGTTAATGCTATATTTTTTTTTTCTAGATATGGGACAAAACTTATTAAACATTTCATTTAATTTTATTACTTATTCATCATAACACATAGAAGAATCTGTAATTGTGTAAAAATAGTCCCATTTGTAAATAGATAAAGTATTTAATAATGTATTAATATTATGTATGTTCTCATATATAGGGGAAAGTTACCTAATACGGACACTTTAACAATAAATGGTCTTAACATTGTATGACTCATTATTTGTATTCAAAAATTACAATATATTAGTATTATATGATTATAAATATTATTGTGATTTTAAAATTTTATTTAATATTTTAATTCCATAGATAACGTGGGTTTCCGTATTCGGTACTCATGTCCGAATACGGACACCCTGTGTTATAATACGGACACCTTATATACCACTAGATAAACTATATATTATTGATGAATCAATCAGACAAATTACAATTACATTATTTATAGTTAATTTTATGAACAATTTATTCTAATTTAATTAGTTAATAATTTATTTATTTTTATTATTTTTTAATTAGTTAAACAAATTTTTTATAAATTTTAAAACGTAATAAAAATATCAGTTTATTGAATATATCAACAATATTTTGAATAATTAAAAATAAAAAATACATTTTTAGACTATTTATATACTTATAAATATTTTATTAATTAAATATTTTTTTGTAGGATTTATGGTGTCTAAGATACCGAGAGTGTCTGTATTCAGGCACTGTCCGTATTCGGTTACTTTCCCCTAAATAGTCACAACTTTTAATATATTTATTTGTTATATTCAACATAGTAAATATAACTGAATGATCAAATATATCTATATTAATAACTTCATTCAATAAAATGTAATTACTATTTGTTAATATTTTATTTATTAGTGAATTATTTTAAGTTGATAATCTATTGGTATTTTTTAGTAAATTATGTATGCCTGATTGTGAAATGGTATTAATAAAATCAATAGTGAATGAATTAAAAACATCCACAAATTCAATATTTAAATCACCACAAATAAAAGTTCAAAATTAATATATTTTAAAAACAAACTATAAAGGAAATCATTAAAGAAAGTATTATTTATATGGGGTGCTCTATATAACCCTGTGACTAATATGGGTTTATATTTAAATTTTAAATTTAATTGTATACTACCCGGTGGATAACCCAGGTGTATAACCCACGACCACCCCATTTAAGAAACGACCAGTTCCATAGCACTTCTGAAGCCTACGCTACAAGACTCCAATTATAGCCCCGATGATTACCTATCCGAGCTGGCAGTAGACGGTAACCATAATAGCAATTCTCTGGTGTGCACCCATTCCGCACTGATAGTCATGTGGCACTGGTGGGCCGTAGATCTAGGTCAGACTTGCTGGCTCAGCTATATCAGAGTGTACAGCAGAAGCGGTTAGTTTATATGCACATCTAAATAAATATATATATATATATATATATATATATATATATATATATATATTTATAATGAATTGCACGGTAACCAATACACTATTATAGACAAGCAACAAAGAATGACCGGATCGAAACTAGGTACAACATCAGTATGGCCGGTGACGAGTTATCAGCTGGAGTCGCTGTGTTGCCAGCTGGATGGAGTTCGCCTAGTATACCATTGTTATTGTATACGGTACACTGTCGGACGATACGTTGTATTAAATGTAAGTGGGCATGTTTAATAAATATCTATCTTCTAATGCGTGTCATTATAATTAAGTATATATATGTGTATCTGTGTATGTATTTATAAATTTATATGTTATGTATATTAATTATATAAATTAAAAATAGATTGATGTATATAGGGTAAAGTACCCATACTTCGCGGGTTGTTATATCTCAATATCTATTGACCATATAGGGAAAACATATCTATACAGAATACTTTAAATATAATAATTATAGAGAATTAAAAAATATTAAGGAAAATCTAATTTAATAAATTAATAATCAATATAAATAGTTTAATAAGTACATTTTATTTTTCAATTATGCAAAATAGTGCTGATATATCTAATAAACTGATTTTTTTATCACGTTTTTATATTTATGAAAAACATTTTCAACTTAAAACCTTCTCAAGAAAATTCAAATGTATGGATATAAAACATAACAATATATTATTAAAAACTAAATCATTCTAAATAGTATATTCATAATTTCTATATTTAATATATCAATTTGTCAAATATTAATTAAGATATAAGCATTTATCTAGAGGTCATATATGAATATATATTTATATTTATATATAAATCCCTAATACGAACATACTTATAATCAATCAGCGCGTAGCGTATGAACTATTATGATTTTCAAAAAATGGCATGCGTTATAATATTAGTACCACCAATAAAGCTAAATCTAAAAATGTTATTATTTAGATACTTAAATTGTATTAATAATATAATAAAAATTAATAAATTAATTAAATGATATTAAATTATTCATAAATTAATTATTAATAATGTAATTGTAATTTATCTGAATGGTTCATTAATAATATATAATTTATCTTAGTAGTATATAGGGTGTCCGTATTATAACAATGTGTGTCCTATTCGGACATGGGTACCGAATACGGACACCCGTTATCTATGGAATGAAAATATTAAATACAATTTTAAAATCACGGGAATTGTACAATAATATCTATAATCATAATATTAATATAGTGTTATGTTTGAATAAATATATTGAGTCATACAATGTTAAGTCCATTTATTATTAAAGTGTTCGTAATAGGTTACTTTCCCCTATATAACTCAATAACAAAATGTAATTAATACTATTTCAGAAATTATATAGGTTTTTATTACAATTATAAAATTAATGTTACATATACATGTGATATATTATAACTTCTAAATAATTATAGAATCAACATGTATTTTTAAAATGAAGAAAGATATCCCCCTCAAAAACGAGAGAGAATATTTTCCCCCATCTCTCTCTTTATATATATATATATATTTAAGTAACTATTGTTGATAACATAATTAAATAATTAATTACAAGTTAAATTGTTCTATATGATAATGCACATAGTGGCTCAACTCTCCCCATTTAGGGTGGTCCAAGTATCCATGTTCGGATATATTTTGTGTAAATGCCTAACAAAATTGAATACAAACTTTTCATTTTTAAATTATTAATAATATATATATATATTATTACTATAGTTAATATAGTATATATATAGCTTATTAATATCCATTTTATATGCAAAATTTACAAAATATAAATAATTAAAATATACATATCGTAAATTAATATAATATTAGTTATATAGTATATGATGGTTATTTTAAACATAAGTATATTTAGAGAATTTCTAGTAACACGCATATAAAAGCTGACGAATTAACCTTCTTTCACCTTAGTATTTATAATCAGCGTTTTTATTTTGAGTTTTAATTAAAAGTTATAATTAGTGTTGGAAGGTGGTGTATGCACACTGGTTTTTATGTTGGTTGAAAATTAAATAAGTTGTAATTATTAGAGGAGGTCGGTTTAAATGCATTAGTTTTATTTTCTCACAAAGTACCCAGGTTAACAACGTTGTAAAAACGCAATTTGCAAACAATGTTTACACTTACTTTGGTTTCATGGTAAACTGTCCATTATTGGAAAAGGTGTTAGTAAAGTTTTACTTCTGAATGAAATGTAAAGGATGATAACCTAACTTTATTAGATATAAGATTGGGGATTTAAGAATGAGACAGCTGTGAATGGTATATTTGTACATGAATTAAGTTTAAGGATATCGTCCGCATAAGTATGGCATCTGACTATTGAGTTAGAGTGGGTAGATGAGGCCAATTAGGTACGAGCAAAATAGTATTGGTCAAAGACCAGGGTATCACCGTGTATTACAAGGCGGAAGAATAAGAATGGTATCAATACGAGATATACTGTAACGAATTGTATATTTTGTAATAATCGTTAATCACAGTTATTTCAAATTAAATTATCCATGAATAATTAAAATTTGTATTGATATATTATAAAATATACAATTTAGTTAGTTAAAATTGTAGAAAATATAGGCTAATTATTAAAAAGTAACTTTATTTTTTCGTTTCGAGGAGTCGTGTAGGTATCATATTTTATAAATATATATATATATATATATTATATATGAGGATTTAAAATTGATTTAAGTTTAAATTGATTTCACTTATATTATATTAAACGAGGAAATTAATATATATAATATAAATATAAATTTTTATATTCTAAACAGGTTCGCGGGATTCTAAATATATGCGAAGTTGACATTTTTGCTTATATTGGTTTGTATAATATATATATATATATATATATATATATATATCTTTCAACTATATCATATATAATACAATATATTATATGATATGTTATACATTATACGTATATATACATATATACATACACACACACAAACACACACACATATATATATATATATATATATATATATATATATATATATATATATATAAATAAACGAGTACACAATATATGAACACTGGAAGACAATGCTAATTAATGATTAATGAGCATGTATTGAAATAAAGTAAGCAACAGAATCCATGAATATATGAGCGAACGGTTAATATCGATTTTATCCATATGCAATTACTAATAATACTATATAATACATTATTACTATTGTTATGCAGCTGTACATATATCATATACATGTAGTAGATACACCCTGATAGTAAACTCCTACTATATATGTATACAGTGTATACTATACACTTATATTTAAGGGTGCCGGAATGGTACTAATCATTTGCGAGAGGGTGGTATTTTATTATTGTTTATATAATATATAAACTTTTCATTGGCACTGTATTATACTCTATATATTAATAATATTAGAGGGGTGGCTCCCCTATTAAAACATTAGAGAGGCGTCACATCACACCACCCCCACCCAATGGGTTACACCCCCATTCAGCCCTATCCCATATTACCACGCCCATATACATAGTCTATATATAGACTACCAATTAAATCAATTTAATACCGGAGAAATATTCGTAGTACCTGGGCCACCTTTTAAATTTTATTCAATAATTGTTTATTTAGGATGTTACTTTAATAAAATATTCTATTTCCTAGAATACTTTGAATATATTTATATTTATATATATATATATATATATATATATATATATATATATATATGTGTGTGTGTGTATGTGTGAGCTCTCTAACGAACATGTAAAAGATTATACTGTATAAATGATACTATCACTAAACACTATCAACATATTATGGAGATAGATAAATGATACTATCACTAAAAGCTATCAACATATTATGGAATTGCGGTTAGAATACTATGTAGATTAAAAACTAAAATTAAAAGAATAAATTAACTCCGATACAATTAGATACGAGGAAATGGACAATATGATATTTGGGTTAACTTTCAATGTGCGATTTCAACATATACTAATCCTCAACATTAATTACGTACGAATATGTAGGAAATATAGGATCTATAGAAAAGCTCGATAGTGAGGTATACATAAATAATATTATCTAGATACTATTTAGATGTAAATTGTATACTAATAATATATATATATGATTGAGAGATAATCCTATCCAAAGAATTGAGTATATGTTCTTTATATTTAATATTATACACATTCACGTGTTCATCTAAGTTTTGTATTATATGCTATTAGGCTATATATTAATCGGTCAATGCAATGTCGATTACATATTTATTTATAGTATTATTATATTTATATTTTTATTTCGTTTCGTGTTGCTTTATTTTTGTATTACATTAAATTATATATATCTATATATCTATCTATATATCTATCTATTTATATATGTATCTATCTAAGGACTTACAAAATATTCATCTAAAAGATATGGTCGGCGGTTAATTTGCAGTATGAGAAGATTACTTTTAGACTTTAAGACTTTAATAGTTGAAGAGTTTAAGAGTCGTTATGACTTTAAGAGAAATTACTTAAGGCATGCAAAAGTGAACGGACGCACAATTCTAACGAAAGTATTCACCATGGTGTATGGAATCTATATTCTAAGGTATTATTGTTATGAATACAACACATTTATAACTACTATATTATACGTATTATAATGCAATGTATTCTACAGGATAAGTCTTCAATGAAACCTCATTGATAATTCCGATATCTGCAGTGTGAAACCAGCCGTCTTCTTCTATCGCTCATCGTGTAGCCACCTCAATATTGTAGTAACTATTCGTCATACTTTCACCCTTTAAATATATATACAAATAGGTTATGAATTTCTTAATATATTAAATAGTATTTATATGTATATAGATATTATCCTATATGTATTATATTATTATCCTATTATTATCAAATAATATATATATATATATATATATATAATTTATTGGTAGTAATATGCTTGATATTTAGATAAAGATATAATTACGTTATTTAATATAAGTAATAAAGTGGATTTATTAAACAATAATCAGTTGCTAATCAGAATATATATCAGATTATCTTAGAATAAATAACACTGAATTAATAATAAAGTTATATAATAATCAATAATTTATTTTCATTTTTAATAGCGTTTAATTATATCTATTTAATTATCATTAATTATTAATTTTAAACTTGATTCGAAAATGTACACTTGTACAAGGGAACGTACATATAATACCCCCTAGAAGAGATTCTGTAGGAAATAAATATCTTTAATAATTATACGTGTTTGAAATATTTAATCATATTTTACTCTTATTGATCATACTTTAAAATCTACATTATAATGTATGTCAATATTAGTGTTAATTTATTTGTTTTACTATTATGTTAACAACATTTTATTCGGAAAACTTATATTGAAATATATGCAATATTAAATTGTAACTCAATTAAAAAAGTATATATAATGCATATTTGTAAAAAATAAGAGTGTACTTAATGATTAATGATCTTTATGATTTATAGAATGCATATCTACCAAGAAATAGTACAGAAACTACTTTAATAAATTCAATCAGTTAAATAATTATAAAATAGGCTACTTAGATGATTATTAACCTTATACGTTACTTCTTCTGCTTTCGATAGTCTTGGTCATAATATTTAAAGTTTATAGACGAAGATCAATTTGTTTAATGGTGCTGAACTAAATTGGTTAATTTCTTATCTATCTGATAGAACATACTCTATGTATATTAAAGGTATTTATTTACCAAATAATTCTCTATTATATGGTGTTCCGTAAGGATATGTATTAGGCCTGTTATTATTTATGATTTATATTATTTATCTCTCTAAAGTTATTTATCTATGTAATATATGCTGGTGTTATTCAGTTCAAATTATGATTGTTAAAATAATTATACTCAATGTGTCACTACGCAATGTAGATCTGCTAATTTTAATTTATTTAATATAATAAAAATATGAATAGTACTTTAGTACTGAATCAACTATGGCGTTAGTGCAATATATTGTGTTATCCAAATTACAATATTGAAATAGTTTACTCTTTGATTCCAAACTATTAATTAAAATACTCATTAATCCAAAATATATTATGGATTAAATAGGGTTATTAAATCATCTAATAACTTATAAAACTATTATTATGAGAAAGTCTAAATATATAAATAAACTTCAAAATTAAGAATTAATGAACACTCATTTATAATATTAAAATATGTTTTCAGTACCGAAGATATATATGATGAGAATTGGATAAATATCGTTCGGTTGGGATGCTCCTATCAAGAAATTAGGAGTCATCACGAATTCAAGAATAAATTACGAATTGTTGAGTTAACAATTTAATTAATTTATATATTTATTATTTTGTTTTCATATATTTTCAACTCTAGACAAATTGTTAGATATAACGAGTGCTAATAAATAAATAATTACATTACCTTACCTTACCTATAGGTATATATATATATATATATATGTAATCTATATTATATATTATATATTATATATAAATACACTAATCATTAGCTCTCCTTTATTATCTTTTGATTAATATTCTAATTCTAGTACATCTACAAGTTACTATTGTATTTTATTTCTCCTATCATACCTATTCAGAATGTACGTATAAATTGCAATATTAGGGTAGGATTTAAGTTCAATTTTATTATATATAAGTATTCAATTAATGTATATACTTACAAGAGACATTATATAAATAATCGGTATATAAATTTGAAATAGAATACTTTCATTTATAACTCTACACATTTCTAGTTAATTTATAGTTAATCCCACTAAATACATAAACTATTCTCAGTCGCCTGCTTTCTTTCGAACTAATACCAATGACGCACTACAAGGATATGTGCCTTTCTGGATTATAAAAGAGGCATAATGGGCCTTTTATTTTGTAATTTATACGATGTGGAATTTTATCGCAGTACCATCTATTCGGCTGAATATATCGGAAAAATTGTCTAATAGATCTCTAAATGCCTTCTCATCGTTTTTCGATAAATACCATACTACCATAGTATCACGAATATTTTCTAGATTTCCACTCACGTCCTCTATAGCATCTATGCATTGCACTTGCGCTTGCCAATTACCAATTTTACATCCGCCATTAATGTATATATTTTCACTGTTTAATGTAGTAACTCTATCGGAATGCATCCGTAATTCTCTACGACTAACGCGTTGCTCAACATGACAGGAGAATTCACATCTAGACCCGGGACACATAGGGTCCCAATACCTGCCATCCCATTATACATCTCTTTAAATTCCTTTCTACTCGAACATTTAGTTTTAACTTTCGGTTTTATGTTACATTCCGATAAATGTCGCCACAGAGCGCATGGCCACCGCACACTCCTATAAATAGGTGTATTCCTATAACTATTACTGGTTTCTTTTAATACCAGTAATCCTGCTAGGAATTTCCAACCGTCTACATTTATCTCCAGTTCTACGTATCCTACGTACTCTACTCCGCTACCATATACCGATGTCAAACGCAATTCCTCATCCAACTTCTTCATCCAAGTATATGGTGGTGAAATGTCTATATACATAAGATGTTTATAAATATATACTTCCAATTCTCAGCCGGCATTTGTAGTTACCATCCAGTAATCTGATATGTCAAAGCTCTCAATCTCTCTATAACCTACACGCTTACCATGACTCATCACTCGTGATTGACAGGTGTTCAAATAATATTACGTAGGAGACGCTATGTGGCCGCTTACCTACGCGAATACTTCACGGAATGGTCTAAGAGTTGGTGTGTCTGCACCCTACCCCTCTTCAGTGATAAATAATCGAAAAATAAATAGTATACATTGTTTGATAAATGAGAGCATCATGATATTATGGTTTCACTTTAAATAAATTGAATATGTATTAACTCCAACCTGGTATAGTAATTGATTAATATTACATACGTTAAAGCATATATTTTGAATATAAATATTAAGTAAATTACTTGGTGATAATGTATTTAATCACTGAAAATACAAGATATATAACTAAAAGATGTATATCTGAAAGTAGAATATATAGAATATAATAGTGTCAAAGTTAACACTATCTTCGTGGATAGAGATCGTGATATCCTGTCTTTGTTGGGGCTAAAGTCGCGATTATTATAATATAAATAATGTAATCACAGTAGATATCTTATAGAGCTTTAGTATTTAAAATTCATTATTTAACTCTAAGTATTTAACTTTAGTATTTAACATTCATTATTTAACCTTAAATATTTAACTTTAGAATTTAACATTCATTATTTAACATTCATTATTTAACCTAAAGTATTTAACTTTATTATTTAACATTCATTATGTAACCTAAGGAATTTAACTTAATATTTAACATTCATTATTTAACCTTAAATATTTAACTTTAGAATTTAAAATTCATTATTTAACCTTAAGTATTTAACTTTAGAATTTAACATTCATTATTTAACCTAAAGTATTTAACTTTATTATTTAACAATCATTATGTAACGTAAGGAATTTAACTTTAGTATTCAACATTAATTATTTAACCTTAAATATGTAAATTTTGTATTCAACATTCATTATTTAATCTTAAATATTTAACTTTAGTAGATAACTTTCATTATGTAACCTTAAGTATTTAACTTTATAATTTAACATGCATTAGTTAACTTTAAATATTTAACTTTAGTATTGAACATTAATTATTTAACCTTAAATATTTAACTTTAGAATTTAACATTCATTATTTAACCTTAAGTATTTAACTTTTATGTTTAAATTTCATTAGTTTACTTTAAATATTTAACTTAATATTCAACATTCATTATTTAACCTTAAATATTTAAATTTAGTATTCATCATTCATTATTTAACCTTAAATATTTAACTGTTGTATGCATCATTAATTATTTAACCTTAAATATTTAACTTTAGTATTCAACATTCATTATTTAACCTAAAGAATTTAACTTTAGTATTTAACATTCATTATTTAACCTTAAATATTTAACTTTAGAATTTAACATTCATTATTTAACCTAAAGTATTTAACTTTATTATTTAACATTCATTATGTAACGCAAGGAATTTAAATTTAGTATTCAACATTAATTATTTAACCTTAAATATTTAACTTTATAATTTAACATTCATTATTTAACCTTAAGTATTTAACTTTTATGTTTAAATTTCATTAGTTTACTTTAAATATTTAAATTTAGTATTCAACATTCATTATGTAACCTTAAATATTTAAATTTAGTATTCATCATTCATTATTTAACCTTAAATATTTAACTATAGTATTAAAAATTCATTATTTAACCTTCAATATTTAACTTTAGAATTTAACATTCATTATTTAACCTAAAGTATTTAACTTTGGTATGCATCATTAATTATTTAACCTTAAATATTTAATTATAGTATTAAACATTCATTATTTAACCTTCAATATTTAACTTTAGTATTTAACTTTCATTATGTAACCTTAAGTATTTAACTTTATAATTTAACATGCATTAGTTAACTTTAAATATTTAACTTTAGTATTCAACATGCATTATTTAACCTTAAATATATAACTTTATAATTTAACATTCTTTATTTAACCTTACATATTTAACTTTATAATTTAAAATTCATTATTTAATCTTAAGTATTTAACTTTAGTGTTTAAAAATAATTATTTTACCTTAAATATTTAACTTTAGTAATCAACATTCATTAGTTAAATTTAAATATTTAACTTTAGTATTCAATATTCATTATTTAACCTTAAATATTAAATTTAGTATTCGTCATTCATTATTTAACCTTAAATATTTAACTTTAGTAATCTAAATTCATTATTTAACCTTACATATTTAACTTTAGTATTCAACATTAATTATTTAACCTTAAATATTTAACTTTAGAATTTAACATTCATTATTTAACCTTAAGTATTTAACTTTAGAATTTAACATTCATTATTTAACCTAAAGTATTTAACTTTATTATTTAACATTCATTATGTAACGTAAGGAATTTAACTTTAGTATTCAACATTAATTATTTAACCTTAAATATTTAACTTTAGAATTTAACATTCATTATTTAACCTTAAGTATTTAACTTTTATGTTTAAATTTCATTATTTAATCTTAAATATTTAACTTTTGTATTCAACATTCATTAGTTAACCTTAAATATTTAACTTTAGTATTCAAAATTAATTATTTAACCTTAAATATTTAACTTTATAATTTAACATTCATTATTTAACCTAAAGTATTTAACTTTATTATTGAATATTAATTATTTAACCTTAAATATTTAACTTTAGAATTTAACATTCATTATTTAACCTTAAGTATTTAACTTTTATGTTTAAATTTCATTATTTAATCTTAAGTATTTAACTTTAGTAACCAATATTCATTATTTAACCTTAAATATGTAAATTTAATATTCAACATTCATTATGTAACCTTAAATATTTAACTTTATAATTTAACATTCATTATTTAACCTAAAGTATTTAACTTTTATGTTTAAATTTCATTATTTAATCTTAAGTATTTAACTTTAGTAACCAACATTCATTATTTAACCTTAAATATGTAAATTTAATATTCAACATTCATTATGTAACCTTAAATATTAACTTTACAATTTAACATTCATTAGTTAACTTTAAATATTTAACTTTAGTATTCAACATTAATTATTTAACCTTAAATATTTAACTTTATAATTTAACATTCATTATTTAACCTTAAATATTTAACTTTAGAATATAACATTCATTATTTAACTTTAAATATTTAGCTTTAGTATTCAACATTAATTATGTAACCTTAAATATTTAACTTTAGAATTTAACATTCATTATTTAACCTTAAGTATTTAACTTTTATGTTTAAATTTCATTATTTAATCTTAAATATTTAACTTTTGTATTCAACATTCATTAGTTAACCTTAAATATTTAACTTTAGTATTCAAAATTAATTATTTAACCTTAAATATTTAACTTTATAATTTAACATTCATTATTTAACCTAAAGTATTTAACTTTTATGTTTAAATTTCATTATTTAATCTTAAGTATTTAACTTTAGTAACCAACATTCATTATTTAACCTTAAATATGTAAATTTAATATTCAACATTCATTATGTAACCTTAAATATTAACTTTAGAATTTAACATTCATTAGTTAACTTTAAATATTTAACTTTAGTATTCAACATTAATTATTTAACCTTAATATTTAACTTTATAATTTAACATTCATTAATTAACCTTAAATATTTAACTTTAGAATATAACATTCATTATTTAACTTTAAATATTTAGCTTTAGTATTCAACATTAATTATGTAACCTTAAATATTTAACTTTAGAATTTAACATTCATTATTTAACCTTAAGTATTTAACTTTTATGTTTAAATTTCATTATTTAATCTTAAGTATTTAACTTTGGTAACCAACATTCATTATTTAACCTTAAATATGTAAATTTAATATTCAACATTCATTATGTAACCTTAAATATTAACTTTAGAATTTAACATTCATTAGTTAACTTTAAATATTTAACTTTAGTATTCAACATTAATTATGTAACCTTAAATATTTAACTTTAGAATTTAACATTCATTATTTAACCTTAAGTATTTAACTTTTATGTTTAAATTTCATTATTTAATCTTAAATATTTAACTTTTGTATTTAACATTCATTAGTTAACCTTAAATATTTAACTTTAGTATTCAAAATTAATTATTTAACCTTAAATATTTAACTTTATAATTCAACATTCATTATTTAACCTAAAGTATTTAACTTTATTATTGAATATTAATTATTTAACCTTAAATATTTAACTTTAAAATTTAACATTCATTATTTAACCTTAAGTATTTAACTTTTATGTTTAAATTTCATTATTTAATCTTAAGTATTTAACTTTAGTAACCAACATTCATTATTTAACCTTAAATATGTAAATTTAATATTCAACATTCATTATGTAACCTTAAATATTAACTTTAGAATTTAATATTCATTAGTTAACTTTAAATATTTAACTTTAGTATTCAACATTAATTATGTAACCTTAAATATTTAACTTTAGAATTTAACATTCATTATTTAACCTTAAGTATTTAACTTTTATGTTTAAATTTCATTATTTAATCTTAAATATTTAACTTTTGTATTTAACATTCATTAGTTAACCTTAAATATTTAACTTTAGAATTTAACATTCATTATTTAACCTTAAGTATTTAACTTTTATGTTTAAATTTCATTAGTTTACTTTAAATATTTAACTTTATTATTTAACATTCATTATGTAACGTAAGGAATTTAACTTTAGTATTCAACATTAATTATTTAACCTTAAATATTTAACTTTAGAATTTAACATTCATTATTTAACCTTAAGTATTTAACTTTTATGTTTAAATTTCATTATTTAATCTTAAATATTTAACTTTTGTATTCAACATTCATTAGTTAAACTTAAATATTTAACTTTAGTATTCAAAATTAATTATTTAACCTTAAATATTTAACTTTATAATTTAACATTCATTATTTAACCTAAAGTATTTAACTTTATTATTGAATATTAATTATTTAACCTTAAATATTTAACTTCAGAATTTAACATTCATTATTTAACCTTAAGTATTTAACTTTTATGTTTAAATTTCATTATTTAATCTTAAGTATTTAACTTTAGTAACCAACATTCATTATTTAACCTTAAATATGTAAATTTAATATTCAACATTCATTATGTAACCTTAAATATTAACTTTAGAATTTAACATTCATTAGTTAACTTTAAATATTTAACTTTAGTATTCAACATTAATTATTTAACCTTAAATATTTAACTTTATAATTTAACATTCATTATTTAACCTTAAATATTTAACTTTAGAATTTAACATTCATTATTTAACCTAAAGTATTTAACTTTGGTATGCATCATTAATTATTTAACCTTAAATATTTAACTATAGTATTAAACATTCATTATTTAACCTTCAATATTTAACTTTAGTATTTAACTTTCATTATGTAACCTTAAGTATTTAACTTTATAATTTAACATGCATTAGTTAACTTTAAATATTTAACTTTAGTATTCAACATGCATTATTTAACCTTAAATATATAACTTTATAATTTAACATTCTTTATTTAACCTTACATATTTAACTTTATAATTTAAAATTCATTATTTAATCTTAAGTATTTAACTTTAGTGTTTAAAAATAATTATTTTACCTTAAATATTTAACTTTAGTAATCAACATTCATTAGTTAAATTTAAATATTTAACTTTAGTATTCAATATTCATTATTTAACCTTAAATATTAAATTTAGTATTCGTCATTCATTATTTAACCTTAAATATTTAACTTTAGTAATCTAAATTCATTATTTAACCTTAAATATTTAACTTTAGTATTCAACATTAATTATTTAACCTTAAATATTTAACTTTAGAATTTAACATTCATTATTTAACCTTAAGTATTTAACTTTAGAATTTAACATTCATTATTTAACCTAAAGTATTTAACTTTATTATTTAACATTCATTATGTAACGTAAGGAATTTAACTTTAGTATTCAACATTAATTATTTAACCTTAAATATTTAACTTTAGAATTTAACATTCATTATTTAACCTTAAGTATTTAACTTTTATGTTTAAATTTCATTATTTAATCTTAAATATTTAACTTTTGTATTCAACATTCATTAGTTAACCTTAAATATTTAACTTTAGTATTCAAAATTAATTATTTAACCTTAAATATTTAACTTTATAATTTAACATTCATTATTTAACCTAAAGTATTTAACTTTATTATTGAATATTAATTATTTAACCTTAAATATTTAACTTTAGAATTTAACATTCATTATTTAACCTTAAGTATTTAACTTTTATGTTTAAATTTCATTATTTAATCTTAAGTATTTAACTTTAGTAACCAATATTCATTATTTAACCTTAAATATGTAAATTTAATATTCAACATTCATTATGTAACCTTAAATATTTAACTTTATAATTTAACATTCATTATTTAACCTAAAGTATTTAACTTTTATGTTTAAATTTCATTATTTAATCTTAAGTATTTAACTTTAGTAACCAACATTCATTATTTAACCTTAAATATGTAAATTTAATATTCAACATTCATTATGTAACCTTAAATATTAACTTTACAATTTAACATTCATTAGTTAACTTTAAATATTTAACTTTAGTATTCAACATTAATTATTTAACCTTAAATATTTAACTTTATAATTTAACATTCATTATTTAACCTTAAATATTTAACTTTAGAATATAACATTCATTATTTAACTTTAAATATTTAGCTTTAGTATTCAACATTAATTATGTAACCTTAAATATTTAACTTTAGAATTTAACATTCATTATTTAACCTTAAGTATTTAACTTTTATGTTTAAATTTCATTATTTAATCTTAAATATTTAACTTTTGTATTCAACATTCATTAGTTAACCTTAAATATTTAACTTTAGTATTCAAAATTAATTATTTAACCTTAAATATTTAACTTTATAATTTAACATTCATTATTTAACCTAAAGTATTTAACTTTTATGTTTAAATTTCATTATTTAATCTTAAGTATTTAACTTTAGTAACCAACATTCATTATTTAACCTTAAATATGTAAATTTAATATTCAACATTCATTATGTAACCTTAAATATTAACTTTAGAATTTAACATTCATTAGTTAACTTTAAATATTTAACTTTAGTATTCAACATTAATTATTTAACCTTAATATTTAACTTTATAATTTAACATTCATTATTTAACCTTAAATATTTAACTTTAGAATATAACATTCATTATTTAACTTTAAATATTTAGCTTTAGTATTCAACATTAATTATGTAACCTTAAATATTTAACTTTAGAATTTAACATTCATTATTTAACCTTAAGTATTTAACTTTTATGTTTAAATTTCATTATTTAATCTTAAGTATTTAACTTTAGTAACCAACATTCATTATTTAACCTTAAATATGTAAATTTAATATTCAACATTCATTATGTAACCTTAAATATTAACTTTAGAATTTAACATTCATTAGTTAACTTTAAATATTTAACTTTAGTATTCAACATTAATTATGTAACCTTAAATATTTAACTTTAGAATTTAACATTCATTATTTAACCTTAAGTATTTAACTTTTATGTTTAAATTTCATTATTTAATCTTAAATATTTAACTTTTGTATTTAACATTCATTAGTTAACCTTAAATATTTAACTTTAGTATTCAAAATTAATTATTTAACCTTAAATATTTAACTTTATAATTCAACATTCATTATTTAACCTAAAGTATTTAACTTTATTATTGAATATTAATTATTTAACCTTAAATATTTAACTTTAAAATTTAACATTCATTATTTAACCTTAAGTATTTAACTTTTATGTTTAAATTTCATTATTTAATCTTAAGTATTTAACTTTAGTAACCAACATTCATTATTTAACCTTAAATATGTAAATTTAATATTCAACATTCATTATGTAACCTTAAATATTAACTTTAGAATTTAACATTCATTAGTTAACTTTAAATATTTAACTTTAGTATTCAACATTAATTATGTAACCTTAAATATTTAACTTTAGAATTTAACATTCATTATTTAACCTTAAGTATTTAACTTTTATGTTTAAATTTCATTATTTAATCTTAAATATTTAACTTTTGTATTTAACATTCATTAGTTAACCTTAAATATTTAACTTTAGAATTTAACATTCATTATTTAACCTTAAGTATTTAACTTTTATGTTTAAATTTCATTAGTTTACTTTAAATATTTAACTTTATTATTTAACATTCATTATGTAACGTAAGGAATTTAACTTTAGTATTCAACATTAATTATTTAACCTTAAATATTTAACTTTAGAATTTAACATTCATTATTTAACCTTAAGTATTTAACTTTTATGTTTAAATTTCATTATTTAATCTTAAATATTTAACTTTTGTATTCAACATTCATTAGTTAAACTTAAATATTTAACTTTAGTATTCAAAATTAATTATTTAACCTTAAATATTTAACTTTATAATTCAACATTCATTATTTAACCTAAAGTATTTAACTTTATTATTGAATATTAATTATTTAACCTTAAATATTTAACTTTAGAATTTAACATTCATTATTTAACCTTAAGTATTTAACTTTTATGTTTAAATTTCATTATTTAATCTTAAGTATTTAACTTTAGTAACCAACATTCATTATTTAACCTTAAATATGTAAATTTAATATTCAACATTCATTATGTAACCTTAAATATTAACTTTATAATTTAACATTCATTAGTTAACCTTAAATATTTAACTTTAGAATTTAACATTCATTATTTAACCTTAAGTATTTAACTTTTATGTTTAAATTTCATTAGTTTACTTTAAATATTTAACTTTATTATTTAACATTCATTATGTAACGTAAGGAATTTAACTTTAGTATTCAACATTAATTATTTAACCTTAAATATTTAACTTTAGAATTTAACATTCATTATTTAACCTTAAGTATTTAACTTTTATGTTTAAATTTCATTATTTAATCTTAAATATTTAACTTTTGTATTCAACATTCATTAGTTAAACTTAAATATTTAACTTTAGTATTCAAAATTAATTATTTAACCTTAAATATTTAACTTTATAATTTAACATTCATTATTTAACCTAAAGTATTTAACTTTATTATTGAATATTAATTATTTAACCTTAAATATTTAACTTTAGTAACCAACATTCATTATTTAACCTTAAATATGTAAATTTAATATTCAACATTCATTATGTAACCTTAAATATTAACTTTAGAATTTAACATTCATTAGTTAACTTTAAATATTTAACTTTAGTATTCAACATTAATTATTTAACCTTAAATATTTAACTTTATAATTTAACATTCATTATTTAACCTTAAATATTTAACTTTAGAATATAACATTCATTATTTAACTTTAAATATTTAGCTTTAGTATTCAACATTAATTATGTAACCTTAAATATTTAACTTTAGAATTTAACATTCATTATTTAACCTAAAGTATTTAACTTTTATGTTTAAATTTCATTATTTAATCTTAAGTATTTAACTTTAGTAACCAACATTCATTATTTAACCTTAAATATGTAAATTTAATATTCAACATTCATTATGTAACCTTAAATATTAACTTTAGAATTTAACATTCATTAGTTAACTTTACATATTTAACTTTAGTATTCAACATTAATTATTTAACCTTAAATATTTAACTTTATAATTTAACATTCATTATTTAACCTAAAGTATTTAACTTTATTATTGAATATTAATTATTTAACCTTAAATATTTAACTTTAGAATTTAACATTCATTATTTAACCTTAAGTATTTAACTTTTATGTTTAAATTTCATTATTTAATCTTAAGTATTTAACTTTAGTAACCAACATTCATTATTTAACCTTAAATATGTAAATTTAATATTCAACATTCATTATTTAACCTTAAATATTAAATTTAGTATTCGTCATTCATTATTTAACCTTAAATATTTAACTTTAGTAATCTAAATTCATTATTTAACCTTAAATATTTAACTTTAGTATTCAACATTAATTATTTAACCTTAAATATTTAACTTTAGAATTTAACATTCATTATTTAACCTTAAGTATTTAACTTTTATGTTTAAATTTCATTATTTAATCTTAAGTATTTAACTTTAGTAACCAACATTCATTATTTAACCTTAAATATGTAAATTTAATATTCAACATTCATTATGTAACCTTAAATATTAACTTTAGAATTTAACATTCATTAGTTAACCTTAAATATTTAACTTTAGAATTTAACATTCATTATTTAACCTTAAGTATTTAACTTTTATGTTTAAATTTCATTAGTTTACTTTAACTATTTAACTTTATTATTTAACATTCATTATGTAACGTAAGGAATTTAACTTTAGTATTCATCATTAATTATTTAACCTTAAATATTTAACTTTAGAATTTAACATTCATTATTTAACCTTAAGTATTTAACTTTTATGTTTAAATTTCATTATTTAATCTTAAATATTTAACTTTTGTATTCAACATTCAATAGTTAAACTTAAATATTTAACTTTAGTATTCAAAATTAATTATTTAACCTTAAATATTTAACTTTATAATTTAACATTCATTATTTAACCTAAAGTATTTAACTTTATTATTGAATATTAATTATTTAACCTTAAATATTTAACTTTAGAATTTAACATTCATTATTTAACCTTAAGTATTTAACTTTTATGTTTAAATTTCATTATTTAATCTTAAGTATTTAACTTTAGTAACCAACATTCATTATTTAACCTTAAATATGTAAATTTAATATTCAACATTCATTATGTAACCTTAAATATTAACTTTAGAATTTAACATTCATTAGTTAACCTTAAATATTTAACTTTAGAATTTAACATTCATTATTTAACCTTAAGTATTTAACTTTTATGTTTAAATTTCATTAGTTTACTTTAACTATTTAACTTTATTATTTAACATTCATTATGTAACGTAAGGAATTTAACTTTAGTATTCAACATTAATTATTTAACCTTAAATATTTAACTTTAGAATTTAACATTCATTATTTAACCTTAAGTATTTAACTTTTATGTTTAAATTTCATTATTTAATCTTAAATATTTAACTTTTGTATTCAACATTCAATAGTTAAACTTAAATATTTAACTTTAGTATTCAAAATTAATTATTTAACCTTAAATATTTAACTTTATAATTTAACATTCATTATTTAACCTAAAGTATTTAACTTTATTATTGAATATTAATTATTTAACCTTAAATATTTAACTTTAGAATTTAACATTCATTATTTAACCTAAAGTATTTAACTTTTATGTTTAAATTTCATTATTTAATCTTAAGTATTTAACTTTAGTAACCAACATTCATTATTTAACCTTAAATATGTAAATTTAATATTCAACATTCATTATGTAACCTTAAATATTAACTTTAGAATTTAACATTCATTAGTTAACTTTAAATATTTAACTTTAGTATTCAACATTAATTATTTAACCTTAAATATTTAACTTTATAATTTAACATTCATTATTTAACCTTAAATATTTAACTTTAGAATTTAACATTCATTATTTAACTTTAAATATTTAGCTTTAGTATTCAACATTAATTATGTAACCTTAAATATTTAACTTTATAATTTAACATTCATTATTTAACCTAAAGTATTTAACTTTTATGTTTAAATTTCATTATTTAATCTTAAGTATTTAACTTTAGTAACCAACATTCATTATTTAACCTTAAATATGTAAATTTAATATTCAACATTCATTATGTAACCTTAAATATTAACTTTAGAATTTAACATTCATTAGTTAACTTTAAATATTTAACTTTAGTATTCAACATTAATTATTTAACCTTAAATATTTAACTTTATAATTTAACATTCATTATTTAACCTTAAATATTTAACTTTAGAATATAACATTCATTATTTAACTTTAAATATTTAGCTTTAGTATTCAACATTAATTATGTAACCTTAAATATTTAACTTTAGAATTTAACATTCATTATTTAACCTTAAGTATTTAACTTTTATGTTTAAATTTCATTATTTAATCTTAAATATTTAACTTTTGTATTCAACATTCATTAGTTAACCTTAAATATTTAACTTTAGTATTCAAAATTAATTATTTAACCTTAAATATTTAACTTTAAAATTTAACATTCATTATTTAACCTAAAGTATTTAACTTTATTATTGAATATTAATTATTTAACCTTAAATATTTAACTTTAGAATTTAACATTCATTATTTAACCTTAAGTATTTAACTTTTATGTTTAAATTTCATTATTTAATCTTAAGTATTTAACTTTAGTAACCAACATTCATTATTTAACCTTAAATATGTAAATTTAATATTCAACATTCATTATGTAACCTTAAATATTAACTTTAGAATTTAACATTCATTAGTTAACCTTAAATATTTAACTTTAGAATTTAACATTCATTATTTAACCTTAAGTATTTAACTTTTATGTTTACATTTCATTATTTAATCTTAAATATTTAACTTTTGTATTCAACATTCATTAGTTAAACTTAAATATTTAACTTTAGTATTCAAAATTAATTATTTAACCTTAAATATTTAACTTTATAATTTAACATTCATTATTTAACCTAAAGTATTTAACTTTATTATTGAATATTAATTATTTAACCTTAAATATTTAACTTTAGTAACCAACATTCATTATTTAACCTTAAATATGTAAATTTAATATTCAACATTCATTATGTAACCTTAAATATTAACTTTAGAATTTAACATTCATTAGTTAACTTTAAATATTTAACTTTAGTATTCAACATTAATTATTTAACCTTAAATATTTAACTTTATAATTTAACATTCATTATTTAACCTTAAATATTTAACTTTAGAATATAACATTCTCTATTTAACTTTAAATATTTAGCTTTAGTATTCAACATTAATTATGTAACCTTAAATATTTAACTTTAGAATTTAACATTCATTATTTAACCTTAAGTATTTAACTTTTATGTTTAAATTTCATTATTTAATCTTAAATATTTAACTTTTGTATTCAACATTCATTAGTTAACCTTAAATATTTAACTTTAGTATTCAAAATTAATTATTTAACCTTAAATATTTAACTTTATAATTTAACATTCATTATTTAACCTAAAGTATTTAACTTTATTATTGAATATTAATTATTTAACCTTAAATATTTAACTTTAGAATTTAACATTCATTATTTAACCTTAAGTATTTAACTTTTATGTTTAAATTTCATTATTTAATCTTAAGTATTTAACTTTAGTAACCAACATTCATTATTTAACCTTAAATATGTAAATTTAATATTCAACATTCATTATGTAACCTTAAATATTAACTTTAGAATTTAACATTCATTAGTTAACCTTAAATATTTAACTTTAGAATTTAACATTCATTATTTAACCTTAAGTATTTAACTTTTATGTTTAAATTTCATTAGTTTACTTTAACTATTTAACTTTATTATTTAACATTCATTATGTAAAGTAAGGAATTTAACTTTAGTATTCAACATTAATTATTTAACCTTAAATATTTAACTTTAGAATTTAACATTCATTATTTAACCTTAAGTATTTAACTTTTATGTTTAAATTTCATTATTTAATCTTAAATATTTAACTTTTGTATTCAACATTCAATAGTTAAACTTAAATATTTAACTTTAGTATTCAAAATTAATTATTTAACCTTACATATTTAACTTTATAATTTAACATTCATTATTTAACCTAAAGTATTAAACTTTATTATTGAATATTAATTATTTAACCTTAAATATTTAACTTTATAATTTAACATTCATTATTTAACCTTAAATATTTAACTTTAGAATTTAACATTCATTAGTTTACTTTAAGTATTTAACTTTAGTAACCAACATTCATTATTTAACCTTAAATATGTAAATTTAATATTCAACATTCATTATGTAACCTTAAATATTAACTTTAGAATTTAACATTCATTAGTTAACTTTAAATATTTAACTTTAGTATTCAACATTAATTATTTAACCTTAAATATTTAACTTTATAATTTAACATTGATTATTTAACCTTAAATATTTAACTTTAGAATTTAACATTCATTATTTAACTTTAAATATTTAGCTTTAGTATTCAACATTAATTATGTAACCTTAAATATTTAACTTTAGAATTTAACATTCATTATTTAACCTTAAGTATTTAACTTTTATGTTTAAATTTCATTATTTAATCTTAAATATTTAACTTTAGTATTCAACATTAATTATTTAACCTTAAATATTTAACTTTATAATTTAACATTCATTATTTAACCTTAAATATTTAACTTTAGAATTTAACATTCATAATTTAACTTTAAATATTTAGCTTTAGTATTCAACATTAATTATTTAACCTTAAATATGTAACTTTAGTATTCAACATTCATTATTTAACCTTAAATATTTAACTTTAGTGTTCAACATTCATTATATACCCTTAAATATTTAACTTTAGAATTTAACATTCATTATTTAACCTTAAGTATTTAACTTTAGAATTTAACATTCATTATTTAACCTAAAGTATTTAACTTTATTATTTAACATTCATTATGTAACGTAAGGAATTTAACTTTAGTATTCAACATTAATTATTTAACCTTAAATATTTAACTTTAGAATTTAACATTCATTATTTAACCTTAAGTATTTAACTTTTATGTTTAAATTTCATTATTTAATCTTAAGTATTTAACTTTAGTAACCAACATTCATTATTTAACCTTAAATATGTAAATTTAATATTCAACATTCATTATGTAACCTTAAATATTAACTTTAGAATTTAACATTCATTAGTTAACCTTAAATATTTAACTTTAGAATTTAACATTCATTATTTAACCTTAAGTATTTAACTTTTATGTTTAAATTTCATTAGTTTACTTTAACTATTTAACTTTATTATTTAACATTCATTATGTAAAGTAAGGAATTTAACTTTAGTATTCAACATTAATTATTTAACCTTAAATATTTAACTTTAGAATTTAACATTCATTATTTAACCTTAAGTATTTAACTTTTATGTTTAAATTTCATTATTTAATCTTAAATATTTAACTTTTGTATTCAACATTCAATAGTTAAACTTAAATATTTAACTTTAGTATTCAAAATTAATTATTTAACCTTACATATTTAACTTTATAATTTAACATTCATTATTTAACCTAAAGTATTTAACTTTATTATTGAATATTAATTATTTAACCTTAAATATTTAACTTTATAATTTAACATTCATTATTTAACCTTAAATATTTAACTTTAGAATTTAACATTCATTAGTTTACTTTAAGTATTTAACTTTAGTAACCAACATTCATTATTTAACCTTAAATATGTAAATTTAATATTCAACATTCATTATGTAACCTTAAATATTAACTTTAGAATTTAACATTCATTAGTTAACTTTAAATATTTAACTTTAGTATTCAACATTAATTATTTAACCTTAAATATTTAACTTTATAATTTAACATTCATTATTTAACCTTAAATATTTAACTTTAGAATTTAACATTCATTATTTAACTTTAAATATTTAGCTTTAGTATTCAACATTAATTATGTAACCTTAAATATTTAACTTTAGAATTTAACATTCATTATTTAACCTTAAGTATTTAACTTTTATGTTTAAATTTCATTATTTAATCTTAAATATTTAACTTTAGTATTCAACATTAATTATTTAACCTTAAATATTTAACTTTATAATTTAACATTCATTATTTAACCTTAAATATTTAACTTTAGAATTTAACATTCATAATTTAACTTTAAATATTTAGCTTTAGTATTCAACATTAATTATGTAACCTTAAATATTTAACTTTATAATTTAACATTCATTATGTAACCTAAGGAATTTAACTTTAGTATTCAACATTAATTATTTAACCTTAAATATGTAACTTTAGTATTCAACATTCATTATTTAACCTTAAATATTTAACTTTAGTGTTCAACATTCATTATATATCCTTAAATATTTAACTTTAGAATTTAACATTCATTATTTAACCTTAAGTATTTAACTTTAGAATTTAACATTCATTATTTAACCTAAAGTATTTAACTTTATTATTTAACATTCATTATGTAACGTAAGGAATTTAACTTTAGTATTCAACATTAATTATTTAACCTTAAATATTTAACTTTATAATTTAACATTCATTATTTAACCTTAAGTATTTATCTTTAGTATTTAAAATTCATTATTTAACTTTAAATATTTAACTTTAGAATTTAACATTCATTATTTAACCTTAAGTATTTAACTTTTATGTTTAAATTTCATTATTTAATCTTAAGTATTTAACTTTAGTAATATGAAACTTTAGTATTCAACATTCATTATTTAACCTTAAATATTTAACTTTAGAATTTAACATTCATTATTTAACCTAAAGTATTTAACTTTTATGTTTAAATTTCATTATTTAATCTTAAGTATTTAACTTTAGTAACCAACATTCATTATTTAACCTTAAATATGTAAATTTAATATTCAACATTCATTATGTAACCTTAAATATTAACTTTAGAATTTAACATTCATTAGTTAACTTTAAATATTTAACTTTAGTATTCAACATTAATTATTTAACCTTAAATATTTAACTTTATAATTTAACATTCATTATTTAACCTTAAATATTTAACTTTAGAATTTAACATTCATTATTTAACTTTAAATATTTAGCTTTAGTATTCAACATTAATTATGTAACCTTAAATATTTAACTTTAGAATTTAACATTCATTATTTAACCTTAAGTATTTAACTTTTATGTTTAAATTTCAGTATTTAATCTTAAATATTTAACTTTTGTATTCAACATTCATTAGTTAACCTTAAATATTTAACTTTAGTATTCAAAATTAATTATTTAACCTTAAATATTTAACTTTAGAATTTAACATTCATTATTTAACCTTAAGTATTTAACTTTTATGTTTAAATTTCATTATTTAATCTTAAATATTTAACTTTTGTATTCAACATTCATTAGTTAAACTTAAATATTTAACTTTAGTATTCAAAATTAATTATTTAACCTTAAATATTTAACTTTATAATTTAACATTCATTATTTAACCTAAAGTATTTAACTTTATTATTGAACATTAATTATTTAACCTTAAATATTTAACTTTAGAATTTAACATTCATTATTTAACCTTAAGTATTTAACTTTTATGTTTAAATTTCATTATTTAATCTTAAATATTTAACTTTTGTATTCAACATTCAATAGTTAAACTTAAATATTTAACTTTAGTATTCAAAATTAATTATTTAACCTTACATATTTAACTTTATAATTTAACATTCATTATTTAACCTAAAGTATTTAACTTTATTATTGAATATTAATTATTTAACCTTAAATATTTAACTTTATAATTTAACATTCATTATTTAACCTTACATATTTAACTTTAGAATTTAACATTCATTAGTTTACTTTAAGTATTTAACTTTAGTAACCAACATTAATTATTTAACCTTAAATATGTAAATTTAATATTCAACATTCATTATGTAACCTTAAATATTAACTTTAGAATTTAACATTCATTAGTTAACTTTAAATATTTAACTTTAGTATTCAACATTAATTATTTAACCTTAAATATTTAACTTTATAATTTAACATTCATTATTTAACCTTAAATATTTAACTTTAGAATTTAACATTCATTATTTAACTTTAAATATTTAGCTTTAGTATTCAACATTAATTATGTAACCTTAAATATTTAACTTTAGAATTTAACATTCATTATTTAACCTTAAGTATTTAACTTTTATGTTTAAATTTCATTATTTAATCTTAAATATTTAACTTTAGTATTCAACATTAATTATTTAACCTTAAATATTTAACTTTATAATTTAACATTCATTATTTAACCTTAAATATTTAACTTTAGAATTTAACATTCATAATTTAACTTTAAATATTTAGCTTTAGTATTCAACATTAATTATGTAACCTTAAATATTTAACTTTATAATTTAACATTCATTATGTAACCTAAGGAATTTAACTTTAGTATTCAACATTAATTATTTAACCTTAAATATGTAACTTTAGTATTCAACATTCATTATTTAACCTTAAATATTTAACTTTAGTGTTCAACATTCATTATATATCCTTAAATATTTAACTTTAGAATTTAACATTCATTATTTAACCTTAAGTATTTAACTTTAGAATTTAACATTCATTATTTAACCTAAAGTATTTAACTTTATTATTTAACATTCATTATGTAACGTAAGGAATTTAACTTTAGTATTCAACATTAATTATTTAACCTTAAATATTTAACTTTATAATTTAACATTCATTATTTAACCTTAAGTATTTATCTTTAGTATTTAAAATTCATTATTTAACTTTAAATATTTAACTTTAGAATTTAACATTCATTATTTAACCTTAAGTATTTAACTTTTATGTTTAAATTTCATTATTTAATCTTAAGTATTTAACTTTAGTAATATGAAACTTTAGTATTCAACATTCATTATTTAACCTTAAATATTTAACTTTAGAATTTAACATTCATTATTTAACCTAAAGTATTTAACTTTTATGTTTAAATTTCATTATTTAATCTTAAGTATTTAATTTTGTAACCAACATTCATTATTTAACCTTAAATATGTAAATTTAATATTCAACATTCATTATGTAACCTTAAATATTAACTTTAGAATTTAACATTCATTAGTTAACTTTAAATATTTAACTTTAGTATTCAACATTAATTATTTAACCTTAAATATTTAACTTTATAATTTAACATTCATTATTTAACCTTAAATATTTAACTTTAGAATTTAACATTCATTATTTAACTTTAAATATTTAGCTTTAGTATTCAACATTAATTATGTAACCTTAAATATTTAACTTTAGAATTTAACATTCATTATTTAACCTTAAGTATTTAACTTTTATGTTTAAATTTCAGTATTTAATCTTAAATATTTAACTTTTGTATTCAACATTCATTAGTTAACCTTAAATATTTAACTTTAGTATTCAAAATTAATTATTTAACCTTAAATATTTAACTTTAGAATTTAACATTCATTATTTAACCTTAAGTATTTAACTTTTATGTTTAAATTTCATTATTTAATCTTAAATATTTAACTTTTGTATTCAACATTCATTAGTTAAACTTAAATATTTAACTTTAGTATTCAAAATTAATTATTTAACCTTAAATATTTAACTTTATAATTTAACATTCATTATTTAACCTAAAGTATTTAACTTTATTATTGAACATTAATTATTTAACCTTAAATATTTAACTTTAGAATTTAACATTCATTATTTAACCTTAAGTATTTAACTTTTATGTTTAAATTTCATTATTTAATCTTAAATATTTAACTTTTGTATTCAACATTCAATAGTTAAACTTAAATATTTAACTTTAGTATTCAAAATTAATTATTTAACCTTACATATTTAACTTTATAATTTAACATTCATTATTTAACCTAAAGTATTTAACTTTATTATTGAATATTAATTATTTAACCTTAAATATTTAACTTTATAATTTAACATTCATTATTTAACCTTAAATATTTAACTTTAGAATTTAACATTCATTAGTTTACTTTAAGTATTTAACTTTAGTAACCAACATTCATTATTTAACCTTAAATATGTAAATTTAATATTCAACATTCATTATGTAACCTTAAATATTAACTTTAGAATTTAACATTCATTAGTTAACTTTAAATATTTAACTTTAGTATTCAACATTAATTATTTAACCTTAAATATTTAACTTTATAATTTAACATTCATTATTTAACCTTAAATATTTAACTTTAGAATTTAACATTCATTATTTAACTTTAAATATTTAGCTTTAGTATTCAACATTAATTATGTAACCTTAAATATTTAACTTTAGAATTTAACATTCATTATTTAACCTTAAGTATTTAACTTTTATGTTTAAATTTCATTATTTAATCTTAAATATTTAACTTTAGTATTCAACATTAATTATTTAACCTTAAATATTTAACTTTATAATTTAACATTCATTATTTAACCTTAAATATTTAACTTTAGAATTTAACATTCATAATTTAACTTTAAATATTTAGCTTTAGTATTCAACATTAATTATGTAACCTTAAATATTTAACTTTATAATTTAACATTCATTATGTAACCTAAGGAATTTAACTTTAGTATTCAACATTAATTATTTAACCTTAAATATGTAACTTTAGTATTCAACATTCATTATTTAACCTTAAATATTTAACTTTAGTGTTCAACATTCATTATATACCCTTAAATATTTAACTTTAGAATTTAACATTCATTATTTAACCTTAAGTATTTAACTTTAGAATTTAACATTCATTATTTAACCTAAAGTATTTAACTTTATTATTTAACATTCATTATGTAACGTAAGGAATTTAACTTTAGTATTCAACATTAATTATTTAACCTTAAATATTTAACTTTATAATTTAACATTCATTATTTAACCTTAAGTATTTATCTTTAGTATTTAAAATTCATTATTTAACTTTAAATATTTAACTTTAGAATTTAACATTCATTATTTAACCTTAAGTATTTAACTTTTATGTTTAAATTTCATTATTTAATCTTAAGTATTTAACTTTAGTAATATGTAACTTTAGTATTCAACATTCATTATTTAACCTTAAATATTTAACTTTAGAATTTAACATTCATTATTTAACCTAAAGTATTTAACTTTTATGTTTAAATTTCATTATTTAATCTTAAGTATTTAACTTTAGTAACCAACATTCATTATTTAACCTTAAATATGTAAATTTAATATTCAACATTCATTATGTAACCTTAAATATTAACTTTAGAATTTAACATTCATTAGTTAACTTTAAATATTTAACTTTAGTATTCAACATTAATTATTTAACCTTAAATATTTAACTTTATAATTTAACATTCATTATTTAACCTTAAATATTTAACTTTAGAATTTAACATTCATTATTTAACTTTAAATATTTAGCTTTAGTATTCAACATTAATTATGTAACCTTAAATATATAAATTTAATATTCAACATTCATTATGTAACCTTAAATATTTAACTTTATAATTTAACATTCATTATTTAACCTAAAGTATTTAACTTTTATGTTTAAATTTCATTATTTAATCTTAAGTATTTAACTTTAGTAACCAACATTTATTATTTAACCTTAAATATGTAAATTTAATATTCAACATTCATTATGTAACCTTAAATATTAACTTTAGAATTTAACATTCATTAGTTAACTTTAAATATTTAACTTTAGTATTCAACATTAATTATTTAACCTTAAATATTTAACTTTATAATTTAACATTCATTATTTAACCTTAAATATTTAACTTTAGAATATAACATTCATTATTTAACTTTAAATATTTAGCTTTAGTATTCAACATTAATTATGTAACCTTAAATATTTAACTTTAGAATTTAACATTCATTATTTAACCTAAAGTATTTAACTTTATTATTGAATATTAATTATTTAACCTTAAATATTTAACTTTAGAATTTAACATTCATTATTTAACCTTAAGTATTTAACTTTTATGTTTAAATTTCATTATTTAATCTTAAGTATTTAACTTTAGTAACCAACATTCATTATTTAACCTTAAATATGTAAATTTAATATTCAACATTCATTATGTAACCTTAAATATTAACTTTAGAATTTAACATTCATTAGTTAACCTTAAATATTTAACTTTAGAATTTAACATTCATTATTTAACCTTAAGTATTTAACTTTTATGTTTAAATTTCATTAGTTTACTTTAACTATTTAACTTTATTATTTAACATTCATTATGTAAAGTAAGGAATTTAACTTTAGTATTCAACATTAATTATTTAACCTTAAATATTTAACTTTATAATTTAACATTCATTATTTAACCTTAAGTATTTATCTTTAGTATTTAAAATTCATTATTTAACTTTAAATATTTAACTTTAGAATTTAACATTCATTATTTAACCTTAAGTATTTAACTTTTATGTTTAAATTTCATTATTTAATCTTAAGTATTTAACTTTAGTAATATGTAACTTTAGTATTCAACATTCATTATTTAACCTTAAATATTTAACTTTAGTGTTTAACATTCATTATTTACCCTTAAATATTTAACTCTAGAATTTAACATTCATTAGTTAACTTTAAATATTTAACTTTAGTATTCAATATTAATTATTTAACCTTAAATATTTAACTTTATAATTTAATATTCATTATTTAACCTTACATATTTAACTTTAGAATTTAACAATAATTATTTAACCTTAAATATTTAACTTTAGAATTTAACATTCATTATTTAACCTTAAGTATTTATCTTTAGTATTTAAAATTCATTATTTAACTTTAAGTATTTAACTTTAGAATTTAACATTCATTATTTAACCTAAAGTATTTAACTTTATTATTTAACATTCATTGTGTAACGTAAGGAATTTAACTTTAGTATTCAACATTAATTATGTAACCTTAAATATTTAAATTTAATATTCATCATTTATTAGTTAACCTTAAATATTTAACTTTTGTATGCATCATTAATTATTTAACCTAAAGTATTTAACTTTATTATTTAACATTCATTATGTAAAGTAAGGAATTTAACTTTAGTATTCAACATTAATTATTTAACCTTAAATATTTAACTTTAGAATTTAACATTCATTATTTAACCTTAAGTATTTAACTTTTATGTTTAAATTTCATTATTTAATCTTAAATATTTAACTTTTGTATTCAACATTCATTAGTTAAACTTAAATATTTAACTTTAGTATTCAAAATTAATTATTTAACCTTAAATATTTAACTTTATAATTTAACATTCATTATTTAACCTAAAGTATTTAACTTTATTATTGAACATTAATTATTTAACCTTAAATATTTAACTTTAGAATTTAACATTCATTATTTAACCTTAAGTATTTAACTTTTATGTTTAAATTTCATTATTTAATCTTAAGTATTTAACTTTAGTAACCAACATTCATTATTTAACCTTAAATATATAAATTTAATATTCAACATTCATTATGTAACCTTAAATATTTAACTTTATAATTTAACATTCATTATTTAACCTAAAGTATTTAACTTTTATGTTTAAATTTCATTATTTAATCTTAAGTATTTAACTTTAGTAACCAACATTCATTATTTAACCTTAAATATGTAAATTTAATATTCAACATTCATTATGTAACCTTAAATATTAACTTTAGAATTTAACATTCATTAGTTAACTTTAAATATTTAACTTTAGTATTCAACATTAATTATTTAACCTTAAATATTTAACTTTATAATTTAACATTCATTATTTAACCTTAAATATTTAACTTTAGAATATAACATTCATTATTTAACTTTAAATATTTAGCTTTAGTATTCAACATTAATTATGTAACCTTAAATATTTAACTTTAGAATTTAACATTCATTATTTAACCTTAAGTATTTAACTTTTATGTTTAAATTTCATTATTTAATCTTAAATATTTAACTTTTGTATTCAACATTCATTAGTTAAACTTAAATATTTAACTTTAGTATTCAAAATTAATTATTTAACCTTAAATATTTAACTTTATAATTTAACATTCATTATTTAACCTAAAGTATTTAACTTTATTATTGAATATTAATTATTTAACCTTAAATATTTAACTTTAGAATTTAACATTCATTATTTAACCTTAAGTATTTAACTTTTATGTTTAAATTTCATTATTTAATCTTAAGTATTTAACTTTAGTAACCAACATTCATTATTTAACCTTAAATATGTAAATTTAATATTCAACATTCATTATGTAACCTTAAATATTAACTTTAGAATTTAACATTCATTAGTTAACCTTAAATATTTAACTTTAGAATTTAACATTCATTATTTAACCTTAAGTATTTAACTTTTATGTTTAAATTTCATTAGTTTACTTTAACTATTTAACTTTATTATTTAACATTCATTATGTAAAGTAAGGAATTTAACTTTAGTATTCAACATTAATTATTTAACCTTAAATATTTAACTTTATAATTTAACATTCATTATTTAACCTTAAGTATTTATCTTTAGTATTTAAAATTCATTATTTAACTTTAAATATTTAACTTTAGAATTTAACATTCATTATTTAACCTTAAGTATTTAACTTTTATGTTTAAATTTCATTATTTAATCTTAAGTATTTAACTTTAGTAATATGTAACTTTAGTATTCAACATTCATTATTTAACCTTAAATATTTAACTTTAGTGTTTAACATTCATTATTTACCCTTAAATATTTAACTCTAGAATTTAACATTCATTAGTTAACTTTAAATATTTAACTTTAGTATTCAATATTAATTATTTAACCTTAAATATTTAACTTTATAATTTAATATTCATTATTTAACCTTACATATTTAACTTTAGAATTTAACAATAATTATTTAACCTTAAATATTTAACTTTAGAATTTAACATTCATTATTTAACCTTAAGTATTTATCTTTAGTATTTAAAATTCATTATTTAACTTTAAGTATTTAACTTTAGAATTTAACATTCATTATTTAACCTAAAGTATTTAACTTTATTATTTAACATTCATTGTGTAACGTAAGGAATTTAACTTTAGTATTCAACATTAATTATGTAACCTTAAATATTTAAATTTAGTATTCATCATTTATTAGTTAACCTTACATATTTAACTTTTGTATGCATCATTAATTATTTAACCTAAAGTATTTAACTTTATTATTTAACATTCATTATGTAAAGTAAGGAATTTAACTTTAGTATTCAACATTAATTATTTAACCTTAAATATTTAACTCTATAATTTAACATTCATTATTTAATCTTAATTATTTAACTTTAGTGTTTAAAATTCATTATTTAATCTTAAGTATTTAACTTTAGTAATCAACATTCATTAGTTAACTTTAAATACTTAACTTTTGTATTCAACATTCATTATTTACCCTTAAATATTTAATTTTAGAATATAACATTCATTATTTAACTTTAAATATTTAGCTTTAGTATTCAACATTAATTATGTAACCTTAAATATTTAACTTTAGAATTTAACATTCATTATTTAACCTTAAGTATTTAACTTTTATGTTTAAATTTCATTATTTAACTTTAAGTATTTAACTTTAGAATTTAACATTCATTATTTAACCTAAAGTATTTAACTTTATTATTTAACATTCATTGTGTAACGTAAGGAATTTAACTTTAGTATTCAACATTAATTATGTAACCTTAAATATTTAAATTTAATATTCATCATTTATTAGTTAACCTTAAATATTTAACTTTTGTATGCATCATTAATTATTTAACCTAAAGTATTTAACTTTATTATTTAACATTCATTATGTAAAGTAAGGAATTTAACTTTAGTATTCAACATTAATTATTTAACCTTAAATATTTAACTTTAGAATTTAACATTCATTATTTAACCTTAAGTATTTAACTTTTATGTTTAAATTTCATTATTTAATCTTAAATATTTAACTTTTGTATTCAACATTCATTAGTTAAACTTAAATATTTAACTTTAGTATTCAAAATTAATTATTTAACCTTAAATATTTAACTTTATAATTTAACATTCATTATTTAACCTAAAGTATTTAACTTTATTATTGAACATTAATTATTTAACCTTAAATATTTAACTCTAGAATTTAACATTCATTAGTTAACTTTAAATATTTAACTTTAGTATTCAATATTAATTATTTAACCTTAAATATTTAACTTTATAATTTAATATTCATTATTTAACCTTACATATTTAACTTTAGAATTTAACAATAATTATTTAACCTTAAATATTTAACTTTAGAATTTAACATTCATTATTTAACCTTAAGTATTTATCTTTAGTATTTAAAATTCATTATTTAACTTTAAGTATTTAACTTTAGAATTTAACATTCATTATTTAACCTAAAGTATTTAACTTTATTATTTAACATTCATTGTGTAACGTAAGGAATTTAACTTTAGTATTCAACATTAATTATGTAACCTTAAATATTTAAATTTAATATTCATCATTTATTAGTTAACCTTAAATATTTAACTTTTGTATGCATCATTAATTATTTAACCTAAAGTATTTAACTTTATTATTTAACATTCATTATGTAAAGTAAGGAATTTAACTTTAGTATTCAACATTAATTATTTAACCTTAAATATTTAACTTTAGAATTTAACATTCATTATTTAACCTTAAGTATTTAACTTTTATGTTTAAATTTCATTATTTAATCTTAAATATTTAACTTTTGTATTCAACATTCATTAGTTAAACTTAAATATTTAACTTTAGTATTCAAAATTAATTATTTAACCTTAAATATTTAACTTTATAATTTAACATTCATTATTTAACCTAAAGTATTTAACTTTATTATTGAACATTAATTATTTAACCTTAAATATTTAACTTTAGAATTTAACATTCATTATTTAACCTTAAGTATTTAACTTTTATGTTTAAATTTCATTATTTAATCTTAAGTATTTAACTTTAGTAACCAACATTCATTATTTAACCTTAAATATATAAATTTAATATTCAACATTCATTATGTAACCTTAAATATTTAACTTTATAATTTAACATTCATTATTTAACCTAAAGTATTTAACTTTTATGTTTAAATTTCATTATTTAATCTTAAGTATTTAACTTTAGTAACCAACATTCATTATTTAACCTTAAATATGTAAATTTAATATTCAACATTCATTATGTAACCTTAAATATTAACTTTAGAATTTAACATTCATTAGTTAACTTTAAATATTTAACTTTAGTATTCAACATTAATTATTTAACCTTAAATATTTAACTTTATAATTTAACATTCATTATTTAACCTTAAATATTTAACTTTAGAATATAACATTCATTATTTAACTTTAAATATTTAGCTTTAGTATTCAACATTAATTATGTAACCTTAAATATTTAACTTTAGAATTTAACATTCATTATTTAACCTTAAGTATTTAACTTTTATGTTTAAATTTCATTATTTAATCTTAAATATTTAACTTTTGTATTCAACATTCATTAGTTAAACTTAAATATTTAACTTTAGTATTCAAAATTAATTATTTAACCTTAAATATTTAACTTTATAATTTAACATTCATTATTTAACCTAAAGTATTTAACTTTATTATTGAATATTAATTATTTAACCTTAAATATTTAACTTTAGAATTTAACATTCATTATTTAACCTTAAGTATTTAACTTTTATGTTTAAATTTCATTATTTAATCTTAAGTATTTAACTTTAGTAACCAACATTCATTATTTAACCTTAAATATGTAAATTTAATATTCAACATTCATTATGTAACCTTAAATATTAACTTTAGAATTTAACATTCATTAGTTAACCTTAAATATTTAACTTTAGAATTTAACATTCATTATTTAACCTTAAGTATTTAACTTTTATGTTTAAATTTCATTAGTTTACTTTAACTATTTAACTTTATTATTTAACATTCATTATGTAAAGTAAGGAATTTAACTTTAGTATTCAACATTAATTATTTAACCTTAAATATTTAACTTTATAATTTAACATTCATTATTTAACCTTAAGTATTTATCTTTAGTATTTAAAATTCATTATTTAACTTTAAATATTTAACTTTAGAATTTAACATTCATTATTTAACCTTAAGTATTTAACTTTTATGTTTAAATTTCATTATTTAATCTTAAGTATTTAACTTTAGTAATATGTAACTTTAGTATTCAACATTCATTATTTAACCTTAAATATTTAACTTTAGTGTTTAACATTCATTATTTACCCTTAAATATTTAACTCTAGAATTTAACATTCATTAGTTAACTTTAAATATTTAACTTTAGTATTCAATATTAATTATTTAACCTTAAATATTTAACTTTATAATTTAATATTCATTATTTAACCTTACATATTTAACTTTAGAATTTAACAATAATTCTTTAACCTTAAATATTTAACTTTAGAATTTAACATTCATTATTTAACCTTAAGTATTTATCTTTAGTATTTAAAATTCATTATTTAACTTTAAGTATTTAACTTTAGAATTTAACATTCATTATTTAACCTAAAGTATTTAACTTTATTATTTAACATTCATTGTGTAACGTAAGGAATTTAACTTTAGTATTCAACATTAATTATGTAACCTTAAATATTTAAATTTAGTATTCATCATTTATTAGTTAACCTTACATATTTAACTTTTGTATGCATCATTAATTATTTAACCTAAAGTATTTAACTTTATTATTTAACATTCATTATGTAAAGTAAGGAATTTAACTTTAGTATTCAACATTAATTATTTAACCTTAAATATTTAACTCTATAATTTAACATTCATTATTTAATCTTAATTATTTAACTTTAGTGTTTAAAATTCATTATTTAATCTTAAGTATTTAACTTTAGTAATCAACATTCATTAGTTAACTTTAAATACTTAACTTTTGTATTCAACATTAATTATTTAACCTTAAATATTTAACTCTATAATTTAACATTCATTATTTAACCTTAAGTATTTATCTTTTATGTTTAAATTTCATTAGTTTACTTTAAATATTTAACTTTAGTATTCAACATTCATTATTTAACCTTAAATATTTAACTTTAGTGTTCAACATTCATTATTTACCCTTAAATATTTAATTTTAGAATTTAACATTCATTATTTAACCTTAAATATTTAAATTTAGTATTCATCATTAATTATTTAACCTTAAATATTTAACTTTAGTATTCATCATTAATTATGTAACCTTAAGTATTTAACTTTTATGTTTAAATTTCATTATTTAATCTTAAATATTTAACTTTTGTATTCAACATTCATTAGTTAAACTTAAATATTTAACTTTAGTATTCAAAATTAATTATTTAACCTTAAATATTTAACTTTATAATTTAACATTCATTATTTAACCTAAAGTATTTAACTTTATTATTGAACATTAATTATTTAACCTTAAATATTTAACTTTAGAATTTAACATTCATTATTTAACCTTAAGTATTTAACTTTTATGTTTAAATTTCATTATTTAATCTTAAGTATTTAACTTTAGTAACCAACATTCATTATTTAACCTTAAATATATAAATTTAATATTCAACATTCATTATGTAACCTTAAATATTTAACTTTATAATTTAACATTCATTATTTAACCTAAAGTATTTAACTTTTATGTTTAAATTTCATTATTTAATCTTAAGTATTTAACTTTAGTAACCAACATTCATTATTTAACCTTAAATATGTAAATTTAATATTCAACATTCATTATGTAACCTTAAATATTAACTTTAGAATTTAACATTCATTAGTTAACTTTAAATATTTAACTTTAGTATTCAACATTAATTATTTAACCTTAAATAATTAACTTTATAATTTAACATTCATTATTTAACCTTAAATATTTAACTTTAGAATATAACATTCATTATTTAACTTTAAATATTTAGCTTTAGTATTCAACATTAATTATGTAACCTTAAATATTTAACTTTAGAATTTAACATTCATTATTTAACCTTAAGTATTTAACTTTTATGTTTAAATTTCATTATTTAATCTTAAATATTTAACTTTTGTATTCAACATTCATTAGTTAAACTTAAATATTTAACTTTAGTATTCAAAATTAATTATTTAACCTTAAATATTTAACTTTATAATTTAACATTCATTATTTAACCTAAAGTATTTAACTTTATTATTGAATATTAATTATTTAACCTTAAATATTTAACTTTAGAATTTAACATTCATTATTTAACCTTAAGTATTTAACTTTTATGTTTAAATTTCATTATTTAATCTTAAGTATTTAACTTTAGTAACCAACATTCATTATTTAACCTTAAATATGTAAATTTAATATTCAACATTCATTATGTAACCTTAAATATTAACTTTAGAATTTAACATTCATTAGTTAACCTTAAATATTTAACTTTAGAATTTAACATTCATTATTTAACCTTAAGTATTTAACTTTTATGTTTAAATTTCATTAGTTTACTTTAACTATTTAACTTTATTATTTAACATTCATTATGTAAAGTAAGGAATTTAACTTTAGTATTCAACATTAATTATTTAACCTTAAATATTTAACTTTATAATTTAACATTCATTATTTAACCTTAAGTATTTATCTTTAGTATTTAAAATTCATTATTTAACTTTAAGTATTTAACTTTAGAATTTAACATTCATTATTTAACCTAAAGTATTTAACTTTATTATTTAACATTCATTGTGTAACGTAAGGAATTTAACTTTAGTATTCAACATTAATTATGTAACCTTAAATATTTAAATTTAATATTCATCATTTATTAGTTAACCTTAAATATTTAACTTTTGTATGCATCATTAATTATTTAACCTAAAGTATTTAACTTTATTATTTAACATTCATTATGTAAAGTAAGGAATTTAACTTTAGTATTCAACATTAATTATTTAACCTTAAATATTTAACTTTATAATTTAACATTCATTATTTAACCTAAAGTATTTAACTTTATTATTGAACATTAATTATTTAACCTTAAATATTTAACTTTAGAATTTAACATTCATTATTTAACCTTAAGTATTTAACTTTTATGTTTAAATTTCATTATTTAATCTTAAGTATTTAACTTTAGTAACCAACATTCATTATTTAACCTTAAATATATAAATTTAATATTCAACATTCATTATGTAACCTTAAATATTTAACTTTATAATTTAACATTCATTATTTAACCTAAAGTATTTAACTTTTATGTTTAAATTTCATTATTTAATCTTAAGTATTTAACTTTAGTAACCAACATTCATTATTTAACCTTAAATATGTAAATTTAATATTCAACATTCATTATGTAACCTTAAATATTAACTTTAGAATTTAACATTCATTAGTTAACTTTAAATATTTAACTTTAGTATTCAACATTAATTATTTAACCTTAAATATTTAACTTTATAATTTAACATTCATTATTTAACCTTAAATATTTAACTTTAGAATATAACATTCATTATTTAACTTTAAATATTTAGCTTTAGTATTCAACATTAATTATGTAACCTTAAATATTTAACTTTAGAATTTAACATTCATTATTTAACCTTAAGTATTTAACTTTTATGTTTAAATTTCATTATTTAATCTTAAATATTTAACTTTTGTATTCAACATTCATTAGTTAAACTTAAATATTTAACTTTAGTATTCAAAATTAATTATTTAACCTTAAATATTTAACTTTATAATTTAACATTCATTATTTAACCTAAAGTATTTAACTTTATTATTGAATATTAATTATTTAACCTTAAATATTTAACTTTAGAATTTAACATTCATTATTTAACCTTAAGTATTTAACTTTTATGTTTAAATTTCATTATTTAATCTTAAGTATTTAACTTTAGTAACCAACATTCATTATTTAACCTTAAATATGTAAATTTAATATTCAACATTCATTATGTAACCTTAAATATTAACTTTAGAATTTAACATTCATTAGTTAACCTTAAATATTTAACTTTAGAATTTAACATTCATTATTTAACCTTAAGTATTTAACTTTTATGTTTAAATTTCATTAGTTTACTTTAACTATTTAACTTTATTATTTAACATTCATTATGTAAAGTAAGGAATTTAACTTTAGTATTCAACATTAATTATTTAACCTTAAATATTTAACTTTATAATTTAACATTCATTATTTAACCTTAAGTATTTATCTTTAGTATTTAAAATTCATTATTTAACTTTAAATATTTAACTTTAGAATTTAACATTCATTATTTAACCTTAAGTATTTAACTTTTATGTTTAAATTTCATTATTTAATCTTAAGTATTTAACTTTAGTAATATGTAACTTTAGTATTCAACATTCATTATTTAACCTTAAATATTTAACTTTAGTGTTTAACATTCATTATTTACCCTTAAATATTTAACTCTAGAATTTAACATTCATTAGTTAACTTTAAATATTTAACTTTAGTATTCAATATTAATTATTTAACCTTAAATATTTAACTTTATAATTTAATATTCATTATTTAACCTTACATATTTAACTTTAGAATTTAACAATAATTATTTAACCTTAAATATTTAACTTTAGAATTTAACATTCATTATTTAACCTTAAGTATTTATCTTTAGTATTTAAAATTCATTATTTAACTTTAAGTATTTAACTTTAGAATTTAACATTCATTATTTAACCTAAAGTATTTAACTTTATTATTTAACATTCATTGTGTAACGTAAGGAATTTAACTTTAGTATTCAACATTAATTATGTAACCTTAAATATTTAAATTTAGTATTCATCATTTATTAGTTAACCTTAAATATTTAACTTTTGTATGCATCATTAATTATTTAACCTAAAGTATTTAACTTTATTATTTAACATTCATTATGTAAAGTAAGGAATTTAACTTTAGTATTCAACATTAATTATTTAACCTTAAATATTTAACTCTATAATTTAACATTCATTATTTAATCTTAATTATTTAACTTTAGTGTTTAAAATTCATTATTTAATCTTAAGTATTTAACTTTAGTAATCAACATTCATAATTAACCTTACATATTTAACTTTAGTATTAACATTAATTATTTAACCTTAAATATTTAACTCTATAATTTAACATTCATTATATAACCTTAAGTATTTATCTTTTATGTTTAAATTTCATTAGTTTACTTTAAATATTTAACTTTAGTATTCAACATTCATTATTTAACCTTAAATATTTAACTTTAGTGTTCAACATTCATTATTTACCCTTAAATATTTAATTTTAGAATTTATCATTCATTATTGAACCTTAAATATTTAACTTTAGTATTCATCATTAATTATTTAACCTTAAATATTTAACTTTAGTATTCATCATTAATTATTTAACCTTACATATTTAACTTTATAATTTAACATTCATTATTTAACCTTCAATATTTAACTTTAGTATTAAACATTCATTATTTAACCTAAAGTATTGAACTTTATTATTGAATATTCATTAGTTAACTTTTAATGTTAACTATAGTATTAAACATTCAATATGTAACCTTAAATATTTAACTTTAATATTCAACATTCATTATTTACCCTTAAATATTTAATTTTTAGAATTTAACATTCATTATTTAACCTTAAATATGTAACTTTAGTATTCATCATTCATTAGTTAACTTTGAATATTTAACTTTAGTGTTCAAAATTAATTATTTAACCTTAAATATTTAAATTTATAATTTAACATTCATTATTTAACCTAAAGTATTTAACTTTATTATTTAACATTCATTATTTAACTTTAAGTATTTAACTTTTATGTTTAAATTTCATTATTTAATCTTAAGTATTTAACTTTAGTAATCAACATTCATTATTTAACCTTAAATATTTAACTTTATAATTTAACATTCATTATTTAACCTTAAATATTTAACTATAGTATTAAACATTCATTATTTAACCTTCAATATTTAACTTTATAATTTAACATTCATTATTTAATCTAAAGTATTTAACTTTATTATTTAACATTCATTATTTAACTTTAAGTATTTAACTTTTATGTTTAAATTTCATTATTTAATCTTAAGTATTTAACTTTAGTAATCAACATTTATTAGTTAACTTTAAATATTTAACTTTAGTATTCAACATTAATTATTTAACCTTACATATTTAACTTTAGTATTCAACATTCATTATTTAACCTTAAATATTTAACTTTAGAATTCGTCATTCATTATTTAACCTTAAATATTTAACTTTAGTATTAAATATTCATTATTTAACCTTAAAAATTTAACTTTAGAATTTAACATTCATTAGTTAACTTTGAATATTTAACTTTAGTGTTCAAAATTAATTATTTAACCTTAAATATTTAAATTTATAATTTAACATTCATTATTTAACCTTAAATATTTAACTTTGGAATTTAACATTAAATATTTAACTTTAAGTATTTAACTTTTATGTTTAAATTTCATTATTTAATCTTAAGTATTTAACTTTAGTAATCAACATTCAATAGTTAACTTTAAATATTTAACTTTAGTATTCAAAATTAATTATTTAACCTTAAATATTTAACTTTATAATTAAATATTCATTATTTAACCTAAAGTATTTAACTTTAGTATTCAACATTCATTATTTAACCTTAAATATTTAAATTTAGTATTCATCATTTATTATTTAACCTTAAATATTTAACTTTTGTATGCATCATTAATTATTTAACCTAAAGTATTTAACTTTATTATTTAACATTCATTATGTAAAGTAAGGAATTTAAATTTAGTATTCATCATTCATTATTTAACCTTAAATATTTAACTTTATAATTTAAAATTCATTATTTAATCTTAATTATTTAACTTTAGTGTTTAAAATTCATTATTTAATCTTAAGTATTTAACTTTAGTAATCAACATTCATTAGTTAACTTTAAATACCTAACTTTTGTATTCAACATTCATAATTAACCTTACATATTTAACTTTAGTATTAACATTTCTACAATCTTTGGAATTACTATAGGATACTATTCTGTACAATATAATGTTTTAAAAACCTCCACGTTCAAGGTATAATCAAAAATGAAACAATATTATTAAATCTAATATAATTCAAATTATATTATTTCTACGCGACGGTTCATTGGTCCAACCAATTATATTTAAATAAAACTAAATAACACTAAATAAAAAAACACAAAAATCAATATACATAAAATCAATATTTCTACTTTTATAATTATTCCATAAAAGAAAACAAAAATATAACTAATTAAAAATATATAATAAACTAAATAACATTAACTAAAAAACACAAAAATCACTAGACGAAATTAACATTTATAATTATTACATAATACACAACTAATAAAATAACTAATTAAAAATATATAATATAAACTTAAAAACAACTATATTGAAACTATATACGATGTTAGTCTGCTACATATATATATATATACTAGGTAAGATAAAATCTACGTAGTAAGATAAATTAGCTACATTATTTAATAAAATAATGCATATTATAAAAAATGTATCTGGTAAATAATATTATTAACCTGTCCTCAAACTCCTTGACCTAAATCCAAACACATATCCTTGATAATAGGTTTACACTAGTTTTAAATGTATAATTATTCCCAAGTGAGTATTTTAAGAATTAGTAAATAAAGAAATTATAAAATAAATATAATATATAGGAAATATATATATATATATATATATATTTATATATATATATATATATATATATATCATGTATGACTAATATAAATATATTTAAGATATATATATGTTAAGAAATTTCTTTTAGGTAAACTATGGCCCATAGTCTATGGGTTTAAATTAAAAATGGAAGTGAATATAATAAGTCATTCTATCTTAAATGAGACCATTATTAATAAATACATACTTAAAATTCTATATATTATAAGTATAGATTTTTATTTTACCTTTCTATTAAACTATAAATGTATAACATGAACTTTCCCAGCAAACAGTAAGAGCAGAATAATAGCAGCATAACAGCATATGCTAGAGCCTAAAATGTTTACATTGTGCTATTATGCTGCTCTTAAATGTATATTATGCTGCTATTATGCTGCTATTAATTTGTCACGCTATTATGCTGCTGTTATGCTGCTATTATGCTGCTATTAATTTTAAAAGTATATTATGCTGCTAGAATGCTGCTCTTCTAATAATAGCAGCATAATAGCAGCATAATATACTTTTAAAATTAATAGCAGCATAATAGCAGCATAATGGCAGCATAATAGCAGCATAACAACAGCATAATAGCGTGACAAATTAATAGCAGCATAATAGCAGCATAATATACATTTAAGAGCAGCATAATAGCACAATATAAACATTTGAGGCTCTAGCATATGCTGTTATGCTGCTATTACTGTTTGCTGGGTTATTAAATATAGAGGGAATAAAAGAGGAAGTAATAATTGTAAATAAATAATAATTAGTATGGCGGATCTAAAGATCATACACTTATGGTTGTGGTTAATAAGGCAACGCACTAGGGGTTTGATAACGCGATGGGGTCGTGATAATGAAATTAGTGATGTTAAATCATGGGGGCAACTGGCAGGTATGTCTGTTAGCTGGATTGACGGAAGTGATGTCTGCTGTAGTATGTCGATTCTGTTGCGTCTGAAGACAGTATCCGTATTCAGTTTGGTCGTCACGTCGTAGCTTCGAGGTTCGTCTCGTTGATGCTTTCCCTGGCTCCCACTTTCCAGTATACTGACTTATATTTGTAATTTACGAGGTCATATGATGGAGAAAGTAATATGTCAGGAAGATACACTGGTATACAGGCTTTAATGTTTCAGAAACAACCAATGACATATTACAGTTATTACACAGCTCAATGAGTAAACCTAGTTGCTCGTTATGCGAATCGGAGTCTATTATATCTATATTAACTATATTTAATGAAATAGGATAATTGCAATAAAATATCATAATAATATGTTGTCAAATAAATATGTATATTTACATTATATTTGTGTGATAACATATTAATATGAACATATTATGCATGCATATATGTGCACATAATATGTTCATATAAATATGTTGTCAAATACATATGATGAATCATATAAATATATTCATATTATGAACATAATATGTTCATATTTGTAAATTGTTATTTACTGGGTTGCCATTGTTAATAATACTCCCGATTGTGTACATTAACCTAATAGTGTGGTATACATAATATATAACACAATACACATAGGAAACACATACACAATGATTGTAACATACATTTGTGTCGTTAATGTTGTTTAGACTATTAAAACATAACAATTTAATTGTGCTAATGTACTATTCTATTTAACATTATAATAAATATTATATAATTATGAAAATTAAATTAAACATTTTTCAAAATTAAATTTATAAATAAACAATGTGATATAATTATTATAAACTATATAATTACATAATTTATTATTCAACAGTTTAGTTTTCTATTAATCACCTGTTTTTATTATTCTATAAATATGAATTATCTACCTACTTAGTTAGTTTTATAATATAACATTGTAATATATATATATATATATATATATATATATATATATATATATATATATATATATTTATGTACTATAGTACAATTTACTAAGTAGACTATATCCCATTAACCGCTGAAGGAAGGAGACATCTATCTAACTAACATATTACTATCATAGATGATATATATATATATATATATATATATATATATATATATGTGTGTGTGTGTGTATACTATATACCATTTTTATTTAATGGGTATAATAATTTAATAATGTGTAATACCATTCAAACAAATTATATTAATTAATATATTATTAATTATAACTTATGATGCATAACTCATGACATTTCTTATCAGATCTATTCTTAATCACACTAAATAATGTGTTCCAATATTAATATGACTACATACCAATATAACTACAACTATAACTATATATCGTATATGTATTTATATTAGGTAAACGTGTATTCCTAGATACTAATTGTATAATACAATATATATATATATATATATATATATATATGCATATGCGTCGGGTGTTATGCGAATATATTATTACGTAATAAATTAAATTATATATATATATATATATATATATATATATATATATATATATTATGCTATACACTATAGTGAAGGGTTACTGTTAAAAATAAGGGGTACGCTAGAATTCACAAATGGGTACGCTAGAAATAAAAGGGTACGCTACACGCTACAAGTGAAGCGTACCCTTAGTGACTATAATGTATAACAAAATATAAAATATGTCTATTTAGGTAATTATAATCTATATATATACCACATATATTGGTATATAAATTCAATAATATATTTAATAATATATATTTATAGGTATATATATAATAAGTTATTATTAATAACATTACAACTGATATGCTTATATGTTGAGATGTAAATGGTAACTTCACGTTAAACGTGTAATAATATATCCATGGATAAACTGCAGCTTATACTGGCTACTGGTGACACGTATAACGTAATACATCCATATGACGCGTATTACGCGATAACGCAATTATCTATATAGTATCGTATACTTATTTTGAAATTATACGTAAACTCTATACAATAGATGCGCGTTTACTACTAAATAAATATCGAATAGCGCTTTAGCCCGATCAACAAAGCGTTGGGTTACTGATACCTAGGTCGCTGGTTCGAATCTAGCTGGAGGCATGATGTATAACGTTCAAAATAGTCTTTAAATAACGTACAATGGGTATTATAATAACGTCCAACAATTCATTTGAAATAAAAAAAGTCATTTGTACGTTATAATTATAACCCTAAGGTACACTGAGGGGGACAAGCTTTGTACGTTATTAGAGATCATTTTGTACGTTATTTTTTAACAGTGTATATGCCGTTTAATGCGTACCGTAAAGGGTACGCTATATGCCGTTTAATGCGTACCGAAATGGGTACGCTATATGCCGTTTAATGCGTACCGTAAAGGGTACGCTATATGCCGTTTAATGCGTACCGTAAAGGGTACGTTACACTCCATAAAAACGATTTCTAGCGTACCCATAAGCGTACTACAATAGGGACAAAGGCTGTACCCATTTGTGACTTCTAGCGTACCCTTATTTTTAACAGTGTATAATACGTCCTATTATATATATATATATATATATATATATATTGTTTCCTATTTTTAAAGCACTAATACTAATTATAATTATGCTTCATAATTATATTTCCACAACATTTTATTTTGATCTATTATTTTCCCATAAAATATATTGCATATAAGCTTATAGTCTATTAAAATACATCAATATACATTGTAAATATTATATTGAACATTATAATAAATATTTATGTTATATATATATATATATATGTATTATATAAAATACATATTATATTAAATAATATATATAAAAAATAAATTTAAAATTTTTTAAAATTTATAAATAAACAATAATAAACAATAATTATAATCTAAATAGTTACCAAATAGTTACATAATTTATTTTTCAGAAACTTAGTTTTTTTATTATTAATCGCCTGTTTATATAATTTTATAAATATGAATTCTCTAATACGTGATTCGTTAGTTATATAATATTCTGATGTATAATTATATTTATATTAACATACATATATAACACTTATGCTTATATACCCATATTATAATATGCATATCATTCAACAATTAATTAAAACAGTTTTAATTTAAAACTATATATATATAAGTATACTCTCCATTATATCATAGATATACTACACTCGTTAATATACTACACTCTAAACCTATTTCCAAAATATCATTAATATTCTCTGTAAGTATTTGTCCCTATTGTTCTTAATGATTTCTTATCAGTTCTCTACTTGATCACACGTACCCACCCACAACAACTATAACTATATACCCGTATATTGGTATTTAAGATGGCTGAACGTGTATTACTTGATACTAATTTTATAATAATTAATGTAAACAATTAATATATTCGATACATTAAATCATTATTTATGATACTTGATTCTTATTTGATATCTCCTCAAGATGTTATATACAATTATTAGATTTATAATAAATATCACATACTATAGAATACACTACATCACCACATTCCGGTGTCGACATTTATTCACCCTCCACCGGAAGCACACACGTGTGTGCGGTGTGCGGTGTGCGCGATAATCGTTACGTAACATGCGGTTATTCACACAGCGGTGCGGGAGCGAAAATAGCGTGTCCTTATCACCCGGACGCCGTCCTAATAGACGACAGTCACGCCGGTGACATGATTTGTCCGGATTGCGGACTAGTGGTAGCAGATAGGGTAATAGATGTAAGTGCGGAGTGGAGGACATTCCGTGATGCTACCAAGGACATGTCACGTGTCGGATCCGCTGAGGTAAGCCCTAGCGCTATCTAGCGAGAAGATAATATATATATATATATATATATATATATATATATATATATATTACAAACAAAAGTATTCAATAAATGTACGTTCTAAATATCTTCGTGCTTATGAATAATTTCTATTATTAATGGACTACAATTGTACTCCATAATTATAGCGGAAAGTAACCGAATACGGACAGTGCCCGAATACGGACACTATCGGTATCTCAGAAACTATAAATCTACAAAAAACCTACACAAAATTTGAATTAATAAAATAATCATAAATATATAATTAGTCTACAAAAATATTTTTAACTTTTTATTATTAAAAATATTGCAGATATATCCAATAAACTGATTTTTGTATTACGTTTTAAATTTATGATAAACAATATCAACTTAAAACCTTAAGGTTTTCAAGAATTCTCAAGAATATACATATTTATCGATATAAAATATAACACTATATTATTAAAAAATAAAGCATTTTAAAATTATATATATAAAATTTCTATATTTGTTATACAATATTTAGTAAGTTATAAGCATATATCTAGAGGTCATATAAGTCCCTAATACTTACAATCTAGATGTATTAATACGGACACCCTATAATCAACCAGCTAGTAGCGTATGAACAATTCTGATATTCATAAATATCGCGTGCGTTATAATAGTAATACCACCAATAGAGCTAAATCTAAAAATGTTATTATTTAGATAATTAAATAGTATTATTAATTAAAAAATAAATTATTAACTAATTAAATTATAATAAATTTTTCATACAATTAATAAAAAATAATGTAATTATAATTTGTCTAATTGATTCATCAATAATATATAATTTATCTAGTGCTGTATATATACCCTATAGGGTGTCCGTATTCGGACATGGGTACCGAATACGGAAACCACAGTTATCTAATGAATTAAAAGATTACATTAAAATTTTAAAATCACAATAACATCTATAATCATATAATATTAATATATTATAATTAATAACAATAATGAGTCATAAAATGTTAATACCATTTATTGTTAAATAGTCCGTATTAGGTTACGTTCCCCTAGTGTCTATAATTGAGCATATTCGTAATTCTATAGGATTATCGCCTATAGGCGATGATGGACATACCGATTAGTTGTGACAGACACTGTACGTATACTGATACATACGTATACATACAATTCACTAACATATACGTATAACTACTGTGTGCGATATCATGTCACTCTATCTAATCAGATATCCAGCCCTATAGGGAAGTATACTTCACACTATTATCATACAGAATGTATACTATAGTATATGTCAAATATGACTCATATATGACGATATGGTAATTATCTATTAGTATACATTATGTATCTGGTATCGAACTGTATATATATATATATATATATATATATATACATACATCAATAGTGTATTGATGATATGTTCACCCGATTAACAGAACCCGATATTCGAGGGTGAAGACTTGAGCACCAGGATTAGTAGAGGTACTGGAGCAGCCGGCTTTGAGAACGGTGTTTCAATCTACAGGAACCGAGGTGTAAGGTCATCTACTAATAGCAATTTGGTAACTGCGTTTGCAGATCTTTCGGAAATGGCGCAAAAGATGAACATTCCGAAGATAGTAGTGGTTTACATTTTAGTATATTATTAATACGTTTATATTATATTTCATTTTATACGACATAAAATACGCATACATATACTATTATAATAGACTACATATTATATAATGGTACTAATTCATCACATATATTTTGTATACATATAAGTCATTCTTTCAAATTATGTATTTGATAAGATATTAATAAATAACTAAATAATTAAGTATATATATATATATATATATATATCTTATTTTTATACTCAAATTAAGAATTATTGTACATTTATTAAATATTATAATAATATTATATATATTAAGATAATATATTATATAACATCCTATTCATAATAGGATCGAGGAATGGAAAATTTCAAGAACATTTACAACAAAATAGGTACAAAGGGCAAGTCTAGAGATTCTATGATATCGGCATGCCTCTTTTTAGCTTGCCGGCAGGAAGGCGTTTCACGAACGTTTAAGGGTTTATATACATTATACGTATATGTATACTTTTTACTATGATGTTATCTCTGTTTGTAAATTATATGTTTACAGATCTATTTATTTATAGATAAAAGAAAAAACAATTTTAATAATTACATATTTATCTAATATATTAACTAGTATTACAAATACTAGAATAATATATTGTAAATTAATTATAATTATATATATATATATATATTATATAAATTTAATTATTATTTTAGAATAAAATTTAGATGAACACACTAATATATTCTTAATAAATTAAATCACATAAATTATAATATAAATAATATATGTAGAGATATGCGCCGTGTCAAAAGTGTCAAAAACCAAGATTGGCCGTATGTTTCGAGTAATAGTAGATTCGCTTGAAACCAGCGTGAACATAGCATCACCCGAAGAATACATGGTTACCTATAGAAATCACCCACGTCTCGCTTAATAACCGAGATAACGTTAACTCTCTATAGTGTGATTCATGTGAACTTTGAACTTATCGTATTAATTCGGACACTTATTTGCCCCTATGATACTACAGTCTCGGTATCACTCGCCTGTATAATATCTATTTCTTAACTATAGTTATATATATATATATATATATATATATATATATATATGTATATATATATATCTTCTTAGCTATATTTGTATATTACGCACTTTTTAATAGTATCATCTATAGTTGTATACATTTTATGTTATATATACTAATATATAATTATATATCCTAATATATCCTGTATACGCTCACAGTCTAGATATTGTGCAAATTTGAATTTGAATAGAGACATTCAGAACACCGCTACAAGTATCGCTATGAAGGCAATCGAAATGGACATACTACCAGGGTTAATATCTATGTATAGGTAATACATACTAGCTTGTATCCATGCATACATCTAGACGTGCATATAAACCTATAGGTAGACTCGCGTTTCTAAGCGAGAACACCGTATGATTATTATATAATTTATAGATTTACATGTATTACAAATATGGTAGAACGGTTGCCATTGTTCTACAGTATTAAAAATGTATTCTTTCGATTCCCATTTGTACAGATTTAATTTAAATTATATATTGAACATAAGTCTATTAAACAGTTTATTCACTGGATATATCCAGCATTTTATTTATTTTTTGATTAATAAATAAAAAGTAGCATATAAAAAATGATAATAGCGGTAAAATAAATTAAATTATATATATATATATATATATATATATATATATATATATATATATATATATATATATATATATATAATACTGCTATATATATTATAAATACTAAGGAGGTATAAAATCAAAATGACTTATTATTTTCTCACAGGAATTGATAAACATTTGCAATATTGGTCAAACAAATAATTTAAAGAATATATTTTTTTCATAGTTTTTATTTTAGAATATATATTGATAACAACAATATTATTATAATAATCTAAATAATATGTATATGTCAAGAGTTAAATATATATATATATATATATATATATAACTCAGAAGGGTGTAAAAATGAAAAAAATATATGGAATATTAATAATACATTTTTCGACCACTTCATCATCGTATTGATCCAAACTAAATAAAATATAATAAACGCAAACTAATAATAAAAATATGAATTATTAAATGATTATGAAAATATTAAAATAAAACTGAATAAAATATACTAATAATATACTAATAATAAAAATATGAATTATTAAATGATTATGAAAATATTAAAATAAAACTGAATAAAATATAATGAACGCAAACTAATATAACAAAAATGAATAATATATATATATATATATATATATATTTCTATTACTATTATTATTGAAAATTATAATTTTCATGTATATTTGTATGTAATTTGTATGTATATATACATAAATATAAATAAATACATTTAATTATATTATTTTCTTTAGTCGAAGTGCGATCTCAGTAGCGGCCACAGCAATATACATGGCTGTACGCAATACACCATATGAGAAATCAACAATGGGTTTATATATTATATATATATATATATATATATATATGTTTCGCTATATAAGACCGATTTTTTATTATTGTCGCCCAGCGATATATAAGTCACGAACAAGATTTTTTAAATTAATTTAAATTATTCGAACTTATTAATTATTTAAAGTATTGAACATATCGAGGTTTCTAAACCAACAAGATCCGGTTTCATTTGTTTCGAAATCATAAATAATCCAGTTTAATTTGAATCAATACTATATATATAATAATATAAATTTAATATTTTATTAATAATATATAAACCATATTGATCAGTTATTAAAAGTTAATAAGCCGAATTATATAATACGAATAGAGTTTTTTAACTATCATAATAATAGCGTTATTTCATTAATTTCATGGAATTATTAATTAATGCATTATTCGTACTGCATTCCCTTAATAATATAATCACGTGATAACAGAAATTCGATTAGCAACCGGGGCAGCGGAGGTCACCATCCGTAACGTATTCAAGGTCATGCGTGAAAAGGAATCCGAGATATTTCCCCAAGTGAATAATATCAATGAAAATACATAGATATCAACAATACTGCATCCATGAAACCCATAGATATGTTAAATGTATAGAAAACATTATTATCACTATTATATAATACTAGTATATGATACTATTAGTATACCTATACTAATGTATATATTATATTGAAATTATAGAAGGTTAAATAAAATGTGGTTTTATATACCAATAAAAGTATTGTTTATTAATATAATATGTGTGAATGTAATTTACTTGAATATAAATATATTACATATTCGTCTTTAATCATTTGTATTTTGATGACAATATAATTTTTTGGTAAACATATATTATTATAGAAATACTTTTAAATACAATATGCATATAAAATAATTCCTGGGTATTTCATATCTAACAAATTAAACTTAAATTGATATCGAGCATATTTGTAGATAACATTCATATATAGTTCATACACGATTGGGTTTCATTAAAATAATAAAACACCTATAAGTTATCTCTATAACAAATGTATATATATAGATAGTTAGTTTTATTAGTAATCATGATTACATTGCAGTGTTGGTATATGTAAGGCAATGTTAGGTAATATACCTATACGACATATGCTACTATAGTATCATATGTTTAGTAATTGAGTTAGATTGTATTTATTGTTATATATAATGGATATACCGACAACACACACTGTAAAAAATAATTCCATTTTAACCTATAATCATATTTCTTAAATATATGTAATAGGTTGTTGCCTATTACCTACGGCGTAGAAAATAGAAATAGGTTGGTGTCCTATTACCATTAATGGAATGAGGTTGCTGCCTATTACTGAACACTGTAAACACCACCTATTACCATACGGCTGAATATAGTTATAGGTTATAGCCTATTTCTGTATACTGTAAAACAGCCTATTACCATACAGCTGAATATAGTTATAGGTTATAGCCTATTACAATACGGCTGAATATAGTTATAGGTTATATATATATATATATATATATATATATATATATTACTTTAATTATTAGTATATATATATATATATAATAATAAAATAAACGAGTAAATAATTCACATATTCAGCCATATGGTTATATATATATATATATATATATATATACTACTAATAATTAAAGTAATAAATATAATATGATATATATATATATAATGAGTAAACTATTCAAATAATATTAAATTAAGTATTTATTGTTGTTAAGTATTTAACTTTAGTAATCAACATTCATTAGTTAACTTTAAATACTTAACTTTTGTATTCAACATTCATAATTAACCTTACATATTTAACTTTAGTATTCAACATTAATTATTTAACCTTAAATATTTAACTCTATAATTTAACATTCATTATTTAACCTTAAGTATTTATCTTTTATGTTTAAATTTCATTAGTTTACTTTAAATATTTAACTTTAGTATTCAACATTCATTATTTAACCTTAAATATTTAACTTTAGTGTTCAACATTCATTATTTACCCTTAAATATTTAATTTTAGAATTTAACATTCATTATTTAACCTTAAATATTTAACTTTAGTATTCATCATTAATTATTTAACCTTAAATATTTAACTTTAGTATTCATCATTAATTATTTAACCTTACATATTTAACTTTATAATTTAACATTCATTATTTAACCTTAAATAATTAACTTTAGTATTAAACATTCATTATTTAACCTAAAGTATTTAACTTTATTATTAAATATTCATTAGTTAACTTTTAATGTTTAACTATAGTATTAAACATTAATTATTTAACCTTAAATATTTAAATTTATAATTTAACATTCATTATTTAACCTAAAGTATTTAACTTTATTATTTAACATTCATTATTTAACTTTAAGTATTTAACTTTTATGTTTAAATTTCATTATTTAATCTTAAGTATTTAACTTTAGTAATCAACATTCATTATTTAACCTTAAATATTTAACTTTATAATTTAACATTCATTATTTAACCTAAAGTATTTAACTTTATTATTGAACATTCATTATTTAACCTTAAATATTTAACTATAGTATTAAACATTCATTATGTAACCTTCAATATTTAACTTTATAATTTAACATTCATTATGTAATCTAAAGTATTTAACTTTATTATTTAATATTCATTATTTAACTTTAAGTATTTAACTTTTATGTTTAAATTTCATTAGTTAACTTTAAATATTTAACTTTAGTATTCAATATTAATTATTTAACCTTAAATATTTAACTTTATAATTTAATATTCATTATTTAACCTTACATATTTAACTTTAGAATTTAACAATAATTATTTAACCTTAAATATTTAACTTTAGAATTTAACATTCATTATTTAACCTTAAGTATTTATCTTTAGTATTTAAAATTCATTATTTAACTTTAAGTATTTAACTTTAGAATTTAACATTCATTATTTAACCTAAAGTATTTAACTTTATTATTTAACATTCATTGTGTAACGTAAGGAATTTAACTTTAGTATTCAACATTAATTATGTAACCTTAAATATTTAAATTTAGTATTCATCATTTATTAGTTAACCTTAAATATTTAACTTTTGTATGCATCATTAATTATTTAACCTAAAGTATTTAACTTTATTATTTAACATTCATTATGTAAAGTAAGGAATTTAACTTTAGTATTCAACATTAATTATTTAACCTTAAATATTTAACTCTATAATTTAACATTCATTATTTAATCTTAATTATTTAACTTTATAATTTAACATTCATTATTTAACCTAAAGAATTTAACTTTATTATTGAACATTAATTATTTAACCTTAACTATTTAACTTTATAATTTAACATTCATTATTTAACCTAAAGTATTTAACTTTATAATTTTACATTCATTATTTAACCTTACATATTTAATTTTATAATTTAAAATTCATTATTTAATCTTAAGTATTTAACTTTAGTGTTTAAAAATAATTATTTTACCTAAATATTTAACTTTATAATTTAACATTAATTATTTAACCTAAAGAATTTAACTTTATTATTGAACATTAATTATTTAACCTTAAATATTTAACTTTATAATTTAACATTCATTATTTAACCTTACATAGGCACATAGGCACATAGGCACATGTAACCTTACATTAACCTATTTAACTTTAGAATTTAACATTCATTAGTTAACTTTAAATATTTAACTTTAGTATTCAACATTAATTATTTAACCTTAAATATTTAACTTTAGAATTTAACATTCATTATTTAACCTTAAGTATTTAACTTTTATGTTTAAATTTCATTATTTAATCTTAAGTATTTAACTTTAGTAATCGACATGCATTAGTTAACTTTAAATATTTAACTTTAGTATTCAACATTCATTATTTAACCTTAAATATTTAACTTTAGTATTAAATATTCATTATTTAACCTTCAATATTTAACTTTATAATTTAACATTCATTATTTAACCTAAAGTATTTAACTTTATTATTGAACATTCATTATTTAACCTTAACTATTTAACTTTATAATTTAACATTCATTATTTAACCTAAAGTATTTAACTTTATAATTTTACATTCATTATTTAACCTTACATATTTAATTTTATAATTTAAAATTCATTATTTAATCTTAAGTATTTAACTTTAGTGTTTAAAAATAATTATTTTACCTAAATATTTAACTTTATAATTTAACATTCATTATTTAACCTAAAGTATTTAACTTTATAATTTTACATTCATTATTTAACCTTACATATTTAATTTTATAATTTAAAATTCATTATTTAATCTTAAGTATTTAACTTTAGTGTTTAAAAATAATTATTTTACCTAAATATTTAACTTTATAATTTAACATTAATTATTTAACCTAAAGAATTTAACTTTATTATTGAACATTAATTATTTAACCTTAAATATTTAACTTTATAATTAAACATTCATTATTTAACCTTACATAGGCACATAGGCACATAGGCACATGTAACCTTACATTAACCTATTTAACTTTAGAATTTAACATTCATTAGTTAACTTTAAATATTTAACTTTAGTATTCAACATTCATTATTTAACCTTAAGTATTTTTCTTTAGTGTTTAAAATTCATTATTTTATCTAAAGTATTTAAATTTAGTAATCTAATCAACATTCATCAGTTAACTTTAAATATTTAAATTTAGAATGTAACATTCTTAGTTAACTTTAAATATTTAACTTTAGTATTCAAAATTAATTATTGAACCTTAAATATTTAACTTTATAATTTAACATTCATTATTTAACCTAAAGTATTTAACTTTATTATTGAACATTAATTATTTAACCTTAAGTATTTAACTTTAGAATTGAACATTAATTATGTAACCTTAAATATTTAACTTTAGAATTCAACATTCATTATTTAACTTTAAGTATTTAACTTTAGAATTTAACATTCATTATTTAACCTAAAGTATGTAACTTTATTATTTAACATTCATTGTGTAACGTAAGGAATTTAACTTTAGTATTCAACATTAATTATGTAACCTTAAATATTTAAATTTAGTATTCATCATTTATTAGTTAACCTTAAATATTTAACTTTTGTATGCATCATTAATTATTTAACCTAAAGTATTTAACTTTATTATTTAACATTCATTATGTAAAGTAAGGAATTTAACTTTAGTATTCAACATTCATTATTTAACCTTAAATATTTAACTCTATAATTTAACATTCATTATTTAATCTTAATTATTTAACTTTATAATTTAACATTCATTATTTAACCTAAAGAATTTAACTTTATTATTGAACATTAATTATTTAACCTTAACTATTTAACTTTATAATTTAACATTCATTATTTAACCTAAAGTATTTAACTTTATAATTTTACATTCATTATTTAACCTTACATATTTAATTTTATAATTTAAAATTCATTATTTAATCTTAAGTATTTAACTTTAGTGTTTAAAAATAATTATTTTACCTACATATTTAACTTTATAATTTAACATTAATTATTTAACCTAAAGAATTTAACTTTATTATTGAACATTAATTATTTAACCTTAAATATTTAACTTTATAATTAAACATTCATTATTTAACCTTACATAGGCACATAGGCACATAGGCACATGTAACCTTACATTAACCTATTTAACTTTAGAATTTAACATTCATTAGTTAACTTTAAATATTTAACTTTAGTATTCAACATTAATTATTTAACCTTAAATATTTAACTTTAGAATTTAACATTCATTATTTAACCTTAAGTATTTAACTTTTATGTTTAAATTTCATTATTTAATCTTAAGTATTTAACTTTAGTAATCGACATGCATTAGTTAACTTTAATTATTTAACTTTAGTATTCAACATTCATTATTTAACCTTAAATATTTAACTTTAGTATTAAATATTCATTATTTAACCTTCAATATTTAACTTTATAATTTAACATTCATTATTTAACCTAAAGTATTTAACTTTATTATTGAACATTAATTATTTAACCTTAACTATTTAACTTTATAATTTAACATTCATTATTTAACCTAAAGTATTTATCTTTATAATTTTACATTCATTATTTAACCTTACATATTTAATTTTATAATTTAAAATTCATTATTTAATCTTAAGTATTTAACTTTAGTGTTTAAAAATAATTATTTTACCTAAATATTTAACTTTATAATTTAACATTAATTATTTAACCTAAAGAATTTAACTTTATTATTGAACATTAATTATTTAACCTTACATATTTAACTTTATAATTAAACATTCATTATTTAACCTTACATAGGCACATAGGCACATAGGCACATGTAACCTTACATTAACCTATTTAACTTTAGAATTTAACATTCATTAGTTAACTTTAAATATTTAACTTTAGTATTCAACATTAATTATTTAACCTTAAATATTTAACTTTAGAATTTAACATTCATTATTTAACCTTAAGTATTTAACTTTTATGTTTAAATTTCATTATTTAATCTTAAGTATTTAACTTTAGTAATCGACATGCATTAGTTAACTTTAAATATTTAACTTTAGTATTCAACATTCATTATTTAACCTTAAATATTTAACTTTAGTATTAAATATTCATTATTTAACCTTCAATATTTAACTTTATAATTTAACATTCATTATTTAACCTAAAGTATTTAACTTTATTATTTAACATTCATTATTTAACCTTAAGTATTTTTCTTTAGTGTTTAAAATTCATTATTTTATCTAAAGTATTTAAATTTAGTAATCTAATCAACATTCATCAGTTAACTTTAAATATTTAAATTTAGAATGTAACATTCTTAGTTAACTTTAAATATTTAACTTTAGTATTCAAAATTAATTATTGAACTTTAAATATTTAACTTTATAATTTAACATTCATTATTTAACCTAAAGTATTTAACTTTATTATTGAACATTAATTATTTAACCTTAAGTATTTAACTTTAGAATTGAACATTAATTATGTAACCTTAAATATTTAACTTTAGAATTCAACATTCATTATTTAACCTTAAGTATTTAACTTTTATGTTTAAATTTCATTATTTAATCTTAAGTATTTAACTTTAGTAATCAACATTCATTAGTTTACTTTAAATATTTAACTTTAGTATTCAACATTCATTATTTAACCTTAAATATTTAACTTTAGAATTTAACATTCATTATTTAACCTTAAGTATTTAACTTTTATGTTTAAATTTCATTATTTAATCTTAAATATTTAACTTTATAATTTAACATTCATTAGTTAACTTTAAATATTTAACTTTAGTATTCAATATTAATTATTTAACCTTAAATATTTAACTTTATAATTTAACATTCATTATTTAACCTTACATATTTAACTTTAGAATTTAACATTCATTAGTTAACTTTAAATATTTAACTTTATTATTCATCATTAATTATGTAACCTTAAATATTTAAATGTAGAATTTAACATTCATTAGTTAACCTTAAATATTTAACTTTATAATTTAACATTCATTATTTAACCTTACTTATTTAAATTTAGAATTTAACATTCATTATTTAACTTTAAATATTTAACTTTAGTATTCAAAATTAATTATTTAACCTTAAATATTTAACTTTATAATTTATCATTCATTATTTAACCTAAAGTATTTAACTTTAGTGTTTAAAATTCATTATTTTACCTAAAGTATTTAACTTTAGTAATCTAATCAACATTCATTAATTAACCTTAAGTATTTAACTTTTATGTTTAAATTTATTATTTAATCTTAAGTATTTAACTTTAGTAATCAACATTCATTAGTTTACTTTAAATATTTAACTTTAGTATTCAACATTCATTATTTAACCTTAAATATTTAACTTTAGTATTCGTCATTCATTATATAACCTTAAATATTTAACTTTATAATTTAACATTCATTATTTAACCTTAAGTATTTATCTTTAGTATTTAAAATTCATTAGTTAACCTTAAGTATTTAACTTTTATGTTTAAATTTCATTATTTAATCTTAAGTATTTAACTTTAGTAATCAACATTCATTAGTTATCTTTAAATATTTAACTTTTGTATGCATCATTAATTATTTAACCTTAAATATTTAACTTTAGTATTCAACATTAATTATTTAACCTAAAGAATTTAACGTTAGTATTTAACATTCATTATTTAACCTTAAATATTTAAATTTAGAATTTAACATTCATTATTTAACCTTAAGTATTTAACTTTAGAATTGAACATTCATTATTGAACCTAAAGTATTTAACTTTATTATTTAACATTCATTATGTAACGTAAGGAATTTAACTTTAGTATTCAACATTAATTATTTAACCTTACATATTTAACTTTAGTGTTTAAAATTCATTATTTAATCTTAAGTATTTAACTTTAGTAATCAACATTCATTAGTTATCTTTAAATATTTAACTTTTGTATTCAACATTCATAATTAACCTTACATATTTAACTTTAGTATTCAACATTACTTATTTAACCTTAAATATTTAACTTTATAATTTAACATTCATTATGTAACCTAATGAATTTAACTTTAGTATTCAACATTCATTATTTAACCTTAAATATTTAACTTTAGTGTTTAACATTCATTATTTACCCTTAAATATTTAACTTTAGAATTTAACATTCATTAGTTAACTTTAAATATTTAACTTTAGTATTCAATATTAATTATTTAACCTTAAATATTTAACTTTATAATTTAATATTCATTATTTAACCTTACATATTTAACTTTAGAATTTAACATTCATTAGTTAACCTTAAGTATTTAACTTTTATGTTTAAATTTCATTATTTAATCTTAAGTATTTAACTTTAGTAATCAACATTCATTAGTTATCTTTAAATATTTAACTTTTGTATGCATCATTAATTATTTAACCTTAAATATTTAACTTTAGTATTCAACATTAATTATTTAACCTAAAGAATTTAACGTTAGTATTTAACATTCATTATTTAACCTTAAATATTTAAATTTAGAATTTAACATTCATTATTTAACCTTAAGTATTTAACTTTAGAATTGAACATTCATTATTTAACCTAAAGTATTTAACTTTATTATTTAACATTCATTATGTAACGTAAGGAATTTAACTTTAGTATTCAACATTAATTATTTAACCTTAAATATTTAACTTTAGAATTCAACATTCATTATTTAACCTTAAGTATTTAACTTTAGTAATCAACATTCATTAGTTTACTTTAAATATTTAACTTTAGTATTCAACATTCATTATTTAACCTTAAATATTTAAATTTAGTATTCATCATTTATTATTTAACCTTAAATATTTAAATTTAGAATTTAACATTCATTATTTAACTTTAAATATTTAACTTTTGTATTCAACATTCATTATTTAACCTTAAATATTTAACTTTAGAATTCGTCATTCATTATTTAACCTTAAATATTTAACTTTAGTATTAAATATTCATTATTTAACCTTAAAAATTTAACTTTATAATTTAACATTCATTATTTAATCTTACATATTTAACTTTAGAATTTAACATTCATTAGTTAACTTTAAATATTTAACTTTATTATTCAACATTAATTATGTAACCTTAAATATTTAAATTTAGAATTTAACATTCATTAGTTAACCTTAAATATTTAACTTTATAATTTAACATTCATTATTTAACCTTACTTATTTAAATTTAGAATTTAACATTCATTAGTTAACTTTAAATATTTAACTTTAGTATTCAACATTAATTATTTAACCTTAAATATTTAACTTTATAATTTAACATTCATTATTTAACCTAAAGTATTTAACTTTAGTGTTTAAAATTCATTATTTTACCTAAAGTATTTAACTTTAGTAATCTAATCAACATTCATTATTTAACCTTAAGTATTTAACTTTTATGTTTAAATTTCATTATTTAATCTTAAGTATTTAACTTTAGTAATCAACATTCATTAGTTTACTTTAAATAATTAACTTTAGTATTCAACATTCATTATTTAACCTTAAATATTTAACTTTGGTATTCGTCATTCATTATTTAACCTTAACTATTTAACTTTATAATTTAACATTCATTATTTAACCTTAAGTATTTATCTTTAGTATTTAAAATTCATTATTTAACTTTAAGTATTTAACTTTAAAATTTAACATTCATTATTTAACCTAAAGTATTTAACTTTATTATTTAACATTCATTATGTAACGTAAGGAATTTAACTTTAGTATTCAACATTAATTATTTAACCTTAAGTATTTAACTTTAGTAATCAACATTCATTAGTTATCTTTAAATATGTAACTTTTCTATTCAACATTCATAATTAACCTTACATATTTAACTTTAGTGTTCAACATTAATTATTTAACCTTAAATATTTAACTTTATAATTTAACATTCATTATGTAACCTAAGGAATTTAACTTTAGTATTCAACATTAATTATTAAACCTTAAATATGTAACTTTAGTATTCAACATTAATTATTTAACTTTAAATATTTAACTTTAGTGTTTAACATTCATTATTTACCCTTAAATATTTAACTTTAGAATTTAACATTCATTAGTTAACTTTAAATATTTAACTTTAGTATTCAATATTAATTATTTAACCTTAAATATTTAACTTTATAATTTAATATTCATTATTTAACCTCACATATTTAACTTTAGAATTTAACATTCATTAGTTAACTTTAAATATTTAACTTTAGTATTCAATATTAATTATTTAACCTTAAATATTTAACTTTATAATTTAATATTCATTATTTAACCTTACATATTTAACTTTAGAATTTAACATTCATTAGTTAACCTTAAATATTTAACTTTAGAATTTAACATTCATTATTTAACCTTAAGTATTTAACTTTTATGTTTAAATTTCATTAGTTTACTTTAAATATTTAACTTTATAATTTAACATTCATTATTTAACCTTAAGTATTTATCTTTAGTATTTAAAATTCATTATTTAACTTTAAGTATTTAACTTTAAAATTTAACATTCATTATTTAACCTAAAGTATTTAACTTTATTATTTAACATTCATTATGTAACGTAAGGAATTTAACTTTAGTATTCAACATTAATTATTTAACCTTAAATATTTAACTTTAGTGTTTAAAATTCATTATTTAATCTTAAGTATTTAACTTTAGTAATCAACATTCATTAGTTATCTTTAAATATTTAACTTTTGTATTCAACATTCATAATTAACCTTACATATTTAACTTTAGTGTTCAACATTAATTATTTAACCTTAAATATTTAACTTTATAATTTAACATTCATTATGTAACCTAAGGAATTTAACTTTAGTATTCAACATTAATTATTAAACCTTAAATATGTAACTTTAGTATTCAACATTCATTATTTAACCTTAAATATTTAACTTTAGTGTTTAACATTCATTATTTACCCTTAAATATTTAACTTTAGAATTTAACATTCATTAGTTAACTTTAAATATTTAACTTTAGTATTCAATATTAATTATTTAACCTTAAATATTTAACTTTATAATTTAATATTCATTATTTAACCTTACATATTTAACTTTAGAATTTAACAATAATTATTTAACCTAAAGTATTTAACTTTATAATTTAACATTCATTATGTAACCTAAGGAATTTAACTTTAGTATTCAACATTAATTATTAAACCTTAAATATGTAACTTTAGTATTCAACATTCATTATTTAACCTTAAATATTTAACTTTATAATTTAATATTCATTATTTAACCTTACATATTTAACTTTAGAATTTAACATTCATTAGTTAACTTTAAATATTTAACTTTAGTATTCGTCATTCATTATTTAACCTTAAATATTTAACTTTATAATTTAACATTCATTATTTAACCTAAAGTATTTAACTTTATTATTGAACAATAATTATTTAACCTTAAATATTTAACTTTTGAATTTAACATTCATTATTTAACCTTAAGTATTTAACTTTTATGTTTAAATTTCATTAGTTTACTTTAAATATTTAACTTTATAATTTAAAATTCATTATTTAATCTTAAGTATTTAACTTTAGTAATCAACATTCATTAGTTAACTTTAAATACTTAACTTTATAATTTAACATTCATTATGTAACCTAAAGAATTTAACTTTAGTATTCAACATTCATTATTAAACCTTAAATATGTAACTTTAGTATTCAACATTCATTATTTAACCTTAAATATTTAACTTTAGTATTTAACATTCATTATTTACCCTTAAATATTTAACTCTAGAATTTAACATTCATTAGTTAACTTTAAATATTTAACTTTATTATTCAATATTAATTATTTAACCTTAAATATTTAACTTTATAATTTAATATTCATTATTTAACCTTACATATTTAACTTTAGAATTTAACAATAATTATTTAACCTTAAATATTTAACTTTAGAATTTAACATTCATTATTTAACCTTAAGTATTTATCTTTAGTATTTAAAATTCATTATTTAACTTTAAGTATTTAACTTTAGAATTTAACATTCATTATTTAACCTAAAGTATTTAACTTTATTATTTAACATTCATTGTGTAACGTAAGGAATTTAACTTTAGTATTCAACATTAATTATGTAACCTTAAATATTTAAATTTAGTATTCATCATTTATTAGTTAACCTTAAATATTTAACTTTTGTATGCATCATTAATTATTTAACCTAAAGTATTTAACTTTATTATTTAACATTCATTATGTAAAGTAAGGAATTTAACTTTAGTATTCAACATTAATTATTTAACCTTAAATATTTAACTCTATAATTTAACATTCATTATTTAATCTTAATTATTTAACTTTAGTGTTTAAAATTCATTATTTAATCTTAGTAAGTATTTAACTTTAGTAATCAACATTCATTAGTTAACTTTAAATACTTAACTTTTGTATTCAACATTAATTATTTAACCTTAAATATTTAACTCTATAATTTAACATTCATTATTTAACCTTAAGTATTTATCTTTTATGTTTAAATTTCATTAGTTTACTTTAAATATTTAACTTTAGTATTCAACATTCATTATTTAACCTTAAATATTTAACTTTAGTGTTCAACATTCATTATTTACCCTTACATATTTAATTTTAGAATTTAACATTCATTATTTAACCTTAAATATTTAACTTTAGTATTCATCATTAATTATTTAACCTTAAATATTTAACTTTAGTATTCATCATTAATTATGTAACCTTAAGTATTTAACTTTTATGTTTAAATTTCATTATTTAATCTTAAATATTTAACTTTATAATTTAACATTCATTAGTTAACTTTAAATATTTAACTTTAGTATTCAATATTAATTATTTAACCTTAAATATTTAACTTTATAATTTAACATTCATTATTTAATCTTACATATTTAACTTTAGAATTTAACATTCATTAGTTAACTTTAAATATTTAACTTTATTATTCAACATTAATTATGTAACCTTAAATATTTAAATTTAGAATTTAACATTCATTAGTTAACCTTAAATATTTAACTTTATAATTTAAAATTCATTATTTAACCTTACTTATTTAACTTTAGAATGTAGCATTCATTATTTAACCTAAAGTATTTAACTTTAATATTCAACATTAATTATGTAACCTTAAATATTTAAATGTAGTATTCATCATTTATTAGTTAACCTTAAATATTTAAATTTTGTATGCATCATTAATTATTTAACCTAAAGTATTTAACTTTATTATTTAACATTCATTATGTAAAGTAAGGAATTTAACTTTAGTATTCAACATTAATTATTTAACCTTAAATATTTCACTCTATAATTTAACATTCATTATTTAACCTTAAGTATTAATCTTTTATGTTTAAATTTCATTTGTTTACTTTAAATATTTAAATTTAGTATTCATCATTCATTATTTAACCTTAAATATTTAACTTTATAATTTAAAATTCATTATTTAATCTTAATTATTTAACTTTAGTGTTTAAAATTCATTATTTAATCTTAAGTATTTAACTTTAGTAATCAACATTCATTAGTTAATTTTAAATACTTAAATTTTGTATTCAACATTCATAATTAACCTTACATATTTAACTTTAGTATTCAACATTAATTATTTAACCTTAAATATTTAACTCTATAATTTAACATTCATTATTTAACCTTAAGTATTTATCTTTTATGTTTAAATTTCATTAGTTTACTTTAAATATTTAACTTTAGTATTCAACATTCATTATTTAACCTTAAATATTTAACTTTAGTGTTCAACATTCATTATTTACCCTTAAATATTTAATTTTAGAATTTAACATTCATTATTTAACCTTACATATTTAACTTTAGTATTCATCATTAATTATTTAACCTTAAATATTTAACTTTAGTATTCATCATTAATTATTTAACCTTACATATTTAACTTTATAATTTAACATTCATTATTTAACCTTAAATATTTAACTTTAGTATTAAACATTCATTATTTAACCTAAAGTATTTAACTTTATTATTGAATATTCATTAGTTAACTTTTAATGTTTAACTATAGTATTAAACATTCATTATGTAACCTTAAATATTTAACTTTAATATTCAACATTTATTATTTACCCTTAAATATTTAATTTTAGAATTTAACATTCATTATTTAACCTTAAATATTTAACTTTAGTATTCATCATTAATTATTTAACCTTAAATATTTAACTTTAGTATTCATCATTAATTATTTAACCTTACATATTTAACTTTATAATTTAACATTCATTATTTAACCTTAAATATTTAACTTTAGTATTAAACATTCATTATTTAACCTAAAGTATTTAACTTTATTATTGAATATTCGTTAGTTAACCTTAAATATTTAACTCTATAATTTAACATTCATTATTTAACCTTAAGTATTTATCTTTTATGTTTAAATTTCATTAGTTTACTTTAAATATTTAACTTTAGTATTCAACATTCATTATTTAACCTTAAATATTTAACTTTAGTGTTCAACATTCATTATTTACCCTTAAATATTTAATTTTAGAATTTAACATTCATTATTTAACCTTAAATATTTAACTTTAGTATTCATCATTAATTATTTAACCTTAAATATTTAACTTTAGTATTCATCATTAATTATTTAACCTTACATATTTAACTTTATAATTTAACATTCATTATTTAACCTTAAATATTTAACTTTAGTATTAAACATTCATTATTTAACCTAAAGTATTTAACTTTATTATTGAATATTCATTAGTTAACTTTTAATGTTTAACTATAGTATTAAACATTAATTATTTAACCTTAAATATTTAAATTTATAATTTAACATTCATTATTTAACCTAAAGTATTTAACTTTATTATTTAACATTCATTATTTAACTTTAAGTATTTAACTTTTATGTTTAAATTTCATTATTTAATCTTAAGTATTTAACTTTAGTAATCAACATTCATTATTTAACCTTAAATATTTAACTTTATAATTTAACATTCATTATTTAACCTAAAGTATTTAACTTTATTATTGAACATTCATTATTTAACCTTAAATATTTAACTATAGTATTAAACATTCATTATGTAACCTTCAATATTTAACTTTATAATTTAACATTCATTATTTAATCTAAAGTATTTAACTTTATTATTTAATATTCATTATTTAACTTTAAGTATTTAACTTTTATGTTTAAATTTCATTAGTTAACTTTAAATATTTAACTTTAGTATTCAATATTAATTATTTAACCTTAAATATTTAACTTTATAATTTAATAATCATTATTTGACCTTACATATTTAACTTTAGAATTTAACAATAATTATTTAACCTTAAATATTTAACTTTAGAATTTAACATTTATTATTTAACCTTAAGTATTTATCTTTAGTATTTAAAATTCATTATTTAACTTTAAGTATTTAACTTTAGAATTTAACATTCATTATTTAACCTAAAGTATTTAACTTTATTATTTAACATTCATTGTGTAACGTAAGGAATTTAACTTTAGTATTCAACATTAATTATGTAACCTTAAATATTTAAATTTAGTATTAATCATTTATTAGTTAACCTTAAATATTTAACTTTTGTATGCATCATTAATTATTTAACCTAAAGTATTTAACTTTATTATTTAACATTCATTATGTAAAGTAAGGAATTTAACTTTAGTATTCAACATTCATTATTTAACCTTAAATATTTAACTCTATAATTTAACATTCATTATTTAATCTTAATTATTTAACTTTATAATTTAACATTCATTATTTAACCTAAAGAATTTAACTTTATTATTGAACATTAATTATTTAACCTTAACTATTTAACTTTATAATTTAACATTCATTATTTAACCTAAAGTATTTAACTTTATAATTTTACATTCATTATTTAACCTTACATATTTAATTTTATAATTTAAAATTCATTATTTAATCTTAAGTATTTAACTTTAGTGTTTAAAAATAATTATTTTACCTAAATATTTAACTTTATAATTTAACATTAATTATTTAACCTAAAGAATTTAACTTTATTATTGAACATTAATTATTTAACCTTAAATATTTAACTTTATAATTTAACATTCATTATTTAACCTTACATAGGCACATAGGCACATAGGCACATTTAACCTTACATTAACCTATTTAACTTTAGAATTTAACATTCATTAGTTAACTTTAAATATTTAACTTTAGTATTCAACATTAATTATTTAACCTTAAATATTTAACTTTAGAATTTAACATTCATTATTTAACCTTAAGTATTTAACTTTTATGTTTAAATTTCATTATTTAATCTTAAGTATTTAACTTTAGTAATCGACATGCATTAGTTAACTTTAAATATTTAACTTTAGTATTCAACATTCATTATTTAACCTTAAATATTTAACTTTAGTATTAAATATTCAATATTTAACCTTCAATATTTAACTTTATAATTTAACATTCATTATTTAACCTAAAGTATTTAACTTTATTATTTAACATTCATTATTTAACCTTAAGTATTTTTCTTTAGTGTTTAAAATTCATTATTTTATCTAAAGTATTTAACTTTAGTAATCTAATCAACATTCATCAGTTAACTTTAAATATTTAAATTTAGAATGTAACATTCTTAGTTAACTTTAAATATTTAACTTTAGTATTCAAAATTAATTATTGAACCTTAAATATTTAACTTTATAATTTGACATTCATTATTTAACCTAAAGTATTTAACTTTATTATTGAACATTCATTATTTAACCTTAAATATTTAACTATAGTATTAAACATTCATTATTTAACCTTCAATATTTAACTTTATAATTTAACATTCATTATTTAATCTAAAGTATTTAACTTTATTATTTAACATTCATTATTTAACTTTAAGTATTTAACTTTTATGTTTAAATTTCATTATTTAATCTTAATTATTTAACTTTAGTAATCAACATTTATTAGTTAACTTTAAATATTTAACTTTAGTATTCAACATTAATTATTTAACCTTACATATTTAACTTTAGTATTCAACATTCATTATTTAACCTTAAATATTTAACTTTAGAATTCGTCATTCATTATTTAACCTTAAGTATTTAACTTTAGTATTAAATATTCATTATTTAACCTTAAAAATTTAACTTTAGAATTTAACATTCATTAGTTAACTTTGAATATTTAACTTTAGTATTAAATATTCATTATTTAACCTTAAAAATTTAACTTTAGAATTTAACATTCATTAGTTAACTTTGAATATTTAACTTTAGTGTTCAAAATTAATTATTTAACCTTAAATATTTAAATTTATAATTTAACATTCATTATTTAACCTTAAATATTTAACTTTGGAATTTAACATTCAATATTTAACTTTAAGTATTTAACTTTTATGTTTAAATTTCATTATTTAATCTTAAGTATTTAACTTTAGTAATCAACATTCATTAGTTTACTTTAAATATTTAACTTTAGTATTCAACATTCATTATTTAACCTTAAATATTTAACTTTAGAATTTAACATTCATTATTTAACCTTAAGTATTTAACTTTTATGTTTAAATTTCATTATTTAATCTTAAATATTTAACTTTATAATTTAACATTCATTAGTTAACTTTAAATATTTAACTTTAGTATTCAATATTAATTATTTAACCTTAAATATTTAACTTTATAATTTAACATTCATTATTTAACCTTACATATTTAACTTTAGAATTTAACATTCATTAGTTAACTTTAAATATTTAACTTTATTATTCAACATTAATTATGTAACCTTAAATATTTAAATTTAGAATTTAACATTCATTAGTTAACCTTAAATATTTAACTTTATAATTTAACATTCATTAGTTTACTTTAAATATTTAACTTTAGTATTCAACATTCATTATTTAACCTTAAATATTTAACTTTAGTGTTCAACATTCATTATTTACCCTTAAATATTTAATTTTAGAATTTAACATTCATTATTTAACCTTAAATATTTAACTTTAGTATTCATCATTAATTATTTAACCTTACATATTTAACTTTATAATTTAACATTCATTATTTAACCTTAAATATTTAACTTTAGTATTAAACATTCATTATTTAACCTAAAGTATTTAACTTTATTATTGAATATTCATTAGTTAACTTTTAATGTTTAACTATAGTATTAAACATTAATTATTTAACCTTAAATATTTAAATTTATAATTTAACATTCATTATTTAACCTAAAGTATTTAACTTTATTATTTAACATTCATTATTTAACTTTAAGTATTTAACTTTTATGTTTAAATTTCATTATTTAATCTTAAGTATTTAACTTTAGTAATCAACATTCATTATTTAACCTTAAATATTTAACTTTATAATTTAACATTCATTATTTAACCTAAAGTATTTAACTTTATTATTGAACATTCATTATTTAACCTTAAATATTTAACTATAGTATTAAACATTCATTATGTAACCTTCAATATTTAACTTTATAATTTAACATTCATTATTTAATCTAAAGTATTTAACTTTATTATTTAATATTCATTATTTAACTTTAAGTATTTAACTTTTATGTTTAAATTTCATTAGTTAACTTTAAATATTTAACTTTAGTATTCAATATTAATTATTTAACCTTAAATATTTAACTTTATAATTTAATAATCATTATTTGACCTTACATATTTAACTTTAGAATTTAACAATAATTATTTAACCTTAAATATTTAACTTTAGAATTTAACATTTATTATTTAACCTAAAGTATTTAACTTTATTATTTAACATTCATTGTGTAACGTAAGGAATTTAACTTTAGTATTCAACATTAATTATGTAACCTTAAATATTTAAATTTAGTATTCATCATTTATTAGTTAACCTTAAATATTTAACTTTTGTATGCATCATTAATTATTTAACCTAAAGTATTTAACTTTATTATTTAACATTCATTGTGTAACGTAAGGAATTTAACTTTAGTATTCAACATTAATTATGTAACCTTAAATATTTAAATTTAGTATTCATCATTTATTAGTTAACCTTAAATATTTAACTTTTGTATGCATCATTAATTATTTAACCTAAAGTATTTAACTTTATTATTTAACATTCATTATGTAAAGTAAGGAATTTAACTTTAGTATTCAACATTCATTATTTAACCTTAAATATTTAACTTTATAATTTAACATTCATTATTTAACCTAAAGAATTTAACTTTATTATTGAACATTAATTATTTAACCTTAACTATTTAACTTTATAATTTAACATTCATTATTTAACCTAAAGTATTTAACTTTATAATTTTACATTCATTATTTAACCTTACATATTTAATTTTATAATTTAAAATTCATTATTTAATCTTAAGTATTTAACTTTAGTGTTTAAAAATAATTATTTTACCTACATATTTAACTTTATAATTTAACATTAATTATTTAACCTAAAGAATTTAACTTTATTATTGAACATTAATTATTTAACCTTAAATATTTAACTTTATAATTAAACATTCATTATTTAACCTTACATAGGCACATAGGCACATAGGCACATGTAACCTTACATTAACCTATTTAACTTTAGAATTTAACATTCATTAGTTAACTTTAAATATTTAACTTTAGTATTCAACATTAATTATTTAACCTTAAATATTTAACTTTAGAATTTAACATTCATTATTTAACCTTAAGTATTTAACTTTTATGTTTAAATTTCATTATTTAATCTTAAGTATTTAACTTTAGTAATCGACATGCATTAGTTAACTTTAAATATTTAACTTTAGTATTCAACATTCATTATTTAACCTTAAATATTTAACTTTAGTATTAAATATTCATTATTTAACCTTCAATATTTAACTTTATAATTTAACATTAATTATTTAACCTAAAGAATTTAACTTTATTATTGAACATTAATTATTTAACCTTAAATATTTAACTTTATAATTAAACATTCATTATTTAACCTTACATAGGCACATAGGCACATAGGCACATGTAACCTTACATTAACCTATTTAACTTTAGAATTTAACATTCATTAGTTAACTTTAAATATTTAACTTTAGTATTCAACATTAATTATTTAACCTTAAATATTTAACTTTAGAATTTAACATTCATTATTTAACCTTAAGTATTTAACTTTTATGTTTAAATTTCATTATTTAATCTTAAGTATTTAACTTTAGTAATCGACATGCATTAGTTAACTTTAAATATTTAACTTTAGTATTCAACATTCATTATTTAACCTTAAATATTTAACTTTAGTATTAAATATTCATTATTTAACCTTCAATATTTAACTTTATAATTTAACATTCATTATTTAACCTAAAGTATTTAACTTTATTATTTAACATTCATTATTTAACCTTAAGTATTTTTCTTTAGTGTTTAAAATTCATTATTTTATCTAAAGTATTTAAATTTAGTAATCTAATCAACATTCATCAGTTAACTTTAAATATTTAAATTTAGAATGTAACATTCTTAGTTAACTTTAAATATTTAACTTTAGTATTCAAAATTAATTATTGAACCTTAAATATTTAACTTTATAATTTAACATTCATTATTTAACCTAAAGTATTTAACTTTATTATTTAACATTCATTATTTAACTTTAAGTATTTAACTTTTATGTTTAAATTTCATTATTTAATCTTAAGTATTTAACTTTAGTAATCAACATTCATTATTTAACCTTAAATATTTAACTTTATAATTTAACATTCATTATTTAACCTAAAGTATTTAACTTTATTATTGAACATTCATTATTTAACCTTAAATATTTAACTATAGTATTAAACATTCATTATGTAACCTTCAATATTTAACTTTATAATTTAACATTCATTATTTAATCTAAAGTATTTAACTTTATTATTTAATATTCATTATTTAACTTTAAGTATTTAACTTTTATGTTTAAATTTCATTAGTTAACTTTAAATATTTAACTTTAGTATTCAATATTAATTATTTAACCTTAAATATTTAACTTTATAATTTAATAATCATTATTTGACCTTACATATTTAACTTTAGAATTTAACAATAATTATTTAACCTTAAGTATTTAACTTTTATGTTTAAATTTCATTATTTAATCTTAAGTATTTAACTTTAGTAATCAACATTCATTAGTTTACTTTAAATATTTAACTTTAGTATTCAACATTCATTATTTAACCTTAAATATTTAACTTTAGAATTTAACATTCATTATTTAACCTTAAGTATTTAACTTTTATGTTTAAATTTCATTATTTAATCTTAAATATTTAACTTTATAATTTAACATTCATTAGTTAACTTTAAATATTAAAATTTAGTATTCAATATTAATTATTTAACCTTAAATATTTAACTTTATAATTTAACATTCATTATTTAACCTTACATATTTAACTTTAGAATTTAACATTCATTAGTTAACTTTAAATATTTAACTTTATTATTCATCATTAATTATGTAACCTTAAATATTTAAATGTAGAATTTAACATTCATTAGTTAACCTTAAATATTTAACTTTATAATTTAACATTCATTATTTAACCTTACTTATTTAAATTTAGAATTTAACATTCATTATTTAACTTTAAATATTTAACTTTAGTATTCAAAATTAATTATTTAACCTTAAATATTTAACTTTATAATTTATCATTCATTATTTAACCTAAAGTATTTAACTTTAGTGTTTAAAATTCATTATTTTACCTAAAGTATTTAACTTTAGTAATCTAATCAACATTCATTAATTAACCTTAAGTATTTAACTTTTATGTTTAAATTTATTATTTAATCTTAAGTATTTAACTTTAGTAATCAACATTCATTAGTTTACTTTAAATATTTAACTTTAGTATTCAACATTCATTATTTAACCTTAAATATTTAACTTTAGTATTAAATATTCATTATTTAACCTTCAATATTTAACTTTAGAATTTAACATTCATTATTTAACCTTAAGTATTTAACTTTTATGTTTAAATTTCATTATTTAATCTTAAGTATTTAACTTTAGTAATCGACATGCATTAGTTAACTTTAAATATTTAACTTTAGTATTCAACATTCATTATTTAACCTTAAATATTTAACTTTAGTATTAAATATTCATTATTTAACCTTCAATATTTAACTTTATAATTTAACATTCATTATTTAACCTAAAGTATTTAACTTTATTATTGAACATTAATTATTTAACCTTAACTATTTAACTTTATAATTTAACATTCATTATTTAACCTAAAGTATTTAACTTTATAATTTTACATTCATTATTTAACCTTACATATTTAATTTTATAATTTAAAATTCATTATTTAATCTTAAGTATTTAACTTTAGTGTTTAAAAATAATTATTTTACCTAAATATTTAACTTTATAATTTAACATTAATTATTTAACCTAAATAATTTAACTTTATTATTGAACATTAATTATTTAACCTTAAATATTTAACTTTATAATTAAACATTCATTATTTAACCTTACATAGGCACATAGGCACATAGGCACATGTAACCTTACATTAACCTATTTAACTTTAGAATTTAACATTCATTAGTTAACTTTAAATATTTAACTTTAGTATTCAACATTAATTATTTAACCTTAAATATTTAACTTTAGAATTTAACATTCATTATTTAACCTTAAGTATTTAACTTTTATGTTTAAATTTCATTATTTAATCTTAAGTATTTAACTTTAGTAATCGACATGCATTAGTTAACTTTAAATATTTAACTTTAGTATTCAACATTCATTATTTAACCTTAAATATTTAACTTTAGTATTAAATATTCATTATTTAACCTTCAATATTTAACTTTATAATTTAACATTCATTATTTAACCTAAAGTATTTAACTTTATTATTTAACATTCATTATTTAACCTTAAGTATTTTTCTTTAGTGTTTAAAATTCATTATTTTATCTAAAGTATTTAAATTTAGTAATCTAATCAACATTCATCTGTTAACTTTAAATATTTAAATTTAGAATGTAACATTCTTAGTTAACTTTAAATATTTAACTTTAGTATTCAAAATTAATTATTGAACCTTAAATATTTAACTTTATAATTTAACATTCATTATTTAACCTAAAGTATTTAACTTTAGAATTGAACATTAATAATGTAACCTTAAATATTTAACTTTAGAATTCAACATTCATTATTTAACCTTAAGTATTTAACTTTTATGTTTAAATTTCATTATTTAATCTTAAGTATTTAACTTTAGTAATCAACATTCATTAGTTTACTTTAAATATTTAACTTTAGTATTCAACATTCATTAGTTAACTTTAAATATTTAACTTTAGTATTCAACATTCATTATTTAACCTTAAATATTTAACTTTAGTATTAAATATTCATTATTTAACCTTCAATATTTAACTTTATAATTTAACATTCATTATTTAACCTAAAGTATTTAACTTTATTATTTAACATTCATTATTTAACCTTAAGTATTTTTCTTTAGTGTTTAAAATTCATTATTTTATCTAAAGTATTTAAATTTAGTAATCTAATCAACATTCATCTGTTAACTTTAAATATTTAAATTTAGAATGTAACATTCTTAGTTAACTTTAAATATTTAACTTTAGTATTCAAAATTAATTATTGAACCTTAAATATTTAACTTTATAATTTAACATTCATTATTTAACCTAAAGTATTTAACTTTAGTAATCAACATTCATTAGTTTACTTTAAATATTTAACTTTAGTATTCAACATTCATTATTTAACCTTAAATATTTAACTTTAGAATTTAACATTCATTATTTAACCTTAAGTATTTAACTTTTATGTTTAAATTTCATTATTTAATCTTAAATATTTAACTTTATAATTTAACATTCATTAGTTAACTTTAAATATTAAAATTTAGTATTCAATATTAATTATTTAACCTTAAATATTTAACTTTATAATTTAACATTCATTATTTAACCTTACATATTTAACTTTAGAATTTAACATTCATTAGTTAACTTTAAATATTTAACTTTATTATTCATCATTAATTATGTAACCTTAAATATTTAAATGTAGAATTTAACATTCATTAGTTAACCTTAAATATTTAACTTTATAATTTAACATTCATTATTTAACCTTACTTATTTAAATTTAGAATTTAACATTCATTATTTAACTTTAAATATTTAACTTTAGTATTCAAAATTAATTATTTAACCTTAAATATTTAACTTTATAATTTATCATTCATTATTTAACCTAAAGTATTTAACTTTAGTGTTTAAAATTCATTATTTTACCTAAAGTATTTAACTTTAGTAATCTAATCAACATTCATTAATTAACCTTAAGTATTTAACTTTTATGTTTAAATTTATTATTTAATCTTAAGTATTTAACTTTAGTAATCAACATTCATTAGTTTACTTTAAATATTTAACTTTAGTATTCAACATTCATTATTTAACCTTACATATTTAACTTTAGTATTCGTCATTCATTATTTAACCTTAAATATTTAACTTTATAATTTAACATTCATTATTTAACCTTAAGTATTTATCTTTAGTATTTAAAATTCATTATTTAACTTTAAGTATTTAACTTTAAAATTTAATATTCATTATTGAACCTAAAGTATTTAACTTTATTATTGAACATTCATTATGTAACGTAAGGAATTTAACTTTAGTATTCAACATTAATTATTTAACCTTACATATTTAACTTTAGTGTTTAAAATTCATTATTTAATCTTAAGTATTTAACTTTAGTAATCAACATTCATTAGTTATCTTTAAATATTTAACTTTTGTATTCAACATTCATAATTAACCTTACATATTTAACTTTAGTATTCAACATTACTTATTTAACCTTAAATATTTAACTTTATAATTTAATATTCATTATGTAACCTAATGAATTTAACTTTAGTATTCAACATTCATTATTTAACCTTAAATATTTAACTTTAGTGTTTAACATTCATTATTTACCCTTAAATATTTAACTTTAGAATTTAACATTCATTAGTTAACTTTAAATATTTAACTTTAGTATTCAATATTAATTATTTAACCTTAAATATTTAACTTTATAATTTAATATTCATTATTTAACCTTACATATTTAACTTTAGAATTTAACATTCATTAGTTTACCTTAAGTATTTAACTTTTATGTTTAAATTTCATTATTTAATCTTAAGTATTTAACTTTAGTAATGAACATTCATTAGTTATCTTTAAATATTTAACTTTTGTATGCATCATTAATTATTTAACCTTAAATATTTAACTTTAGTATTCAACATTAATTATTTAACCTAAAGAATTTAACGTTAGTATTTAACATTCATTATTTAACCTTAAATATTTAAATTTAGAATTTAACATTCATTATTTAACCTTAAGTATTTAACTTTAGAATTGAACATTCATTATTTAACCTAAAGTATTTAACTTTATTATTTAACATTCATTATGTAACGTAAGGAATTTAACTTTAGTATTCAACATTAATTATTTAACCTTAAATATTTAACTTTAGAATTCAACATTCATTATTTAACCTTAAGTATTTATTTTTAGTAATCAACATTCATTAGTTTACTTTAAATATTTAACTTTAGTATTCAACATTCATTATTTAACCTTAAATATTTAAATTTAGTATTCATCATTTATTATTTAACCTTAAATATTTAAATTTAGAATTTAACATTCATTATTTAACTTTAAATATTTAACTTTTGTATTCAACATTCATTATGTAACGTAAGGAATTTAACTTTAGTATTCAACATTAATTATTTAACCTTAAATATTTAACTTTAGAATTCAACATTCATTATTTAACCTTAAATATTTAACTTTAGTGTTCAACATTCATTATTTACCCTTAAATATTTAATTTTAGAATTTAACATTCATTATTTAACCTTAAATATTTAACTTTAGTATTCATCATTAATTATTTAACCTTAAATATTTAACTTTAGTATTCATCATTAATTATGTAACCTTAAGTATTTAACTTTTATGTTTAAATTTCATTATTTAATCTTAAATATTTAACTTTATAATTTAACATTCATTAGTTAACTTTAAATATTTAACTTTAGTATTCAATATTAATTATTTAACCTTAAATATTTAACTTTATAATTTAACATTCATTATTTAATCTTACATATTTAACTTTAGAATTTAACATTCATTAGTTAACCTTAAATATTTAACTTTATAATTTAACATTCATTATTTAACCTTACTTATTTAAATTTAGAATTTAACATTCATTAGTTAACTTTAAATATTTAACTTTAGTATTCAACATTAATTATTTAACCTTAAATATTTAACTTTATAATTTAACATTCATTATTTAACCTAAAGTATTTAACTTTAGTGTTTAAAATTCATTATTTTACCTAAAGTATTTAACTTTAGTAATCTAATCAACATTCATTATTTAACCTAAAGTATTTAACTTTATTATTCAACATTAATTATTTAACCTTAAGTATTTAACTTTAGTAATCAACATTCATTAGTTATCTTTAAATATGTAACTTTTCTATTCAACATTCATAATTAACCTTACATATTTAACTTTAGTGTTCAACATTAATTATTTAACCTTAAATATTTAACTTTATAATTTAACATTCATTATGTAACCTAAGGAATTTAACTTTAGTATTCAACATTAATTATTAAACCTTAAATATGTATCTTTAGTATTCAACATTCATTATTTAACTTTAAATATTTAACTTTATAATTTAAAATTCATTATTTAATCTTAAGTATTTAACTTTAGTAATCAACATTCATTATTTAACTTTAAGTATTTAACTTTAAAATTTAACATTCATTATTTAACCTAAAGTATTTAACTTTATAATTTAACATTCATTATGTAACCTAAGGAATTTAACTTTAGTATTCAACATTAATTATTAAAACTTAAATATGTAACTTTAGTATTCAACATTAATTATTTAACCTTAAATATTTAACTTTAGTGTTTAACATTCATTATTTACCCTCAAATATTTAACTTTAGAATTTAACATTCATTAGTTAACTTTAAATATTTAACTTTAGTATTCAATATTAATTATTTAACCTTAAATATTTAACTTTATAATTTAATATTCATTATTTAACCTTACATATTTAACTTTAGAATTTAACATTCATTAGTTAACTTTAAATATTTAACTTTAGTATTCAATATTAATTATTTAACATTAAATATTTAACTTTATAATTTAATATTCATTATTTAACCTTACATATTTAACTTTAGAATTTAACATTCATTAGTTAACCTTAAATATTTAACTTTAGAATTTAACATTCATTATTTAACCTTAAGTATTTAACTTTTATGTTTAAATTTCATTAGTTTACTTTAAATATTTAACTTTATAATTTAACATTCATTATTTAACCTTAAGTATTTATCTTTAGTATTTAAAATTTATTATTTAACTTTAAGTATTTAACTTTAAAATTTAACATTCATTATTGAACCTAAAGTATTTAACTTTAGTATTCAACATTAATTATTAAACCTTAAATATGTAACTTTAGTATTCAACATTCATTATTTAACCTTAAATATTTAACTTTAGTATTTAACATTCATTATTTACCCTTAAATATTTAACTCTAGAATTTAACATTCATTAGTTAACTTTAAATATTTAACTTTAGTATTCAATATTAATTATTTAACCTTAAATATTTAACTTTATAATTTAATATTCATTATTTAACCTTACATATTTAACTTTAGAATTTAACAATAATTATTTAACCTTAAATATTTAACTTTAGAATTTAACATTCATTATTTAACCTTAAGTATTTATCTTTAGTATTTAAAATTCATTATTTAACTTTAAGTATTTAACTTTAGAATTTAACATTCATTATTTAACCTAAAGTATTTAACTTTATTATTTAACATTATTGTGTAACGTAAGGAATTTAACTTTAGTATTCAACATTAATTATGTAACCTTAAATATTTAAATTTAGTATTCATCATTTATTAGTTAACCTTAAATATTTAACTTTTGTATGCATCATTAATTATTTAACCTAAAGTATTTAACTTTATTATTTAACATTCATTATGTAAAGTAAGGAATTTAACTTTAGTATTCAACATTAATTATTTAACCTTAAATATTTAACTCTATAATTTAACATTCATTATTTAATCTTAATTATTTAACTTTAGTGTTTAAAATTCATTATGTATTCTTAGTAAGTATTTAACTTTAGTAATCAACATTCATTAGTTAACTTTAAATACTTAACTTTTGTAATCAACATTAATTATTTAACCTTAAATATTTAACTATATAATTTAACATTCATTATTTAACCTTAAGTATTTATCTTTTATGTTTAAATTTCATTAGTTTACTTTAAATATTTAACTTTAGTATTCAACATTCATTATTTAACCTTAAATATTTAACTTTAGTGTTCAACATTCATTATTTACCCTTAAATATTTAATTTTAGAATTTAACATTCATTATTTAACCTTAAATATTTAACTTTAGTATTCATCATTAATTATTTAACCTTAAATATTTAACTTTAGTATTCATCATTAATTATGTAACCTTAAGTATTTAACTTTTATGTTTAAATTTCATTATTTAATCTTAAATATTTAACTTTATAATTTAACATTCATTAGTTAACTTTAAATATTTAACTTTAGTATTCAATATTAATTATTTAACCTTAAATATTTAACTTTATAATTTAACATTCATTATTTAATCTTACATATTTAACTTTAGAATTTAACATTCATTAGTTAACTTTAAATATTTAACTTTATTATTCAACATTAATTATGTAACCTTAAATATTTAAATTTAGGATTTAACATTCATTAGTTAACCTTAAATATTTAACTTTATAATTTAAAATTCATTAGTTAACTTTATATATTTAACTTTAGTATTCAATATTAATTATTTAACCTAAAGTATTTAACTTTAGTATTCAACATTAATTATGTAACCTTAAATATTTAAATGTAGTATTCATCATTTATTAGTTAACCTTAAATATTTAACTTTTGTATGCATCATTAATTATTTAACCTAAAGTATTTAACTTTATTATTTAACATTCATTATGTAAAGTAAGGAATTTAACTTTAGTATTCAACATTAATTATTTAACCTTAAATATTTCACTCTATAATTTAACATTCATTATTTAATCTTAATTATTTAACTTTATAATTTAACATTCATTATTTAACCTAAAGAATTTAACTTTATTATTGAACATTAATTATTTAACCTTAACTATTTAACTTTATAATTTAACATTCATTATTTAACCTAAAGTATTTAACTTTATAATTTTACATTCATTATTTAACCTTACATATTTAATTTTATAATTTAAAATTCATTATTTAACCTTACATAGGCACATAGGCACATAGGCACATTTAACCTTACATTAACCTATTTAACTTTAGAATTTAACATTCATTAGTTAACTTTAAATATTTAACTTTAGTATTCAACATTAATTATTTAACCTTAAATATTTAACTTTAGAATTTAACATTCATTATTTAACCTTAAGTATTTAACTTTTATGTTTAAATTTCATTATTTAATCTTAAGTATTTAACTTTAGTAATCGACATGCATTAGTTAACTTTAAATATTTAACTTTAGTATTCAACATTCATTATTTAACCTTAAATATTTAACTTTAGTATTAAATATTCAATATTTAACCTTCAATATTTAACTTTATAATTTAACATTCATTATTTAACCTAAAGTATTTAACTTTATTATTTAACATTCATTATTTAACCTTAAGTATTTTTCTTAGGTGTTTAAAATTCATTATTTTATCTAAAGTATTTAACTTTAGTAATCTAATCAACATTCATCAGTTAACTTTAAATATTTAAATTTAGAATGTAACATTCTTAGTTAACTTTAAATATTTAACTTTAGTATTCAAAATTAATTATTGAACCTTAAATATTTAACTTTATAATTTAACATTCATTATTTAACCTTAAATATTTAACTTTAGTATTCGTCATTCATTATTTAACCTTAAATATTTAACTTTATAATTTAACATTCATTATTTAACCTTAAGTATTTATCTTTAGTATTTAAAATTCATTATTTAACTTTAAGTATTTAACTTTAAAATTTAACATTCATTATTGAACCTAAAGTATTTAACTTTATTATTTAACATTCATTATGTAACGTAAGGAATTTAACTTTAGTATTCGACATTAATTATTTAACCTTACATATTTAACTTTAGTGTTTAAAATTCATTATTTAATCTTAAGTATTTAACTTTAGTAATCAACATTCATTAGTTATCTTTAAATATTTAACTTTTGTATTCAACATTCATAATTAACCTTACATATTTAACTTTAGTATTCAACATTAATTATTTAACCTTAAATATTTAACTTTATAATTTAACATTCATTATGTAACCTAAGGAATTTAACTTTAGTATTCAACATTCATTATTTAACCTTAAATATTTAACTTTAGTGTTTAACATTCATTATTTACCCTTAAATATTCAACTTTAGAATTTAACATTCATTAGTTAACTTTAAATATTTAACTTTAGTATTCAATATTAATTATTTAACCTTAAATATTTAACTTTATAATTTAATATTCATTATTTAACCTTACATATTTAACTTTAGAATTTAACATTCATTAGTTAACCTTAAGTATTTAACTTTTATGTTTAAATTTCATTATTTAATCTTAAGTATTTAACTTTAGTAATCAACATTCATTAGTTAACTTTAAATATTTAACTTTAGTATTCGTCATTCATTATTTAACCTTAAATATTTAACCTAAAGTATTTAACTTTATTATTTAACATTCATTATGTAAAGTAAGGAATTTAACTTTAGTATTCAACATTAATTATTTAACCTTAAATATTTAACTCTATAATTTAACATTCATTATTTAACCTTAAGTATTTATCTTTTATGTTTAAATTTCATTAGTTTACTTTAAATATTTAACTTTAGTATTCAACATTCATTATTTACCCTTAAATATTTAATTTTAGAATTTAACATTCATTATTTAACCTTAAATATTTAACTTTAGTATTCATCATTAATTATTTAACCTTAAATATTTAACTTTAGTATTCATCATTAATTATTTAACCTTACATATTTAACTTTATAATTTAACTTTCATTATTTAACCTTAAATATTTAACTTTAGTATTAAACATTCATTATTTAACCTAAAGTATTTAACTTTATTATTGAATATTCATTAGTTAACTTTTAATGTTTAACTATAGTATTAAACATTAATTATTTAACCTTAAATATATAAATTTATAATTTAACATTAATTATTTAACCTAAAGTATTTAACTTTATTATTTAACATTCATTATTTAACTTTAAGTATTTAACTTTTATGTTTAAATTTCATTATTTAATCTTAAGTATTTAACTTTAGTAATCAACATTCATTATTTAACCTTAAATATTTAACTTTATTATTGAACATTCATTATTTAACCTTAAATATTTAACTATAGTATTAAACATTCATTATGTAACCTTCAATATTTAACTTTATAATTTAACATTCATTATTTAATCTAAAGTATTTAACTTTATTATTTAATATTCATTATTTAACTTTAAGTATTTAACTTTTATGTTTAAATTTCATTAGTTAACTTTATATATTTAACTTTAGTATTCAATATTAATTATTTAACCTTAAATATTTAACTTTATAATTTAATATTAATTATTTAACCTTAAATATTTAAATTTAGTATTCATCATTTATTAGTTAACCTTAAATATTTAACTTTTGTATGCATCATTAATTATTTAACCTAAAGTATTTAACTTTATTATTTAACATTCATTATGTAAAGTAAGGAATTTAACTTTAGTATTCAACATTAATTATTTAACCTTAAATATTTAACTCTATAATTTAACATTCATTATTTAATCTTAATTATTTAACTTTATAATTTAACATTCATTATTTAACCTAAAGAATTTAACTTTATTATTGAACATTAATTATTTAACCTTAACTATTTAACTTTATAATTTAACATTCATTATTTAACCTAAAGTATTTAACTTTATAATTTTACATTCATTATTTAACCTTACATATTTAATTTTATAATTTAAAATTCATTATTTAATCTTAAGTATTTAACTTTAGTGTTTAAAAATAATTATTTTACCTAAATATTTAACTTTATAATTTAACATTAATTATTTAACCTAAAGAATTTAACTTTATTATTGAACATTAATTATTTAACCTTAAATATTTAACTTTATAATTTAACATTCATTATTTAACCTTACATAGGCACATAGGCACATAGGCACATTTAACCTTACATTAACCTATTTAACTTTAGAATTTAACATTCATTAGTTAACTTTAAATATTTAACTTTAGTATTCAACATTAATTATTTAACCTTAAATATTTAACTTTAGAATTTAACATTCATTATTTAACCTTAAGTATTTAACTTTTATGTTTAAATTTCATTATTTAATCTTAAGTATTTAACTTTAGTAATCGACATGCATTAGTTAACTTTAAATATTTAACTTTAGTATTCAACATTCATTATTTAACCTTAAATATTTAACTTTAGTATTAAATATTCAATATTTAACCTTCAATATTTAACTTTATAATTTAACATTCATTATTTAACCTAAAGTATTTAACTTTATTATTTAACATTCATTATTTAACCTTAAGTATTTTTCTTTAGTGTTTAAAATTCATTATTTTATCTAAAGTATTTAACTTTAGTAATCTAATCAACATTCATCAGTTAACTTTAAATATTTAAATTTAGAATGTAACATTCTTAGTTAACTTTAAATATTTAACTTTAGTATTCAAAATTAATTATTGAACCTTAAATATTTAACTTTATAATTTAACATTCATTATTTAACCTAAAGTATTTAACTTTATTATTGAACATTCATTATTTAACCTTAAATATTTAACTATAGTATTAAACATTCATTATTTAACCTTCAATATTTAACTTTATAATTTAACATTCATTATTTAATCTAAAGTATTTAACTTTATTATTTAACATTCATTATTTAACTTTAAGTATTTAACTTTTATGTTTAAATTTCATTATTTAATCTTAATTATTTAACTTTAGTAATCAACATTTATTAGTTAACTTTAAATATTTAACTTTAGTATTCAACATTAATTATTTAACCTTACATATTTAACTTTAGTATTCAACATTCATTATTTAACCTTAAATATTTAACTTTAGAATTCGTCATTCATTATTTAACCTTAAATATTTAACTTTAGTATTAAATATTCATTATTTAACCTTAAAAATTTAACTTTAGAATTTAACATTCATTAGTTAACTTTGAATATTTAACTTTAGTATTAAATATTCATTATTTAACCTTAAAAATTTAACTTTAGAATTTAACATTCATTAGTTAACTTTGAATATTTAACTTTAGTGTTCAAAATTAATTATTTAACCTTAAATATTTAAATTTATAATTTAACATTCATTATTTAACCTTAAATATTTAACTTTGGAATTTAACATTCAATATTTAACTTTAAGTATTTAACTTTTATGTTTAAATTTCATTATTTAATCTTAAGTATTTAACTTTAGTAATCAACATTCATTAGTTTACTTTAAATATTTAACTTTAGTATTCAACATTCATTATTTAACCTTAAATATTTAACTTTAGAATTTAACATTCATTATTTAACCTTAAGTATTTAACTTTTATGTTTAAATTTCATTATTTAATCTTAAATATTTAACTTTATAATTTAACATTCATTAGTTAACTTTAAATATTTAACTTTAGTATTCAATATTAATTATTTAACCTTAAATATTTAACTTTATAATTTAACATTCATTATTTAACCTTACATATTTAACTTTAGAATTTAACATTCATTAGTTAACTTTAAATATTTAACTTTATTATTCAACATTAATTATGTAACCTTAAATATTTAAATTTAGAATTTAACATTCATTAGTTAACCTTAAATATTTAACTTTATAATTTAACATTCATTATTTAACCTTACTTATTTAAATTTAGAATTTAACATTCATTATTTAACTTTAAATATTTAACTTTAGTATTCAAAATTAATTATTTAACCTTAAATATTTAACTTTATAATTTAACATTCATTATTTAACCTAAAGTATTTAACTTTAGTGTTTAAAATTCATTATTTTACCTAAAGTATTTAACTTTAGTAATCTAATCAACATTAATTAATTAACCTTAAGTATTTAACTTTTATGTTTAAATTTATTATTTAATCTTAAGTATTTAACTTTAGTAATCAACATTCATTAGTTTACTTTAAATATTTAACTTTAGTATTCAACATTCATTATTTAACCTTAAATATTTAACTTTAGTATTCGTCATTCATTATTTAACCTTAAATATTTAACTTTATAATTTAACATTCATTATTTAACCTTAAGTATTTATCTTTAGTATTTAAAATTCATTATTTAACTTTAAGTATTTAACTTTAAAATTTAACATTCATTATTGAACCTAAAGTATTTAACTTTATTATTTAACATTCATTATGTAACGTAAGGAATTTAACTTTAGTATTCGACATTAATTATTTAACCTTACATATTTAACTTTAGTGTTTAAAATTCATTATTTAATCTTAAGTATTTAACTTTAGTAATCAACATTCATTAGTTATCTTTAAATATTTAACTTTTGTATTCAACATTCATAATTAACCTTACATATTTAACTTTAGTATTCAACATTAATTATTTAACCTTAAATATTTAACTTTATAATTTAACATTCATTATGTAACCTAAGGAATTTAACTTTAGTATTCAACATTCATTATTTAACCTTAAATATTTAACTTTAGTGTTTAACATTCATTATTTACCCTTAAATATTCAACTTTAGAATTTAACATTCATTAGTTAACTTTAAATATTTAACTTTAGTATTCAATATTAATTATTTAACCTTAAATATTTAACTTTATAATTTAATATTCATTATTTAACCTTACATATTTAACTTTAGAATTTAACATTAATTAGTTAACCTTAAGTATTTAACTTTTATGTTTAAATTTCATTATTTAATCTTAAGTATTTAACTTTAGTAATCAACATTCATTAGTTAACTTTAAATATTTAACTTTAGTATTCGTCATTCATTATTTAACCTTAAATATTTAACCTAAAGTATTTAACTTTATTATTTAACATTCATTATGTAAAGTAAGGAATTTAACTTTAGTATTAAACATTAATTATTTAACCTTAAATATTTAACTCTATAATTTAACATTCATTATTTAACCTTAAGTATTTATCTTTTATGTTTAAATTTCATTAGTTTACTTTAAATATTTAACTTTAGTATTCAACATTCATTATTTAACCTTAAATATTTAACTTTAGTGTTCAACATTCATTATTTACCCTTAAATATTTAATTTTAGAATTTAACATTCATTATTTAACCTTAAATATTTAACTTTAGTATTCATCATTAATTATTTAACCTTACATATTTAACTTTATAATTTAACATTCATTATTTAACCTTAAATATTTAACTTTAGTATTAAACATTCATTATTTAACCTAAAGTATTTAACTTTATTATTGAATATTCATTAGTTAACTTTTAATGTTTAACTATAGTATTAAACATTAATTATTTAACCTTAAATATTTAAATTTATAATTTAACATTAATTATTTAACCTAAAGTATTTAGCTTTATTATTTAACATTCATTATTTAACTTTAAGTATTTAACTTTTATGTTTAAATTTCATTATTTAATATTAAGTATTTAACTTTAGTAATCAACATTCATTATTTAACCTTAAATATTTAACTTTATTATTGAACATTCATTATTTAACCTTAAATATTTAACTATAGTATTAAACATTCATTATGTAACCTTCAATATTTAACTTTATAATTTAACATTCATTATTTAATCTAAAGTATTTAACTTTATTATTTAATATTCATTATTTAACTTTAAGTATTTAACTTTTATGTTTAAATTTCATTAGTTAACTTTAAATATTTAACTTTAGTATTCAATATTAATTATTTAACCTTAAATATTTAACTTTATAATTTAATATTAATTATTTAACCTTACATATTTAACTTTAGAATTAACAATAATTATTTAACCTTAAATATTTAACTTTAGAATTTAACATTCATTATTTAACCTTAAGTATTTATCTTTAGTATTTAACATTCATTATTTAACCTAAAGTATTTAACTTTATTATTTAACATTCATTGTGTAACGTAAGGAATTTAACTTTAGTATTCAACATTAATTATGTAACCTTAAATATTTAAATTTAGTATTCATCATTTATTAGTTAACCTTAAATATTTAACTTTTGTATGCATCATTAATTATTTAACCTAAAGTATTTAACTTTATTATTTAACATTCATTATGTAAAGTAAGGAATTTAACTTTAGTATTCAACATTAATTATTTAACCTTAAATATTTAACTCTATAATTTAACATTCATTATTTAATCTTAATTATTTAACTTTATAATTTAACATTGATTATTTAACCTAAAGAAATTAACTTTATTATTGAACATTAATTATTTAACCTTAACTATTTAACTTTATAATTTAACATTCATTATTTAACCTAAAGTATTTAACTTTATAATTTTACATTCATTATTTAACCTTACATATTTAATTTTATAATTTAAAATTCATTATTTAATCTTAAGTATTTAACTTTAGTGTTTAAAAATAATTATTTTACCTAAATATTTAACTTTATAATTTAACATTAATTATTTAACCTAAAGAATTTAACTTTATTATTGAACATTAATTATTTAACCTTAAATATTTAACTTTATAATTTAACATTCATTATTTAACCTTACATAGGCACATAGGCACATAGGCACATTTAACCTTACATTAACCTATTTAACTTTAGAATTTAACATTCATTAGTTAACTTTAAATATTTAACTTTAGTATTCAACATTAATTATTTAACCTTAAATATTTAACTTTAAAATTTAACATTCATTATTTAACCTTAAGTATTTAACTTTTATGTTTAAATTTCATTATTTAATCTTAAGTATTTAACTTTAGTAATCGACATGCATTAGTTAACTTTAAATATTTAACTTTAGTATTCAACATTCATTATTTAACCTTAAATATTTAACTTTAGTATTAAATATTCAATATTTAACCTTCAATATTTAACTTTATAATTTAACATTCATTATTTAACCTAAAGTATTTAACTTTATTATTTAACATTCATTATTTAACCTTAAGTATTTTTCTTTAGTGTTTAAAATTCATTATTTTATCTAAAGTATTTAACTTTAGTAATCTAATCAACATTCATCAGTTAACTTTAAATATTTAAATTTAGAATGTAACATTCTTAGTTAACTTTAAATATTTAACTTTAGTATTCAAAATTAATTATTGAACCTTAAATATTTAACTTTATAATTTAACATTCATTATTTAACCTAAAGTATTTAATTTTATTATTGAACATTAATTATTTAACCTTAAGTATTTAACTTTAGAATTGAACATTAATTATGTAACCTTAAATATTTAACTTTAGAATTCAACATTCATTATTTAACCTTAAGTATTTAACTTTTATGTTTAAATTTTATTATTTAATCTTAAGTATTTAACTTTAGTAATCAACATTCATTAGTTTACTTTAAATATTTAACTTTAGTATTCAACATTCATTATTTAACCTTCAATATTTAACTTTAGAATTTAACATTCATTATTTAACCTTAAGTATTTAACTTTTATGTTTAAATTTCATTATTTAATCTTAAATATTTAACTTTATAATTTAACATTCATTAGTTAACTTTAAATATTTAACTTTAGTATTCAATATTAATTATATAACCTTAAATATTTAACTTTATAATTTAACATTCATTATTTAACCTTACATATTTAACTTTAGAATTTAACATTCATTAGTTAACTTTAAATATTTAACTTTATTATTCAACATTAATTATGTAACCTTAAATATTTAAATTTAGAATTTAACATTCATTAGTTGATTGATTGATTGATAATTTATTTAAGCAAATACATAGCCGAAAATATAATCGAAAGTATAAAGTATAAATATTTGCTAACGATAACATACGTTATAGAAATAAATAAAGAATAATACGAAATTAAAAAATTAAGGAAATTAAAACGTTTTACAATTACCGTAAAAATAAACGAAAAACAATCGAAAATAGAAATAAATCATATAGTAATTATAAACGAAAAATGATCAAAATAGAAATAAAATATAGCGTAAAAATAATCGAAAATAGAAATAAAATACATTATTTTGTAAGTGGTATCGAAATATTCAATTTCTACTTTAACTTTATAGAATTCTTCATCTTGTATCCTGTTTTAGTAATAAATTATTAGTTATATAATTTAATATTTAAATGTTAAATTTTAAATGTTAAATTTTAAATATATTATAAACAGAACATATTAAAAATCAAATAAACCAATACTAGAATGAAACAAACAAATAATGTAATACTTACCAAAATCTGTAATAATAGTAGGTACTTTATTAATTTATATTTTAATTGTATAATCAATTTGAAACATATATATATATATATATAAAAACAGAACAAGTTACAAATAAAATAAACCAATATACATATACAAAAACAGTTAATAACAAAACATACCAATAATATTACGAAACAAAATAATATAATACTTATCACTATAATCTGAAATAATAGAAAATTATTAATATTGTATTTTAGTAATATAATACATTTGAAACATATTTACAAAATATATATAAAACAAACATATAATACCGAACAAACAAAAGTAAAATAATACTTCACACTTTATCTGTAATAATAATGAATTATTAATTTTATATTATAGTATATTTGAAATATAGATATAAAAAATCCGAATTTTCTATAACAAAAATAAATTTATAACAAAATATAATACAGAACAAACAAAAATAAAATAATACTTCCCACTTTATCTGTAATAATAATGAATTATTAATTTTATATTATAATATATTTGAAATATATATATAAAAACCTAAATTTTCTATAACAAAAACACATTAAAAAAAAACAGAAGAGATAATGCAATAATTTAGATACAAAATGAAACATAAATCAATATAAAATTATAAATTTCTGTTAAAAAAAAGTAGTTTGTCGAAACAGATTTTGTTTATTTTATTTTTAAAAGATGAAACAGATACAGATTTTATTATATCATTATTTAATGAATTCCATATATTAACTGATCTATTATTAATTATATTTTTAATTGTATTATCATAATTATGTATTACATTTAATTGTTTACAATTACCTCTAGTTCTACAATTATTCGAAATGTTAAGAATATCAGATATATTTATATCTGTATAATTATTTGAAATTTTAAAAATTGTAGTTAGATCTATTTTTAACCTTCTAAGTTCAAGTGATTCTAATTTAAAATATACCAATCTCTCTATATATGATTTATAATTAATATTTGATGAATTTGTATATCCTACGCATCTTGTAATTAATCGTCTAGTAAATAATCTTTGCACTCTTTCAATTTGGTCTATGAGACTACGAAATTTACTAACCTTTGAAAAAGGTGACCAAATTATGGATGCATATTCTAAAATTGGTCTGCAATAAATTGTATATGCATTTAATAATGCTCTAGGGGATTTTGTAGTAATGCATCTAAAAATTGAATTCAAAGAAAAATAAGCTTTTTTACAAATATAATCAATATGTTTATTAAATAAAAGGTTATTTTCAAATATTATTCCTAAATCTTTATAAAAAGTAACGTTTTCTAATTGAATATTATTTATAAAATATTTTGATGGAGTAACCTTCCCTAAAGTCATAACTGCACATTTTGATAATGAAATATTTAATTGCCATTTATTTACCCATTGTGAAAATAAATTTAAATTATTTTGTAAAAGAAATCTTTCACTCTCAGATGCGTATGAAAAATATATTTTTGTATCATCGGCAAATAAATCAATATGAATTTTTGAAGAGAATATACTAGGAAGATCATTAATATATAATAAAAATAAAATTGGACCTAAAACCGATCCTTGTGGTACTCCAGATTTTACAATAGAACTATTTGAAAAAGAATTTTCTACCCGTGTAATTTGAGATCTATTCGATAAAAAATTATAAAACCATTTTATTATTTTATTAGATATACCGTATGATTTTAATTTAAATAGTAGTTTTTCATGAGAAACAACATCAAAAGCTTTTGCAAAATCAATATATATTATATCTACACATTTTTTATTATTCAATTCATTATACCAAAATTTTAAACATTTTGTTAATTGTAATTCTGTGGATTTTCCACTTATAAAACCATATTGATATTTTGTTAATAAATTATTAGATTTTAAATAAAAAATTAATTGTTTAGAAATAATACGTTCTAATACTCTACACATTACACATGTTATTGAAATAGGCCTATAGTTATTTGAATTTGATGGTTCACCCTTTTTAAAAATTGGTGTGATTATAGATTTTTTCCAAATTTTCGGTATATTACCCGATAATAAAGATGAATTAAAAATAATATATAAAGGCCTACATAATTCATTAGATAATAATTTTAACATAGAAGATGGTATCCCATCAGTTCCGAAAGTATGTGTAATTTGTAATCTATTTAAAAATATTTTAATTATTTCAAGATTTAAATCAATATTATCAAATTTTTGTTTAGTTAAATTATAAAATTCGGGTAAATTTCCATTATCATTTTGTTGAATTGAACTAAAATATGAATTTAACGTATTTGCTTTGTCGAGATCTGAAAATAAAATATTATTATTTGATATATCAATTAGAGGAGATACTCCAGATTTTAAATTTTGTCTTTTTTTCATAAATTTATAAAACTTTAATTTATTTTTTGAATTAATTGCATTAATCTCTCTCTTAAAATTTAAAGATTCTAATTCCTTGGATAATTTTTTTTTTGCTTCTATCCAATTATATTTATATTGTAAATTAGTTTTAGATTTTCGAAATAATTTTTTTACTTGCTTCTTCAATTTCAATATATTCTTCGGAAGTACCTGTTTTATTGTATTATTTATATTAGGAATATGTGATATAAATAATTTATTTAGAACATTATTAAAATATTCTACTTTTTGATCGATATTATAATCATTTGAATTTAGATATTCCCAATTAAATCTAGAAAGATGATATTTAATCAATTTTATATTAGCATTATTGAAATCAAAATTGTTTGATTTTAAAATCTGTTTACATGGGTATTTTTCAATATTTACATTAAATGAAACAGAATAGTGGTCACTTATATTTTTGTATAATCCGAAATAGTCTCCAATATTTATATTAGATAGTAATTGTTTTTCATTAGTAAAAAGTAAATCAATTATATTATTATTACGAGTTGGCTTATTTATTAATTGTGAAAATGAATTTTTAATAATCGAATCGAAAAGTAATGCATAACTTTTTGGGTAACTAGGAAATGTATAATCTTTCCAATTAAAATTTGGTAAATTAAAATCTCCTATAATTATAGATGAATTATAATTTTGTTGGGTTATATCAAATAATTTACATATCTGTTCATGAGATACTTCATTACAATTTGGGGGTCTATAAACACATATAATATTAAATGGAATTTTTGAATTAATTTTTAAATGTATATATTGAACATCTATGTGTGAAATAAAATTCTTACAGGACATAAACTAGATTTACAAAATATCGCAACACCTCCTCTATGAATTAATTTATCGTATCTAAATAGAGTATAATTTTTTCCACCGATTAAATATAGAGAATCTCTATCATCTACCGTTAAGAATGTTTCAACTAAACATATAATGTCATATTTATTAGATGAAAGTAAAAATTCCAAAAAATTCATTTTATTTCTAATACTACGAGCATTAGCGTAATATATATTTAAATTGTTATTTTTAATATTTTCATCTTTATTGCCGGTTAGTCATCTAGAACCTGTATTTTTATTTTTATTTTTATTAATAATGGAATTTTTATAAGTAATATATGACAATTTCCATACACTAAAATTATCTTCACCAATTGACATATTCCAGTCAATTTTATTATTTATAATATATCTTAGTTCATAGGAACTACTTCTAGAATTATAAATACATTTGATAATTTTTTTACTTTTAATTAATTTATTTTTAACTACATGGTATAATATCTGATGTCGTTCTAGTGATATTTCATCTAGAGATGTTCTAATGAATGAATTTTGTAGATCTCGTAATTTACATAATCGGTTAACATTTGATAAAATAATTTTTTTTGAGACCACATTATCTAAAATTAATTTTAATTTATTAAATGATAATTGAACTATTGATAATACACATGATTTATTAATATCTACTGTTTTACAAATAATATTTACTAAGTATTTAAAGAAATTAGTTTTATCATTATTAGGAATATTTATATTGTGAATAATTATTTCATTATTGCTATCTATATTATTTTTAATAATATTTACTGATTTTACCAAATTGTCAGTAAAGGTATCAGAATTGGTTACAGTAGAGGTTACATTAGCGGTTACATTAGCGTATGATTTTTTAACAATAATCATATCACTTATTTCAGTGATTTTTGATAGTAACATATTTAATTTTGTTTCTGTGCTATTTATTAAAGTATTAATATTACTATTATCAATAATAGTAGACGATGGTAATGAGTTATTTAAACTAGGTTGATTTATTGGTGTATTATCATTATTATTATTTATACATATATTACATTTAAATGTAAAATTTGGTGATCTAAATAACTGAATAGCATATTTTGGTGGTGATTTATTAGACCAATTTGTTTTCATTATTTTTGCTTTATATAAGCATTTATAATGGTATTTATTACCACATAAACATGATATATAATTTTCGTTATTAATTTCTAAATTATATGTAATACAATCCATTTTTAATGTAATAAATATATAGTTTTAGAAATTATATATATTTTTAACAAACTGTTTCCCTATGATTTTAAATTGAACAATTGCCGAATTCGATTTTTCTTGTTTACTAAATAAATTAGCGTTGCGATGTTTAAATTTTCTTATTTTCGAAATCGATTTTAAAACATTATCCTTTAATGTAATGACTACCTAAATATCGAATGTAATTCCGTATAATATAGAGAACAAGTTATCCGAATGTATGTCGAAATTAATTAGTTTTAAAGAAATTTAATTTTTTTTTTAATTTGTAGAAATAACGCGTTAAATTTATGCGACTTTTAATTTGGTTGCTATGCGTTGCAACTTAGTTAACCTTAAATATTTAACTTTATAATTTAACATTCATTATTTAACCTTACTTATTTAAATTTAGAATTTAACATTCATTATTTAACTTTAAATATTTAACTTTAGTATTCAAAATTAATTATTTAACCTTAAATATTTAACTTTATAATTTAACATTCATTATTTAACCTAAAGTATTTAACTTTAGTGTTTAAAATTCATTATTTTACCTAAAGTATTTAACTTTAGTAATCTAATCAACATTCATTAATTAACCTTAAGTATTTAACTTTTATGTTTAAATTTATTATTTAATCTTAAGTATTTAACTTTAGTAATCAACATTCATTAGTTTACTTTAAATATTTAACTTTAGTATTCAACATTCATTATTTAACCTTAAATATTTAACTTTAGTATTCGTCATTCATTATTTAACCTTAAATATTTAACTTTATAATTTAACATTCATTATTTAACCTTAAGTATTTATCTTTAGTATTTAAAATTCATTATTTAACTTTAAGTATTTAACTTTAAAATTTAACATTCATTATTGAACCTAAAGTATTTAACTTTATTATTTAACATTCATTATGTAACGTAAGGAATTTAACTTTAGTATTCGACATTAATTATTTAACCTTACATATTTAACTTTAGTGTTTAAAATTCATTATTTAATCTTAAGTATTTAACTTTAGTAATCAACATTCATTAGTTATCTTTAAATATTTAACTTTTGTATTCAACATTCATAATTAACCTTACATATTTAACTTTAGTATTCAACATTAATTATTTAACCTTAAATATTTAACTTTATAATTTAACATTCATTATGTAACCTAAGGAATTTAACTTTAGTATTCAACATTCATTATTTAACCTTAAATATTTAACTTTAGTGTTTAACATTCATTATTTACCCTTAAATATTTAACTTTAGAATTTAACATTCATTAGTTAACTTTAAATATTTAACTTTCGTATTCAATATTAATTATTTAACCTTAAATATTTAACTTTATAATTTAATATTCATTATTTAACCTTACATATTTAACTTTAGAATTTAACATTCATTAGTTAACCTTAAGTATTTAACTTTTATGTTTAAATTTCATTATTTAATCTTAAGTATTTAACTTTAGTAATCAACATTCATTAGTTAACTTTAAATATTTAACTTTAGTATTCGTCATTCATTATTTAACCTTAAATATTTAAATTTAGTATTCATCATTTATTTTTTAACCTTAAATATTTAACTTTTGTATGCATCATTAATTATTTAACCTTAAATATTTAACTTTAGTATTCAACATTCATTATTTAACCTAAAGAATTTAACGTTAGTATTTAACATTCATTATTTAACCTTAAATATTTAAATTTAGAATTTAACATTCATTATTTAACCTTAAGTATTTAACTTTAGAATTGAACATTCATTATTTAACCTAAAGTATTTAACTTTATTATTTAACATTCATTATGTAACGTAAGGAATTTAACTTTAGTATTCAATATTAATTATTTAACCTTAAATATTTAACTTTAGAATTCAACATTCATTATTTAACCTTAAGTATTTAACTTTAGTAATCAACATTCATTAGTTTACTTTAAATATTTAACTTTAGTATTCAACATTCATTATTTAACCTTAAATATTTAAATTTAGTATTCATCATTTATTATTTAACCTTAAATATTTAAATTTAGAATTTAACATTCATTATTTAACTTTAAATATTTAACTTTTGTATTCAACATTCATTATTTAACCATAAATATTTAACTTTAGAATTCGTCATTCATTATTTAACCTTAAATATTTAACTTTAGTATTAAATATTCATTATTTAACCTTAACAATTTAACTTTAGAATTTAACATTCATTAGTTAACCTTCAATATTTAAATTTAGAATTTAACATTCATTAGTTAACCTTAAATATTTAACTTTATAATTTAACATTCATTATTTAACCTTACTTATTTAAATTTAGAATTTAACATTCATTATTTAACTTTAAATATTTAACTTTAGTATTCAAAATTAATTATTTAACCTTAAATATTTAACTTTATAATTTAACATTCATTATTTAACCTAAAGTATTTAACTTTAGTGTTTAAAATTCATTATTTTACCTAAAGTATTTAACTTTAGTAATCTAATCAACATTCATTAATTAACCTTAAGTATTTAACTTTTATGTTTAAATTTATTATTTAATCTTAAGTATTTAACTTTAGTAATCAACATTCATTAGTTTACTTTAAATATTTAACTTTAGTATTCAACATTCATTATTTAACCTTAAATATTTAACTTTAGTATTCGTCATTCATTATTTAACCTTAAATATTTAACTTTATAATTTAACATTCATTATTTAACCTTAAGTATTTATCTTTAGTATTTAAAATTCATTATTTAACTTTAAGTATTTAACTTTAAAATTTAACATTCATTATTGAACCTAAAGTATTTAACTTTATTATTTAACATTCATTATGTAACGTAAGGAATTTAACTTTAGTATTCGACATTAATTATTTAACCTTACATATTTAACTTTAGTGTTTAAAATTCATTATTTAATCTTAAGTATTTAACTTTAGTAATCAACATTCATTAGTTATCTTTAAATATTTAACTTTTGTATTCAACATTCATAATTAACCTTACATATTTAACTTTAGTATTCAACATTAATTATTTAACCTTAAATATTTAAATTTATAATTTAACATTCATTATTTAACTTTAAATATTTAACTTTTGTATTCAACATTCATTATTTAACCATAAATATTTAACTTTAGAATTCGTCATTCATTATTTAACCTTAAATATTTAACTTTAGTATTAAATATTCATTATTTAACCTTAAAAATTTAACTTTAGAATTTAACATTCATTAGTTAACCTTCAATATTTAAATTTAGAATTTAACATTCATTAGTTAACCTTAAATATTTAACTTTATAATTTAACATTCATTATTTAACCTTACTTATTTAAATTTAGAATTTAACATTCATTAGTTAACTTTAAATATTTAACTTTAGTATTCAAAATTAATTATTTAACCTTAAATATTTAACTTTATAATTTAACATTCATTATTTAACCTAAAGTATTTAACTTTAGTGTTTAAAATTCATTATTTTACCTAAAGTATTTAACTTTAGTAATCTAATCAACATTCATTATTTAACCTTAAGTATTTAACTTTTATGTTTAAATTTCATTATTTAATCTTAAGTATTTAACTTTAGTAATCAACATTCATTAGTTTACTTTAAATAATTAACTTTAGTATTCAACATTCATTATTTAACCTTAAATATTTAACTTTGGTATTCGTCATTCATTATTTAACCTTAACTATTTAACTTTATAATTTAACATTCATTATTTAACCTTAAGTATTTATCTTTAGTATTTAAAATTCATTATTTAACTTTAAGTATTTAACTTTAAAATTTAACATTCATTATTTAACCTAAAGTATTTAACTTTATTATTTAACATTCATTATGTAACGTAAGGAATTTAACTTTAGTATTCAACATTAATTATTTAACCTTAAGTATTTAACTTTAGTAATCAACATTCATTAGTTATCTTTAAATATGTAACTTTTCTATTCAACATTCATAATTAACCTTACATATTTAACTTTAGTGTTCAACATTAATTATTTAACCTTAAATATTTAACTTTATAATTTAACATTCATTATGTAACCTAAGGAATTTAACTTTAGTATTCAACATTAATTATTAAACCTTAAATATGTAACTTTAGTATTCAACATTCATTATTTAACCTTACATATTTAACTTTAGTGTTTAACATTCATTATTTACCCTTAAATATTTAACTTTAGAATTTAACATTCATTAGTTAACTTTAAATATTTAACTTTAGTATTCAATATTAATTATTTAACCTTAAATATTTAACTTTAAAATTTAACATTCATTATTTAACCTTAAGTATTTAACTTTTATGTTTAAATTTCATTAGTTTACTTTAAATATTTAACTTTATAATTTAAAATTCATTATTTAATCTTAAGTATTTAACTTTAGTAATCAACATTCATTATTTAACTTTAAGTATTTAACTTTAAAATTTAACATTCATTATTTAACCTAAATTATTTAACTTTATAATTTAACATTCATTATGTAACCTAAGGAATTTAACTTTAGTATTCAACATTAATTATTAAACCTTAAATATGTAACTTTAGTATTCAACATTAATTATTTAACCTTGAATATTTAACTTTAGTGTTTAACATTCATTATTTACCCTTAAATATTTAACTTTAGAATTTAACATTCATTAGTTAACTTTAAATATTTAACTTTAGTATTCAATATTAATTATTTAACCTTACATATTTAACTTTATAATTTAATATTCATTATTTAACCTTACATATTTAAGTTTAGAATTTAACATTCATTAGTTAACTTTAAATATTTAACTTTAGTATTCAATATTAATTATTTAACCTTAAATATTTAACTTTATAATTTAATATTCATTATTTAACCTTACATATTTAACATTAGAATTTAACATTCATTAGTTAACCTTAAATATTTAACTTTAGAATTTAACATTCATTATTTAACCTTAAGTATTTAACTTTTATGTTTAAATTTCATTAGTTTACTTTAAATATTTAACTTTATAATTTAACATTCATTATTTAACCTTAAGTATTTATCTTTAGTATTTAAAATTCATTATTTAACTTTAAGTATTTAACTTTAAAATTTAACATTCATTATTCAACCTAAAGTATTTAACTTTATTATTTAACATTCATTATGTAACGTAAGGAATTTAACTTTAGTATTCAACATTATTTATTTAACCTTAAATATTTAACTTTAGTGTTTAAAATTCATTATTTAATCTTAAGTATTTAACTTTAGTAATCAACATTCATTAGTTAACTTTAAATATTTAACTTTAGTATTCGTCATTCATTATTTAACCTTAAATATTTAAATTTAGTATTCATCATTTATTTTTTAACCTTAAATATTTAACTTTTGTATGCATCATTAATTATTTAACCTTAAATATTTAACTTTAGTATTCAACATTCATTATTTAACCTAAAGAATTTAACGTTAGTATTTAACATTCATTATTTAACCTTAAATATTTAAATTTAGAATTTAACATTCATTATTTAACCTTAAGTATTTAACTTTAGAATTGAACATTCATTATTTAACCTAAAGTATTTAACTTTATTATTTAACATTCATTATGTAACGTAAGGAATTTAACTTTAGTATTCAATATTAATTATTTAACCTTAAATATTTAACTTTAGAATTCAACATTCATTATTTAACCTTAAGTATTTAACTTTAGTAATCAACATTCATTAGTTTACTTTAAATATTTAACTTTAGTATTCAACATTCATTATTTAACCTTAAATATTTAAATTTAGAATTTAACATTCATTATTTAACTTTAAATATTTAACTTTTGTATTCAACATTCATTATTTAACCATAAATATTTAACTTTAGAATTCGTCATTCATTATTTAACCTTAAATATTTAACTTTAGTATTAAATATTCATTATTTAACCTTAAAAATTTAACTTTAGAATTTAACATTCATTAGTTAACCTTCAATATTTAAATTTAGAATTTAACATTCATTAGTTAACCTTAAATATTTAACTTTATAATTTAACATTCATTATTTAACCTTACTTATTTAAATTTAGAATTTAACATTCATTAGTTAACTTTAAATATTTAACTTTAGTATTCAAAATTAATTATTTAACCTTAAATATTTAACTTTATAATTTAACATTCATTATTTAACCTAAAGTATTTAACTTTAGTGTTTAAAATTCATTATTTTACCTAAAGTATTTAACTTTAGTAATCTAATCAACATTCATTATTTAACCTTAAGTATTTAACTTTTATGTTTAAATTTCATTATTTAATCTTAAGTATTTAACTTTAGTAATCAACATTCATTAGTTTACTTTAAATAATTAACTTTAGTATTCAACATTCATTATTTAACCTTAAATATTTAACTTTGGTATTCGTCATTCATTATTTAACCTTAACTATTTAACTTTATAATTTAACATTCATTATTTAACCTTAAGTATTTATCTTTAGTATTTAAAATTCATTATTTAACTTTAAGTATTTAACTTTAAAATTTAACATTCATTATTTAACCTAAAGTATTTAACTTTATTATTTAACATTCATTATATAACGTAAGGAATTTAACTTTAGTATTCAACATTAATTATTTAACCTTAAGTATTTAACTTTAGTAATCAACATTCATTAGTTATCTTTAAATATGTAACTTTTCTATTCAACATTCATAATTAACCTTACATATTTAACTTTAGTGTTCAACATTAATTATTTAACCTTAAATATTTAACTTTATAATTTAACATTCATTATGTAACCTAAGGAATTTAACTTTAGTATTCAACATTAATTATTAAACCTTAAATATGTAACTTTAGTATTTAACATTCATTATTTAACCTTAAATATTTAACTTTAGTGTTTAACATTCATTATTTACCCTTAAATATTTAACTTTAGAATTTAACATTCATTAGGTAACTTTAAATATTTAACTTTAGTATTCAATATTAATTATTTAACCTTAAATATTTAACTTTAAAATTTAACATTCATTATTTAACCTTAAGTATTTAACTTTTATGTTTAAATTTCATTAGTTTACTTTAAATATTTAACTTTATAATTTAACATTCATTATTTAACCTAAAGTATTTAACTTTATAATTTAACATTCATTATGTAACCTAAGGAATTTAACTTTAGTATTCAACATTCATTATTAAACCTTAAATATGTAACTTTAGTATTCAACATTAATTATTTAACCTTGAATATTTAACTTTAGTGTTTAACATTCATTATTTACCCTTAAATATTTAACTTTAGAATTTAACATTCATTAGTTAACTTTAAATATTTAACTTTAGTATTCAATATTAATTATTTAACCTTAAATATTTAACTTTATAATTTAATATTCATTATTTAAACTTACATATTTAAGTTTAGAATTTAACATTCATTAGTTAACTTTAAATATTTAACTTTAGTATTCAATATTAATTATTTAACCTTAAATATTTAACTTTATAATTTAATATTCATTATTTAACCTTACATATTTAACTTTAGAATTTAACATTCATTAGTTAACCTTAAATATTTAACTTTAGAATTTAACATTCATTATTTAACCTTAAGTATTTAACTTTTATGTTTAAATTTCATTAGTTTACTTTAAATATTTAACTTTATAATTTAACATTCATTATTTAACCTTAAGTATTTATCTTTAGTATTTAAAATTCATTATTTAACTTTAAGTATTTAACTTTAAAATTTAACATTCATTATTTAACCTAAAGTATTTAACTTTATTATTTAACATTCATTATGTAACGTAAGGAATTTAACTTTAGTATTCAACATTATTTATTTAACCTTAAATATTTAACTTTAGTGTTTAAAATTCATTATTTAATCTTAAGTATTTAACTTTAGTAATCAACATTCATTAGTTATCTTTAAATATTTAACTTTTGTATTCAACATTCATAATTAACCTTACATATTTAACTTTAGTGTTCAACATTAATTATTTAACCTTAAATATTTAACTTTATAATTTAACATTCATTACGTAACCTAAGGAATTTAACTTTAGTATTCAACATTAATTATTAAACCTTAAATATGTAACTTTAGTATTCAACATTCATTATTTAACCTTAAATATTTAACTTTAGTGTTTAACATAAATTATTTACCCTTAAATATTTAACTTTAGAATTTAACATTCATTAGTTAACTTTAAATATTTAACTTTAGTATTCAATATTAATTATTTAACCTTAAATATTTAACTTTATAATTTAATATTCATTATTTAACCTTACATATTTAACTTTAGAATTTAACAATAATTATTTAACCTAAAGTATTTAACTTTATAATTTAACATTCATTATGTAACCTAAGGAATTTAACTTTAGTATTCAACATTAATTATTAAACCTTAAATATGTAACTTTAGTATTCAACATTCATTATTTAACCTTAAATATTTAACTTTATAATTTAATATTCATTATTTAACCTTACATATTTAACTTTAGAATTTAACATTCATTAGTTAACTTTAAATATTTAACTTTAGTATTCGTCATTCATTATTTAACCTTAAATATTTAACTTTATAATTTAACATTCATTATTTAACCTAAAGTATTTAACTTTATTATTGAACAATAATTATTTAACCTTAAATATTTAACTTTAGAATTTAACATTCATTATTTAACCTTAAGTATTTAACTTTTATGTTTAAATTTCATTAGTTTACTTTAAATATTTAACTTTATAATTTAAAATTCATTATTTAATCTTAAGTATTTAACTTTAGTAACCAACATTCATTAGTTAACTTTAAATACTTAACATTATAATTTAACATTCATTATGTAACCTAAGGAATTTAACTTTAGTATTCAACATTAATTATTAAACCTTAAATATGTAACTTTAGTATTCAACATTAATTATTTAACCTTAAATATTTAACTTTAGTGTTTAACATTCATTATTTACCCTTAAATATTTAACTCTAGAATTTAACATTCATTAGTTAACTTTAAATATTTAACTTTAGTATTCAATATTAATTATTTAACCTTAAATATTTAACTTTATAATTTAATATTCATTATTTAACCTTGCATATTTAACTTTAGAATTTAACAATAATTATGTAACCTTAAATATTTAACTTTAGAATTTAACATTCATTATTTAACCTTAAGTATTTATCTTTAGTATTTAAAATTCATTATTTAACTTTAAGTATTTAACTTTAGAATTTAACATTCATTATTTAACCTAAAGTATTTAACTTTATTATTTAACATTCATTGTGTAACGTAAGGAATTTAACTTTAGTATTCAACATTAATTATGTAACCTTAAATATTTAAATTTAGTATTCATCATTTATTAGTTAACCTTAAATATTTAACTTTTGTATGCATCATTAATTATTTAACCTTAAATATTTAACTCTATAATTTAACATTCATTATTTAACCTTAAGTATTTATCTTTTATGTTTAAATTTCATTAGTTTACTTTAAATATTTAACTTTAGTATTCAACATTCATTAGTTAACTTTAAATATTTAACTTTAGTATTCAATATTAATTATTTAACCTTAAATATTTAACTTTATAATTTAACATTCATTATTTAATCTTACATATTTAACTTTAGAATTTAACATTCATTAGTTAACTTTAAATATTTAACTTTATTATTCAACATTAATTATGTAACCTTAAATATTTAAATTTAGAATTTAACATTCATTAGTTAACCTTAAATATTTAACTTTATAATTTAACATTCATTATTTAACCTTACTTATTTAACTTTAGTAATCAACATTCATTATTTAACTTTAAGTATTTAACTTTAAAATTTAACATTCATTATTTAACCTAAAGTATTTAACTTTATAATTTAACATTCATTATGTAACCTAAGGAATTTAACTTTAGTATTCAACATTAATTATTAAACCTTAAATATGTAACTTTAGTATTCAACATTAATTATTTAACCTTAAATATTTAACTTTATAATTTAATATTCATTATTTAACCTTACATATTTAAGTTTAGAATTTAACATTCATTAGTTAACTTTAAATATTTAACTTTAGTATTCAATATTCATTATTTAACCTTAAATATTTAACTTTATAATTTAATATTCATTATTTAACCTTACATATTTAACTTTAGAATTTAACATTCATTAGTTAACTTTAAATATTTAACTTTAGTATTCGTCATTCATTATTTAACCTTAAATATTTAACTTTATAATTTAACATTCATTATTTAACCTAAAGTATTTAACTTTATTATTGAACAATAATTATTTAACCTTAAATATTTAACTTTAGAATTTAACATTCATTATTTAACCTTAAGTATTTAACTTTTATGTTTAAATTTCATTAGTTTACTTTAAATATTTAACTTTATAATTTAAAATTCATTATTTAATCTTAAGTATTTAACTTTAGTAACCAACATTCATTAGTTAACTTTAAATACTTAACATTATAATTTAACATTCATTATGTAACCTAAGGAATTTAACTTTAGTATTTAACATTAATTATTAAACCTTAAATATGTAACTTTAGTATTCAACATTAATTATTTAACCTTAAATATTTAACTTTAGTGTTTAACATTCATTATTTACCCTTAAATATTTAACTCTAGAATTTAACATTCATTAGTTAACTTTAAATATTTAACTTTAGTATTCAATATTAATTATTTAACCTTAAATATTTAACTTTATAATTTAATATTCATTATTTAACCTTGCATATTTAACTTTAGAATTTAACAATAATTATGTAACCTTAAATATTTAACTTTAGAATTTAACATTCATTATTTAACCTTAAGTATTTATCTTTAGTATTTAAAATTCATTATTTAACTTTAAGTATTTAACTTTAGAATTTAACATTCATTATTTAACCTAAAGTATTTAACTTTATTATTTAACATTCATTGTGTAACGTAAGGAATTTAACTTTAGTATTCAACATTAATTATGTAACCTTAAATATTTAAATTTAGTATTCATCATTTATTAGTTAACCTTAAATATTTAACTTTTGTATGCATCATTAATTATTTAACCTTAAATATTTAACTCTATAATTTAACATTCATTATTTAACCTTAAGTATTTATCTTTTATGTTTAAATTTCATTAGTTTACTTTAAATATTTAACTTTAGTATTCAACATTCATTAGTTAACTTTAAATATTTAACTTTAGTATTCAATATTAATTATTTAACCTTAAATATTTAACTTTATAATTTAACATTCATTATTTAATCTTACATATTTAACTTTAGAATTTAACATTCATTAGTTAACTTTAAATATTTAACTTTATTATTCAACATTAATTATGTAACCTTAAATATTTAAATTTAGAATTTAACATTCATTAGTTAACCTTAAATATTTAACTTTATAATTTAACATTCATTATTTAACCTTACTTATTTAACTTTAGTAATCAACATTCATTATTTAACTTTAAGTATTTAACTTTAAAATTTAACATTCATTATTTAACCTAAAGTATTTAACTTTATAATTTAACATTCATTATGTAACCTAAGGAATTTAACTTTAGTATTCAACATTAATTATTAAACCTTAAATATGTAACTTTAGTATTCAACATTAATTATTTAACCTTAAATATTTAACTTTATAATTTAATATTCATTATTTAACCTTACATATTTAAGTTTAGAATTTAACATTCATTAGTTAACTTTAAATATTTAACTTTAGTATTCAATATTAATTATTTAACCTTAAATATTTAACTTTATAATTTAATATTCATTAGTTAACCTTAAATATTTAACTTTAGAATTTAACATTCATTATTTAACCTTAAGTATTTAACTTTTATGTTTAAATTTCATTATTTAACTTTAAGTATTTAACTTTAAAATTTATCATTCATTATTTAACCTAAAGTATTTAACTTTATTATTTAACATTCATTATGTAACGTAAGTTATTTAACTTTAGTATTCAACATTATTTATTTAACCTTAAATATTTAACTTTAGTTTTTAAAATTCATTATTTAATCTTAAGTATTTAACTTTAGTAATCAACATTCATTAGTTATCTTTAAATATTTAACTTTTGTATTCAACATTCATAATTAACCTTACATATTTAACTTTAGTGTTCAACATTAATTATTTAACCTTAAATATTTAACTTTATAATTTAACATTCATTATGTAACCTAAGGAATTTAACTTTAGTATTCAACATTAATTATTAAACCTTAAATATGTAACTTTAGTATTCAACATTCATTATTTAACCTTAAATATTTAACTTTAGTGTTTAACATTCATTATTTACCCTTAAATATTTAACTTTAGATTTTAACATTCATTAGTTAACTTTAAATATTTAACTTTAGTATTCAATATTAATTATTTAACCTTAAATATTTAACTTTATAATTTAATATTCATTATTTAACCTTACATATTTAACTTTAGAATTTAACAATAATTATTTAACCTAAAGTATTTAACTTTATAATTTAACATTCATTATGTAACCTAAGGAATTTAACTTTAGTATTCAACATTAATTATTAAACCTTAAATATGTAACTTTAGTATTCAACATTCATTATTTAACCTTAAATATTTAACTTTATAATTTAATATTCATTATTTAACCTTACATATTTAACTTTAGAATTTAACATTCATTAGTTAACTTTAAATATTTAACTTTAGTATATGTCATTCATTATTTAACCTTAAATATTTAACTTTATAATTTAACATTCATTATTTAACCTAAAGTATTTAACTTTATTATTGAACAATAATTATTTAACCTTAAATATTTAACTTTAGAATTTAACATTCATTATTTAACCTTACATATTTAACTTTAGAATTTAACAATAATTATTTAACCTTAAATATTTAACTTTAGAATTTAACATTCATTATTTAATCTTAAGTATTTAACTTTAGTAATCAACATTCATTAGTTAACTTTAAATACTTAACTTTATAATTTAACATTCATTATGTAACCTAAGGAATTTAACTTTAGTATTCAACATTAATTATTAAACCTTAAATATGTAACTTTAGTATTCAACATTCATTATTTAACCTTAAATATTTAACTTTAGTGTTTAACATTCATTATTTACCCTTAAATATTTAACTCTAGAATTTAACATTCATTAGTTAACTTTAAATATTTAACTTTAGTATTCAATATTAATTATTTAACCTTAAATATTTAACTTTATAATTTAATATTCATTATTTAACCTTACATATTTAACTTTAGAATTTAACAATAATTATTTAACCTTAAATATTTAACTCTAGAATTTAACATTCATTATTTAACCTTAAGTATTTATCTTTAGTATTTAAAATTCATTATTTAACTTTAAGTATTTAACTTTAGAATTTAACATTCATTATTTAACCTAAAGTATTTAACTTTATTATTTAACATTCATTGTGTAACGTAAGGAATTTAACTTTAGTATTCAACATTAATTATGTAACCTTAAATATTTAAATTTAGTATTCATCATTTATTAGTTAACCTTAAATATTACTTTTGTATGCATCATTAATTATTTAACCTAAAGTATTTAACTTTATTATTTAACATTCATTATGTAAAGTAAGGAATTTAACTTTAGTATTCAACATTAATTATTTAACCTTAAATATTTAACTCTATAATTTAACATTCATTATTTAATCTTAATTATTTAACTTTAGTGTTTAAAATTCATTATTTAATCTTAAGTATTTAACTTTAGTAATCAACATTCATTAGTTAACTTTAAATACTTAACTTTTGTATTCAACATTAATTATTTAACCTTAAATATTTAACTCTATAATTTAACATTCATTATTTAACCTTAAGTAGTTATCTTTTATGTTTAAATTTCATTAGTTTACTTTAAATATTTAACTTTAGTATTCAACATTCATTATTTAACCTTAAATATTTAACTTTAGTGTTCAACATTCATTATTTACCCTTAAATATTTAATTTTAGAATTTAACATTCATTATTTAACCTTAAATATTTAACTTTAGTATTCATCATTAATTATTTAACCTTAAATATTTAACTTTAGTATTCATCATTAATTATGTAACCTTAAGTATTTAACTTTTATGTTTAAATTTCATTATTTAATCTTAAATATTTAACTTTATAATTTAACATTCATTAGTTAACTTTAAATATTTAACTTTAGTATTCAATATTAATTATTTAACCTTAAATATTTAACTTTATAATTTAACATTCATTATTTAATCTTACATATTTAACTTTAGAATTTAACATTCATTAGTTAACTTTAAATATTTAACTTTATTATTCAACATTAATTATGTAACCTTAAATATATAAATTTAGAATTTAACATTCATTAGTTAATCTTAAATATTTAACTTTATAATTTAACATTCATTATTTAACCTTACTTATTTAACTTTAGAATGTAACATTCATTATTTAACCTAAAGTATTTAACTTTATTATTTAACATTCATTATGTAACGTAAGGAATTTAACTTTAGTATTCAACATTAATTATGTAACCTTAAATATTTAAATGTAGTATTCATCATTTATTAGTTAACCTTAAATATTTAACTTTTGTATGCATCATTAATTATTTAACCTAAAGTATTTAACTTTATTATTTAACATTCATTATGTAAAGTAAGGAATTTAACTTTAGTATTCAACATTAATTATTTAACCTTAAATATTTAACTCTATAATTTAACATTCATTATTTAACCTTACGTATTTATCTTTTATGTTTAAATTTCATTTGTTTACTTTAAATATTTAAATTTAGTATTCATCATTCATTATTTAACCTTAAATATTTAACTTTATAATTTAAAATTCATTATTTAATCTTAATTATTTAACTTTAGTGTTTAAAATAAATTATTTAATCTTAAGTATTTAACTTTAGTAATCAACATTCATTAGTTAACTTTAAATACTTAACTTTAGTATTCATCATTAATTATTTAACCTTACATATTTAACTTTATAATTTAACATTCATTATTTAACCTAAAGTATTTAACTTTATTATTGAATATTCATTAGTTAACTTTTAATGTTTAACTATAGTATTACACATTCATTATGTAACCTTAAATATTTAACTTTAATATTCAACATTCATTATGTAACCTTAAATATTAACTTTAGAATTTAACATTCATTAGTTAACTTTGAATATTTAACTGTAGTATTCAAAATTAATTATTTAACCTTAAATATTTAAATTTATAATTTAACATTCATTATTTAACCTAAAGTATTTAACTTTATTATTTAACATTCATTATTTAACTTTAAGTATTTAACTTTTATGTTTAAATTTCATTATTTAATCTTAAGTATTTAACTTTAGTAATCAACATTCATTATTTAACCTTAAATATTTAAATTTAGTATTCATCATTTATTATTTAACCTTAAATATTTAACTTTTGTATGCATCATTAATTATTTAACCTTAAATATTCAACTTTAGTATTCAACATTCATTATTTAACCTAAAGAATTTAACTTTAGTATTTAACATTCATTATTTAACCTTAAATATTTAAATTTAGAATTTAACATTCATTATTTAACCTTAAGTATTTAACTTTAGAATTTAACATTCATTATTTAACCTTAAATATTTAACTTTATAATTTAACATTCATTATTTAACCTTAAATATTTAACTTTATAATTTAAAATTCATTATTTAATCTTAAGTATTTAACTTTAGTAATCAACATTCATTAGTTAACTTTAAATACTTAACTTTTGTATTCAACATTCATAATTAACCTTACATATTTAACTTTAGTATTCAACATTAATTATTTAACCTTAAATATTTAACTTTATAATTTAACATTCATTATGTAACCTAATGAATTTAACTTTAGTATTCAACATTCATTATTTAACCTTAAATATTTAACTTTAGTGTTCAACATTCATTATTTACCCTTAAATATTTAATTTTAGAATTTAACATTCATTATTTAACCTTAAATATTTAACTTTAGTATTCATCATTAATTATTTAACCTTAAATATTTAACTTTAGTATTCATCATTAATTATTTAACCTTACATATTTAACTTTGTAATTTAACATTCATTATTTAACCTTAAATATTTAACTTTAGTATTAAACATTCATTATTTAACCTAAAGTATTTAACTTTATTATTGAATATTCATTAGTTAACTTTTAATGTTTAACTATAGTATTAAACATTCATTATGTAACCTTAAATATTTAACTTTAATATTCAACATTCATTATGTTACCTTCAATATTACTATCACAACTATTACTTACAGTGATACTGATTACTCTAACTGGAAAAAAACATATAATAGCAACAAACAATCTAAATCTAATAACAGCAACAAACATACGCCTGATCAAGTATCTAAATGACTAGAAAATAAACATATTACTGTATTCTATACCAATGCACAGAGTATATGTAACAAGCTTCCCTCATTAATTTATATTCTATCTACTAACACTTATGATATTATTATTATTAATGAAACGTGGTTAAATGACTCTTACACAAACGCCATGCTATGTTTTAACACATCTAATTATACTATATACAGAAAGGATAGATTATCTACTCGTGGTGGTGGGATATTAATTTTTGTTAAATGCTATTTAAACTCTTATGCTCTAACTATACATAATCCACATAATATTGAACTCCTAGCTATAACATTATACAACTATACTATATTTCTGTTTACAGGCCACCCAATATGTCTTATGATATAACATGGGAGCTATGTAAAATACTGTCTAAATATACTGAACTCTCTAATACATTTATTCTAATAGGGGATTTGAATGTCCCTGGTATTAACTGGTATGGTGATTCTCCCATACCTAGTAACCCACTTGACAAAATATTCACGGATTTTGTTATATCTACCTCTCTAACCCAGTTTGTAACTAACAATACTAGAAAATATAATATCCTTGATCTGGTCTTATCTAATGATGACTGTATATTTAACCTCAGTATAGATACTCCTTTTAGCTACAATACTTCTACTAGTGATCATTTATCTATAACTGCTAATATTTTCAATACAAATGTTATTACAATGAAATCTAAGACTAATAGTAACTGTAATTTTAATTACTCACTATGTAATTTAAATATTGTTAAGCAAACTCTGAATAATTTAAGTTGGTCTAGTAATCTTAAGGTTGAAGATTCTACTGATGTATTACTAACAACATTTATTGAAATTGTAAAGACATTAATCAATGATAATTCCCCCCTATCAACTATATAGTCATTTAAATTTCCTAATTTCATCAAAAAACTTGATTCGAAATGTAAGAAATTATATAAAAATAAACATAAACCAAATATTAAAGCTAAATGGAGACTATATCAAATAAAGTTATCTGAAACCATATCGGATTACATCTATAACATTGAAGCTAGAGCACTATCTAACAATAACCTTAAATCATTTTATTCTTATGTTAATAGACAAATATCTACGCGTAGCAATATGCCTCCTCTAATGTCAAATAATAATACATTGTTAACCCTAGATCGAGATAAAGCTGAATGCTTATCTAAACAGTTTAAATCTGTATTTACTAAGGACAGCTATACATTTATTAGTAATTCATCCATAGTTTCTAATAATGTATTTAACACCTTCCCTATAAGCCCCGAGACTGTAAGAAAATATCTATGCCTCATGCCCAATAAGTATAGTATACCACCAGACGGACTACCAAAGGGTATCCTAAAATCTTTATCATATGAGCTATGTATTCCTCTTTCCTTAATATTCAATCATTCACTAACTAAATAATACTGCCCAAATATGTGGAAACAGAGTATAATTACTCCCATATTTAAAAAAGGTGATACATCCTTACCATCGAACTATAGACCTATAAGTATTCTACCCTCCACATTAATTCTTTTGAAAAGATTCTTTGTAGATACTTGGTTCACTTTCTCAGAGAAAACGGCTACATATCACAATGCCAATATGGATTTCTATCGGGAAAATCAACCACTCTGCAGTTGATCCAATACTATAGGAATCTAGCCCGAGTCATGGACAACAACTATACTTTGCATACTACATACATCGACTTCGCAAAGGCATTCGACACAGTATCACATGCTAAGCTATTATCTAAGATTGAAGCTCTAGGAATAACTGGTAATGTACTACACTGGATACAATCATATCTTCATAATAGACACCAGTGTGTTAAGGTTGGTATGAATGTATCTGATAATATTATGGCAACATCAGGGGTTCCGCAAGGTTCTTGTCTAGGACCAATTTTATTTATAATCTACATAAATGACCTTCCCAATATATTCTCACCTCAGATCATATGTACCCTTTTTGCTGACGATGCCAAACTTTCTCTTATCCATAAATATAAATTTGAAATGGACTATATGCATAATGCACTAACCAAATTAAATGATTGGTCAAAATTATCAGGTCTTAATTTAGCAATCCATAAATGCTCAATAATGTCTAGTAAGGGTAATGAAATATCCTCATACTCGATTAACGGTGTTCAATTAAACTATTCTAATACGTACACCGATCTAGGTGTAATTATCAACCATAATCTATCTTTTAATGATCATATTGATAATATTATCCGTAAAGCATACAGAATGATTAATATAATCTTTCAAGTATTTAGATGTAACAAACATGTACCATTGACACTAGCATATATGAGTTATGTAAGACCTGTCCTTGAATACGCATCCAGTCTCTGGAACCCATCCATTCCTTTCAGAACAAATGGTAATTCCACCAAACTCGAATTGGTTCAGAGACTATTTACTCGTAAGTTTTTCTTTAGGTGCAATTTAGGTTCATTAGAATACCCTGATAGATTACTATTTTTAAAGCTAAAATCACTTTCTTCCCGTAGGCATGTTGCTGATATGGTGCTAACTTACAAAATAGTCAATGGTCTCGTTGATGTGGATGTAGATGATTTCTTGTGGACCTACACATATCATCTTAGAGGGCCTTCGGTGAAAATTAAAATAGATATCTCCAAGAATAATCGATCACACAACTTCTTCAGCAATCGGGTCTCGGCTACATGGAACAATCTGCCTGCTCATCTAACCGTAATGACGTCTCTTCCATTATTTAAATCGGGTGTTTCTGCGATACTGTCTGGTAGTTGATGAACATGTTCATCCTACCTTGTACATTTATTTATATATTTTTATTTATTACCTTATTTACTGTTTGTCCTCGTGTGTTATGTTAGGTCAGTGGGGTTGTGACGGGTGTCGGGGAGTAAGGATGCCAGCGTGGAATCTACTGGTCAAATTTTCCTCCCCACGGTATAGGAAATGATTCACCCTTTCCTAAAAGCTGAGATCTGTCGCGGCCTTGTTGGCATATCATTAGCATATACGAGCTAAGAAATGGCATATGTAAGTCAATAATGTTAACACTATTATTTTATTTCGTATTATTATTTTTATCTCCTGTTTTATGTCATATTGAATATCTATTTTCTATATTCAATAAATTATATTATTATATTATTATTATTATATTAACTTTAGAATTTAACATTCATTAGTTAACTTTGAATATTTAACTTTAGTGTTCAAAATTAATTATTTAACCTTAAATATTTAAATTTATAATTTAACATTCATTATTTAACCTAAAGTATTTAACTTTATTATTGAACATTCATTATTTAACCTTAAATATTTAACTATAGTATTAAACATTCATTATTTAACCTTCAATATTTAACTTTATAATTTAACATTCATTATTTAATCTAAAGTATTTAACTTTATTATTTAACATTCATTATTTAACTTTAAGTATTTAACTTTTATGTTTAAATTTCATTATTTAATCTTAAATATTTAACTTTAGTAATCAACATTTATTAGTTAACTTTAAATATTTAACTTTAGTATTCAACATTAATTATTTAACCTTACATATTTAACTTTAGTATTCAACATTCATTATTTAACCTTAAATATTTAACTTTAGAATTCGTCATTCATTATTTAACCTTAAATATTTAACTTTAGTATTAAATATTCATTATTTAACCTTAAAAATGTAACTTTAGAATTTAACATTCATTAGTTAACTTTGAATATTTAACTTTAGTGTTCAAAATTAATTATTTAACCTTAAATATTTAAATTTATAATTTAACATTCATTATTTAACCTTAAATATTTAACTTTGGAATTTAACATTCATTATTTAACTTTAAGTATTTAACTTTTATGTTTAAATTTCATTATTTAATCTTAAGTATTTAACTTTAGTAATCAACATTCAATAGTTAACCTTAAATATTTAAATTTAGTATTCATCATTTATTATTTAACCTTAAATATTTAACTTTTGTATGCATCATTAATTATTTAACCTAAAGTATTTAACTTTATTATTTAACATTCATTATGTAAAGTAAGGAATTTAACTTTAGTATTCAACATTAATTATTTAACCTTAAATATTTAACTCTATAATTTAACATTCATTATTTAACCTTAAGTATTTATCTTTTATGTTTAAATTTCATTAGTTTACTTTAAATATTTAACTTTAGTATTCAACATTCATTATTTAACCTTAAATATTTAACTTTAGTGTTCAACATTCATTATTTACCCTTAAATATTTAATTTTAGAATTTATCATTCATTATTTAACCTTAAATATTTAACTTTAGTATTCATCATTAATTATTTAACCTTACATATTTAACTTTATAATTTAACATTCATTATTTAACCTTCAATATTTAACTTTAGTATTAAACATTCATTATTTAACCTAAAGTATTGAACTTTATTATTGAATATTCATTAGTTAACTTTTAATGTTAACTATAGTATTAAACATTCATTATGTAACCTTGAATATTTAACTTTAATATTCAACATTCATTATTTACCCTTAAATATTTAATTTTAGAATTTAACATTCATTATTTAACCTTAAATATGTAACTTTAGTATTCATCATTCATTAGTTAACTTTGAATATTTAACTTTAGTGTTCAAAATTAATTATTTAACCTTAAATATTTAAATTTATAATTTAACATTCATTATTTAACCTAAAGTATTTAACTTTATTATTTAACATTCATTATTTAACTTTAAGTATTTAACTTTTATGTTTAAATTTCATTATTTAATCTTAAGTATTTAACTTTAGTAATCAACATTCATTATTTAACCTTAAATATTTAACTTTATAATTTAACATTCATTATTTAACCTAAAGTATTTAACTTTATTATTGAACATTCATTATTTAACCTTAAATATTTAACTATAGTATTAAACATTCATTATTTAACCTTCAATATTTAACTTTATAATTTAACATTCATTATTTAATCTAAAGTATTTAACTTTATTATTTAACATTCATTATTTAACTTTAAGTATTTAACTTTTATGTTTAAATTTCATTATTTAATCTTATTTATTTAACTTTAGTAATCAACATTTATTAGTTAACTTTAAATATTTAACTTTAGTATTCAACATTAATTATTTAACCTTACATATTTAACTTTAGTGTTCAAAATTAATTATTTAACCTTAAATATTTAAATTTATAATTTAACATTCATTATTTAACCTTAAATATTTAACTTTGGAATTTAACATTCAATATTTAACTTTAAGTATTTAACTTTTATGTTTAAATTTCATTATTTAATCTTAAGTATTTAACTTTAGTAATCAACATTCAATAGTTAACTTTAAATATTTAACTTTAGTATTCAAAATTAATTATTTAACCTTAAATATTTAACTTTATAATTAAATATTCATTATTTAACCTAAAGTATTTAACTTTAGTATTCAACATTCATTATTTAACCTTAAATATTTAAATTTAGTATTCATCATTTATTATTTAACCTTAAATATTTAACTTTTGTATGCATCATTAATTATTTAACCTAAAGTATTTAACTTTATTATTTAACATTCATTTGTAAAGTAAGTAATTTAACTTTAGTATTCAACATTAATTATTTAACCTTAAATATTTAACTCTATAATTTAACATTCATTATTTAACCTTAAGTATTTATCTTTTATGTTTAAATTTCATTAGTTTACTTTAAATATTTAAATTTAGTATTCATCATTCATTATTTAACCTTAAATATTTAACTTTATAATTTAAAATTCATTATTTAATCTTAATTATTTAACTTTAGTGTTTAAAATTCATTATTTAATCTTAAGTATTTAACTTTAGTAATCAACATTCATTAGTTAACTTTAAATACCTAACTTTTGTATTCAACATTCATAATTAACCTTACATATTTAACTTTAGTATTAACATTTCTACAATCTTTGGAATTACTATAGGATACTATTCTGTACAATATAATGTTTTACAAACCTCCACGTTCAAGGTATAATCAAAAATGAAACAATATTATTAAATCTAATATAATTCAAATTATATTATTTCTACGCGACGGTTCATTGGTCCAACCAATTATATTTAAATAAAACTAAATAACACTAAATAAAAAAACACAAAAATCAATATACATAAAATCAATATTTCTACTTTTATAATTATTCCATAAAAGAAAACAAAAATATAACTAATTAAAAATATATAATAAACTAAATAACATTAACTAAAAAACACAAAAATCACTAGACGAAATTAACATTTATAATTATTACATAATACACAACTAATAAAATAACTAATTAAAAATATATAATATAAACTTAAAAACAACTATATTGAAACTATATACGATGTTAGTCTGCCATATATATATATATATATATATTAGGTAAGATAAAATCTACGTAGTAAGATAAATTAGCTACATTATTTAATAAAATAATGCATATTATAAAAAATGTATCTGGTAAATAATATTATTAACCTGTCCTCAAACTCCTTGACCTAAATCCAAACACATATCCTTGATAATAGGTTTACACTAGTTTTAAATGTATACTTATTCCCAAGTGAGTATTTTAAGAATTAGTAAATAAAGAAATTATAAAATAAATATAATATATAGGAAATATATATATATATATATATATATATTTATATATATATATATCATGTATGACTAATATAAATATATTTAAGATATATATATGTTAAGAAATTTCTTTTAGGTAAACTATGGCCCATAGTCTATGGGTTTAAATTAAAAATGGAAGTGAATATAATAAGTCATTCTATCTTAAATGAGACCATTATTAATAAATACATACTTAAAATTCTATATATTATAAGTATAGATTTTTATTTTACCTTTCTATTAAACTATAAATGTATAACATGAACTTTCCCAGCAAACAGTAAAAGCAGAATAATAGCAGCATAACAGCATATGCTAGAGCCTAAAATGTTTACATTGTGCTATTATGCTGCTCTTAAATGTATATTATGCTGCTATTATGCTGCTATTAATTTGTCACGCTATTATGCTGATGTTATGCTGCTATTATGCTGCTATTAATTTCAAAAGTATATTATGCTGCTAGAATGCTGCTCTTCTAATAATAGCAGCATAATAGCAGCATAATGGCAGCATAATAGCAGCATAACAGCAGCATAATAGCGTGACAAATTAATAGCAGCATAATAGCAGCATAATATACATTTAAGAGCAGCATAATAGCACAATATAAACATTTGAGGCTCTAGCATATGCTGTTATGCTGCTATTACTGTTTGCTGGGTTATTAAATATAGAGGGAATAAAAGAGGAAGTAATAATTGTAAATAAATAATAATTAGTATGGCGGATCTAAAGATCATACACTTATGGTTGTGGTTAATAAGGCAACGCACTAGGGGTTTGATAACGCGATGGGGTCGTGATAATGAAATTAGTGATGTTAAATCATGGGGGCAACTGGCAGGTATGTCTGTTAGCTGGATTGACGGAAGTGATGTCTGCTGTAGTATGTCGATTCTGTTGCGTCTGAAGACAGTATCCGTATTCAGTTTGGTCGTCACGTCGTAGCTTCGAGGTTCGTCTCGTTGATGCTTTCCCTGGCTCCCACTTTCCAGTATACTGACTTATATTTGTAATTTACGAGGTCATATGATGGAGAAAGTAATATGTCAGGAAGATACACTGGTATACAGGCTTTAATGTTTCAGAAACAACCAATGACATATTACAGTTATTACACATCTCAATGAGTAAACCTAGTTGCTAGTTATGCGAATCGGAGTCTATTATATCTATATTAACTATATTTAATGAAATAGGATAATTGCAATAAAATATCATAATAATATGTTGTCAAATAAATATGTATATTTACATTATATTTGTGTGATAACATATTAATATGAACATATTATGCATGCATATATGTGCACATAATATGTTCATATAAATATGTTGTCAAATACATATGATGAATCATATAAATATATTCATATTATGAACATAATATGTTCATATTTGTAAATTGTTATTTACTGGGTTGCCATTGTTAATAATACTCCCGATTGTGTACATTAACCGGATAGTGTGGTATACATAATATATAACACAATACACATAGGAAACACATACACAATGATTGTAACATACATTTGTGTCGTTAATGTTGTTTAGACTATTAAAACATAACAATTTAATTGTGCTAATGTACTATTCTATTTAACATTATAATAAATATTATATAATTATGAAAATTAAATTAAACATTTTTCAAAATTAAATTTATAAATAAACAATGTGATATAATTATTATAAACTATATAATTACATAATTTATTATTCAACAGTTTAGTTTTCTATTAATCACCTGTTTTTATTATTCTATAAATATGAATTATCTACCTACTTAGTTAGTTTTATAATATAACATTGTAATATATATATATATATATATATATATATATATATATATATATATATATATATATTTATGTACTATAGTACAATTTACTAAGTAGACTATATCCCATTAACCGCTGAAGGAAGGAGACATCTATCTAACTAACTCATAGATGATATATATATATATATATATATATATATATATATATATATATATATATGTGTGTGTGTGTGTATACTATATACCATTTTTATTTAATGGGTATAATAATTTAATAATGTGTAATACCATTCAAACAAATTATATTAATTAATATATTATTAATTATAACTTATGATGCATAACTCATGACATTTCTTATCAGATCTATTCTTAATCACACTAAATAATGTGTTCCAATATTAATATGACTACATACCAATATAACTACAACTATAACTATACATCGTATATGTATTTATATTAGGTAAACGTGTATTCCTAGATACTAATTTTATAATACAATATATATATATATATATATATATATATGTGCATATGCGTCGGGTGTTATGCGAATATATTATTACGTAATAAATTAAATTATATATATATATATATATATATATATATATTATGCTATACACTATAGTGAAGGGTTACTGTTAAAAATAAGGGTACGCTAGAATTCACAAATGGGTACGCTAGAAATAAAATGGTACGCTACACTCTACAAGTGAAGCGTACCTTTAAAGGGTACGCTACTTGCCACAAAAGGGTACACTAGTTTTTAAAGGTACGCTTCATGTCAGAAATGGGTACGCTAGAAATAAAAGGGTACGCTACACGCTACAAGTGAAGCGTACCCTTAGTGACTATAATGTATAACAAAATATAAAATATGTCTATTTAGGTAATTATAATCTATATATATACCACATATATTGGTATATAAATTCAATAATATATTTAATAATATATATTTATAGGTATATATATAATAAGTTATTATTAATAACATTACAACTGATATGCTTATATGTTGAGATGTAAATGGTAACTTCACGTTAAACGTGTAATAATATATCCATGGATAAGCTGCAGCTTATACTGGCTAGTGGTGACACATATAACGTAATACATCCATATGACGCGTATTACGCGATAACGCAATTATCTATATAGTATCGTATACTTATTTTGAAATTATACGTAAACTCTATACAATAGATGCGCGTTTACTACTAAATAAATATCGAATGGCGCTTTAGCCCGATCAACAAAGCGTTGGGTTACTGATACCTAGGTCGCTGGTTCGAATCTAGCTGGAGGCATGATGTATAACGTTCAAAATAGTCTTTAAATAACGTACAATGTGGTATTATAATAACGTTCAACAATTCATTTGAAATAAAAAAAGTCATTTGTACGTTATAATTATAACCCTAAGGTACACTGAGGGGGACAAGCTTTGTACGTTATTAGAGATCATTTTGTACGTTATTTTTTAACAGTGTATATGCCGTTTAATGCGTACCGTAAAGGGTACGCTATATGCCGTTTAATGCGTACCGTAAAGGGTACGCTATATGCCGTTTAATGCGTACCGTAAAGGGTACGCTATATGCCGTTTAATGCGTACCGTAAAGGGTACGCTATATGCCGTTTAATGCCTACCGTAAAGGGTACGCTATATGCCGTTTAATGCGTACCGTAAAGGGTACGCTATATGCCGTTTAATGCGTACCGTAAAGGGTACGCTATATGCCGTTTAATGCGTACCGTAAAGGGTACGCTATATGCCGTTTAATGCGTACCGTAAAGGGTACGCTACACTCCATAAAAGCGATTTCTAGCGTACCCATAAGCGTACTACAATAGGGATAAAGGCTGTACCCATTTGTGACTTCTAGCGTACCCTTATTTTTAACAGTGTATAATACGTCCTATTATATATATATATATATATATATATATATATATATTGTTTCCTATTTTTAAAGCACTAATACTAATTATAATTATGCTTCATAATTATATTTCCACAACATTTTATTTTGATCTATTATTTTCCCATAAAATATATTGCATATAAGCTTATAGTCTATTAAAATACATTAATATACATTGTAAATATTATATTAAACATTATAATAAATATTTATGTTATATATATATAAAATACATATTATATTAAATAATATATATAAAAAATAAATTTAAAATTTTTTAAAATTTATAAATAAACAATAATAAACAATAATTATAATCTAAATAGTTACCAAATAGTTACATAATTTATTTTTCAGAAACTTAGTTTTTTTATTATTAATCGCCTGTTTATATAATTTTATAAATATGAATTCTCTAATACGTGATTCGTTAGTTATATAATATTCTGATGTATAATTATATTTATATTAACATACATATATAACACTTATGCTTATATACCCATATTATAATATGCATATCATTCAACAATTAATTAAAACAGTTTTAATTTAAAACTATATATATATATAAGTATACTCTCCCTTATATCATAGATATACTACACTCGTTAATATACTACACTCTAAACATATTTCCAAAATATCATTAATATTCTCTGTAAGTATTTGTCCCTATTGTTCTTAATGATTTCTTATCAGTTATCTACTTGATCACACGTACCCACCCACAACAACTATAACTATATACCGGTATATTGGTATTTAAGATGGCTGAACGTGTATTACTTGATACTAATTTTATAATAATTAATGTAAACAATTAATATATTCGATACATTAAATCATTATTTATGATACTTGATTCTTATTTGATATCTCCTCAAGATGTTATATACAATTATTAGATTTATAATAAATATCACATACTATAGAATACACTACATCACCACATTCCGGTGTCGACATTTATTCACCCTCCACCGGAATCACACACGTGTGTGCGGTGTGCGGTGTGCGCGATAATCGTTACTTAACATGCGGTTATTCACACAGCGGTGCGGGAGCGAAAATAGCGTGTCCTTATCACCCGGACGCCGTCCTAATAGACGACAGTCACGCCGGTGACATGATTTGTCCGGATTGCGGACTAGTGGTAGCAGATAGGGTAATAGATGTAAGTGCGGAGTGGAGGACATTCCGTGATGCTACCAAGGACATGTCACGTGTCGGATCCGCTGAGGTAAGCCCTATCGCTATCTAGCGAGAAGATAATATATATATATATATATATATATATATATATATATATATATATATTACAAACAAAAGTATTCAATAAATGTACGTTCTAAATATCTTCGTGCTTATTAATAATTTCTATTATTAATGGACTACAATTGTACTCCATAATTATAGCGGAAAGTAACCGAATACGGACAGTGCCCGAATACGGACACTATCGGTATCTCAGAAACTATAAATCTACAAAAAACCTACAAAAAATTTGAATTAATAAAATAATCATAAATATATAATTAGTCTACAAAAATATTTTTAACTTTTTATTATTAAAAATATTGCAGATATATCCAATAAACTGATTTTTGTATTACGTTTTAAATTTATGATAAACAATATCAACTTAAAACCTTAAGGTTTTCAAGAATTATCAAGAATATACATATTTATCGATATAAAATATAACACTATATTATTAAAAAATAAAGCATTTTAAAATTATATATCTAAAATTTCTATATTTGTTATACAATATTTAGTAAGTTATAAGCATATATCTAGAGGTCATATAAGTCCCTAATACTTACACTCTAGATGTATTAATACGGACACCCTATAATCAACCAGCTAGTAGCGTATGAACAATTCTGATATTCATAAATATCGCGTGCGTTATAATAGTAATACCACCAATAGAGCTAAATCTAAAAATGTTATTATTTAGATAATTAAATAGTATTATTAATTAAAAAATAAATTATTAACTAATTAAATTATAATAAATTGTTCATAAAATTAATAAAAAATAATGTAATTATAATTTGTCTAATTGATTCATCAATAATATATAATTTATCTAGTGCTGTATATATACCCTATAGGGTGTCCGTATTCGGACATGGGTACCGAATACGGAAACCACAGTTATCTAATGAATTAAAAGATTACATTAAAATTTTAAAATCACAATAACATCTATAATCATATAATATTAATATATTATAATTAATAACAATAATGAGTCATAAAATGTTAATACCATTTATTGTTAAATAGTCCGTATTAGGTTACGTTCCCCTAGTGTCTATAATTGAGCATATTCGTAATTCTATAGGATTATCGCCTATAGGCGATGATGGACATACCGATTAGTTGTGACAGACACTGTACGTATACTGATACATACGTATACATACAATTCACTAACATATACGTATAACTACTGTGTGCGATATCATGTCACTCTATCTAATCAGATATCCAGCCCTATAGGGAAGTATACTTCACACTATTATCATCCAGAATGTATACTATAGTATATGTCAAATATGACTCATATATGACGATATGATAATTATCTATTAGTATACATTATGTATCTGGTATCGAACTGTATATATATATATATATATATATATATACATACATCAATAGTGTATTGATGATATGTTCACCCGATTAACAGAACCCGATATTCGAGGGTGAAGACTTGAGCACCAGGATTAGTAGAGGTACTGGAGCAGCCGGCTTTGAGAACGGTGTTTCAATCTACAGGAACCGAGGTGTAAGGTCCTCTACTAATAGCAATTTGGTAACTGCGTTTGCAGATCTTTCGGAAATGGCGCAAAAGATGAACATTCCGAAGATAGTAGTGGTTTACATTTTAGTATATTATTAATACGTTTATATTATATTTCATTTTATACGACATAAAATACGCATACATATACTATTATAATAGACTACATATTATATAATGGTACTAATTCATCACATATATTTTGTATACATATAAGTCATTCTTTCAAATTATGTATTTGATAAGATATTAATAAATAACTAAATAATTAAGTATATATATATATATATATATATATATATATATATATATCTTATTTTTATACTCAAATTAAGAATTATTGTACATTTATTAAATATTATAATAATATTATATATATTAAGATAATATATTATATAACATCCTATTCATAATAGGATCGAGGAATGGAAAATTTCAAGAACATTTACAACAAAATAGGTACAAAGGGCAAGTCTAGAGATTCTATGATATCGGCATGCCTCTTTTTAGCTTGCCGGCAGGAAGGCGTTTCACGAACGTTTAAGGGTTTATATACATTATACGTATATGTATACTTTTTACTATGATGTTATCTCTGTTTGTAAATTATATGTTTACAGATCTATTTATTTATAGATAAAAGAAAAAACAATTTTAATAATTACATATTTATCTAATATATTAACTAGTATTACAAATACTAGAATAATATATTGTAAATTAATTATAATTATATATATATATATATATTATATAAATTTAATTATTATTTTAGAATAAAATTTAGATGAACACACTAATATATTCTTAATAAATTAAATCACATAAATTATAATATAAATAATATATGTAGAGATATGCGCCGTGTCAAAAGTGTCAAAAACCAAGATTGGCCGTATGTTTCGAGTAATAGTAGATTCGCTTGTAACCAGCGTGAACATAGCATCACCCGAAGAATACATGGTTACCTATAGAAATCACCCACGTCTCGCTTAATAACCGAGATAACGTTAACTCTCTATAGTGTGATTCATGTGAACTTTGAACTTATCGTATTAATTCGGACACTTATTTGCCCCTATGATACTACAGTCTCGGTATCACTCGCCTGTATAATATCTATTTCTTAACTATAGTTATATATATATATATATATATATATATATATATATATATATATATGTATATATATATATCTTCTTAGCTATATTTGTATATTACGCACTTTTTAATAGTATCATCTATAGTTGTATACATTTTATGTTATATATACTAATATATAATTATATATCCTAATATATCCTGTATACGCTCACAGTCTAGATATTGTGCAAATTTGAATTTGAATAGAGACATTCAGAACACCGCTACAAGTATCGCTATGAAGGCAATCGAAATGGACATACTACCAGGGTTAATATCTATGTATAGGTAATACATACTAGCTTGTATCCATGCATACATCTAGACGTGCATATAAACCTATAGGTAGACTCGCGTTTCTAAGCGAGAACACCGTATGATTATTATATAATTTATAGATTTACATGTATTACAAAGATGGTAGAACGGTTGCCATTGTTCTACAGTATTAAAAATGTATTCTTTCGATTCCCATTTGTACAGATTTAATTTAAATTATATATTGAACATAAGTCTATTAAACAGTTTATTCACTGGATATATCCAGCATTTTATTTATTTTTTGATTAATAAATAAAAAGTAGCATATAAAAAATGATAATAGCGGTAAAATAAATTAAATTATATATATATATATATATATATATATATATATATATATATATATATAATACTGCTATATATATTATAAATACTAAGGAGGTATAAAATCAAAATGACTTATTATTTTCTCACAGGAATTGATAAACATTTGCAATATTGGTCAAACAAATAATTTAAAGAATATATTTTTTTCATAGTTTTTATTTTAGAATATATATTGATAACAACAATATTATTATAATAATCTAAATAATATGCATATGTCATGAGTTAAATATATATATATATATATATATATATAACTCAGAAGGGTGTAAAAATGAAAAAAATATATGGAATATTAATAATACATTTTTCGACCACTTCATCATCGTATTGATCCAAACTAAATAAAATATAATAAACGCAAACTAATAATAAAAATATGAATTATTAAATGATTATGAAAATATTAAAATAAAACTGAATAAAATATACTAATAATATACTAATAATAAAAATATGAATTATTAAATGATTATGAAAATATTAAAATAAAACTGAATAAAATATAATGAACGCAAACTAATATAACAAAAATGAATAATATATATATATATATATATATATATATATTTCTATTACTATTATTATTGAAAATTATAATTTTCATGTATATTTGTATGTAATTTGTATGTATATATACATAAATATAAATAAATACATTTAATTATATTATTTTCTTTAGTCGAAGTGCGATCTCAGTAGCGGCCACAGCAATATACATGGCTGTACGCAATACACCATATGAGAAATCAACAATGGGTTTATATATTATATATATATATATATATATATATATATGTTTCGCTATATAAGACCGATTTTTTAGTATTGTCGCCCAGCGATATATAAGTCACGAACAAGATTTTTTAAATTAATTTAAATTATTCGAACTTATTAATTATTTAAAGTATTGAACATATCGAGGTTTCTAAACCAACAAGATCCGGTTTCATTTGTTTCGAAATCATAAATAATCCAGTTTAATTTGAATCAATACTATATATATAATAATATAAATTTAATATTTTATTAATAATATATAAACCATATTGATCAGTTATTAAAAGTTAATAAGCTGAATTATATAATACGAATAGAGTTTTTTAACTATCATAATAATAGCGTTATTTCATTAATTTCATGGAATTATTAATTAATGCATTATTCGTACTGCATTCCCTTAATAATATAATCACGTGATAACAGAAATTCGATTAGCAACCGGGGCAGCGGAGGTCACCATCCGTAACGTATTCAAGGTCATGCGTGAAAAGGAATCCGAGATATTTCCCCAAGTGAATAATATCAATGAAAATACATAGATATCAACAATACTGCATCCATGAAACCCATAGATATGTTAAATGTATAGAAAACATTATTATCACTATTATATAATACTAGTATATGATACTATTAGTATACCTATACTAATGTATATATTATATTGAAATTATAGAAGGTTAAATAAAATGTGGTTTTATATACCAATAAAAGTATTGTTTATTAATATAATATGTGTGAATGTAATTTACTTGAATATAAATATATTACATATTCGTCTTTAATCATTTGTATTTTGATGACAATATAATTTTTTGGTAAACATATATTATTATAGAAATACTTTTAAATACAATATGCATATAAAATAATTCCTGGGTATTTCATATCTAACAAATTAAACTTAAATTGATATCGAGCATATTTGTAGATAACATTCATATATAGTTCATACACGATTGGGTTTCATTAAAATAATAAAACACCTATAAGTTATCTCTATAACAAATGTATATATATAGATAGTTAGTTTTATTAGTAATCATGATTACATTGCAGTGTTGGTATATGTAAGGCAATGTTAGGTAATATACCTATACGACATATGCTACTATAGTATCATATGTTTAGTAATTGAGTTAGATTGTATTTATTGTTATATATAATGGATATACCGACAACACACACTGTAAAAAATAATTCCATTTTAACCTATAATCATATTTCTTAAATATATGTAATAGGTTGTTGCCTATTACCTACGGCGTAGAAAATAGAAATAGGTTGGTGTCCTATTACCATTAATGGAATGAGGTTGCTGCCTATTACTGAACACTGTAAACACCACCTATTACCATACGGCTGAATATAGTTATAGGTTATAGCCTATTTCTGTATACTGTAAAACAGCCTATTACCATACAGCTGAATATAGTTATAGGTTATAGCCTATTACAATACGGCTGAATATAGTTATAGGTTATATATATATATATATATATATATATATATATATATATATATATATATATTACTTTAATTATTAGTATATATATATATATATAATAATAAAATAAACGAGTAAATAATTCACATATTCAGCCATATGGTTATATATATATATATATATATATATATATATATATATATACTACTAATAATTAAAGTAATAAATATAATATGATATATATATATATAATGAGTAAACTATTCAAATAATATTAAATTAAGTATTTATTGTTGTTAAGTATTTAACTTTAGTAATCAACATTCATTAGTTAACTTTAAATACTTAACTTTTGTATTCAACATTCATAATTAACCTTACATATTTAACTTTAGTATTCAACATTAATTATTTAACCTTAAATATTTAACTCTATAATTTAACATTCATTATTTAACCTTAAGTATTTATCTTTTATGTTTAAATTTCATTAGTTTACTTTAAATATTTAACTTTAGTATTCAACATTCATTATTTAACCTTAAATATTTAACTTTAGTGTTCAACATTCATTATTTACCCTTAAATATTTAATTTTAGAATTTAACATTCATTATTTAACCTTAAATATTTAACTTTAGTATTCATCATTAATTATTTAACCTTAAATATTTAACTTTAGTATTCATCATTAATTATTTAACCTTACATATTTAACTTTATAATTTAACATTCATTATTTAACCTTAAATAATTAACTTTAGTATTAAACATTCATTATTTAACCTAAAGTATTTAACTTTATTATTAAATATTCATTAGTTAACTTTTAATGTTTAACTATAGTATTAAACATTAATTATTTAACCTTAAATATTTAAATTTATAATTTAACATTCATTATTTAACCTAAAGTATTTAACTTTATTATTTAACATTCATTATTTAACTTTTATGTTTAAATTTCATTATTTAATCTTAAGTATTTAACTTTAGTAATCAACATTCATTATTTAACCTTAAATATTTAACTTTATAATTTAACATTCATTATTTAACCTAAAGTATTTAACTTTATTATTGAACATTCATTATTTAACCTTAAATATTTAACTATAGTATTAAACATTCATTATGTAACCTTCAATATTTAACTTTATAATTTAACATTCATTATGTAATCTAAAGTATTTAACTTTATTATTTAATATTCATTATTTAACTTTAAGTATTTAACTTTTATGTTTAAATTTCATTAGTTAACTTTAAATATTTAACTTTAGTATTCAATATTAATTATTTAACCTTAAATATTTAACTTTATAATTTAATATTCATTATTTAACCTTACATATTTAACTTTAGAATTTAACAATAATTATTTAACCTTAAATATTTAACTTTAGAATTTAACATTCATTATTTAACCTTAAGTATTTATCTTTAGTATTTAAAATTCATTATTTAACTTTAAGTATTTAACTTTAGAATTTAACATTCATTATTTAACCTAAAGTATTTAACTTTATTATTTAACATTCATTGTGTAACGTAAGGAATTTAACTTTAGTATTCAACATTAATTATGTAACCTTAAATATTTAAATTTAGTATTCATCATTTATTAGTTAACCTTAAATATTTAACTTTTGTATGCATCATTAATTATTTAACCTAAAGTATTTAACTTTATTATTTAACATTCATTATGTAAAGTAAGGAATTTAACTTTAGTATTCAACATTAATTATTTAACCTTAAATATTTAACTCTATAATTTAACATTCATTATTTAATCTTAATTATTTAACTTTATAATTTAACATTCATTATTTAACCTAAAGAATTTAACTTTATTATTGAACATTAATTATTTAACCTTAACTATTTAACTTTATAATTTAACATTCATTATTTAACCTAAAGTATTTAACTTTATAATTTTACATTCATTATTTAACCTTACATATTTAATTTTATAATTTAAAATTCATTATTTAATCTTAAGTATTTAACTTTAGTGTTTAAAAATAATTATTTTACCTAAATAATTAACTTTATAATTTAACATTAATTATTTAACCTAAAGAATTTAACTTTATTATTGAACATTAATTATTTAACCTTAAATATTTAACTTTATAATTTAACATTCATTATTTAACCTTACATAGGCACATAGGCACATAGGCACATGTAACCTTACATTAACCTATTTAACTTTAGAATTTAACATTCATTAGTTAACTTTAAATATTTAACTTTAGTATTCAACATTAATTATTTAACCTTAAATATTTAACTTTAGAATTTAACATTCATTATTTAACCTTAAGTATTTAACTTTTATGTTTAAATTTCATTATTTAATCTTAAGTATTTAACTTTAGTAATCGACATGCATTAGTTAACTTTAAATATTTAACTTTAGTATTCAACATTCATTATTTAACCTTAAATATTTAACTTTAGTATTAAATATTCATTATTTAACCTTCAATATTTAACTTTATAATTTAACATTCATTATTTAACCTAAAGTATTTAACTTTATTATTGAACATTAATTATTTAACCTTAACTATTTAACTTTATAATTTAACATTCATTATTTAACCTAAAGTATTTAACTTTATAATTTTACATTCATTATTTAACCTTACATATTTAATTTTATAATTTAAAATTCATTATTTAATCTTAAGTATTTAACTTTAGTGTTTAAAAATAATTATTTTACCTAAATATTTAACTTTATAATTTAACATTCATTATTTAACCTAAAGTATTTAACTTTATAATTTTACATTCATTATTTAACCTTACATATTTAATTTTATAATTTAAAATTCATTATTTAATCTTAAGTATTTAACTTTAGTGTTTAAAAATAATTATTTTACCTAAATATTTAACTTTATAATTTAACATTAATTATTTAACCTAAAGAATTTAACTTTATTATTGAACATTAATTATTTAACCTTAAATATTTAACTTTATAATTAAACATTCATTATTTAACCTTACATAGGCACATAGGCACATAGGCACATGTAACCTTACATTAACCTATTTAACTTTAGAATTTAACATTCATTAGTTAACTTTAAATATTTAACTTTAGTATTCAACATTCATTATTTAACCTTAAATATTTAACTTTAGTATTAAATATTCATTATTTAACCTTCAATATTTAACTTTATAATTTAACATTCATTATTTAACCTAAAGTATTTAACTTTATTATTTAACATTCATTATTTAACCTTAAGTATTTTTCTTTAGTGTTTAAAATTCATTATTTTATCTAAAGTATTTAAATTTAGTAATCTAATCAACATTCATCAGTTAACTTTAAATATTTAAATTTAGAATGTAACATTCTTAGTTAACTTTAAATATTTAACTTTAGTATTCAAAATTAATTATTGAACCTTACATATTTAACTTTATAATTTAACATTCATTATTTAACCTAAAGTATTTAACTTTATTATTGAACATTAATTATTTAACCTTAAGTATTTAACTTTAGAATTGAACATTAATTATGTAACCTTAAATATTTAACTTTAGAATTCAACATTCATTATTTAACTTTAAGTATTTAACTTTAGAATTTAACATTCATTATTTAACCTAAAGTATGTAACTTTATTATTTAACATTCATTGTGTAACGTAAGGAATTTAACTTTAGTATTCAACATTAATTATGTAACCTTAAATATTTAAATTTAGTATTCATCATTTATTAGTTAACCTTAAATATTTAACTTTTGTATGCATCATTAATTATTTAACCTAAAGTATTTAACTTTATTATTTAACATTCATTATGTAAAGTAAGGAATTTAACTTTAGTATTCAACATTCATTATTTAACCTTAAATATTTAACTCTATAATTTAACATTCATTATTTAATTTTAATTATTTAACTTTATAATTTAACATTCATTATTTAACCTAAAGAATTTAACTTTATTATTGAACATTAATTATTTAACCTTAACTATTTAACTTTATAATTTAACATTCATTATTTAACCTAAAGTATTTAACTTTATAATTTTACATTCATTATTTAACCTTACATATTTAATTTTATAATTTAAAATTCATTATTTAATCTTAAGTATTTAACTTTAGTGTTTAAAAATAATTATTTTACCTACATATTTAACTTTATAATTTAACATTAATTATTTAACCTAAAGAATTTAACTTTATTATTGAACATTAATTATTTAACCTTAAATATTTAACTTTATAATTAAACATTCATTATTTAACCTTACATAGGCACATAGGCACATAGGCACATGTAACCTTACATTAACCTATTTAACTTTAGAATTTAACATTCATTAGTTAACTTTAAATATTTAACTTTAGTATTCAACATTAATTATTTAACCTTAAATATTTAACTTTAGAATTTAACATTCATTATTTAACCTTAAGTATTTAACTTTTATGTTTAAATTTCATTATTTAATCTTAAGTATTTAACTTTAGTAATCGACATGCATTAGTTAACTTTAAATATTTAACTTTAGTATTCAACATTCATTATTTAACCTTAAATATTTAACTTTAGTATTAAATATTCATTATTTAACCTTCAATATTTAACTTTATAATTTAACATTCATTATTTAACCTAAAGTATTTAACTTTATTATTGAACATTAATTATTTAACCTTAACTATTTAACTTTATAATTTAACATTCATTATTTAACCTAAAGTATTTATCTTTATAATTTTACATTCATTATTTAACCTTACATATTTAATTTTATAATTTAAAATTCATTATTTAATCTTAAGTATTTAACTTTAGTGTTTAAAAATAATTATTTTACCTAAATATTTAACTTTATAATTTAACATTAATTATTTAACCTAAAGAATTTAACTTTATTATTGAACATTAATTATTTAACCTTAAATATTTAACTTTATAATTAAACATTCATTATTTAACCATACATAGGCACATAGGCACATAGGCACATGTAACCTTACATTAACCTATTTAACTTTAGAATTTAACATTCATTAGTTAACTTTAAATATTTAACTTTAGTATTCAACATTAATTATTTAACCTTAAATATTTAACTTTAGAATTTAACATTCATTATTTAACCTTAAGTATTTAACTTTTATGTTTAAATTTCATTATTTAATCTTAAGTATTTAACTTTAGTAATCGACATGCATTAGTTAACTTTAAATATTTAACTTTAGTATTCAACATTCATTATTTAACCTTAAATATTTAACTTTAGTATTAAATATTCATTATTTAACCTTCAATATTTAACTTTATAATTTAACATTCATTATTTAACCTAAAGTATTTAACTTTATTATTGAACATTAATTATTTAACCTTAACTATTTAACTTTATAATTTAACATTCATTATTTAACCTAAAGTATTTATCTTTATAATTTTACATTCATTATTTAACCTTACATATTTAATTTTATAATTTAAAATTCATTATTTAATCTTAAGTATTTAACTTTAGTGTTTAAAAATAATTATTTTACCTAAATATTTAACTTTATAATTTAACATTAATTATTTAACCTAAAGAATTTAACTTTATTATTGAACATTAATTATTTAACCTTAAATATTTAACTTTATAATTAAACATTCATTATTTAACCATACATAGGCACATAGGCACATAGGCACATGTAACCTTACATTAACCTATTTAACTTTAGAATTTAACATTCATTAGTTAACTTTAAATATTTAACTTTAGTATTCAACATTAATTATTTAACCTTAAATATTTAACTTTAGAATTTAACATTCATTATTTAACCTTAAGTATTTAACTTTTATGTTTAAATTTCATTATTTAATCTTAAGTATTTAACTTTAGTAATCGACATGCATTAGTTAACTTTAAATATTTAACTTTAGTATTCAACATTCATTATTTAACCTTAAATATTTAACTTTAGTATTAAATATTCATTATTTAACCTTCAATATTTAACTTTATAATTTAACATTCATTATTTAACCTAAAGTATTTAACTTTATTATTTAACATTCATTATTTAACCTTAAGTATTTTTCTTTAGTGTTTAAAATTCATTATTTTATCTAAAGTATTTAAATTTAGTAATCTAATCAACATTCATCAGTTAACTTTAAATATTTAAATTTAGAATGTAACATTCTTAGTTAACTTTAAATATTTAACTTTAGTATTCAAAATTAATTATTGAACTTTAAATATTTAACTTTATAATTTAACATTCATTATTTAACCTAAAGTATTTAACTTTATTATTGAACATTAATTATTTAACCTTAAGTATTTAACTTTAGAATTGAACATTAATTATGTAACCTTAAATATTTAACTTTAGAATTCAACATTCATTATTTAACCTTAAGTATTTAACTTTTATGTTTAAATTTCATTATTTAATCTTAAGTATTTAACTTTAGTAATCAACATTCATTAGTTTACTTTAAATATTTAACTTTAGTATTCAACATTCATTATTTAACCTTAAATATTTAACTTTAGAATTTAACATTCATTATTTAACCTTAAGTATTTAACTTTTATGTTTAAATTTCATTATTTAATCTTAAATATTTAACTTTATAATTTAACATTCATTAGTTAACTTTAAATATTTAACTTTAGTATTCAATATTAATTATTTAACCTTAAATATTTAACTTTATAATTTAACATTCATTATTTAACCTTACATATTTAACTTTAGAATTTAACATTCATTAGTTAACTTTAAATATTTAACTTTATTATTCATCATTAATTATGTAACCTTAAATATTTAAATGTAGAATTTAACATTCATTAGTTAACCTTAAATATTTAACTTTATAATTTAACATTCATTATTTAACCTTACTTATTTAAATTTAGAATTTAACATTCATTATTTAACTTTAAATATTTAACTTTAGTATTCAAAATTAATTATTTAACCTTAAATATTTAACTTTATAATTTATCATTCATTATTTAACCTAAAGTATTTAACTTTAGTGTTTAAAATTCATTATTTTACCTAAAGTATTTAACTTTAGTAATCTAATCAACATTCATTAATTAACCTTAAGTATTTAACTTTTATGTTTAAATTTATTATTTAATCTTAAGTATTTAACTTTAGTAATCAACATTCATTAGTTTACTTTAAATATTTAACTTTAGTATTCAACATTCATTATTTAACCTTAAATATTTAACTTTAGTATTCGTCATTCATTATTTAACCTTAAATATTTAACTTTATAATTTAACATTCATTATTTAACCTTAAGTATTTATCTTTAGTATTTAAAATTCATTATTTAACTTTAAGTATTTAACTTTAAAATTTAATATTCATTATTGAACCTAAAGTATTTAACTTTATTATTTAACATTCATTATGTAACGTAAGGAATTTAACTTTAGTATTCAACATTAATTATTTAACCTTACATATTTAACTTTAGTGTTTAAAATTCATTATTTAATCTTAAGTATTTAACTTTAGTAATCAACATTCATTAGTTATCTTTAAATATTTAACTTTTGTATTCAACATTCATAATTAACCTTACATATTTAACTTTAGTATTCAACATTACTTATTTAACCTTAAATATTTAACTTTATAATTTAACATTCATTATGTAACCTAATGAATTTAACTTTAATATTCAACATTCATTATTTAACCTTAAATATTTAACTTTAGTGTTTAACATTCATTATTTACCCTTAAATATTTAACTTTAGAATTTAACATTCATTAGTTAACTTTAAATATTTAACTTTAGTATTCAATATTAATTATTTAACCTTAAATATTTAACTTTATAATTTAATATTCATTATTTAACCTTACATATTTAACTTTAGAATTTAACATTCATTAGTTAACCTTAAGTATTTAACTTTTATGTTTAAATTTCATTATTTAATCTTAAATATTTAACTTTATAATTTAACATTCATTAGTTAACTTTAAATATTTAACTTTAGTATTCAATATTAATTATTTAACCTTAAATATTTAACTTTATAATTTAACATTCATTATTTAACCTTACATATTTAACTTTAGAATTTAACATTCATTAGTTAACTTTAAATATTTAACTTTATTATTCATCATTAATTATGTAACCTTAAATATTTAAATGTAGAATTTAACATTCATTAGTTAACCTTAAATATTTAACTTTATAATTTAACATTCATTATTTAACCTTACTTATTTAAATTTAGAATTTAACATTCATTATTTAACTTTAAATATTTAACTTTAGTATTCAAAATTAATTATTTAACCTTAAATATTTAACTTTATAATTTATTATTCATTATTTAACCTAAAGTATTTAACTTTAGTGTTTAAAATTCATTATTTTACCTAAAGTATTTAACTTTAGTAATCTAATCAACATTCATTAATTAACCTTAAGTATTTAACTTTTATGTTTAAATTTATTATTTAATCTTAAGTATTTAACTTTAGTAATCAACATTCATTAGTTTACTTTAAATATTTAACTTTAGTATTCAACATTCATTATTTAACCTTAAATATTTAACTTTAGTATTCGTCATTCATTATTTAACCTTAAATATTTAACTTTATAATTTAACATTCATTATTTAACCTTAAGTATTTATCTTTAGTATTTAAAATTCATTATTTAACTTTAAGTATTTAACTTTAAAATTTAATATTCATTATTGAACCTAAAGTATTTAACTTTATTATTTAACATTCATTATGTAACGTAAGGAATTTAACTTTAGTATTCAACATTAATTATTTAACCTTACATATTTAACTTTAGTGTTTAAAATTCATTATTTAATCTTAAGTATTTAACTTTAGTAATCAACATTCATTAGTTATCTTTAAATATTTAACTTTTGTATTCAACATTCATAATTAACCTTACATATTTAACTTTAGTATTCAACATTACTTATTTAACCTTAAATATTTAACTTTATAATTTAACATTCATTATGTAACCTAATGAATTTAACTTTAATATTCAACATTCATTATTTAACCTTAAATATTTAACTTTAGTGTTTAACATTCATTATTTACCCTTAAATATTTAACTTTAGAATTTAACATTCATTAGTTAACTTTAAATATTTAACTTTAGTATTCAATATTAATTATTTAACCTTAAATATTTAACTTTATAATTTAATATTCATTATTTAACCTTACATATTTAACTTTAGAATTTAACATTCATTAGTTAACCTTAAGTATTTAACTTTTATGTTTAAATTTCATTCTTTAATCTTAAGTATTTAACTTTAGTAATCAACATTCATTAGTTATCTTTAAATATTTAACTTTTGTATGCATCATTAATTATTTAACCTTAAATATTTAACTTTAGTATTCAACATTAATTATTTAACCTAAAGAATTTAACGTTAGTATTTAACATTCATTATTTAACCTTAAATATTTAAATTTAGAATTTAACATTCATTATTTAACCTTAAGTATTTAACTTTAGAATTGAACATTCATTATTTAACCTAAAGTATTTAACTTTATTATTTAACATTCATTATGTAACGTAAGGAATTTAACTTTAGTATTCAACATTAATTATTTAACCTTAAATATTTAACTTTAGAATTCAACATTCATTATTTAACCTTAAGTATTTAACTTTAGTAATCAACATTCATTAGTTTACTTTAAATATTTAACTTTAGTATTCAACATTCATTATTTAACCTTAAATATTTAAATTTAGTATTCATCATTTATTATTTAACCTTAAATATTTAAATTTAGAATTTAACATTCATTATTTAACTTTAAATATTTAACTTTTGTATTCAACATTCATTATTTAACCTTAAATATTTAACTTTAGAATTCGTCATTCATTATTTAACCTTAAATATTTAACTTTAGTATTAAATATTCATTATTTAACCTTAAAAATTTAACTTTATAATTTAACATTCATTATTTAATCTTACATATTTAACTTTAGAATTTAACATTCATTAGTTAACTTTAAATATTTAACTTTATTATTCAACATTAATTATGTAACCTTAAATATTTAAATTTAGAATTTAACATTCATTAGTTAACCTTAAATATTTAACTTTATAATTTAACATTCATTATTTAACCTTACTTATTTAAATTTAGAATTTAACATTCATTAGTTAACTTTAAATATTTAACTTTAGTATTCAACATTAATTATTTAACCTTAAATATTTAACTTTATAATTTAACATTCATTATTTAACCTAAAGTATTTAACTTTAGTGTTTAAAATTCATTATTTTACCTAAAGTATTTAACTTTAGTAATCTAATCAACATTCATTATTTAACCTTAAGTATTTAACTTTTATGTTTAAATTTCATTATTTAATCTTAAGTATTTAACTTTAGTAATCAACATTCATTAGTTTACTTTAAATAATTAACTTTAGTATTCAACATTCATTATTTAACCTTAAATATTTAACTTTGGTATTCGTCATTCATTATTTAACCTTAACTATTTAACTTTATAATTTAACATTCATTATTTAACCTTAAGTATTTATCTTTAGTATTTAAAATTCATTATTTAACTTTAAGTATTTAACTTTAAAATTTAACATTCATTATTTAACCTAAAGTATTTAACTTTATTATTTAACATTCATTATGTAACGTAAGGAATTTAACTTTAGTATTCAACATTAATTATTTAACCTTAAGTATTTAACTTTAGTAATCAACATTCATTAGTTATCTTTAAATATGTAACTTTTCTATTCAACATTCATAATTAACCTTACATATTTAACTTTAGTGTTCAACATTAATTATTTAACCTTAAATATTTAACTTTATAATTTAACATTCATTATGTAACCTAAGGAATTTAACTTTAGTATTCAACATTAATTATTAAACCTTAAATATGTAACTTTAGTATTCAACATTCATTATTTAACCTTAAATATTTAACTTTAGTGTTTAACATTCATTATTTACCCTTAAATATTTAACTTTAGAATTTAACATTCATTAGTTAACTTTAAATATTTAACTTTAGTATTCAATATTAATTATTTAACCTTAAATATTTAACTTTATAATTTAACATTCATTATTTAACCTAAAGTATTTAACTTTATTATTGAACAATAATTATTTAACCTTAAATATTTAACTTTAAAATTTAACATTCATTATTTAACCTTAAGTATTTAACTTTTATGTTTAAATTTCATTAGTTTACTTTAAATATTTAACTTTATAATTTAAAATTCATTATTTAATCTTAAGTATTTAACTTTAGTAATCAACATTCATTATTTAACTTTAAGTATTTAACTTTAAAATTTAACATTCATTATTTAACCTAAAGTATTTAACTTTATAATTTAACATTCATTATGTAACCTAAGGAATTTAACTTTAGTATTCAACATTAATTATTAAACCTTAAATATGTAACTTTAGTATTCAACATTAATTATTTAACTTTAAATATTTAACTTTAGTGTTTAACATTCATTATTTACCCTTAAATATTTAACTTTAGAATTTAACATTCATTAGTTAACTTTAAATATTTAACTTTAGTATTCAATATTAATTATTTAACCTTAAATATTTAACTTTATAATTTAATATTCATTATTTAACCTTACATATTTAACTTTAGAATTTAACATTCATTAGTTAACTTTAAATATTTAACTTTAGTATTCAATATTAATTATTTAACCTTAAATATTTAACTTTATAATTTAATATTCATTATTTAACCTTACATATTTAACTTTAGAATTTAACATTCATTAGTTAACCTTAAATATTTAACTTTAGAATTTAACATTCATTATTTAACCTTAAGTATTTAACTTTTATGTTTAAATTTCATTAGTTTACTTTAAATATTTAAAATTATAATTTAACATTCATTATTTAACCTTAAGTATTTATCTTTAGTATTTAAAATTCATTATTTAACTTTAAGTATTTAACTTTAAAATTTAACATTCATTATTTAACCTAAAGTATTTAACTTTATTATTTAACATTCATTATGTAACGTAAGGAATTTAACTTTAGTATTCAACATTAATTATTTAACCTTAAATATTTAACTTTAGTGTTTAAAATTCATTATTTAATCTTAAGTATTTAACTTTAGTAATCAACATTCATTAGTTATCTTTAAATATTTAAATTTTGTATTCAACATTCATAATTAACCTTACATATTTAACTTTAGTGTTCAACATTAATTATTTAACCTTAAATATTTAACTTTATAATTTAACATTCATTATGTAACCTAAGGAATTTAACTTTAGTATTCAACATTAATTATTAAACCTTAAATATGTAACTTTAGTATTCAACATTCATTATTTAACCTTAAATATTTAACTTTAGTGTTTAACATTCATTATTTACCCTTAAATATTTAACTTTAGAATTTAACATTCATTAGTTAACTTTAAATATTTAAATTTAGTATTCAATATTAATTATTTAACCTTAAATATTTAACTTTATAATTTAATATTCATTATTTAACCTTACATATTTAACTTTAGAATTTAACAATAATTATTTAACCTAAAGTATTTAACTTTATAATTTAACATTCATTATGTAACCTAAGGAATTTAACTTTAGTATTCAACATTAATTATTAAACCTTAAATATGTAACTTTAGTATTCAACATTCATTATTTAACCTTAAATATTTAACTTTATAATTTAATATTCATTATTTAACCTTACATATTTAACTTTAGAATTTAACATTCATTAGTTAACTTTAAATATTTAACTTTAGTATTCGTCATTCATTATTTAACCTTAAATATTTAACTTTATAATTTAACATTCATTATTTAACCTAAAGTATTTAACTTTATTATTGAACAATAATTATTTAACCTTAAATATTTAACTTTAGAATTTAACATTCATTATTTAACCTTAAGTATTTAACTTTTATGTTTAAATTTCATTAGTTTACTTTAAATATTTAACTTTATAATTTAAAATTCATTATTTAATCTTAAGTATTTAACTTTAGTAATCAACATTCATTAGTTAACTTTAAATACTTAACTTTATAATTTAACATTCATTATGTAACCTAAAGAATTTAACTTTAGTATTCAACATTAATTATTAAACCTTAAATATGTAACTTTAGTATTCAACATTCATTATTTAACCTTAAATATTTAACTTTAGTATTTAACATTCATTATTTACCCTTAAATATTTAACTCTAGAATTTAACATTCATTAGTTAACTTTAAATATTTAACTTTATTATTCAATATTAATTATTTAACCTTAAATATTTAACTTTATAATTTAATATTCATTATTTAACCTTACATATTTAACTTTAGAATTTAACAATATTTATTTAACCTTAAATATTTAACTTTAGAATTTAACATTCATTATTTAACCTTAAGTATTTATCTTTAGTATTTAAAATTCATTATTTAACTTTAAGTATTTAACTTTAGAATTTAACATTCATTATTTAACCTAAAGTATTTAACTTTATTATTTAACATTCATTGTGTAACGTAAGGAATTTAACTTTAGTATTCAACATTAATTATGTAACCTTAAATATTTAAATTTAGTATTCATCATTTATTAGTTAACCTTAAATATTTAACTTTTGTATGCATCATTAATTATTTAACCTAAAGTATTTAACTTTATTATTTAACATTCATTATGTAAAGTAAGGAATTTAACTTTAGTATTCAACATTAATTATTTAACCTTAAATATTTAACTCTATAATTTAACATTCATTATTTAATCTTAATTATTTAACTTTAGTGTTTAAAATTCATTATTTAATCTTAGTAAGTATTTAACTTTAGTAATCAACATTCATTAGTTAACTTTAAATACTTAACTTTTGTATTCAACATTAATTATTTAACCTTAAATATTTAACTCTATAATTTAACATTCATTATTTAACCTTAAGTATTTATCTTTTATGTTTAAATTTCATTAGTTTACTTTAAATATTTAACTTTAGTATTCAACATTCATTATTTAACCTTAAATATTTAACTTTAGTGTTCAACATTCATTATTTACCCTTACATATTTAATTTTAGAATTTAACATTCATTATTTAACCTTAAATATTTAACTTTAGTATTCATCATTAATTATTTAACCTTAAATATTTAACTTTAGTATTCATCATTAATTATGTAACCTTAAGTATTTAACTTTTATGTTTAAATTTCATTATTTAATCTTAAATATTTAACTTTATAATTTAACATTCATTAGTTAACTTTAAATATTTAACTTTAGTATTCAATATTAATTATTTAACCTTAAATATTTAACTTTATAATTTAACATTCATTATTTAATCTTACATATTTAACTTTAGAATTTAACATTCATTAGTTAACTTTAAATATTTAACTTTATTATTCAACATTAATTATGTAACCTTAAATATTTAAATTTAGAATTTAACATTCATTAGTTAACCTTAAATATTTAACTTTATAATTTAAAATTCATTATTTAACCTTACTTATTTAACTTTAGAATGTAGCATTCATTATTTAACCTAAAGTATTTAACTTTAATATTCAACATTAATTATGTAACCTTAAATATTTAAATGTAGTATTCATCATTTATTAGTTAACCTTAAATATTTAAATTTTGTATGCATCATTAATTATTTAACCTAAAGTATTTAACTTTATTATTTAACATTCATTATGTAAAGTAAGGAATTTAACTTTAGTATTCAACATTAATTATTTAACCTTAAATATTTCACTCTATAATTTAACATTCATTATTTAACCTTAAGTATTAATCTTTTATGTTTAAATTTCATTTGTTTACTTTAAATATTTAAATTTAGTATTCATCATTCATTATTTAACCTTAAATATTTAACTTTATAATTTAAAATTCATTATTTAATCTTAATTATTTAACTTTAGTGTTTAAAATTCATTATTTAATCTTAAGTATTTAACTTTAGTAATCAACATTCATTAGTTAATTTTAAATACTTAAATTTTGTATTCAACATTCATAATTAACCTTACATATTTAACTTTAGTATTCAACATTAATTATTTAACCTTAAATATTTAACTCTATAATTTAACATTCATTATTTAACCTTAAGTATTTATCTTTTATGTTTAAATTTCATTAGTTTACTTTAAATATTTAACTTTAGTATTCAACATTCATTATTTAACCTTAAATATTTAACTTTAGTGTTCAACATTCATTATTTACCCTTAAATATTTAATTTTAGAATTTAACATTCATTATTTAACCTTAAATATTTAACTTTAGTATTCATCATTAATTATTTAACCTTAAATATTTAACTTTAGTATTCATCATTAATTATTTAACCTTACATATTTAACTTTATAATTTAACATTCATTATTTAACCTTAAATATTTAACTTTAGTATTCAATATTAATTATTTAACCTTAAATATTTAACTTTAAAATTTAACATTCATTATTTAACCTTAAGTATTTAACTTTTATGTTTAAATTTCATTAGTTTACTTTAAATATTTAACTTTATAATTTAAAATTCATTATTTAATCTTAAGTATTTAACTTTAGTAATCAACATTCATTATTTAACTTTAAGTATTTAACTTTAAAATTTAACATTCATTATTTAACCTAAATTATTTAACTTTAGTATTCATCATTAATTATTTAACCTTAAATATTTAACTTTAGTATTCATCATTAATTATGTAACCTTAAGTATTTAACTTTTATGTTTAAATTTCATTATTTAATCTTAAATATTTAACTTTATAATTTAACATTCATTAGTTAACTTTAAATATTTAACTTTAGTATTCAATATTAATTATTTAACCTTAAATATTTAACTTTATAATTTAACATTCATTATTTAATCTTACATATTTAACTTTATAATTTAACATTCATTATTTAACCTTAAGTATTTATCTTTAGTATTTAAAATTCATTATTTAACTTTAAGTATTTAACTTTAGTATTAAACATTCATTATTTAACCTAAAGTATTTAACTTTATTATTGAATATTCATTAGTTAACTTTTAATGTTTAACTATAGTATTAAACATTCATTATGTAACCTTAAATATTTAACTTTAATATTCAACATTAATTATGTAACCTTAAATATTTAAATGTAGTATTCATCATTTATTAGTTAACCTTAAATATTTAAATTTTGTATGCATCATTAATTATTTAACCTAAAGTATTTAACTTTATTATTTAACATTCATTATGTAAAGTAAGGAATTTAACTTTAGTATTCAACATTAATTATTTAACCTTAAATATTTCACTCTATAATTTAACATTCATTATTTAACCTTAAGTATTAATCTTTTATGTTTAAATTTCATTTGTTTACTTTAAATATTTAAATTTAGTATTCATCATTCATTATTTAACCTTAAATATTTAACTTTATAATTTAAAATTCATTATTTAATCTTAATTATTTAACTTTAGTGTTTAAAATTCATTATTTAATCTTAAGTATTTAACTTTAGTAATCAACATTCATTAGTTAATTTTAAATACTTAAATTTTGTATTCAACATTCATAATTAACCTTACATATTTAACTTTAGTATTCAACATTAATTATTTAACCTTAAATATTTAACTCTATAATTTAACATTCATTATTTAACCTTAAGTATTTATCTTTTATGTTTAAATTTCATTAGTTTACTTTAAATATTTAACTTTAGTATTCAACATTCATTATTTAACCTTAAATATTTAACTTTAGTGTTCAACATTCATTATTTACCCTTAAATATTTAATTTTAGAATTTAACATTCATTATTTAACCTTAAATATTTAACTTTAGTATTCATCATTAATTATTTAACCTTAAATATTTAACTTTAGTATTCATCATTAATTATTTAACCTTACATATTTAACTTTATAATTTAACATTCATTATTTAACCTTAAATATTTAACTTTAGTATTAAACATTCATTATTTAACCTAAAGTATTTAACTTTATTATTGAATATTCATTAGTTAACTTTTAATGTTTAACTATAGTATTAAACATTCATTATGTAACCTTAAATATTTAACTTTAATATTCAACATTTATTATTTACCCTTAAATATTTAATTTTAGAATTTAACATTCATTATTTAACCTTAAATATTTAACTTTATTATTGAACATTCATTATTTAACCTTAAATATTTAACTATAGTATTAAACATTCATTATTTAACCTTCAATATTTAACTTTATAATTTAACATTCATTATTTAATCTAAAGTATTTAACTTTATTATTTAACATTCATTATTTAACTTTAAGTATTTAACTTTTATGTTTAAATTTCATTATTTAATCTTAATTATTTAACTTTAGTAATCAACATTTATTAGTTAACTTTAAATATTTAACTTTAGTATTCAACATTAATTATTTAACCTTACATATTTAACTTTAGTATGCAACATTCATTATTTAACCTTAAATATTTAACTTTAGAATTCGTCATTCATTATTTAACCTTAAGTATTTAACTTTAGTATTAAATATTCATTATTTAACCTTAAAAATTTAACTTTAGAATTTAACATTCATTAGTTAACTTTGAATATTTAACTTTAGTATTAAATATTCATTATTTAACCTTAAAAATTTAACTTTAGAATTTAACATTCATTAGTTAACTTTGAATATTTAACTTTAGTGTTCAAAATTAATTATTTAACCTTAAATATTTAAATTTATAATTTAACATTCATTATTTAACCTTAAATATTTAACTTTGGAATTTAACATTCAATATTTAACTTTAAGTATTTAACTTTTATGTTTAAATTTCATTATTTAATCTTAAGTATTTAACTTTAGTAATCAACATTCATTAGTTTACTTTAAATATTTAACTTTAGTATTCAACATTCATTATTTAACCTTAAATATTTAACTTTAGAATTTAACATTCATTATTTAACCTTAAGTATTTAACTTTTATGTTTAAATTTCATTATTTAATCTTAAATATTTAACTTTATAATTTAACATTCATTAGTTAACTTTAAATATTTAACTTTAGTATTCAATATTAATTATTTAACCTTAAATATTTAACTTTATAATTTAACATTCATTATTTAACCTTACATATTTAACTTTAGAATTTAACATTCATTAGTTAACTTTAAATATTTAACTTTATTATTCAACATTAATTATGTAACCTTAAATATTTAAATTTAGAATTTAACATTCATTAGTTAACCTTAAATATTTAACTTTATAATTTAACATTCATTAGTTTACTTTAAATATTTAACTTTAGTATTCAACATTCATTATTTAACCTTAAATATTTAACTTTAGTGTTCAACATTCATTATTTACCCTTAAATATTTAATTTTAGAATTTAACATTCATTATTTAACCTTAAATATTTAACTTTAGTATTCATCATTAATTATTTAACCTTACATATTTAACTTTATAATTTAACATTCATTATTTAACCTTAAATATTTAACTTTAGTATTAAACATTCATTATTTAACCTAAAGTATTTAACTTTATTATTGAATATTCATTAGTTAACTTTTAATGTTTAACTATAGTATTAAACATTAATTATTTAACCTTAAATATTTAAATTTATAATTTAACATTCATTATTTAACCTAAAGTATTTAACTTTATTATTTAACATTCATTATTTAACTTTAAGTATTTAACTTTTATGTTTAAATTTCATTATTTAATCTTAAGTATTTAACTTTAGTAATCAACATTCATTATTTAACCTTAAATATTTAACTTTATAATTTAACATTCATTATTTAACCTAAAGTATTTAACTTTATTATTGAACATTCATTATTTAACCTTAAATATTTAACTATAGTATTAAACATTCATTATGTAACCTTCAATATTTAACTTTATAATTTAACATTCATTATTTAATCTAAAGTATTTAACTTTATTATTTAATATTCATTATTTAACTTTAAGTATTTAACTTTTATGTTTAAATTTCATTAGTTAACTTTAAATATTTAACTTTAGTATTCAATATTAATTATTTAACCTTAAATATTTAACTTTATAATTTAATAATCATTATTTGACCTTACATATTTAACTTTAGAATTTAACAATAATTATTTAACCTTAAATATTTAACTTTAGAATTTAACATTTATTATTTAACCTTAAGTATTTATCTTTAGTATTTAAAATTCATTATTTAACTTTAAGTATTTAACTTTAGAATTTAACATTCATTATTTAACCTAAAGTATTTAACTTTATTATTTAACATTCATTGTGTAACGTAAGGAATTTAACTTTAGTATTCAACATTAATTATGTAACCTTAAATATTTAAATTTAGTATTCATCATTTATTAGTTAACCTTAAATATTTAACTTTTGTATGCATCATTAATTATTTAACCTAAAGTATTTAACTTTATTATTTAACATTCATTATGTAAAGTAAGGAATTTAACTTTAGTATTCAACATTCATTATTTAACCTTAAATATTTAACTTTATAATTTAACATTCATTATTTAACCTAAAGAATTTAACTTTATTATTGAACATTAATTATTTAACCTTAACTATTTAACTTTATAATTTAACATTCATTATTTAACCTAAAGTATTTAACTTTATTATTGAAAATTAATTATTTAACCTTAAGTATTTAACTTTAGAATTGAACATTAATTATGTAACCTTAAATATTTAACTTTAGAATTCAACATTCATTATTTAACTTTAAGTATTTAACTTTAGAATTTAACATTCATTATTTAACCTAAAGTATTTAACTTTATTATTTAACATTCATTGTGTAACGTAAGGAATTTAACTTTAGTATTCAACATTAATTATGTAACCTTAAATATTTAAATTTAGTATTCATCATTTATTAGTTAACCTTAAATATTTAACTTTTGTATGCATCATTAATTATTTAACCTAAAGTATTTAACTTTATTATTTAACATTCATTATGTAAAGTAAGGAATTTAACTTTAGTATTCAACATTCATTATTTAACCTTAAATATTTAACTCTATAATTTAACATTCATTATTTAATCTTAATTATTTAACTTTATAATTTAACATTCATTATTTAACCTAAAGAATTTAACTTTATTATTGAACATTAATTATTTAACCTTAACTATTTAACTTTATAATTTAACATTCATTATTTAACCTAAAGTATTTAACTTTATAATTTTACATTCATTATTTAACCTTACATATTTAATTTTATAATTTAAAATTCATTATTTAATCTTAAGTATTTAACTTTAGTGTTTAAAAATAATTATTTTACCTACATATTTAACTTTATAATTTAACATTAATTATTTAACCTAAAGAATTTAACTTTATTATTGAACATTAATTATTTAACCTTAAATATTTAACTTTATAATTAAACATTCATTATTTAACCTTACATAGGCACATAGGCACATAGGCACATGTAACCTTACATTAACCTATTTAACTTTAGAATTTAACATTCATTAGTTAACTTTAAATATTTAACTTTAGTATTCAACATTAATTATTTAACCTTAAATATTTAACTTTAGAATTTAACATTCATTATTTAACCTTAAGTATTTAACTTTTATGTTTAAATTTCATTATTTAATCTTAAGTATTTAACTTTAGTAATCGACATGCATTAGTTAACTTTAAATATTTAACTTTAGTATTCAACATTCATTATTTAACCTTAAATATTTAACTTTAGTATTAAATATTCATTATTTAACCTTCAATATTTAACTTTATAATTTAACATTCATTATTTAACCTAAAGTATTTAACTTTATTATTGAACATTAATTATTTAACCTTAACTATTTAACTTTATAATTTAACATTCATTATTTAACCTAAAGTATTTAACTTTATAATTTTACATTCATTATTTAACCTTACATATTTAATTTTATAATTTAAAATTCATTATTTAATCTTAAGTATTTAACTTTAGTGTTTAAAAATAATTATTTTACCTAAATATTTAACTTTATAATTTAACATTAATTATTTAACCTAAATAATTTAACTTTATTATTGAACATTAATTATTTAACCTTAAATATTTAACTTTATAATTAAACATTCATTATTTAACCTTACATAGGCACATAGGCACATAGGCACATGTAACCTTACATTAACCTATTTAACTTTAGAATTTAACATTCATTAGTTAACTTTAAATATTTAACTTTAGTATTCAACATTAATTATTTAACCTTAAATATTTAAATTTAGAATTTAACATTCATTATTTAACCTTAAGTATTTAACTTTTATGTTTAAATTTCATTATTTAATCTTAAGTATTTAACTTTAGTAATCGACATGCATTAGTTAACTTTAAATATTTAACTTTAGTATTCAACATTCATTATTTAACCTTAAATATTTAACTTTAGTATTAAATATTCATTATTTAACCTTCAATATTTAACTTTATAATTTAACATTCATTATTTAACCTAAAGTATTTAACTTTATTATTTAACATTCATTATTTAACCTTAAGTATTTTTCTTTAGTGTTTAAAATTCATTATTTTATCTAAAGTATTTAAATTTAGTAATATAATCAACATTCATCTGTTAACTTTAAATATTTAAATTTAGAATGTAACATTCTTAGTTAACTTTAAATATTTAACTTTAGTATTCAAAATTAATTATTGAACCTTAAATATTTAACTTTATAATTTAACATTCATTATTTAACCTAAAGTATTTAACTTTATTATTGAACATTAATTATTTAACCTTAAGTATTTAACTTTAGAATTGAACATTAATAATGTAACCTTAAATATTTAACTTTAGAATTCAACATTCATTATTTAACCTTAAGTATTTAACTTTTATGTTTAAATTTCATTATTTAATCTTAAGTATTTAACTTTAGTAATCAACATTCATTAGTTTACTTTAAATATTTAACTTTAGTATTCAACATTCATTATTTAACCTTAAATATTTAACTTTAGAATTTAACATTCATTATTTAACCTTAAGTATTTAACTTTTATGTTTAAATTTCATTATTTAATCTTAAATATTTAACTTTATAATTTAACATTCATTAGTTAACTTTAAATATTAAAATTTAGTATTCAATATTAATTATTTAACCTTAAATATTTAACTTTATAATTTAACATTCATTATTTAACCTTACATATTTAACTTTAGAATTTAACATTCATTAGTTAACTTTAAATATTTAACTTTATTATTCATCATTAATTATGTAACCTTAAATATTTAAATGTAGAATTTAACATTCATTAGTTAACCTTAAATATTTAACTTTATAATTTAACATTCATTATTTAACCTTACTTATTTAAATTTAGAATTTAACATTCATTATTTAACTTTAAATATTTAACTTTAGTATTCAAAATTAATTATTTAACCTTAAATATTTAACTTTATAATTTATCATTCATTATTTAACCTAAAGTATTTAACTTTAGTGTTTAAAATTCATTATTTTACCTAAAGTATTTAACTTTAGTAATCTAATCAACATTCATTAATTAACCTTAAGTATTTAACTTTTATGTTTAAATTTATTATTTAATCTTAAGTATTTAACTTTAGTAATCAACATTCATTAGTTTACTTTAAATATTTAACTTTAGTATTCAACATTCATTATTTAACCTTAAATATTTAACTTTAGTATTCGTCATTCATTATTTAACCTTAAATATTTAACTTTATAATTTAACATTCATTATTTAACCTTAAGTATTTATCTTTAGTATTTAAAATTCATTATTTAACTTTAAGTATTTAACTTTAAAATTTAATATTCATTATTGAACCTAAAGTATTTAACTTTATTATTTAACATTCATTATGTAACGTAAGGAATTTAACTTTAGTATTCAACATTAATTATTTAACCTTACATATTTAACTTTAGTGTTTAAAATTCATTATTTAATCTTAAGTATTTAACTTTAGTAATCAACATTCATTAGTTATCTTTAAATATTTAACTTTTGTATTCAACATTCATAATTAACCTTACATATTTAACTTTAGTATTCAACATTACTTATTTAACCTTAAATATTTAACTTTATAATTTAACATTCATTATGTAACCTAATGAATTTAACTTTAGTATTCAACATTCATTATTTAACCTTAAATATTTAACTTTAGTGTTTAACATTCATTATTTACCCTTAAATATTTAACTTTAGAATTTAACATTCATTAGTTAACTTTAAATATTTAACTTTAGTATTCAATATTAATTATTTAACCTTAAATATTTAACTTTATAATTTAATATTCATTATTTAACCTTACATATTTAACTTTAGAATTTAACATTCATTAGTTAACCTTAAGTATTTAACTTTTATGTTTAAATTTCATTATTTAATCTTAAGTATTTAACTTTAGTAATCAACATTCATTAGTTATCTTTAAATATTTAACTTTTGTATGCATCATTAATTATTTAACCTTAAATATTTAACTTTAGTATTCAACATTAATTATTTAACCTAAAGAATTTAACGTTAGTATTTAACATTCATTATTTAACCTTAAATATTTAAATTTAGAATTTAACATTCATTATTTAACCTTAAGTATTTAACTTTAGAATTGAACATTCATTATTTAACCTAAAGTATTTAACTTTATTATTTAACATTCATTATGTAACGTAAGGAATTTAACTTTAGTATTCAACATTAATTATTTAACCTTAAATATTTAACTTTAGAATTCAACATTCATTATTTAACCTTAAGTATTTAACTTTAGTAATCAACATTCATTAGTTTACTTTAAATATTTAACTTTAGTATTCAACATTCATTATTTAACCTTAAATATTTAAATTTAGTATTCATCATTTATTATTTAACCTTAAATATTTAAATTTAGAATTCAACATTCATTATTTAACCTTAAATATTTAACTTTAGTGTTCAACATTCATTATTTACCCTTAAATATTTAATTTTAGAATTTAACATTCATTATTTAACCTTAAATATTTAACTTTAGTATTCATCATTAATTATTTAACCTTAAATATTTAACTTTAGTATTCATCATTAATTATGTAACCTTAAGTATTTAACTTTTATGTTTAAATTTCATTATTTAATCTTAAATATTTAACTTTATAATTTAACATTCATTAGTTAACTTTAAATATTTAACTTTAGTATTCAATATTAATTATTTAACCTTAAATATTTAACTTTATAATTTAACATTCATTATTTAATCTTACATATTTAACTTTAGAATTTAACATTCATTAGTTAACCTTAAATATTTAACTTTATAATTTAACATTCATTATTTAACCTTACTTATTTAAATTTAGAATTTAACATTCATTAGTTAACTTTAAATATTTAACTTTAGTATTCAACATTAATTATTTAACCTTAAATATTTAACTTTATAATTTAACATTCATTATTTAACCTAAAGTATTTAACTTTAGTGTTTAAAATTCATTATTTTACCTAAAGTATTTAACTTTAGTAATCTAATCAACATTCATTATGTAACGTAAGGAATTTAACTTTAGTATTCAACATTAATTATTTAACCTTAAATATTTAACTTTAGAATTCAACATTCATTATTTAACCTTAAATATTTAACTTTAGTGTTCAACATTCATTATTTACCCTTAAATATTTAATTTTAGAATTTAACATTCATTATTTAACCTTAAATATTTAACTTTAGTATTCATCATTAATTATTTAACCTTAAATATTTAACTTTAGTATTCATCATTAATTATGTAACCTTAAGTATTTAACTTTTATGTTTAAATTTCATTATTTAATCTTAAATATTTAACTTTATAATTTAACATTCATTAGTTAACTTTAAATATTTAACTTTAGTATTCAATATTAATTATTTAACCTTAAATATTTAACTTTATAATTTAACATTCATTATTTAATCTTACATATTTAACTTTAGAATTTAACATTCATTAGTTAACCTTAAATATTTAACTTTATAATTTAACATTCATTATTTAACCTTACTTATTTAAATTTAGAATTTAACATTCATTAGTTAACTTTAAATATTTAACTTTAGTATTCAACATTAATTATTTAACCTTAAATATTTAACTTTATAATTTAACATTCATTATTTAACCTAAAGTATTTAACTTTAGTGTTTAAAATTCATTATTTTACCTAAAGTATTTAACTTTAGTAATCTAATCAACATTCATTATTTAACCTTAAGTATTTAACTTTTATGTTTAAATTTCATTATTTAATCTTAAGTATTTAACTTTAGTAATCAACATTCATTAGTTTACTTTAAATAATTAACTTTAGTATTCAACATTCATTATTTAACCTTAAATATTTAACTTTGGTATTCGTCATTCATTATTTAACCTTAACTATTTAACTTTATAATTTAACATTCATTATTTAACCTTAAGTATTTATCTTTAGTATTTAAAATTCATTATTTAACTTTAAGTATTTAACTTTAAAATTTAACATTCATTATTTAACCTAAAGTATTTAACTTTATTATTCAACATTAATTATTTAACCTTAAGTATTTAACTTTAGTAATCAACATTCATTAGTTATCTTTAAATATGTAACTTTTCTATTCAACATTCATAATTAACCTTACATATTTAACTTTAGTGTTCAACATTAATTATTTAACCTTAAATATTTAACTTTATAATTTAACATTCATTATGTAACCTAAGGAATTTAACTTTAGTATTCAACATTAATTATTAAACCTTAAATATGTATCTTTAGTATTCAACATTCATTATTTAACTTTAAATATTTAACTTTATAATTTAAAATTCATTATTTAATCTTAAGTATTTAACTTTAGTAATCAACATTCATTATTTAACTTTAAGTATTTAACTTTAAAATTTAACATTCATTATTTAACCTAAAGTATTTAACTTTATAATTTAACATTCATTATGTAACCTAAGGAATTTAACTTTAGTATTCAACATTAATTATTAAAACTTAAATATGTAACTTTAGTATTCAACATTAATTATTTAACCTTAAATATTTAACTTTAGTGTTTAACATTCATTATTTACCCTCAAATATTTAACTTTAGAATTTAACATTCATTAGTTAACTTTAAATATTTAACTTTAGTATTCAATATTAATTATTTAACCTTAAATATTTAACTTTATAATTTAATATTCATTATTTAACCTTACATATTTAACTTTAGAATTTAACATTCATTAGTTAACTTTAAATATTTAACTTTAGTATTCAATATTAATTATTTAACATTAAATATTTAACTTTATAATTTAATATTCATTATTTAACCTTACATATTTAACTTTAGAATTTAACATTCATTAGTTAACCTTAAATATTTAACTTTAGAATTTAACATTCATTATTTAACCTTAAGTATTTAACTTTTATGTTTAAATTTCATTAGTTTACTTTAAATATTTAACTTTATAATTTAACATTCATTATTTAACCTTAAGTATTTATCTTTAGTATTTAAAATTTATTATTTAACTTTAAGTATTTAACTTTAAAATTTAACATTCATTATTGAACCTAAAGTATTTAACTTTAGTATTCAACATTAATTATTAAACCTTAAATATGTAACTTTAGTATTCAACATTCATTATTTAACCTTAAATATTTAACTTTAGTATTTAACATTCATTATTTACCCTTAAATATTTAACTCTAGAATTTAACATTCATTAGTTAACTTTAAATATTTAACTTTAGTATTCAATATTAATTATTTAACCTTAAATATTTAACTTTATAATTTAATATTCATTATTTAACCTTACATATTTAACTTTAGAATTTAACAATAATTATTTAACCTTAAATATTTAACTTTAGAATTTAACATTCATTATTTAACCTTAAGTATTTATCTTTAGTATTTAAAATTCATTATTTAACTTTAAGTATTTAACTTTAGAATTTAACATTCATTATTTAACCTAAAGTATTTAACTTTATTATTTAACATTCATTGTGTAACGTAAGGAATTTAACTTTAGTATTCAACATTAATTATGTAACCTTAAATATTTAAATTTAGTATTCATCATTTATTAGTTAACCTTAAATATTTAACTTTTGTATGCATCATTAATTATTTAACCTAAAGTATTTAACTTTATTATTTAACATTCATTATGTAAAGTAAGGAATTTAACTTTAGTATTCAACATTAATTAGTTAACTTTAAATACTTAACTTTTGTAATCAACATTAATTATTTAACCTAAAGTATTTAACTCTATAATTTAACATTCATTATTTAATCTTAATTATTTAACTTTAGTGTTTAAAATTCATTATTTAATCTTAGTAAGTATTTAACTTTAGTAATCAACATTCATTAGTTAACTTTAAATACTTAACTTTTGTAATCAACATTAATTATTTAACCTTAAATATTTAACTATATAATTTAACATTCATTATTTAACCTTAAGTATTTATCTTTTATGTTTAAATTTCATTAGTTTACTTTAAATATTTAACTTTAGTATTCAACATTCATTATTTAACCTTAAATATTTAACTTTAGTGTTCAACATTCATTATTTACCCTTAAATATTTAATTTTAGAATTTAACATTCATTATTTAACCTTAAATATTTAACTTTAGTATTCATCATTAATTATTTAACCTTAAATATTTAACTTTAGTATTCATCATTAATTATGTAACCTTAAGTATTTAACTTTTATGTTTAAATTTCATTATTTAATCTTAAATATTTAACTTTATAATTTAACATTCATTAGTTAACTTTAAATATTTAACTTTAGTATTCAATATTAATTATTTAACCTTAAATATTTAACTTTATAATTTAACATTCATTATTTAATCTTACATATTTAACTTTAGAATTTAACATTCATTAGTTAACTTTAAATATTTAACTTTATTATTCAACATTAATTATGTAACCTTAAATATTTAAATTTAGAATTTAACATTCATTAGTTAACCTTAAATATTTAACTTTATAATTTAAAATTCATTATTTAACCTTACTTATTTAACTTTAGAATGTAACATTCATTATTTAACCTAAAGTATTTAACTTTAGTATTCAACATTAATTATGTAACCTTAAATATTTAAATGTAGTATTCATCATTTATTAGTTAACCTTAAATATTTAACTTTTGTATGCATCATTAATTATTTAACCTAAAGTATTTAACTTTATTATTTAACATTCATTATGTAAAGTAAGGAATTTAACTTTAGTATTCAACATTAATTATTTAACCTTAAATATTTCACTCTATAATTTAACATTCATTATTTAACCTTAAGTATTAATCTTTTATGTTTAAATTTCATTTGTTTACTTTAAATATTTAAATTTAGTATTCATCATTCATTATTTAACCTTAAATATTTAACTTTATAATTTAAAATTCATTATTTAATCTTAATTATTTAACTTTAGTGTTTAAAATTCATTATTTAATCTTAAGTATTTAACTTTAGTAATCAACATTCATTAGTTAACTTTAAATACTTAACTTTTGTATTCAACATTCATAATTAACCTTACATATTTAACTTTAGTATTAACATTAATTATTTAACCTTAAATATTTAACTCTATAATTTAACATTCATTATTTAACCTTAAGTATTTATCTTTTATGTTTAAATTTCATTAGTTTACTTTAAATATTTAACTTTAGTATTCAACATTCATTATTTAACCTTAAATATTTAACTTTAGTGTTCAACATTCATTATTTAACCTAAAGTATTTAACTTTATTATTGAATATTCATTAGTTAACTTTTAATGTTTAACTATAGTATTACACATTCATTATGTAACCTTAAATATTTAACTTTAATATTCAACATTCATTATGTAACCTTAAATATTAACTTTAGAATTTAACATTCATTAGTTAACTTTGAATATTTAACTTTAGTATTCAAAATTAATTATTTAACCTTAAATATTTAAATTTATAATTTAACATTCATTATTTAACCTAAAGTATTTAACTTTATTATTTAACATTCATTATTTAACTTTAAGTATTTAACTTTTATGTTTAAATTTCATTATTTAATCTTAAGTATTTAACTTTAGTAATCAACATTCATTATTTAACCTTAAATATTTAAATTTAGTATTCATCATTTATTATTTAACCTTAAATATTTAACTTTTGTATGCATCATTAATTATTTAACCTTAAATATTTAACTTTAGTATTCAACATTCATTATTTAACCTAAAGAATTTAACTTTAGTATTTAACATTCATTATTTAACCTTAAATATTTAAATTTAGAATTTAACATTCATTATTTAACCTTAAGTATTTAACTTTAGAATTTAACATTCATTATTTAACCTTAAATATTTAACTTTATAATTTAACATTCATTATTTAACCTTAAATATTTAACTTTATAATTTAAAATTCATTATTTAATCTTAAGTATTTAACTTTAGTAATCAACATTCATTAGTTAACTTTAAATACTTAACTTTTGTATTCAACATTCATAATTAACCTTACATATTTAACTTTAGTATTCAACATTAATTATTTAACCTTAAATATTTAACTTTATAATTTAACATTCATTATGTAACCTAATGAATTTAACTTTAGTATTCAACATTCATTATTTAACCTTAAATATTTAACTTTAGTGTTCAACATTCAATATTTACCCTTAAATATTTAATTTTAGAATTTAACATTCATTATTTAACCTTAAATATTTAACTTTAGTATTCATCATTAATTATTTAACCTTAAATATTTAACTTTAGTATTCATCATTAATTATTTAACCTTACATATTTAACTTTGTAATTTAACATTCATTATTTAACCTTAAATATTTAACTTTAGTATTAAACATTCATTATTTAACCTAAAGTATTTAACTTTATTATTGAATATTCATTAGTTAACTTTTAATGTTTAACTATAGTATTAAACATTCATTATGTAACCTTAAATATTTAACTTTAATATTCAACATTCATTATGTTACCTTCAATATTACTATCACAACTATTACTTACAGTGATACTGATTACTCTAACTGGAAAAAAACATATAATAGCAACAAACAATCTAAATCTAATAACAGCAACAAACATACGCCTGATCAAGTATCTAAATGACTAGAAAATAAACATATTACTGTATTCTATACCAATGCACAGAGTATATGTAACAAGCTTCCCTCATTAATTTATATTCTATCTACTAACACTTATGATATTATTATTATTAATGAAACGTGGTTAAATGACTCTTACACAAACGCCATGCTATGTTTTAACACATCTAATTATACTATATACAGAAAGGATAGATTATCTACTCGTGGTGGTGGGATATTAATTTTTGTTAAATGCTATTTAAACTCTTATGCTCTAACTATACATAATCCACATAATATTGAACTCCTAGCTATAACATTATACAACTATACTATATTTCTGTTTACAGGCCACCCAATATGTATTATGATATAACATGGGAGCTATGTAAAATACTGTCTAAATATACTGAACTCTCTAATACATTTATTCTAATAGGGGATTTGAATGTCCCTGGTATTAACTGGTATGGTGATTCTCCCATACCTAGTAACCCACTTGACAAAATATTCACGGAATTTGTTATATCTACCTCTCTAACCCAGTTTGTAACTAACAATACTAGAAAAGATAATATCCTTGATCTGGTCTTATCTAATGATGACTGTATATTTAACCTCAGTATAGATACTCCTTTTAGCTACAATACTTCTACTAGTGATCATTTATCTATAACTGCTAATATTTTCAATACAAATGTTATTACAATGAAATCTAAGACTAATAGTAACTGTAATTTTAATTACTCACTATGTAATTTAAATATTGTTAAGCAAACTCTGAATAATTTAAGTTGGTCTAGTATTCTTAAGGTTGAAGATTCTACTGATGTATTACTAACAACATTTATTGAAATTGTAAAGACATTAATCAATGATAATTCCCCCCTATCAACTATATAGTCATTTAAATTTCCTAAATTCATCAAAAAACTTGATTCGAAATGTAAGAAATTATATAAAAATAAACATAAACCAAATATTAAAGCTAAATGGAGACTATATCAAATAAAGTTATCTGAAACCATATCGGATTACATATATAACATTGAAGCTAGAGCACTATCTAACAATAACCTTAAATCATTTTATTCTTATGTTAATAGACAAATATCTACGCGTAGCAATATGCCTCCTCTAATGTCAAATAATAATACATTGTTAACCCTAGATCGAGATAAAGCTGAATGCTTATCTAAACAGTTTAAATCTGTATTTACTAAGGACAGCTATACATTTATTAGTAATTCATCCATAGTTTCTAATAATGTATTTAACACCTTCCCTATAAGCCCCGAGACTGTAAGAAAATATCTATGCCTCATGCCCAATAAGTATAGTATACCACCAGACGGACTACCAAAGGGTATCCTAAAATCTTTATCATATGAGCTATGTATTCCTCTTTCCTTAATATTCAATCATTCACTAACTAACCAATACTGCCCAAATATGTGGAAACAGAGTATAATTACTCCCATATTTAAAAAAAGGTGATACATCCTTACCATCGAACTATAGACCTATAAGTTTTCTACCCTCCACATTAATTCTTTTTGAAAAGATTCTTTGTAGATACTTGGTTCACTTTCTCAGAGAAAACGGCTACATATCACAATGCCAATATGGATTTCTATCGGGAAAATCAACCACTCTGCAGTTGATCCAATACTATAGGAATCTAGCCCGAGTCATGGACAACAACTATACTTTGCACACTACATACATCGACTTCGCAAAGGCATTCGACACAGTATCACATGCTAAGCTATTATCTAAGATTGAAGCTCTAGGAATAACTGGTAATGTACTACACTGGATACAATCATATCTTCATAATAGACACCAGTGTGTTAAGGTTGGTATGAATGTATCTGATAATATTATGGCAACATCAGGGGTTCCGCACGGTTCTTGTCTAGGACCAATTTTATTTATAATCTACATAAATGACCTTCCCAATATATTCTCACCTCAGATCATATGTACCCTTTTTGCTGACGATGCCAAACTTTCTCTTATCCATAAATATGAATTTGAAATGGACTATATGCATAATGCACTAACCAAATTAAATGATTGGTCAAAATTATCAGGTCTTAATTTAGCAATCCATAAATGCTCAATAATGTCTAGTAAGGGTAATGAAATATCCTCATACTCGATTAACGGTGTTCAATTAAACTATTCTAATACATACATCGATCTAGGTGTAATTATCAACCATAATCTATCTTTTAATGATCATATTGATAATATTATCCGTAAAGCATACAAAATGATTAATATAATCTTTCGAGTAGTTAGATGTAACAAACATGTACCATTGACACTAGCATATATGAGTTATGTAAGACCTGTCCTTGAAAACGCATCCAGTCTCTGGAACCCATCCATTCCTTTCAGAACAAATGGTAATTCCACCAAACTCGAATTGGTTCAGAGACTATTTACTCGTAAGTTTTTCTTTAGGTGCAATTTAGGTTCATTAGTATACCCTGATAGATTACTATTTTTAAAGCTAAAATCACTTTCTTCCCGTAGGCATGTTGCTGATATGGTGCTGACTTACAAAATAGTCAATGGTCTCGTTGATGTGGATGTAGATGATTTCTTGTGGACCTACACGAATCATCTTAGAGGGCCTTCGGTGAAAATTAAAAGAGATATCTCCAAGAATAACCGATCACACAACTTCTTCAGCAATCGGGTCTCGGCTACATGGAACAATCTGCCTGCTCATCTAACCGTAATGACGTATCTTCCATTATTTAAATCGGGTGTTTCTGCGATACTGTCTGGTAGTTGATGAACATGTTCATCCTACCTTGTACATTTATTTATATATTTTTATTTATTACCTTATTTACTGTTTGTCCTCGTGTGTTATGTTAGGTCAGTCGGGTTGTGACGGGTGTCGGGGAGTAAGGATGCCAGCGTGGAATCTACTGGTCAAATTTTCCTCCCCACGGCATAGGAAATGATTCACCCTTTCCTAAAAGTTGAGATCTGTCGCGGCCTTGTTTGCATATCATTAGCATATACGAGCTAAGAAATGGCATATGTAAGTCAATAATGTTAACACTATTATTTTATTTCGTACTATTATTTTTATCTCCTGTTTTATGTCATATTGAATATCTATTTTCTATATTCAATAAATTATATTATTATATTATTATTATTATATTAACTTTAGAATTTAACATTCATTAGTTAACTTTGAATATTTAACTTTAGTGTTCAAAATTAATTATTTAACCTTAAATATTTAAATTTATAATTTAACATTCATTATTTAACCTAAAGTATTTAACTTTATTATTGAACATTCATTATTTAACCTTAAATATTTAACTATAGTATTAAACATTCATTATTTAACCTTCAATATTTAACTTTATAATTTAACATTCATTATTTAATCTAAAGTATTTAACTTTATTATTTAACATTCATTATTTAACTTTAAGTATTTAACTTTTATGTTTAAATTTCATTATTTAATCTTAAATATTTAACTTTAGTAATCAACATTTATTAGTTAACTTTAAATATTTAACTTTAGTATTCAACATTAATTATTTAACCTTACATATTTAACTTTAGTATTCAACATTCATTATTTAACCTTAAATATTTAACTTTAGAATTCTTCATTCATTATTTAACCTTAAATATTTAACTTTAGTATTTATCATTCATTATTTAACCTTAAATATTTAACTTTAGTATTCATCATTAATTATTTAACCTTAAATATTTAACTTTAGTATTCATCATTAATTATTTAACCTTACATATTTAACTTTATAATTTAACATTCATTATTTAACCTTCAATATTTAACTTTAGTATTAAACATTCATTATTTAACCTAAAGTATTGAACTTTATTATTGAATATTCATTAGTTAACTTTTAATGTTAACTATAGTATTAAACATTCATTATGTAACCTTAAATATTTAACTTTAATATTCAACATTCATTATTTACCCTTAAATATTTAATTTTAGAATTTAACATTCATTATTTAACCTTAAATATGTAACTTTAGTATTCATCATTCATTAGTTAACTTTGAATATTTAACTTTAGTGTTCAAAATTAATTATTTAACCTTAAATATTTAAATTTATAATTTAACATTCATTATTTAACCTAAAGTATTTAACTTTATTATTTAACATTCATTATTTAACTTTAAGTATTTAACTTTTATGTTTAAATTTCATTATTTAATCTTAAGTATTTAACTTTAGTAATCAACATTCATTATTTAACCTTAAATATTTAACTTTATAATTTAACATTCATTATTTAACCTAAAGTATTTAACTTTATTATTGAACATTCATTATTTAACCTTAAATATTTAACTATAGTATTAAACATTCATTATTTAACCTTCAATATTTAACTTTATAATTTAACATTCATTATTTAATCTAAAGTATTTAACTTTATTATTTAACATTCATTATTTAACTTTAAGTATTTAACTTTTATGTTTAAATTTCATTATTTAATCTTAATTATTTAACTTTAGTAATCAACATTTATTAGTTAACTTTAAATATTTAACTTTAGTATTCAACATTAATTATTTAACCTTACATATTTAACTTTAGTATTCAACATTCATTATTTAACCTTAAATATTTAACTTTAGAATTCGTCATTCATTATTTAACCTTAAATATTTAACTTTATAATTAAATATTCATTATTTAACCTAAAGTATTTAACTTTAGTATTCAACATTCATTATTTAACCTTAAATATTTAAATTTAGTATGCATCATTAATTATTTAACCTAAAGTATTTAACTTTATTATTTAACATTCATTATGTAAAGTAAGGAATTTAACTTTAGTATTCAACATTAATTATTTAACCTTAAATATTTAACTCTATAATTTAACATTCATTATTTAACCTTAAGTATTTATCTTTTATGTTTAAATTTCATTAGTTTACTTTAAATATTTAAATTTAGTATTCATCATTCATTATTTAACCTTAAATATTTAACTTTATAATTTAAAATTCATTATTTGATCTTAAGTATTTAACTTTAGTGTTTAAAATTCATTATTTAATCTTAAGTATTTAACTTTAGTAATCAACATTCATTAGTTAACTTTAAATACTTAACTTTTGTATTCAACATTCATAATTAACCTTACATATTTAACTTTAGTATTAACATTAATTATTTAACCTTAAATATTTAACTCTATAATTTAACATTCATTATTTAACCTTAAGTATTTATCTTTTATGTTTAAATTTCATTAGTTTACTTTAAATATTTAACTTTATTATTCAACATTCATTATTTAACCTTAAATATTTAACTTTAGTGTTCAACATTCATTATTTACCCTTAAATATTTAATTTTAGAATTTATCATTCATTATTTAACCTTAAATATTTAACTTTAGTATTCATCATTAATTATTTAACCTTAAATATTTAACTTTAGTATTCATCATTAATTATTTAACCTTACATATTTAACTTTATAATTTAACATTCATTATTTAACCTTCAATATTTAACTTTAGTATTAAACATTCATTATTTAATCTAAAGTATTGAACTTTATTATTGAATATTCATTAGTTAACTTTTAATGTTAACTATAGTATTAAACATTCATTATGTAACCTTAAATATTTAACTTTAATATTCAACATTCATTATTTACCCTTAAATATTTAATTTTAGAATTTAACATTCATTATTTAACCTTAAATATGTAACTTTAGTATTCATCATTCATTAGTTAACTTTGAATATTTAACTTTAGTGTTCAAAATTAATTATTTAACCTTAAATATTTAAATTTATAATTTAACATTCATTATTTAACCTAAAGTATTTAACTTTATTATTGAACATTCATTATTTAACCTTAAATATTTAACTATAGTATTAAACATTCATTATTTAACCTTCAATATTTAACTTTATAATTTAACATTCATTATTTAATCTAAAGTATTTAACTTTATTATTTAACATTCATTATTTAACTTTAAGTATTTAACTTTTATGTTTAAATTTCATTATTTAATCTTAATTATTTAACTTTAGTAATCAACATTTATTAGTTAACTTTAAATATTTAACTTTAGTATTCAACATTAATTATTTAACCTTACATATTTAACTTTAGTATTCAACATTCATTATTTAACCTTAAATATTTAACTTTAGAATTCGTCATTCATTATTTAACCTTAAATATTTAACTTTAGTATTAAATATTCATTATTTAACCTTAAAAATTTAACTTTAGAATTTAACATTCATTAGTTAACTTTGAATATTTAACTTTAGTATTAAATATTCATTATTTAACCTTAAAAATTTAACTTTAGAATTTAACATTCATTAGTTAACTTTGAATATTTAACTTTAGTGTTCAAAATTAATTATTTAACCTTAAATATTTAAATTTATAATTTAACATTCATTATTTAACCTTAAATATTTAACTTTGGAATTTAACATTCAATATTTAACTTTAAGTATTTAACTTTTATGTTTAAATTTCATTATTTAATCTTAAGTATTTAACTTTAGTAATCAACATTCATTAGTTTACTTTAAATATTTAACTTTAGTATTCAACATTCATTATTTAACCTTAAATATTTAACTTTAGAATTTAACATTCATTATTTAACCTTAAGTATTTAACTTTTATGTTTAAATTTCATTATTTAATCTTAAATATTTAACTTTATAATTTAACATTCATTAGTTAACTTTAAATATTTAACTTTAGTATTCAATATTAATTATTTAACCTTAAATATTTAACTTTATAATTTAACATTCATTATTTAACCTTACATATTTAACTTTAGAATTTAACATTCATTAGTTAACTTTAAATATTTAACTTTATTATTCAACATTAATTATGTAACCTTAAATATTTAAATTTAGAATTTAACATTCATTAGTTAACCTTAAATATTTAACTTTATAATTTAACATTCATTATTTAACCTTACTTATTTAAATTTAGAATTTAACATTCATTATTTAACTTTAAATATTTAACTTTAGTATTCAAAATTAATTATTTAACCTTAAATATTTAACTTTATAATTTAACATTCATTATTTAACCTAAAGTATTTAACTTTAGTGTTTAAAATTCATTATTTTACCTAAAGTATTTAACTTTAGTAATCTAATCAACATTAATTAATTAACCTTAAGTATTTAACTTTTATGTTTAAATTTATTTTTTAATCTTAAGTATTTAACTTTAGTAATCAACATTCATTAGTTTACTTTAAATATTTAACTTTAGTATTCAACATCCATTATTTAACCTTAAATATTTAACTTTAGTATTCGTCATTCATTATTTAACCTTAAATATTTAACTTTATAATTTAACATTCATTATTTAACCTTAAGTATTTATCTTTAGTATTTAAAATTCATTATTTAACTTTAAGTATTTAACTTTAAAATTTAACATTCATTATTGAACCTAAAGTATTTAACTTTATTATTTAACATTCATTATGTAACGTAAGGAATTTAACTTTATTATTCGACATTAATTATTTAACCTTACATATTTAACTTTAGTGTTTAAAATTCATTATTTAATCTTAAGTATTTAACTTTAGTAATCAACATTCATTAGTTATCTTTAAATATTTAACTTTTGTATTCAACATTCATAATTAACCTTACATATTTAACTTTAGTATTCAACATTAATTATTTAACCTTAAATATTTAACTTTATAATTTAACATTCATTATGTAACCTAAGGAATTTAACTTTAGTATTCAACATTCATTATTTAACCTTAAATATTTAACTTTAGTGTTTAACATTCATTATTTACCCTTAAATATTCAACTTTAGAATTTAACATTCATTAGTTAACTTTAAATATTTAACTTTAGTATTCAATATTAATTATTTAACCTTAAATATTTAACTTTATAATTTAATATTCATTATTTAACCTTACATATTTAACTTTAGAATTTAACATTCATTAGTTAACCTTAAGTATTTAACTTTTATGTTTAAATTTCATTATTTAATCTTAAGTATTTAACTTTAGTAATCAACATTCATTAGTTAACTTTAAATATTTAACTTTAGTATTCGTCATTCATTATTTAACCTTAAATATTTAACCTAAAGTATTTAACTTTATTATTTAACATTCATTATGTAAAGTAAGGAATTTAACTTTAGTATTCAACATTAATTATTTAACCTTAAATATTTAACTCTATAATTTAACATTCATTATTTAACCTTAAGTATTTATCTTTTATGTTTAAATTTCATTAGTTTACTTTAAATATTTAACTTTAGTATTCAACATTCATTATTTACCCTTAAATATTTAATTTTAGAATTTAACATTCATTATTTAACCTTAAATATTTAACTTTAGTATTCATCATTAATTATTTAACCTTAAATATTTAACTTTAGTATTCATCATTAATTATTTAACCTTACATATTTAACTTTATTATTGAATATTCATTAGTTAACTTTTAATGTTTAACTATAGTATTAAACATTAATTATTTAACCTAAAATATTTAAATTTATAATTTAACATTAATTATTTAACCTAAAGTATTTAACTTTATTATTTAACATTCATTATTTAACTTTAAGTATTTAACTTTTATGTTTAAATTTCATTATTTAATCTTAAGTATTTAACTTTAGTAATCAACATTCATTATTTAACCTTAAATATTTAACTTTATTATTGAACATTCATTATTTAACCTTAAATATTTAACTATAGTATTAAACATTCATTATGTAACCTTCAATATTTAACTTTATAATTTAACATTCATTATTTAATCTAAAGTATTTAACTTTATTATTTAATATTCATTATTTAACTTTAAGTATTTAACTTTTATGTTTAAATTTCATTAATTAACTTTAAATATTTAACTTTAGTATTCAATATTAATTATTTAACCTTAAATATTTAACTTTATAATTTAATATTAATTATTTTACCTTACATATTTAACTTTAGAATTTAACAATAATTATTTAACCTTAAATATTTAACTTTAGAATTTAACATTCATTATTTAACCTTAAGTATTTATCTTTAGTATTTAACATTCATTATTTAACCTAAAGTATTTAACTTTATTATTTAACATTCATTGTGTAACGTAAGGAATTTAACTTTAGTATTCAACATTAATTATGTAACCTTAAATATTTAAATTTAGTATTCATCATTTATTAGTTAACCTTAAATATTTAACTTTTGTATGCATCATTAATTATTTAACCTAAAGTATTTAACTTTATTATTTAACATTCATTATGTAAAGTAAGGAATTTAACTTTAGTATTCAACATTAATTATTTAACCTTAAATATTTAACTCTATAATTTAACATTCATTATTTAATCTTAATTATTTAACTTTATAATTTAACATTCATTATTTAACCTAAAGAATTTAACTTTATTATTGAACATTAATTATTTAACCTTAACTATTTAACTTTATAATTTAACATTCATTATTTAACCTAAAGTATTTAACTTTATAATTTTACATTCATTATTTAACCTTACATATTTAATTTTATAATTTAAAATTCATTATTTAATCTTAAGTATTTAACTTTAGTGTTTAAAAATAATTATTTTACCTAAATATTTAACTTTATAATTTAACATTAATTATTTAACCTAAAGAATTTAACTTTATTATTGAACATTAATTATTTAACCTTAAATATTTAACTTTATAATTTAACATTCATTATTTAACCTTACATAGGCACATAGGCACATAGGCACATTTAACCTTACATTAACCTATTTAACTTTATAATTTAACATTCATTATTTAACCTAAAGTATTTAACTTTAGTGTTTAAAATTCATTATTTTACCTAAAGTATTTAACTTTAGTAATCTAATCAACATTCATTATTTAACCTTAAGTATTTAACTTTTATGTTTAAATTTCATTATTTAATCTTAAGTATTTAACTTTAGTAATCAACATTCATTAGTTTACTTTAAATAATTAACTTTAGTATTCAACATTCATTATTTAACCTTAAATATTTAACTTTGGTATTCGTCATTCATTATTTAACCTTAACTATTTAACTTTATAATTTAACATTCATTATTTAACCTTAAGTATTTATCTTTAGTATTCAACATTCATAATTAACCTTACATATTTAACTTTAGTGTTCAACATTAATTATTTAACCTTAAATATTTAACTTTATAATTTAACATTCATTATGTAACCTAAGGAATTTAACTTTAGTATTCAACATTAATTATTAAACCTTAAATATGTAACTTTAGTATTCAACATTCATTATTTAACCTTAAATATTTAACTTTAGTGTTTAACATTCATTATTTACCCTTAAATATTTAACTTTAGAATTTAACATTCATTAGTTAACTTTAAATATTTAACTTTAGTATTCAATATTAATTATTTAACCTTAAATATTTAACTTTAAAATTTAACATTCATTATTTAACCTTAAGTATTTAACTTTTATGTTTAAATTTCATTAGTTTACTTTAAATATTTAACTTTATAATTTAAAATTCATTATTTAATCTTAAGTATTTAACTTTAGTAATCAACATTCATTATTTAACTTTAAGTATTTAACTTTAAAATTTAACATTCATTATTTAACCTAAATTATTTAACTTTATAATTTAACATTCATTATGTAACCTAAGGAATTTAACTTTAGTATTCAACATTAATTATTAAACCTTAAATATGTAACTTTAGTATTCAACATTAATTATTTAACCTTGAATATTTAACTTTAGTGTTTAACATTCATTATTTACCCTTAAATATTTAACTTTAGAATTTAACATTCATTAGTTAACTTTAAATATTTAACTTTAGTATTCAATATTAATTATTTAACCTTAAATATTTAACTTTATAATTTAATATTCATTATTTAACCTTACATATTTAAGTTTAGAATTTAACATGCATTAGTTAACTTTAAATATTTAACTTTAGTATTCAATATTAATTATTTAACCTTAAATATTTAACTTTATAATTTAATATTCATTATTTAACCTTACATATTTAACTTTAGAATTTAACATTCATTAGTTAACCTTAAATATTTAACTTTAGAATTTAACATTCATTATTTAACCTTAAGTATTTAACTTTTATGTTTAAATTTCATTAGTTTACTTTAAATATTTAACTTTATAATTTAACATTCATTATTTAACCTTAAGTATTTATCTTTAGTATTTAAAATTCATTATTTAACTTTAAGTATTTAACTTTAAAATTTAACATTCATTATTTAACCTAAAGTATTTAACTTTATTATTTAACATTCATTATGTAACGTAAGGAATTTAACTTTAGTATTCAACATTATTTATTTAACCTTAAATATTTAACTTTAGTGTTTAAAATTCATTATTTAATCTTAAGTATTTAACTTTAGTAATCAACATTCATTAGTTAACTTTAAATATTTAACTTTAGTATTCGTCATTCATTATTTAACCTTAAATATTTAAATTTAGTATTCATCATTTATTTGTTAACCTTAAATATTTAACTTTTGTATGCATCATTAATTATTTAACCTTAAATATTTAACTTTAGTATTCAACATTCATTATTTAACCTAAAGAATTTAACGTTAGTATTTAACATTCATTATTTAACCTTAAATATTTAAATTTAGAATTTAACATTCATTATTTAACCTTAAGTATTTAACTTTAGAATTGAACATTCATTATTTAACCTAAAGTATTTAACTTTATTATTTAAAATTCATTATGTAACGTAAGGAATTTAACTTTAGTATTCAATATTAATTATTTAACCTTAAATATTTAACTTTAGAATTCAACATTCATTATTTAACCTTAAGTATTTAACTTTAGTAATCAACATTCATTAGTTTACTTTAAATATTTAACTTTAGTATTCAACATTCATTATTTAACCTTAAATATTTAACTTTAGTATTCGTCATTCATTATTTAACCTTAAATATTTAACTTTATAATTTAACATTCATTATTTAACCTTAAGTATTTATCTTTAGTATTTAAAATTCATTATTTAACTTTAAGTATTTAACTTTAAAATTTAACATTCATTATTGAACCTAAAGTATTTAACTTTATTATTTAACATTCATTATGTAACGTAAGGAATTTAACTTTAGTATTCGACATTAATTATTTAACCTTACATATTTAACTTTAGTGTTTAAAATTCATTATTTAATCTTAAGTATTTAACTTTAGTAATCAACATTCATTAGTTATCTTTAAATATTTAACTTTTGTATTCAACATTCATAATTAACCTTACATATTTAACTTTAGTATTCAACATTAATTATTTAACCTTAAATATTTAACTTTATAATTTAACATTCATTATGTAACCTAAGGAATTTAACTTTAGTATTCAACATTCATTATTTAACCTTAAATATTTAACTTTAGTGTTTAACATTCATTATTTACCCTTAAATATTCAACTTTAGAATTTAACATTCATTAGTTAACTTTAAATATTTAACTTTAGTATTCAATATTAATTATTTAACCTTAAATATTTAACTTTATAATTTAATATTCATTATTTAACCTTACATATTTAACTTTAGAATTTAACATTCATTAGTTAACCTTAAGTATTTAACTTTTATGTTTAAATTTCATTATTTAATCTTAAGTATTTAACTTTAGTAATCAACATTCATTAGTTAACTTTAAATATTTAACTTTAGTATTCGTCATTCATTATTTAACCTTAAATATTTAACCTAAAGTATTTAACTTTATTATTTAACATTCATTATGTAAAGTAAGGAATTTAACTTTAGTATTCAACATTAATTATTTAACCTTAAATATTTAACTCTATAATTTAACATTCATTATTTAACCTTAAGTATTTATCTTTTATGTTTAAATTTCATTAGTTTACTTTAAATATTTAACTTTAGTATTCAACATTCATTATTTACCCTTAAATATTTAATTTTAGAATTTAACATTCATTATTTAACCTTAAATATTTAACTTTAGTATTCATCATTAATTATTTAACCTTAAATATTTAACTTTAGTATTCATCATTAATTATTTAACCTTACATATTTAACTTTATAATTTAACATTCATTATTTAACCTTAAATATTTAACTTTAGTATTAAACATTCATTATTTAACCTAAAGTATTTAACTTTATTATTGAATATTCATTAGTTAACTTTTAATGTTTAACTATAGTATTAAACATTAATTATTTAACCTTAAATATTTAAATTTATAATTTAACATTAATTATTTAACCTAAAGTATTTAACTTTATTATTTAACATTCATTATTTAACTTTAAGTATTTAACTTTTATGTTTAAATTTCATTATTTAATCTTAAGTATTTAACTTTAGTAATCAACATTCATTATTTAACCTTAAATATTTAACTTTATTATTGAACATTCATTATTTAACCTCAAATATTTAACTATAGTATTAAACATTCATTATGTAACCTTCAATATTTAACTTTATAATTTAACATTCATTATTTAATCTAAAGTATTTAACTTTATTATTTAATATTCATTATTTAACTTTAAGTATTTAACTTTTATGTTTAAATTTCATTAGTTAACTTTAAATATTTAACTTTAGTATTCAATATTAATTATTTAACCTTAAATATTTAACTTTATAATTTAATATTAATTATTTAACCTTACATATTTAACTTTAGAATTTAACAATAATTATTTAACCTTAAATATTTAACTTTAGAATTTAACATTCATTATTTAACCTTAAGTATTTATCTTTAGTATTTAACATTCATTATTTAACCTAAAGTATTTAACTTTATTATTTAACATTCATTGTGTAACGTAAGGAATTTAACTTTAGTATTCAACATTAATTATGTAACCTTAAATATTTAAATTTAGTATTCATCATTTATTAGTTAACCTTAAATATTTAACTTTTGTATGCATCATTAATTATTTAACCTAAAGTATTTAACTTTATTATTTAACATTCATTATGTAAAGTAAGGAATTTAACTTTAGTATTCAACATTAATTATTTAACCTTAAATATTTAACTCTATAATTTAACATTCATTATTTAATCTTAATTATTTAACTTTATAATTTAACATTCATTATTTAACCTAAAGAATTTAACTTTATTATTGAACATTAATTATTTAACCTTAACTATTTAACTTTATAATTTAACATTCATTATTTAACCTAAAGTATTTAACTTTATAATTTTACATTCATTATTTAACCTTACATATTTAATTTTATAATTTAAAATTCATTATTTAATCTTAAGTATTTAACTTTAGTGTTTAAAAATAATTATTTTACCTAAATATTTAACTTTATAATTTAACATTAATTATTTAACCTAAAGAATTTAACTTTATTATTGAACATTAATTATTTAACCTTAAATATTTAACTTTATAATTTAACATTCATTATTTAACCTTACATAGGCACATAGGCACATAGGCACATTTAACCTTACATTAACCTATTTAACTTTAGAATTTAACATTCATTAGTTAACTTTAAATATTTAACTTTAGTATTCAACATTAATTATTTAACCTTAAATATTTAACTTTAGAATTTAACATTCATTATTTAACCTTAAGTATTTAACTTTTATGTTTAAATTTCATTATTTAATCTTAAGTATTTAACTTTAGTAATCGACATGCATTAGTTAACTTTAAATATTTAACTTTAGTATTCAACATTCATTATTTAACCTTAAATATTTAACTTTAGTATTAAATATTCAATATTTAACCTTCAATATTTAACTTTATAATTTAACATTCATTATTTAACCTAAAGTATTTAACTTTATTATTTAACATTCATTATTTAACCTTAAGTATTTTTCTTTAGTGTTTAAAATTCATTATTTTATCTAAAGTATTTAACTTTAGTAATCTAATCAACATTCATCAGTTAACTTTAAATATTTAAATTTAGAATGTAACATTCTTAGTTAACTTTAAATATTTAACTTTAGTATTCAAAATTAATTATTGAACCTTAAATATTTAACTTTATAATTTAACATTCATTATTTAACCTAAAGTATTTAACTTTATTATTGAACATTCATTATTTAACCTTAAATATTTAACTATAGTATTAAACATTCATTATTTAACCTTCAATATTTAACTTTATAATTTAACATTCATTATTTAATCTAAAGTATTTAACTTTATTATTTAACATTCATTATTTAACTTTAAGTATTTAACTTTTATGTTTAAATTTCATTATTTAATCTTAATTATTTAACTTTAGTAATCAACATTTATTAGTTAACTTTAAATATTTAACTTTAGTATTCAACATTAATTATTTAACCTTACATATTTAACTTTAGTATTCAACATTCATGATTTAACCTTAAATATTTAACTTTAGAATTCGTCATTCATTATTTAACCTTACATATTTAACTTTAGTATTCAACATTCATTATTTAACCTTACATATTTAACTTTAGAATTTAACATTCATTAGTTAACCTTAAGTATTTAACTTTTATGTTTAAATTTCATTATTTAATCTTAAGTATTTAACTTTAGTAATCAACATTCATTAGTTAACTTTAAATATTTAACTTTAGTATTCGTCATTCATTATTTAACCTTAAATATTTAACCTAAAGTATTTAACTTTATTATTTAACATTCATTATGTAAAGTAAAGAATTTAACTTTATTATTGAACATTAATTATTTAACCTTAAATATTTAACTTTATAATTTAACATTCATTATTTAACCTTACATAGGCACATAGGCACATAGGCACATTTAACCTTACATTAACCTATTTAACTTTAGAATTTAACATTCATTAGTTAACTTTAAATATTTAACTTTAGTATTCAACATTAATTATTTAACCTTAAATATTTAACTTTAGAATTTAACATTCATTATTTAACCTTAAGTATTTAACTTTTATGTTTAAATTTCATTATTTAATCTTAAGTATTTAACTTTAGTAATCGACATGCATTAGTTAACTTTAAATATTTAACTTTAGTATTCAACATTCATTATTTAACCTTAAATATTTAACTTTAGTATTAAATATTCAATATTTAACCTTCAATATTTAACTTTATAATTTAACATTCATTATTTAACCTAAAGTATTTAACTTTATTATTTAACATTCATTATTTAACCTTAAGTATTTTTCTTTAGTGTTTAAAATTCATTATTTTATCTAAAGTATTTAACTTTAGTAATCTAATCAACATTCATCAGTTAACTTTAAATATTTAAATTTAGAATGTAACATTCTTAGTTAACTTTAAATATTTAACTTTAGTATTCAAAATTAATTATTGAACCTTAAATATTTAACTTTATAATTTAACATTCATTATTTAACCTAAAGTATTTAACTTTATTATTGAACATTCATTATTTAACCTTAAATATTTAACTATAGTATTAAACATTCATTATTTAACCTTCAATATTTAACTTTATAATTTAACATTCATTATTTAATCTAAAGTATTTAACTTTATTATTTAACATTCATTATTTAACTTTAAGTATTTAACCTTTATGTTTAAATTTCATTATTTAATCTTAATTATTTAACTTTAGTAATCAACATTTATTAGTTAACTTTAAATATTTAACTTTAGTATTCAACATTAATTATTTAACCTTACATATTTAACTTTAGTATTCAACATTCATTATTTAACCTTAAATATTTAACTTTAGAATTCGTCATTCATTATTTAACCTTACATATTTAACTTTAGTATTCAACATTCATTATTTAACCTTACATATTTAACTTTAGAATTTAACATTCATTAGTTAACCTTAAGTATTTAACTTTTATGTTTAAATTTCATTATTTAATCTTAAGTATTTAACTTTAGTAATCAACATTCATTAGTTAACTTTAAATATTTAACTTTAGTATTCGTCATTCATTATTTAACCTTAAATATTTAACCTAAAGTATTTAACTTTATTATTTAACATTCATTATGTAAAGTAAAGAATTTAACTTTATTATTGAACATTAATTATTTAACCTTAAATATTTAACTTTATAATTTAACATTCATTATTTAACCTTACATAGGCACATAGGCACATAGGCACATTTAACCTTACATTAACCTATTTAACTTTAGAATTTAACATTCATTAGTTAACTTTAAATATTTAACTTTAGTATTCAACATTAATTATTTAACCTTAAATATTTAACTTTAGAATTTAACATTCATTATTTAACCTTAAGTATTTAACTTTTATGTTTAAATTTCATTATTTAATCTTAAGTATTTAACTTTAGTAATCGACATGCATTAGTTAACTTTAAATATTTAACTTTAGTATTCAACATTCATTATTTAACCTTAAATATTTAACTTTAGTATTAAATATTCAATATTTAACCTTCAATATTTAACTTTATAATTTAACATTCATTATTTAACCTAAAGTATTTAACTTTATTATTTAACATTCATTATTTAACCTTAAGTATTTTTCTTTAGTGTTTAAAATTCATTATTTTATCTAAAGTATTTAACTTTAGTAATCTAATCAACATTCATCAGTTAACTTTAAATATTTAAATTTAGAATGTAACATTCTTAGTTAACTTTAAATATTTAACTTTAGTATTCAAAATTAATTATTGAACCTTAAATATTTAACTTTATAATTTAACATTCATTATTTAACCTAAAGTATTTAACTTTATTATTGAACATTCATTATTTAACCTTAAATATTTAACTATAGTATTAAACATTCATTATTTAACCTTCAATATTTAACTTTATAATTTAACATTCATTATTTAATCTAAAGTATTTAACTTTATTATTTAACATTCATTATTTAACTTTAAGTATTTAACCTTTATGTTTAAATTTCATTATTTAATCTTAATTATTTAACTTTAGTAATCAACATTTATTAGTTAACTTTAAATATTTAACTTTAGTATTCAACATTAATTATTTAACCTTACATATTTAACTTTAGTATTCAACATTCATTATTTAACCTTAAATATTTAACTTTAGAATTCGTCATTCATTATTTAACCTTACATATTTAACTTTAGTATTCAACATTCATTATTTAACCTTACATATTTAACTTTAGAATTTAACATTCATTAGTTAACCTTAAGTATTTAACTTTTATGTTTAAATTTCATTATTTAATCTTAAGTATTTAACTTTAGTAATCAACATTCATTAGTTAACTTTAAATATTTAACTTTAGTATTCGTCATTCATTATTTAACCTTAAATATTTAACCTAAAGTATTTAACTTTATTATTTAACATTCATTATGTAAAGTAAGGAATTTAACTTTAGTATTCAACATTAATTATTTAACCTTAAATATTTAACTCTATAATTTAACATTCATTATTTAACCTTAAGTATTTATCTTTTATGTTTAAATTTCATTAGTTTACTTTAAATATTTAACTTTAGTATTCAACATTCATTATTTACCCTTAAATATTTAATTTTAGAATTTAACATTCATTATTTAACCTTAAATATTTAACTTTAGTATTCATCATTAATTATTTAACCTTAAATATTTAACTTTAGTATTCATCATTAATTATTTAACCTTACATATTTAACTTTATAATTTAACATTCATTATTTAACCTTAAATATTTAACTTTAGTATTAAACATTCATTATTTAACCTAAAGTATTTAACTTTATTATTGAATATTCATTAGTTAACTTTTAATGTTTAACTATAGTATTAAACATTAATTATTTAACCTTAAATATTTAAATTTATAATTTAACATTAATTATTTAACCTAAAGTATTTAACTTTATTATTTAACATTCATTATTTAACTTTAAGTATTTAACTTTTATGTTTAAATTTCATTATTTAATCTTAAGTATTTAACTTTAGTAATCAACATTCATTATTTAACCTTAAATATTTAACTTTATTATTGAACATTCATTATTTAACCTTAAATATTTAACTATAGTATTAAACATTCATTATGTAACCTTCAATATTTAACTTTATAATTTAACATTCATTATTTAATCTAAAGTATTTAACTTTATTATTTAATATTCATTATTTAACTTTAAGTATTTAACTTTTATGTTTAAATTTCATTAGTTAACTTTAAATATTTAACTTTAGTATTCAATATTAATTATTTAACCTTAAATAATTAACTTTATAATTTAATATTAATTATTTAACCTTACATATTTAACTTTAGAATTTAACAATAATTATTTAACCTTAAATATTTAACTTTAGAATTTAACATTCATTATTTAACCTTAAGTATTTATCTTTAGTATTTAACATTCATTATTTAACCTAAAGTATTTAACTTTATTATTTAACATTCATTGTGTAACGTAAGGAATTTAACTTTAGTATTCAACATTAATTATGTAACCTTAAATATTTAAATTTAGTATTCATCATTTATTAGTTAACCTTAAATATTTAACTTTTGTATGCATCATTAATTATTTAACCTAAAGTATTTAACTTTATTATTTAACATTCATTATGTAAAGTAAGGAATTTAACTTTAGTATTCAACATTAATTATTTAACCTTAAATATTTAACTCTATAATTTAACATTCATTATTTAATCTTAATTATTTAACTTTATAATTTAACATTCATTATTTAACCTAAAGAATTTAACTTTATTATTGAACATTAATTATTTAACCTTAACTATTTAACTTTATAATTTAACATTCATTATTTAACCTAAAGTATTTAACTTTATAATTTTACATTCATTATTTAACCTTACATATTTAATTTTATAATTTAAAATTCATTATTTAATCTTAAGTATTTAACTTTAGTGTTTAAAAATAATTATTTTACCTAAATATTTAACTTTATAATTTAACATTAATTATTTAACCTAAAGAATTTAACTTTATTATTGAACATTAATTATTTAACCTTAAATATTTAACTTTATAATTTAACATTCATTATTTAACCTTACATAGGCACATAGGCACATAGGCACATTTAACCTTACATTAACCTATTTAACTTTATAATTTAACATTCATTATTTAACCTAAAGTATTTAACTTTAGTGTTTAAAATTCATTATTTTACCTAAAGTATTTAACTTTAGTAATCTAATCAACATTCATTATTTAACCTTAAGTATTTAACTTTTATGTTTAAATTTCATTATTTAATCTTAAGTATTTAACTTTAGTAATCAACATTCATTAGTTTACTTTAAATAATTAACTTTAGTATTCAACATTCATTATTTAACCTTAAATATTTAACTTTGGTATTCGTCATTCATTATTTAACCTTAACTATTTAACTTTATAATTTAACATTCATTATTTAACCTTAAGTATTTATCTTTAGTATTTAAAATTCATTATTTAACTTTAAGTATTTAACTTTAAAATTTAACATTCATTATTTAACCTAAAGTATTTAACTTTATTATTTAACATTCATTATGTAACGTAAGGAATTTAACTTTAGTATTCAACATTAATTATTTAACCTTAAGTATTTAACTTTAGTAATCAACATTCATTAGTTATCTTTAAATATGTAACTTTTCTATTCAACATTCATTATTTAACTTTAAGTATTTAACTTTAAAATTTAACATTCATTATTTAACCTAAATTATTTAACTTTATAATTTAACATTCATTATGTAACCTAAGGAATTTAACTTTAGTATTCAACATTAATTATTAAACCTTAAATATGTAACTTTAGTATTCAACATTAATTATTTAACCTTGAATATTTAACTTTAGTGTTTAACATTCATTATTTACCCTTAAATATTTAACTTTAGAATTTAACATTCATTAGTTAACTTTAAATATTTAACTTTAGTATTCAATATTAATTATTTAACCTTAAATATTTAACTTTATAATTTAATATTCATTATTTAACCTTACATATTTAAGTTTAGAATTTAACATTCATTAGTTAACTTTAAATATTTAACTTTAGTATTCAATATTAATTATTTAACCTTAAATATTTAACTTTATAATTTAATATTCATTATTTAACCTTACATATTTAACTTTAGAATTTAACATTCATTAGTTAACCTTAAATATTTAACTTTAGAATTTAACATTCATTATTTAACCTTAAGTATTTAACTTTTATGTTTAAATTTCATTAGTTTACTTTAAATATTTAACTTTATAATTTAACATTCATTATTTAACCTTAAGTATTTATCTTTAGTATTTAAAATTCATTATTTAACTTTAAGTATTTAACTTTAAAATTTAACATTCATTATTTAACCTAAAGTATTTAACTTTATTATTTAACATTCATTATGTAACGTAAGGAATTTAACTTTAGTATTCAACATTTTTTATTTAACCTTAAATATTTAACTTTAGTGTTTAAAATTCATTATTTAATCTTAAGTATTTAACTTTAGTAATCAACATTCATTAGTTAACTTTAAATATTTAACTTTAGTATTCGTCATTCATTATTTAACCTTAAATATTTAAATTTAGTATTCATCATTTATTTTTTAACCTTAAATATTTAACTTTTGTATGCATCATTAATTATTTAACCTTAAATATTTAACTTTAGTATTCAACATTCATTATTTAACCTAAAGAATTTAACGTTAGTATTTAACATTCATTATTTAACCTTAAATATTTAAATTTAGAATTTAACATTCATTATTTAACCTTAAGTATTTAACTTTAGAATTGAACATTCATTATTTAACCTAAAGTATTTAACTTTATTATTTAACATTCATTATGTAACGTAAGGAATTTAACTTTAGTATTCAATATTAATTATTTAACCTTAAATATTTAACTTTAGAATTCAACATTCATTATTTAACCTTAAGTATTTAACTTTAGTAATCAACATTCATTAGTTTACTTTAAATATTTAACTTTAGTATTCAACATTCATTATTTAACCTTAAATATTTAACTTTAGTATTCGTCATTCATTATTTAACCTTAAATATTTAACTTTATAATTTAACATTCATTATTTAACCTTAAGTATTTATCTTTAGTATTTAAAATTCATTATTTAACTTTAAGTATTTAACTTTAAAATTTAACATTCATTATTGAACCTAAAGTATTTAACTTTATTATTTAACATTCATTATGTAACGTAAGGAATTTAACTTTAGTATTCGACATTAATTATTTAACCTTACATATTTAACTTTAGTGTTTAAAATTCATTATTTAATCTTAAGTATTTAACTTTAGTAATCAACATTCATTAGTTATCTTTAAATATTTAACTTTTGTATTCAACATTCATAATTAACCTTACATATTTAACTTTAGTATTCAACATTAATTATTTAACCTTAAATATTTAACTTTATAATTTAACATTCATTATGTAACCTAAGGAATTTAACTTTAGTATTCAACATTCATTATTTAACCTTAAATATTTAACTTTAGTGTTTAACATTCATTATTTACCCTTAAATATTCAACTTTAGAATTTAACATTCATTAGTTAACTTTAAATATTTAACTTTAGTATTCAATATTAATTATTTAACCTTAAATATTTAACTTTATAATTTAATATTCATTATTTAACCTTACATATTTAACTTTAGAATTTAACATTCATTAGTTAACCTTAAGTATTTAACTTTTATGTTTAAATTTCATTATTTAATCTTAAGTATTTAACTTTAGTAATCAACATTCATTAGTTAACTTTAAATATTTAACTTTAGTATTCGTCATTCATTATTTAACCTTAAATATTTAACCTAAAGTATTTAACTTTATTATTTAACATTCATTATGTAAAGTAAGGAATTTAACTTTAGTATTCAACATTAATTATTTAACCTTAAATATTTAACTCTATAATTTAACATTCATTATTTAACCTTAAGTATTTATCTTTTATGTTTAAATTTCATTAGTTTACTTTAAATATTTAACTTTAGTATTCAACATTCATTATTTATCCTTAAATATTTAATTTTAGAATTTAACATTCATTATTTAACCTTAAATATTTAACTTTAGTATTCATCATTAATTATTTAACCTTAAATATTTAACTTTAGTATTCATCATTAATTATTTAACCTTACATATTTAACTTTATAATTTAACATTCATTATTTAACCTTAAATATTTAACTTTAGTATTAAACATTCATTATTTAACCTAAAGTATTTAACTTTATTATTGAATATTCATTAGTTAACTTTTAATGTTTAACTATAGTATTAAACATTAATTATTTAACCTTAAATATTTAAATTTATAATTTAACATTAATTATTTAACCTAAAGTATTTAACTTTATTATTTAACATTCATTATTTAACTTTAAGTATTTAACTTTTATGTTTAAATTTCATTATTTAATCTTAAGTATTTAACTTTAGTAATCAACATTCATTATTTAACCTTAAATATTTAACTTTATTATTGAACATTCATTATTTAACCTTAAATATTTAACTATAGTATTAAACATTCATTATGTAACCTTCAATATTTAACTTTATAATTTAACATTCATTATTTAATCTAAAGTATTTAACTTTATTATTTAATATTCATTATTTAACTTTAAGTATTTAACTTTTATGTTTAAATTTCATTAGTTAACTTTATATATTTAACTTTAGTATTCAATATTAATTATTTAACCTTAAATATTTAACTTTATAATTTAATATTAATTATTTAACCTTAAATATTTAAATTTAGTATTCATCATTTATTAGTTAACCTTAAATATTTAACTTTTGTATGCATCATTAATTATTTAACCTAAAGTATTTAACTTTATTATTTAACATTCATTATGTAAAGTAAGGAATTTAACTTTAGTATTCAACATTAATTATTTAACCTTAAATATTTAACTCTATAATTTAACATTCATTATTTAATCTTAATTATTTAACTTTATAATTTAACATTCATTATTTAACCTAAAGAATTTAACTTTATTATTGAACATTAATTATTTAACCTTAACTATTTAACTTTATAATTTAACATTCATTATTTAACCTAAAGTATTTAACTTTATAATTTTACATTCATTATTTAACCTTACATATTTAATTTTATAATTTAAAATTCATTATTTAATCTTAAGTATTTAACTTTAGTGTTTAAAAATAATTATTTTACCTAAATATTTAACTTTATAATTTAACATTAATTATTTAACCTAAAGAATTTAACTTTATTATTGAACATTAATTATTTAACCTTAAATATTTAACTTTATAATTTAACATTCATTATTTAACCTAAAGTATTTAACTTTATTATTTAACATTCATTATTTAACCTTAAGTATTTTTCTTTAGTGTTTAAAATTCATTATTTTATCTAAAGTATTTAACTTTAGTAATCTAATCAACATTCATCAGTTAACTTTAAATATTTAAATTTAGAATGTAACATTCTTAGTTAACTTTAAATATTTAACTTTAGTATTCAAAATTAATTATTGAACCTTAAATATTTAACTTTATAATTTAACATTCATTATTTAACCTAAAGTATTTAACTTTATTATTGAACATTCATTATTTAACCTTAAATATTTAACTATAGTATTAAACATTCATTATTTAACCTTCAATATTTAACTTTATAATTTAACATTCATTATTTAATCTAAAGTATTTAACTTTATTATTTAACATTCATTATTTAACTTTAAGTATTTAACTTTTATGTTTAAATTTCATTATTTAATCTTAATTATTTAACTTTAGTAATCAACATTTATTAGTTAACTTTAAATATTTAACTTTAGTATTCAACATTAATTATTTAACCTTACATATTTAACTTTAGTATTCAACATTCATTATTTAACCTTAAATATTTAACTTTAGAATTCGTCATTCATTATTTAACCTTAAATATTTAACTTTAGTATTAAATATTCATTATTTAACCTTAAAAATTTAACTTTAGAATTTAACATTCATTAGTTAACTTTGAATATTTAACTTTAGTATTAAATATTCATTATTTAACCTTAAAAATTTAACTTTAGAATTTAACATTCATTAGTTAACTTTGAATATTTAACTTTAGTGTTCAAAATTAATTATTTAACCTTAAATATTTAAATTTATAATTTAACATTCATTATTTAACCTTAAATATTTAACTTTGGAATTTAACATTCAATATTTAACTTTAAGTATTTAACTTTTATGTTTAAATTTCATTATTTAATCTTAAGTATTTAACTTTAGTAATCAACATTCATTAGTTTACTTTAAATATTTAACTTTAGTATTCAACATTCATTATTTAACCTTAAATATTTAACTTTAGAATTTAACATTCATTATTTAACCTTAAGTATTTAACTTTTATGTTTAAATTTCATTATTTAATCTTAAATATTTAACTTTATAATTTAACATTCATTAGTTAACTTTAAATATTTAACTTTAGTATTCAATATTAATTATTTAACCTTAAATATTTAACTTTATAATTTAACATTCATTATTTAACCTTACATATTTAACTTTAGAATTTAACATTCATTAGTTAACTTTAAATATTTAACTTTATTATTCAACATTAATTATGTAACCTTAAATATTTAAATTTAGAATTTAACATTCATTAGTTAACCTTAAATATTTAACTTTATAATTTAACATTCATTATTTAACCTTACTTATTTAAATTTAGAATTTAACATTCATTATTTAACTTTAAATATTTAACTTTAGTATTCAAAATTAATTATTTAACCTTAAATATTTAACTTTATAATTTAACATTCATTATTTAACCTAAAGTATTTAACTTTAGTGTTTAAAATTCATTATTTTACCTAAAGTATTTAACTTTAGTAATCTAATCAACATTAATTAATTAACCTTAAGTATTTAACTTTTATGTTTAAATTTATTATTTAATCTTAAGTATTTAACTTTAGTAATCAACATTCATTAGTTTACTTTAAATATTTAACTTTAGTATTCAACATTCATTATTTAACCTTAAATATTTAACTTTAGTATTCGTCATTCATTATTTAACCTTAAATATTTAACTTTATAATTTAACATTCATTATTTAACCTAAAGTATTTAACTTTATTATTTAACATTCATTATGTAACGTAAGGAATTTAACTTTAGTATTCGACATTAATTATTTAACCTTACATATTTAACTTTAGTGTTTAAAATTCATTATTTAATCTTAAGTATTTAACTTTAGTAATCAACATTCATTAGTTATCTTTAAATATTTAACTTTTGTATTCAACATTCATAATTAACCTTACATATTTAACTTTAGTATTCAACATTAATTATTTAACCTTAAATATTTAACTTTATAATTTAACATTCATTATGTAACCTAAGGAATTTAACTTTAGTATTCAACATTCATTATTTAACCTTAAATATTTAACTTTAGTGTTTAACATTCATTATTTACCCTTAAATATTCAACTTTAGAATTTAACATTCATTAGTTAACTTTAAATATTTAACTTTAGTATTCAATATTAATTATTTAACCTTAAATATTTAACTTTATAATTTAATATTCATTATTTAACCTTACATATTTAACTTTAGAATTTAACATTAATTAGTTAACCTTAAGTATTTAACTTTTATGTTTAAATTTCATTATTTAATCTTAAGTATTTAACTTTAGTAATCAACATTCATTAGTTAACTTTAAATATTTAACTTTAGTATTCGTCATTCATTATTTAACCTTAAATATTTAACCTAAAGTATTTAACTTTATTATTTAACATTCATTATGTAAAGTAAGGAATTTAACTTTAGTATTAAACATTAATTATTTAACCTTAAATATTTAACTCTATAATTTAACATTCATTATTTAACCTTAAGTATTTATCTTTTATGTTTAAATTTCATTAGTTTACTTTAAATATTTAACTTTAGTATTCAACATTCATTATTTAACCTTAAATATTTAACTTTAGTGTTCAACATTCATTATTTACCCTTAAATATTTAATTTTAGAATTTAACATTCATTATTTAACCTTAAATATTTAACTTTAGTATTCATCATTAATTATTTAACCTTAAATATTTAACTTTAGTATTCATCATTAATTATTTAACCTTACATATTTAACTTTATAATTTAACATTCATTATTTAACCTTAAATATTTAACTTTAGTATTAAACATTCATTATTTAACCTAAAGTATTTAACTTTATTATTGAATATTCATTAGTTAACTTTTAATGTTTAACTATAGTATTAAACATTAATTATTTAACCTTAAATATTTAAATTTATAATTTAACATTAATTATTTAACCTAAAGTATTTAACTTTATTATTTAACATTCATTATTTAACTTTAAGTATTTAACTTTTATGTTTAAATTTCATTATTTAATCTTAAGTATTTAACTTTAGTAATCAACATTCATTATTTAACCTTAAATATTTAACTTTATTATTGAACATTCATTATTTAACCTTAAATATTTAACTATAGTATTAAACATTCATTATGTAACCTTCAATATTTAACTTTATAATTTAACATTCATTATTTAATCTAAAGTATTTAACTTTATTATTTAATATTCATTATTTAACTTTAAGTATTTAACTTTTATGTTTAAATTTCATTAGTTAACTTTAAATATTTAACTTTAGTATTCAATATTAATTATTTAACCTTAAATATTTAACTTTATAATTTAATATTAATTATTTAACCTTACATATTTAACTTTAGAATTAACAATAATTATTTAACCTTAAATATTTAACTTTAGAATTTAACATTCATTATTTAACCTTAAGTATTTATCTTTAGTATTTAACATTCATTATTTAACCTAAAGTATTTAACTTTATTATTTAACATTCATTGTGTAACGTAAGGAATTTAACTTTAGTATTCAACATTAATTATGTAACCTTAAATATTTAAATTTAGTATTCATCATTTATTAGTTAACCTTAAATATTTAACTTTTGTATGCATCATTAATTATTTAACCTAAAGTATTTAACTTTATTATTTAACATTCATTATGTAAAGTAAGGAATTTAACTTTAGTATTCAACATTAATTATTTAACCTTAAATATTTAACTCTATAATTTAACATTCATTATTTAATCTTAATTATTTAACTTTATAATTTAACATTCATTATTTAACCTAAAGAAATTAACTTTATTATTGAACATTAATTATTTAACCTTAACTATTTAACTTTATAATTTAACATTCATTATTTAACCTAAAGTATTTAACTTTATAATTTTACATTCATTATTTAACCTTACATATTTAATTTTATAATTTAAAATTCATTATTTAATCTTAAGTATTTAACTTTAGTGTTTAAAAATAATTATTTTACCTAAATATTTAACTTTATAATTTAACATTAATTTAAAATAATACTTCACACTTTATCTGTAATAATAATGAATTATTAATTTTATATTATAGTATATTTGAAATATAGATATAAAAAATCCGAATTTTCTATAACAAAAATAAATTTATAACAAAATATAATACAGAACAAACAAAAATAAAATAATACTTCCCACTTTATCTGTAATAATAATGAATTATTAATTTTATATTATAATATATTTGAAATATATATATAAAAACCTAAATTTTCTATAACAAAAACACATTAAAAAAAAACCAGAAGAGATAATGCAATAATTTAGATACAAAATGAAACATAAATCAATATAAAATTATAAATTTCTGTTAAAAAAAAGTAGTTTGTCGAAACAGATTTTGTTTATTTTATTTTTAAAAGATGAAACAGATACAGATTTTATTATATCATTATTTAATGAATTCCATATATTAACTGATCTATTATTAATTATATTTTTAATTGTATTATCATAATTATGTATTACATTTAATTTTTTACAATTACCTCTAGTTCTACAATTATTCGAAATGTTAAGAATATCAGATATATTTATATCTGTATAATTATTTGAAATTTTAAAAATTGTAGTTAGATCTATTTTTAACCTTCTAAGTTCAAGTGATTCTAATTTAAAATATACCAATCTCTCTATATATGATTTATAATTAATATTTGATGAATTTGTATATCCTACGCATCTTGTAATTAATCGTCTAGTAAATAATCTTTGCACTCTTTCAATTTGGTCTATGAGACTACGAAATTTACTAACCTTTGAAAAAGGTGACCATATTATGGATGCATATTCTAAAATTGGTCTGCAATAAATTGTATATGCATTTAATAATGCTCTAGGGGATTTTGTAGTAATGCATCTAAAAATTGAATTCAAAGAAAAATAAGCTTTTTTACAAATATAATCAATATGTTTATTAAATAAAAGGTTATTTTCAAATATTATTCCTAAATCTTTATAAAAAGTAACGTTTTCTAATTGAATATTATTTATAAAATATTTTGATGGAGTAACCTTCCCTAAAGTCATAACTGCACATTTTGATAATGAAATATTTAATTGCCATTTATTTACCCATTGTGAAAATAAATTTAAATTATTTTGTAAAAGAAATCTTTCACTCTCAGATGCGTATGAAAAATATATTTTTGTATCATCGGCAAATAAATCAATATGAATTTTTGAAGAGAATATACTAGGAAGATCATTAATATATAATAAAAATAAAATTGGACCTAAAACCGATCCTTGTGGTACTCCAGATTTTACAATAGAACTATTTGAAAAAGAATTTTCTACCCGTGTAATTTGAGATCTATTCGATAAAAAATTATAAAACCATTTTATTATTTTATTAGATATACCGTATGATTTTAATTTAAATAGTAGTTTTTCATGAGAAACAACATCAAAAGCTTTTGCAAAATCAATATATATTATATCTACACATTTTTTATTATTCAATTCATTATACCAAAATTTTAAACATTTTGTTAATTGTAATTCTGTGGATTTTCCACTTATAAAACCATATTGATATTTTGTTAATAAATTATTAGATTTTAAATAAAAAATTAATTGTTTAGAAATAATACGTTCTAATACTCTACACATTACACATGTTATTGAAATAGGCCTATAGTTATTTGAATTTGATGGTTCACCCTTTTTAAAAATTGGTGTGATTATAGATTTTTTCCAAATTTTCGGTATATTACCCGATAATAAAGATGAATTAAAAATAATATATAAAGGCCTACATAATTCATTAGATAATAATTTTAACATAGAAGATGGTATCCCATCAGTTCCGAAAGTATGTGTAATTTTTAATCTATTTAAAAATATTTTAATTATTTCAAGATTTAAATCAATATTATCAAATTTTTGTTTAGTTAAATTATAAAATTCGGGTAAATTTCCATTATCATTTTGTTGAATTGAACTAAAATATGAATTTAACGTATTTGCTTTGTCGAGATCTGAAAATAAAATATTATTATTTGATATATCAATTAGAGGAGATACTCCAGATTTTAAATTTTGTCTTTTTTTCATAAATTTATAAAACTTTAATTTATTTTTTGAATTAATTGCATTAATCTCTCTCTTAAAATTTAAAGATTCTAATTCCTTGGATAATTTTTTTTTTGCTTCTATCCAATTATATTTATATTGTAAATTAGTTTTAGATTTTCGAAATAATTTTTTTACTTGCTTCTTCAATTTCAATATATTCTTCGGAAGTACCTGTTTTATTGTATTATTTATATTAGGAATATGTGATATAAATAATTTATTTAGAACATTATTAAAATATTCTACTTTTTGATCGATATTATAATCATTTGAATTTAGATATTCCCAATTAAATCTAGAAAGATGATATTTAATCAATTTTATATTAGCATTATTGAAATCAAAATTGTTTGATTTTAAAATCTGTTTACATGGGTATTTTTCAATATTTACATTAAATGAAACAGAATAGTGGTCACTTATATTTTTGTATAATCCGAAATAGTCTCCAATATTTATATTAGATAGTAATTGTTTTTCATTAGTAAAAAGTAAATCAATTATATTATTATTACGAGTTGGCTTATTTATTAATTGTGAAAATGAATTTTTAATAATCGAATCGAAAAGTAATGCATAACTTTTTGGGTAACTAGGAAATGTATAATCTTTCCAATTAAAATTTGGTAAATTAAAATCTCCTATAATTATAGATGAATTATAATTTTGTTGGGTTATATCAAATAATTTACATATCTGTTCATGAGATACTTCATTACAATTTGGGGGTCTATAAACACATATAATATTAAATGGAATTTTTGAATTAATTTTTAAATGTATATATTGAACATCTATGTGTGAAATAAAATTCTTACAGGACATAAACTAGATTTACAAAATATCGCAACACCTCCTCTATGAATTAATTTATCGTATCTAAATAGAGTATAATTTTTTCCACCGATTAAATATAGAGAATCTCTATCATCTACCGTTAAGAATGTTTCAACTAAACATATAATGTCATATTTATTAGATGAAAGTAAAAATTCCAAAAAATTCATTTTATTTCTAATACTACGAGCATTAGCGTAATATATATTTAAATTGTTATTTTTAATATTTTCATCTTTATTGCCGGTTAGTCATCTAGAACCTGTATTTTTATTTTTATTTTTATTAATAATGGAATTTTTATAAGTAATATATGACAATTTCCATACACTAAAATTATCTTCACCAATTGACATATTCCAGTCAATTTTATTATTTATAATATATCTTAGTTCATAGGAACTACTTCTAGAATTATAAATACATTTGATAATTTTTTTACTTTTAATTAATTTATTTTTAACTACATGGTATAATATCTGATGTCGTTCTAGTGATATTTCATCTAGAGATGTTCTAATGAATGAATTTTGTAGATCTCGTAATTTACATAATCGGTTAACATTTGATAAAATAATTTTTTTTGAGACCACATTATCTAAAATTAATTTTAATTTATTAAATGATAATTGAACTATTGATAATACACATGATTTATTAATATCTACTGTTTTACAAATAATATTTACTAAGTATTTAAAGAAATTAGTTTTATCATTATTAGGAATATTTATATTGTGAATAATTATTTCATTATTGCTATCTATATTATTTTTAATAATATTTACTGATTTTACCAAATTGTCAGTAAAGGTATCAGAATTGGTTACAGTAGAGGTTACACTAGCGGTTACATTAGCGTATGATTTTTTAACAACAATCATATCACTTATTTCAGTGATTTTTGATAGTAACATATTTAATTTTGTTTCTGTGCTATTTATTAAAGTATTAATATTACTATTATCAATAATAGTAGACGATGGTAATGAGTTATTTAAACTAGGTTGATTTATTGGTGTATTATCATTATTATTATTTATACATGTATTACATTTAAATGTAAAATTTGGTGATCTAAATAACTGAATAGCATATTTTGGTGGTGATTTATTAGACCAATTTGTTTTCATTATTTTTGCTTTATATAAGCATTTATAATGGTATTTATTACCACATAAACATGATATATAATTTTCGTTATTAATTTCTAAATTATATGTAATACAATCCATTTTTAATGTAATAAATATATAGTTTTAGAAATTATATATATTTTTAACAAACTGTTTCCCTATGATTTTAAATTGAACAATTGCCGAATTCGATTTTTCTTGTTTACTAAATAAATTAGCGTTGCGATGTTTAAATTTTCTTATTTTCGAAATCGATTTTAAAACATTATCCTTTAATGTAATGACTACCTAAATATCGAATGTAATTCCGTATAATATAGAGAACAAGTTATCCGAATGTATGTCGAAATTAATTAGTTTTAAAGAAATTTAATTTTTTTTTTAATTTGTAGAAATAACGCGTTAAATTTATGCGACTTTTAATTTGGTTGCTATGCGTTGCAACTTAGTTAACCTTAAATATTTAACTTTATAATTTAACATTCATTATTTAACCTTACTTATTTAAATTTAGAATTTAACATTCATTATTTAACTTTAAATATTTAACTTTAGTATTCAAAATTAATTATTTAACCTTAAATATTTAACTTTATAATTTAACATTCATTATTTAACCTAAAGTATTTAACTTTAGTGTTTAAAATTCATTATTTTACCTAAAGTATTTAACTTTAGTAATCTAATCAACATTCATTAATTAACCTTAAGTATTTAACTTTTATGTTTAAATTTATTATTTAATCTTAAGTATTTAACTTTAGTAATCAACATTCATTAGTTTACTTTAAATATTTAACTTTAGTATTCAACATTCATTATTTAACCTTAAATATTTAACTTTAGTATTCGTCATTCATTATTTAACCTTAAATATTTAACTTTATAATTTAACATTCATTATTTAACCTTAAGTATTTATCTTTAGTATTTAAAATTCATTATTTAACTTTAAGTATTTAACTTTAAAATTTAACATTCATTATTGAACCTAAAGTATTTAACTTTATTATTTAACATTCATTATGTAACGTAAGGAATTTAACTTTAGTATTCGACATTAATTATTTAACCTTACATATTTAACTTTAGTGTTTAAAATTCATTATTTAATCTTAAGTATTTAACTTTAGTAATCAACATTCATTAGTTATCTTTAAATATTTAACTTTTGTATTCAACATTCATAATTAACCTTACATATTTAACTTTAGTATTCAACATTAATTATTTAACCTTAAATATTTAACTTTATAATTTAACATTCATTATGTAACCTAAGGAATTTAACTTTAGTATTCAACATTCATTATTTAACCTTAAATATTTAACTTTAGTGTTTAACATTCATTATTTACCCTTAAATATTTAACTTTAGAATTTAACATTCATTAGTTAACTTTAAATATTTAACTTTCGTATTCAATATTAATTATTTAACCTTAAATATTTAACTTTATAATTTAATATTCATTATTTAACCTTACATATTTAACTTTAGAATTTAACATTCATTAGTTAACCTTAAGTATTTAACTTTTATGTTTAAATTTCATTATTTAATCTTAAGTATTTAACTTTAGTAATCAACATTCATTAGTTAACTTTAAATATTTAACTTTAGTATTCGTCATTCATTATTTAACCTTAAATATTTAAATTTAGTATTCATCATTTATTTTTTAACCTTAAATATTTAACTTTTGTATGCATCATTAATTATTTAACCTTAAATATTTAACTTTAGTATTCAACATTCATTATTTAACCTAAAGAATTTAACGTTAGTATTTAACATTCATTATTTAACCTTAAATATTTAAATTTAGAATTTAACATTCATTATTTAACCTTAAGTATTTAACTTTAGAATTGAACATTCATTATTTAACCTAAAGTATTTAACTTTATTATTTAACATTCATTATGTAACGTAAGGAATTTAACTTTAGTATTCAATATTAATTATTTAACCTTAAATATTTAACTTTAGAATTCAACATTCATTATTTAACCTTAAGTATTTAACTTTAGTAATCAACATTCATTAGTTTACTTTAAATATTTAACTTTAGTATTCAACATTCATTATTTAACCTTAAATATTTAAATTTAGTATTCATCATTTATTATTTAACCTTAAATATTTAAATTTAGAATTTAACATTCATTATTTAACTTTAAATATTTAACTTTTGTATTCAACATTCATTATTTAACCATAAATATTTAACTTTAGAATTCGTCATTCATTATTTAACCTTAAATATTTAACTTTAGTATTAAATATTCATTATTTAACCTTAACAATTTAACTTTAGAATTTAACATTCATTAGTTAACCTTCAATATTTAAATTTAGAATTTAACATTCATTAGTTAACCTTAAATATTTAACTTTATAATTTAACATTCATTATTTAACCTTACTTATTTAAATTTAGAATTTAACATTCATTAGTTAACTTTAAATATTTAACTTTAGTATTCAAAATTAATTATTTAACCTTAAATATTTAACTTTATAATTTAACATTCATTATTTAACCTAAAGTATTTAACTTTAGTGTTTAAAATTCATTATTTTACCTAAAGTATTTAACTTTAGTAATCTAATCAACATTCATTATTTAACCTTAAGTATTTAACTTTTATGTTTAAATTTCATTATTTAATCTTAAGTATTTAACTTTAGTAATCAACATTCATTAGTTTACTTTAAATAATTAACTTTAGTATTCAACATTCATTATTTAACCTTAAATATTTAACTTTGGTATTCGTCATTCATTATTTAACCTTAACTATTTAACTTTATAATTTAACATTCATTATTTAACCTTAAGTATTTATCTTTAGTATTTAAAATTCATTATTTAACTTTAAGTATTTAACTTTAAAATTTAACATTCATTATTTAACCTAAAGTATTTAACTTTATTATTTAACATTCATTATGTAACGTAAGGAATTTAACTTTAGTATTCAACATTAATTATTTAACCTTAAGTATTTAACTTTAGTAATCAACATTCATTAGTTATCTTTAAATATGTAACTTTTCTATTCAACATTCATAATTAACCTTACATATTTAACTTTAGTGTTCAACATTAATTATTTAACCTTAAATATTTAACTTTATAATTTAACATTCATTATGTAACCTAAGGAATTTAACTTTAGTATTCAACATTAATTATTAAACCTTAAATATGTAACTTTAGTATTCAACATTCATTATTTAACCTTAAATATTTAACTTTAGTGTTTAACATTCATTATTTACCCTTAAATATTTAACTTTAGAATTTAACATTCATTAGTTAACTTTAAATATTTAACTTTAGTATTCAATATTAATTATTTAACCTTAAATATTTAACTTTAAAATTTAACATTCATTATTTAACCTTAAGTATTTAACTTTTATGTTTAAATTTCATTAGTTTACTTTAAATATTTAACTTTATAATTTAAAATTCATTATTTAATCTTAAGTATTTAACTTTAGTAATCAACATTCATTATTTAACTTTAAGTATTTAACTTTAAAATTTAACATTCATTATTTAACCTAAATTATTTAACTTTATAATTTAACATTCATTATGTAACCTAAGGAATTTAACTTTAGTATTCAACATTAATTATTAAACCTTAAATATGTAACTTTAGTATTCAACATTAATTATTTAACCTTGAATATTTAACTTTAGTGTTTAACATTCATTATTTACCCTTAAATATTTAACTTTAGAATTTAACATTCATTAGTTAACTTTAAATATTTAACTTTAGTATTCAATATTAATTATTTAACCTTAAATATTTAACTTTATAATTTAATATTCATTATTTAACCTTACATATTTAAGTTTAGAATTTAACATTCATTAGTTAACTTTAAATATTTAACTTTAGTATTCAATATTAATTATTTAACCTTAAATATTTAACTTTATAATTTAATATTCATTATTTAACCTTACATATTTAACTTTAGAATTTAACATTCATTAGTTAACCTTAAATATTTAACTTTAGAATTTAACATTCATTATTTAACCTTAAGTATTTAACTTTTATGTTTAAATTTCATTAGTTTACTTTAAATATTTAACTTTATAATTTAACATTCATTATTTAACCTTAAGTATTTATCTTTAGTATTTAAAATTCATTATTTAACTTTAAGTATTTAACTTTAAAATTTAACATTCATTATTTAACCTAAAGTATTTAACTTTATTATTTAACATTCATTATGTAACGTAAGGAATTTAACTTTAGTATTCAACATTATTTATTTAACCTTAAATATTTAACTTTAGTGTTTAAAATTCATTATTTAATCTTAAGTATTTAACTTTAGTAATCAACATTCATTAGTTAACTTTAAATATTTAACTTTAGTATTCGTCATTCATTATTTAACCTTAAATATTTAAATTTAGTATTCATCATTTATTTTTTAACCTTAAATATTTAACTTTTGTATGCATCATTAATTATTTAACCTTAAATATTTAACTTTAGTATCCAACATTCATTATTTAACCTAAAGAATTTAACGTTAGTATTTAACATTCATTATTTAACCTTAAATATTTAAATTTAGAATTTAACATTCATTATTTAACCTTAAGTATTTAACTTTAGAATTGAACATTCATTATTTAACCTAAAGTATTTAACTTTATTATTTAACATTCATTATGTAACGTAAGGAATTTAACTTTAGTATTCAATATTAATTATTTAACCTTAAATATTTAACTTTAGAATTCAACATTCATTATTTAACCTTAAGTATTTAACTTTAGTAATCAACATTCATTAGTTTACTTTAAATATTTAACTTTAGTATTCAACATTCATTATTTAACCTTAAATATTTAAATTTAGAATTTAACATTCATTATTTAACTTTAAATATTTAACTTTTGTATTCAACATTCATTATTTAACCATAAATATTTAACTTTAGAATTCGTCATTCATTATTTAACCTTAAATATTTAACTTTAGTATTAAATATTCATTATTTAACCTTAAAAATTTAACTTTAGAATTTAACATTCATTAGTTAACCTTCAATATTTAAATTTAGAATTTAACATTCATTAGTTAACCTTAAATATTTAACTTTATAATTTAACATTCATTATTTAACCTTACTTATTTAAATTTAGAATTTAACATTCATTAGTTAACTTTAAATATTTAACTTTAGTATTCAAAATTAATTATTTAACCTTAAATATTTAACTTTATAATTTAACATTCATTATTTAACCTAAAGTATTTAACTTTAGTGTTTAAAATTCATTATTTTACCTAAAGTATTTAACTTTAGTAATCTAATCAACATTCATTATTTAACCTTAAGTATTTAACTTTTATGTTTAAATTTCATTATTTAATCTTAAGTATTTAACTTTAGTAATCAACATTCATTAGTTTACTTTAAATAATTAACTTTAGTATTCAACATTCATTATTTAACCTTAAATATTTAACTTTGGTATTCGTCATTCATTATTTAACCTTAACTATTTAACTTTATAATTTAACATTCATTATTTAACCTTAAGTATTTATCTTTAGTATTTAAAATTCATTATTTAACTTTAAGTATTTAACTTTAAAATTTAACATTCATTATTTAACCTAAAGTATTTAACTTTATTATTTAACATTCATTATGTAACGTAAGGAATTTAACTTTAGTATTCAACATTAATTATTTAACCTTAAGTATTTAACTTTAGTAATCAACATTCATTAGTTATCTTTAAATATGTAACTTTTCTATTCAACATTCATAATTAACCTTACATATTTAACTTTAGTGTTCAACATTAATTATTTAACCTTAAATATTTAACTTTATAATTTAACATTCATTATGTAACCTAAGGAATTTAACTTTAGTATTCAACATTAATTATTAAACCTTAAATATGTAACTTTAGTATTTAACATTCATTATTTAACCTTAAATATTTAACTTTAGTGTTTAACATTCATTATTTACCCTTAAATATTTAACTTTAGAATTTAACATTCATTAGGTAACTTTAAATATTTAACTTTAGTATTCAATATTAATTATTTAACCTTAAATATTTAACTTTAAAATTTAACATTCATTATTTAACCTTAAGTATTTAACTTTTATGTTTAAATTTCATTAGTTTACTTTAAATATTTAACTTTATAATTTAAAATTCAATATTTTAGTATTCAATATTAATTATTTAACCTTAAATATTTAACTTTAAAATTTAACATTCATTATTTAACCTTAAGTATTTAACTTTTATGTTTAAATTTCATTAGTTTACTTTAAATATTTAACTTTATAATTTAAAATTCATTATTTAATCTTAAGTATTTAACTTTAGTAATCAACATTCATTATTTAACTTTAAGTATTTAACTTTAAAATTTAACATTCATTATTTAACCTAAAGTATTTAACTTTATAATTTAACATTCATTATGTAACCTAAGGAATTTAACTTTAGTATTCAACATTAATTATTAAACCTTAAATATGTAACTTTAGTATTCAACATTAATTATTTAACCTTGAATATTTAACTTTAGTGTTTAACATTCATTATTTACCCTTAAATATTTAACTTTAGAATTTAACATTCATTAGTTAACTTTAAATATTTAACTTTAGTATTCAATATTAATTATTTAACCTTAAATATTTAACTTTATAATTTAATATTCATTATTTAACCTTACATATTTAAGTTTAGAATTTAACATTCATTAGTTAACTTTAAATATTTAACTTTAGTATTCAATATTAATTATTTAACCTTAAATATTTAACTTTATAATTTAATATTCATTATTTAACCTTACATATTTAACTTTAGAATTTAACATTCATTAGTTAACCTTAAATATTTAACTTTAGAATTTAACATTCATTATTTAACCTTAAGTATTTAACTTTTATGTTTAAATTTCATTAGTTTACTTTAAATATTTAACTTTATAATTTAACATTCATTATTTAACCTTAAGTATTTATCTTTAGTATTTAAAATTCATTATTTAACTTTAAGTATTTAACTTTAAAATTTAACATTCATTATTTAACCTAAAGTATTTAACTTTATTATTTAACATTCATTATGTAACGTAAGGAATTTAACTTTAGTATTCAACATTATTTATTTAACCTTAAATATTTAACTTTAGTGTTTAAAATTCATTATTTAATCTTAAGTATTTAACTTTAGTTATCAACATTCATTAGTTATCTTTAAATATTTAACTTTATAATTTAAAATTCATTATTTAATCTTAAGTATTTAACTTTAGTAACCAACATTAATTATTTAACCTTAAATATTTAACTTTATAATTTAACATTCATTACGTAACCTAAGGAATTTAACTTTAGTATTCAACATTAATTATTAAACCTTAAATATGTAACTTTAGTATTCAACATTCATTATTTAACCTTAAATATTTAACTTTAGTGTTTAACATAAATTATTTACCCTTAAATATTTAACTTTAGAATTTAACATTCATTAGTTAACTTTAAATATTTAACTTTAGTATTCAATATTAATTATTTAACCTTAAATATTTAACTTTATAATTTAATATTCATTATTTAACCTTGCATATTTAACTTTAGAATTTAACAATAATTATGTAACCTTAAATATTTAACTTTAGAATTTAACATTCATTATTTAACCTTAAGTATTTATCTTTAGTATTTAAAATTCATTATTTAACCTAAAGTATTTAACTTTATTATTTAACATTCATTGTGTAACGTAAGGAATTTAACTTTAGTATTCAACATTAATTATGTAACCTTAAATATTTAAATTTAGTATTCATCATTTATTAGTTAACCTTAAATATTTAACTTTTGTATGCATCATTAATTATTTAACCTTAAATATTTAACTCTATAATTTAACATTCATTATTTAACCTTAAGTATTTATCTTTTATGTTTAAATTTCATTAGTTAACTTTAAATATTTAACTTTATTATGCAACATTAATTATGTAACCTTAAATATTTAAATTTAGAATTTAACATTCATTAGTTAACCTTAAATATTTAACTTTATAATTTAACATTCATTATTTAACCTTACTTGTTTAACTTTAGTAATCAACATTCATTATTTAACTTTAAGTATTTAACTTTAAAATTTAACATTCATTATTTAACCTAAAGTATTTAACTTTATAATTTAACATTCATTATGTAACCTAAGGAATTTAACTTTAGTATTCAACATTAATTATTAAACCTTAAATATGTAACTTTAGTATTCAACATTAATTATTTAACCTTAAATATTTAACTTTATAATTTAATATTCATTATTTAACCTTACATATTTAAGTTTAGAATTTAACATTCATTAGTTAACTTTAAATATTTAACTTTAGTATTCAATATTAATTATTTAACCTTAAATATTTAACTTTATAATTTAATATTCATTAGTTAACCTTAAATATTTAACTTTAGAATTTAACATTCATTATTTAACCTTAAGTATTTAACTTTTATGTTTAAATTTCATTATTTAACTTTAAGTATTTAACTTTAAAATTTATCATTCATTATTTAACCTAAAGTATTTAACTTTATTATTTAACATTCATTATGTAACGTAAGGAATTTAACTTTAGTATTCAACATTATTTATTTAACCTTAAATATTTAACTTTAGTTTTTAAAATTCATTATTTAATCTTAAGTATTTAACTTTAGTAATCAACATTCATTAGTTATCTTTAAATATTTAACTTTTGTATTCAACATTCATAATTAACCTTACATATTTAACTTTAGTGTTCAACATTAATTATTTAACCTTAAATATTTAACTTTATAATTTAACATTCATTATGTAACCTAAGGAATTTAACTTTAGTATTCAACATTAATTATTAAACCTTAAATATGTAACTTTAGTATTCAACATTCATTATTTAACCTTAAATATTTAACTTTAGTGTTTAACATTCATTATTTACCCTTAAATATTTAACTTTAGATTTTAACATTCATTAGTTAACTTTAAATATTTAACTTTAGTATTCAATATTAATTATTTAACCTTAAATATTTAACTTTATAATTTAATATTCATTATTTAACCTTACATATTTAACTTTAGAATTTAACAATAATTATTTAACCTAAAGTATTTAACTTTATAATTTAACATTCATTATGTAACCTAAGGAATTTAACTTTAGTATTCAACATTAATTATTAAACCTTAAATATGTAACTTTAGTATTCAACATTCATTATTTAACCTTAAATATTTAACTTTATAATTTAATATTCATTATTTAACCTTACATATTTAACTTTAGAATTTAACATTCATTAGTTAACTTTAAATATTTAACTTTAGTATATGTCATTCATTATTTAACCTTAAATATTTAACTTTATAATTTAACATTCATTATTTAACCTAAAGTATTTAACTTTATTATTGAACAATAATTATTTAACCTTAAATATTTAACTTTAGAATTTAACATTCATTATTTAACCTTACATATTTAACTTTAGAATTTAACAATAATTATTTAACCTTAAATATTTAACTTTAGAATTTAACATTCATTATTTAATCTTAAGTATTTAACTTTAGTAATCAACATTCATTAGTTAACTTTAAATACTTAACTTTATAATTTAACATTCATTATGTAACCTAAGGAATTTAACTTTAGTATTCAACATTAATTATTAAACCTTAAATATGTAACTTTAGTATTCAACATTCATTATTTAACCTTAAATATTTAACTTTAGTGTTTAACATTCATTATTTACCCTTAAATATTTAACTCTAGAATTTAACATTCATTAGTTAACTTTAAATATTTAACTTTAGTATTCAATATTAATTATTTAACCTTAAATATTTAACTTTATAATTTAATATTCATTATTTAACCTTACATATTTAACTTTAGAATTTAACAATAATTATTTAACCTTAAATATTTAACTCTAGAATTTAACATTCATTATTTAACCTTAAGTATTTATCTTTAGTATTTAAAATTCATTATTTAACTTTAAGTATTTAACTTTAGAATTTAACATTCATTATTTAACCTAAAGTATTTAACTTTTTATTTAACATTCATTGTGTAACGTAAGGAATTTAACTTTAGTATTCAACATTAATTATGTAACCTTAAATATTTAAATTTAGTATTCATCATTTATTAGTTAACCTTAAATATTACTTTTGTATGCATCATTAATTATTTAACCTAAAGTATTTAACTTTAGAATTTAACATTCATTATTTAACCTAAAGTATTTAACTTTATTATTTAACATTCATTATGTAAAGTAAGGAATTTAACTTTAGTATTCAACATTAATTATTTAACCTTAAATATTTAACTCTATAATTTAACATTCATTATTTAATCTTAATTATTTAACTTTAGTGTTTAAAATTCATTATTTAATCTTAAGTATTTAACTTTAGTAATCAACATTCATTAGTTAACTTTAAATACTTAACTTTTGTATTCAACATTAATTATTTAACCTTAAATATTTAACTCTATAATTTAACATTCATTATTTAACCTTAAGTAGTTATCTTTTATGTTTAAATTTCATTAGTTTACTTTAAATATTTAACTTTAGTATTCAACATTCATTATTTAACCTTAAATATTTAACTTTAGTGTTCAACATTCATTATTTACCCTTAAATATTTAATTTTAGAATTTAACATTCATTATTTAACCTTAAATATTTAACTTTAGTATTCATCATTAATTATTTAACCTTAAATATTTAACTTTAGTATTCATCATTAATTATGTAACCTTAAGTATTTAACTTTTATGTTTAAATTTCATTATTTAATCTTAAATATTTAACTTTATAATTTAACATTCATTAGTTAACTTTAAATATTTAACTTTAGTATTCAATATTAATTATTTAACCTTAAATATTTAACTTTATAATTTAACATTCATTATTTAATCTTACATATTTAACTTTAGAATTTAACATTCATTAGTTAACTTTAAATATTTAACTTTATTATTCAACATTAATTATGTAACCTTAAATATATAAATTTAGAATTTAACATTCATTAGTTAATCTTAAATATTTAACTTTATAATTTAACATTCATTATTTAACCTTACTTATTTAACTTTAGAATGTAACATTCATTATTTAACCTAAAGTATTTAACTTTATTATTTAACATTCATTATGTAACGTAAGGAATTTAACTTTAGTATTCAACATTAATTATGTAACCTTAAATATTTAAATGTAGTATTCATCATTTATTAGTTAACCTTAAATATTTAACTTTTGTATGCATCATTAATTATTTAACCTAAAGTATTTAACTTTATTATTTAACATTCATTATGTAAAGTAAGGAATTTAACTTTAGTATTCAACATTAATTATTTAACCTTAAATATTTAACTCTATAATTTAACATTCATTATTTAACCTTACGTATTTATCTTTTATGTTTAAATTTCATTTGTTTACTTTAAATATTTAAATTTAGTATTCATCATTCATTATTTAACCTTAAATATTTAACTTTATAATTTAAAATTCATTATTTAATCTTAATTATTTAACTTTAGTGTTTAAAATAAATTATTTAATCTTAAGTATTTAACTTTAGTAATCAACATTCATTAGTTAACTTTAAATACTTAACTTTAGTATTCATCATTAATTATTTAACCTTACATATTTAACTTTATAATTTAACATTCATTATTTAACCTAAAGTATTTAACTTTATTATTGAATATTCATTAGTTAACTTTTAATGTTTAACTATAGTATTACACATTCATTATGTAACCTTAAATATTTAACTTTAATATTCAACATTCATTATGTAACCTTAAATATTAACTTTAGAATTTAACATTCATTAGTTAACTTTGAATATTTAACTGTAGTATTCAAAATTAATTATTTAACCTTAAATATTTAAATTTATAATTTAACATTCATTATTTAACCTAAAGTATTTAACTTTATTATTTAACATTCATTATTTAACTTTAAGTATTTAACTTTTATGTTTAAATTTCATTATTTAATCTTAAGTATTTAACTTTAGTAATCAACATTCATTATTTAACCTTAAATATTTAAATTTAGTATTCATCATTTATTATTTAACCTTAAATATTTAACTTTTGTATGCATCATTAATTATTTAACCTTAAATATTTAACTTTAGTATTCAACATTCATTATTTAACCTAAAGAATTTAACTTTAGTATTTAACATTCATTATTTAACCTTAAATATTTAAATTTAGAATTTAACATTCATTATTTAACCTTAAGTATTTAACTTTAGAATTTAACATTCATTATTTAACCTTAAATATTTAACTTTATAATTTAACATTCATTATTTAACCTTAAATATTTAACTTTATAATTTAAAATTCATTATTTAATCTTAAGTATTTAACTTTAGTAATCAACATTCATTAGTTAACTTTAAATACTTAACTTTTGTATTCAACATTCATAATTAACCTTACATATTTAACTTTAGTATTCAACATTAATTATTTAACCTTAAATATTTAACTTTATAATTTAACATTCATTATGTAACCTAATGAATTTAACTTTAGTATTCAACATTCATTATTTAACCTTAAATATTTAACTTTAGTGTTCAACATTCATTATTTACCCTTAAATATTTAATTTTAGAATTTAACATTCATTATTTAACCTTAAATATTTAACTTTAGTATTCATCATTAATTATTTAACCTTAAATATTTAACTTTAGTATTCATCATTAATTATTTAACCTTACATATTTAACTTTGTAATTTAACATTCATTATTTAACCTTAAATATTTAACTTTAGTATTAAACATTCATTATTTAACCTAAAGTATTTAACTTTATTATTGAATATTCATTAGTTAACTTTTAATGTTTAACTATAGTATTAAACATTCATTATGTAACCTTAAATATTTAACTTTAATATTCAACATTCATTATGTTACCTTCAATATTACTATCACAACTATTACTTACAGTGATACTGATTACTCTAACTGGAAAAAAACATATAATAGCAACAAACAATCTAAATCTAATAACAGCAACAAACATACGCCTGATCAAGTATCTAAATGACTAGAAAATAAACATATTACTGTATTCTATACCAATGCACAGAGTATATGTAACAAGCTTCCCTCATTAATTTATATTCTATCTACTAACACTTATGATATTATTATTATTAATGAAACGTGGTTAAATGACTCTTACACAAACGCCATGCTATGTTTTAACACATCTAATTATACTATATACAGAAAGGATAGATTATCTACTCGTGGTGGTGGGATATTAATTTTTGTTAAATGCTATTTAAACTCTTATGCTCTAACTATACATAATCCACATAATATTGAACTCCTAGCTATAACATTATACAACTATACTATATTTCTGTTTACAGGCCACCCAATATGTCTTATGATATAACATGGGAGCTATGTAAAATACTGTCTAAATATACTGAACTCTCTAATACATTTATTCTAATAGGGGATTTGAATGTCCCTGGTATTAACTGGTATGGTGATTCTCCCATACCTAGTAACCCACTTGACAAAATATTCACGGATTTTGTTATATCTACCTCTCTAACCCAGTTTGTAACTAACAATACTAGAAAAGATAATATCCTTGATCTGGTCTTATCTAATGATGACTGTATATTTAACCTCAGTATAGATACTCCTTTTAGCTACAATACTTCTACTAGTGATCATTTATCTATAACTGCTAATATTTTCAATACAAATGTTATTACAATGAAATCTAAGACTAATAGTAACTGTAATTTTAATTACTCACTATGTAATTTAAATATTGTTAAGCAAACTCTGAATAATTTAAGTTGGTCTAGTATTCTTAAGGTTGAAGATTCTACTGATGTATTACTAACAACATTTATTGAAATTGTAAAGACATTAATCAATGATAATTCCCCCCTATCAACTATATAGTCATTTAAATTTCCTAAATTCATCAAAAAACTTGATTCGAAATGTAAGAAATTATATAAAAATAAACATAAACCAAATATTAAAGCTAAATGGAGACTATATCAAATAAAGTTATCTGAAACCATATCGGATTACATCTATAACATTGAAGCTAGAGCACTATCTAACAATAACCTTAAATCATTTTATTCTTATGTTAATAGACAAATATCTACGCGTAGCAATATGCCTCCTCTAATGTCAAATAATAATACATTGTTAACCCTAGATCGAGATAAAGCTGAATGCTTATCTAAACAGTTTAAATCTGTATTTACTAAGGACAGCTATACATTTATTAGTAATTCATCCATAGTTTCTAATAATGTATTTAACACCTTCCCTATAAGCCCCGAGACTGTAAGAAAATATCTATGCCTCATGCCCAATAAGTATAGTATACCACCAGACGGACTACCAAAGGGTATCCTAAAATCTTTATCATATGAGCTATGTATTCCTCTTTCCTTAATATTCAATCATTCACTAACTAAATAATACTGCCCAAATATGTGGAAACAGAGTATAATTACTCCCATATTTAAAAAAGGTGATACATCCTTACCATCGAACTATAGACCTATAAGTATTCTACCCTCCACATTAATTCTTTTTGAAAAGATTCTTTGTAGATACTTGGTTCACTTTCTCAGAGAAAACGGCTACATATCACAATGCCAATATGGATTTCTATCGGGAAAATCAACCACTCTGCAGTTGATCCAATACTATAGGAATCTAGCCTGAGTCATGGACAACAACTATACTTTGCATACTACATACATCGACTTCGCAAAGGCATTCGACACAGTATCACATGCTAAGCTATTATCTAAGATTGAAGCTCTAGGAATAACTGGTAATGTACTACACTGGATACAATCATATCTTCATAATAGACACCAGTGTGTTAAGGTTGGTATGAATGTATCTGATAATATTATGGCAACATCAGGGGTTCCGCAAGGTTCTTGTCTAGGACCAATTTTATTTATAATCTACATAAATGACCTTCCCAATATATTCTCACCTCAGATCATATGTACCCTTTTTGCTGACGATGCCAAACTTTCTCTTATCCATAAATATGAATTTGAAATGGACTATATGCATAATGCACTAACCAAATTAAATGATTGGTCAAAATTATCAGGTCTTAATTTAGCAATCCATAAATGCTCAATAATGTCTAGTAAGGGTAATGAAATATCCTCATACTCGATTAACGGTGTTCAATTAAACTATTCTAATACGTACACCGATCTAGGTGTAATTATCAACCATAATCTATCTTTTAATGATCATATTGATAATATTATCCGTAAAGCATACAGAATGATTAATATAATCTTTCAAGTATTTAGATGTAACAAACATGTACCATTGACACTAGCATATATGAGTTATGTAAGACCTGTCCTTGAATACGCATCCAGTCTCTGGAACCCATCCATTCCTTTCAGAACAAATGGTAATTCCACCAAACTCGAATTGGTTCAGAGACTATTTACTCGTAAGTTTTTTCCTAGGTGCAATTTAGGTTCATTAGAATACCCTGATAGATTACTATTTTTAAAGCTAAAATCACTTTCTTCCCGTAGGCATGTTGCTGATATGGTGCTAACTTACAAAATAGTCAATGGTCTCGTTGATGTGGATGTAGATGATTTCTTGTGGACCTACACATATCATCTTAGAGGGCCTTCGGTGAAAATTAAAAGAGATATCTCCAAGAATAACCGATCACACAACTTCTTCAGCAATCGGGTCTCGGCTACATGGAACAATCTGCCTGCTCATCTAACCGTAATGACGTCTCTTCCATTATTTAAATCGGGTGTTTCTGCGATACTGTCTGGTAGTTGATGAACATGTTCATCCTACCTTGTACATTTATTTATATATTTTTATTTATTACCTTATTTACTGTTTGTCCTCGTGTGTTATGTTAGGTCAGTGGGGTTGTGACGGGTGTCGGGGAGTAAGGATGCCAGCGTGGAATCTACTGGTCAAATTTTCCTCCCCACGGTATAGGAAATGATTCACCCTTTCCTAAAAGCTGAGATCTGTCGCGGCCTTGTTGGCATATCATTAGCATATACGAGCTAAGAAATGGCATATGTAAGTCAATAATGTTAACACTATTATTTTATTTCGTATTATTATTTTTATCTCCTGTTTTATGTCATATTGAATATCTATTTTCTATATTCAATAAATTATATTATTATATTATTATTATTATATTAACTTTAGAATTTAACATTCATTAGTTAACTTTGAATATTTAACTTTAGTGTTCAAAATTAATTATTTAACCTTAAATATTTAAATTTATAATTTAACATTCATTATTTAACCTAAAGTATTTAACTTTATTATTGAACATTCATTATTTAACTTTAAGTATTTAACTTTTATGTTTAAATTTCATTATTTAATCTTAAGTATTTAACTTTAGTAATCAACATTCATTATTTAACCTTAAATATTTAACTTTATAATTTAACATTCATTATTTAACCTAAAGTATTTAACTTTATTATTGAACATTCATTATTTAACCTTACATATTTAACTATAGTATTAAACATTCATTATTTAACCTTCAATATTTAACTTTATAATTTAACATTCATTATTTAATCTAAAGTATTTAACTTTATTATTTAACATTCATTATTTAACTTTAGTATTCAACATTCATTATTTAACCTTAAATATTTAACTTTAGTGTTCAACATTCATTATTTACCCTTAAATATTTAATTTTAGAATTTAACATTCATTATTTAACCTTAAATATTTAACTTTAGTATTCATCATTAATTATTTAACCTTAAATATTTAACTTTAGTATTCATCATTAATTATTTAACCTTACATATTTAACTTTATAATTTAACATTCATTATTTAACCTTAAATAATTAACTTTAGTATTAAACATTCATTATTTAACCTAAAGTATTTAACTTTATTATTAAATATTCATTAGTTAACTTTTAATGTTTAACTATAGTATTAAACATTAATTATTTAACCTTAAATATTTAAATTTATAATTTAACATTCATTATTTAACCTAAAGTATTTAACTTTATTATTTAACATTCATTATTTAACTTTAAGTATTTAACTTTTATGTTTAAATTTCATTATTTAATCTTAAGTATTTAACTTTAGTAATCAACATTCATTATTTAACCTTAAATATTTAACTTTATAATTTAACATTCATTATTTAACCTAAAGTATTTAACTTTATTATTGAACATTCATTATTTAACCTTAAATATTTAACTATAGTATTAAACATTCATTATGTAACCTTCAATATTTAACTTTATAATTTAACATTCATTATGTAATCTAAAGTATTTAACTTTATTATTTAATATTCATTATTTAACTTTAAGTATTTAACTTTTATGTTTAAATTTCATTAGTTAACTTTAAATATTTAACTTTAGTATTCAATATTAATTATTTAACCTTAAATATTTAACTTTATAATTTAATATTCATTATTTAACCTTACATATTTAACTTTAGAATTTAACAATAATTATTTAACCTTAAATATTTAACTTTAGAATTTAACATTCATTATTTAACCTTAAGTATTTATCTTTAGTATTTAAAATTCATTATTTAACTTTAAGTATTTAACTTTAGAATTTAACATTCATTATTTAACCTAAAGTATTTAACTTTATTATTTAACATTCATTGTGTAACGTAAGGAATTTAACTTTAGTATTCAACATTAATTATGTAACCTTAAATATTTAAATTTAGTATTCATCATTTATTAGTTAACCTTAAATATTTAACTTTTGTATGCATCATTAATTATTTAACCTAAAGTATTTAACTTTATTATTTAACATTCATTATGTAAAGTAAGGAATTTAACTTTAGTATTCAACATTAATTATTTAACCTTAAATATTTAACTCTATAATTTCACATTCATTATTTAATCTTAATTATTTAACTTTATAATTTAACATTCATTATTTAACCTAAAGAATTTAACTTTATTATTGAACATTAATTATTTAACCTTAACTATTTAACTTTATAATTTAACATTCATTATTTAACCTAAAGTATTTAACTTTATAATTTTACATTCATTATTTAACCTTACATATTTAATTTTATAATTTAAAATTCATTATTTAATCTTAAGTATTTAACTTTAGTGTTTAAAAATAATTATTTTACCTAAATATTTAACTTTATAATTTAACATTAATTATTTAACCTAAAGAATTTAACTTTATTATTGAACATTAATTATTTAACCTTAAATATTTAACTTTATAATTTAACATTCATTATTTAACCTTACATAGGCACATAGGCACATAGGCACATGTAACCTTACATTAACCTATTTAACTTTAGAATTTAACATTCATTAGTTAACTTTAAATATTTAACTTTAGTATTCAACATTAATTATTTAACCTTAAATATTTAACTTTAGAATTTAACATTCATTATTTAACCTTAAGTATTTAACTTTTATGTTTAAATTTCATTATTTAATCTTAAGTATTTAACTTTAGTAATCGACATGCATTAGTTAACTTTAAATATTTAACTTTAGTATTCAACATTCATTATTTAACCTTAAATATTTAACTTTAGTATTAAATATTCATTATTTAACCTTCAATATTTAACTTTATAATTTAACATTCATTATTTAACCTAAAGTATTTAACTTTATTATTGAACATTAATTATTTAACCTTAACTATTTAACTTTATAATTTAACATTCATTATTTAACCTAAAGTATTTAACTTTATAATTTTACATTCATTATTTAACCTTACATATTTAATTTTATAATTTAAAATTCATTATTTAATCTTAAGTATTTAACTTTAGTGTTTAAAAATAATTATTTTACCTAAATATTTAACTTTATAATTTAACATTCATTATTTAACCTAAAGTATTTAACTTTATAATTTTACATTCATTATTTAACCTTACATATTTAATTTTATAATTTAAAATTCATTATTTAATCTTAAGTATTTAACTTTAGTGTTTAAAAATAATTATTTTACCTAAATATTTAACTTTATAATTTAACATTAATTATTTAACCTAAAGAATTTAACTTTATTATTGAACATTAATTATTTAACCTTAAATATTTAACTTTATAATTAAACATTCATTATTTAACCTTACATAGGCACATAGGAACATAGGCACATGTAACCTTACATTAACCTATTTAACTTTAGAATTTAACATTCATTAGTTAACTTTAAATATTTAACTTTAGTATTCAACATTCATTATTTAACCTTAAATATTTAACTTTAGTATTAAATATTCATTATTTAACCTTCAATATTTAACTTTATAATTTAACATTCATTATTTAACCTAAAGTATTTAACTTTATTATTTAACATTCATTATTTAACCTTAAGTATTTTTCTTTAGTGTTTAAAATTCATTATTTTATCTAAAGTATTTAAATTTAGTAATCTAATCAACATTCATCAGTTAACTTTAAATATTTAAATTTAGAATGTAACATTCTTAGTTAACTTTAAATATTTAACTTTAGTATTCAAAATTAATTATTGAACCTTAAATATTTAACTTTATAATTTAACATTCATTATTTAACCTAAAGTATTTAACTTTATTATTGAACATTAATTATTTAACCTTAAGTATTTAACTTTAGAATTGAACATTAATTATGTAACCTTAAATATTTAACTTTAGAATTCAACATTCATTATTTAACCTTAAGTATTTAACTTTTATGTTTAAATTTCATTATTTAATCTTAAGTATTTAACTTTAGTAATCAACATTCATTAGTTTACTTTAAATATTTAACTTTAGTATTCAACATTCATTATTTAACCTTAAATATTTAACTTTAGAATTTAACATTCATTATTTAACCTTAAGTATTTAACTTTTATGTTTAAATTTCATTATTTAATCTTAAATATTTAACTTTATAATTTAACATTCATTAGTTAACTTTAAATATTTAACTTTAGTATTCAATATTAATTATTTAACCTTAAATATTTAACTTTATAATTTAACATTCATTATTTAACCTTACATATTTAACTTTAGAATTTAACATTCATTAGTTAACTTTAAATATTTAACTTTATTATTCATCATTAATTATGTAACCTTAAATATTTAAATGTAGAATTTAACATTCATTAGTTAACCTTAAATATTTAACTTTATAATTTAACATTCATTATTTAACCTTACTTATTTAAATTTAGAATTTAACATTCATTATTTAACTTTAAATATTTAACTTTAGTATTCAAAATTAATTATTTAACCTTAAATATTTAACTTTATAATTTATCATTCATTATTTAACCTAAAGTATTTAACTTTAGTGTTTAAAATTCATTATTTTACCTAAAGTATTTAACTTTAGTAATCTAATCAACATTCATTAATTAACCTTAAGTATTTAACTTTTATGTTTAAATTTATTATTTAATCTTAAGTATTTAACTTTAGTAATCAACATTCATTAGTTTACTTTAAATATTTAACTTTAGTATTCAACATTCATTATTTAACCTTAAATATTTAACTTTAGTATTCGTCATTCATTATTTAACCTTAAATATTTAACTTTATAATTTAACATTCATTATTTAACCTTAAGTATTTATCTTTAGTATTTAAAATTCATTATTTAACTTTAAGTATTTAACTTTAAAATTTAATATTCATTATTGAACCTAAAGTATTTAACTTTATTATTTAACATTCATTATGTAACGTAAGGAATTTAACTTTAGTATTCAACATTAATTATTTAACCTTACATATTTAACTTTAGTGTTTAAAATTCATTATTTAATCTTAAGTATTTAACTTTAGTAATCAACATTCATTAGTTATCTTTAAATATTTAACTTTTGTATTCAACATTCATAATTAACCTTACATATTTAACTTTAGTATTCAACATTACTTATTTAACCTTAAATATTTAACTTTATAATTTAACATTCATTATGTAACCTAATGAATTTAACTTTAGTATTCAACATTCATTATTTAACCTTAAATATTTAACTTTAATGTTTAACATTCATTATTTACCCTTAAATATTTAACTTTAGAATTTAACATTCATTAGTTAACTTTAAATATTTAACTTTAGTATTCAATATTAATTATTTAACCTTAAATATTTAACTTTATAATTTAATATTCATTATTTAACCTTACATATTTAACTTTAGAATTTAAAATTCATTAGTTAACCTTAAGTATTTAACTTTTATGTTTAAATTTCATTATTTAATCTTAAGTATTTAACTTTAGTAATCAACATTCATTAGTTATCTTTAAATATTTAACTTTTGTATGCATCATTAATTATTTAACCTTAAATATTTAACTTTAGTATTCAACATTAATTATTTAACCTAAAGAATTTAACGTTAGTATTTAACATTCATTATTTAACCTTAAATATTTAAATTTAGAATTTAACATTCATTATTTAACCTTAAGTATTTAACTTTAGAATTGAACATTCATTATTTAACCTAAAGTATTTAACTTTATTATTTAACATTCATTATGTAACGTAAGGAATTTAACTTTAGTATTCAACATTAATTATTTAACCTTAAATATTTAACTTTAGAATTCAACATTCATTATTTAACCTTAAGTATTTAACTTTAGTAATCAACATTCATTAGTTTACTTTAAATATTTAACTTTAGTATTCAACATTCATTATTTAACCTTAAATATTTAAATTTAGTATTCATCATTTATTATTTAACCTTAAATATTTAAATTTAGAATTTAACATTCATTATTTAACTTTAAATATTTAACTTTTGTATTCAACATTCATTATTTAACCTTAAATATTTAACTTTAGTATTAAATATTCATTATTTAACCTTAAAAATTTAACTTTATAATTTAACATTCATTATTTAATCTTACATATTTAACTTTAGAATTTAACATTCATTAGTTAACTTTAAATATTTAACTTTATTATTCAACATTAATTATGTAACCTTAAATATTTAAATTTAGAATTTAACATTCATTATTTAACCTTACTTATTTAAATTTAGAATTTAACATTCATTAGTTAACTTTAAATATTTAACTTTAGTATTCAACATTAATTATTTAACCTTAAATATTTAACTTTATAATTTAACATTCATTATTTAACCTAAAGTATTTAACTTTAGTGTTTAAAATTCATTATTTTACCTAAAGTATTTAACTTTAGTAATCTAATCAACATTCATTATTTAACCTTAAGTATTTAACTTTTATGTTTAAATTTCATTATTTAATCTTAAGTATTTAACTTTAGTAATCAACATTCATTAGTTTACTTTAAATAATTAACTTTAGTATTCAACATTCATTATTTAACCTTAAATATTTAACTTTGGTATTCGTCATTCATTATTTAACCTTAACTATTTAACTTTATAATTTAACATTCATTATTTAACCTTAAGTATTTATCTTTAGTATTTAAAATTCATTATTTAACTTTAAGTATTTAACTTTAAAATTTAACATTCATTATTTAACCTAAAGTATTTAACTTTATTATTTAACATTCATTATGTAACGTAAGGAATTTAACTTTAGTATTCAACATTAATTATTTAACCTTAAGTATTTAACTTTAGTAATCAACATTCATTAGTTATCTTTAAATATGTAACTTTTCTATTCAACATTCATAATTAACCTTACATATTTAACTTTAGTGTTCAACATTAATTATTTAACCTTAAATATTTAACTTTATAATTTAACATTCATTATGTAACCTAAGGAATTTAACTTTAGTATTCAACATTAATTATTAAACCTTAAATATGTAACTTTAGTATTCAACATTCATTATTTAACCTTAAATATTTAACTTTAGTGTTTAACATTCATTATTTACCCTTAAATATTTAACTTTAGAATTTAACATTCATTAGTTAACTTTAAATATTTAACTTTAGTATTCAATATTAATTATTTAACCTTAAATATTTAACTTTATAATTTAACATTCATTATTTAACCTAAAGTATTTAACTTTATTATTGAACAATAATTATTTAACCTTAAATATTTAACTTTAAAATTTAACATTCATTATTTAACCTTAAGTATTTAACTTTTATGTTTAAATTTCATTAGTTTACTTTAAATATTTAACTTTATAATTTAAAATTCATTATTTAATCTTAAGTATTTAACTTTAGTAATCAACATTCATTATTTAACTTTAAGTATTTAACTTTAAAATTTAACATTCATTATTTAACCTAAAGTATTTAACTTTATAATTTAACATTCATTATGTAACCTAAGGAATTTAACTTTAGTATTCAACATTAATTATTAAACCTTAAATATGTAACTTTAGTATTCAACATTAATTATTTAACTTTAAATATTTAACTTTAGTGTTTAACATTCATTATTTACCCTTAAATATTTAACTTTAGAATTTAACATTCATTAGTTAACTTTAAATATTTAACTTTAGTATTCAATATTAATTATTTAACCTTAAATATTTAACTTTATAATTTAATATTCATTATTTAACCTTACATATTTAACTTTAGAATTTAACATTCATTAGTTAACTTTAAATATTTAACTTTAGTATTCAATATTAATTATTTAACCTTAAATATTTAACTTTATAATTTAATATTCATTATTTAACCTTACATATTTAACTTTAGAATTTAACATTCATTAGTTAACCTTAAATATTTAACTTTAGAATTTAACATTCATTATTTAACCTTAAGTATTTAACTTTTATGTTTAAATTTCATTAGTTTACTTTAAATATTTAACTTTATAATTTAACATTCATTATTTAACCTTAAGTATTTATCTTTAGTATTTAAAATTCATTATTTAACTTTAAGTATTTAACTTTAAAATTTAACATTCATTATTTAACCTAAAGTATTTAACTTTATTATTTAACATTCATTATGTAACGTAAGGAATTTAACTTTAGTATTCAACATTAATTATTTAACCTTAAATATTTAACTTTAGTGTTTAAAATTCATTATTTAATCTTAAGTATTTAACTTTAGTAATCAACATTCATTAGTTATCTTTAAATATTTAACTTTTGTATTCAACATTCATAATTAACCTTACATATTTAACTTTAGTGTTCAACATTAATTATTTAACCTTAAATATTTAACTTTATAATTTAACATTCATTATGTAACCTAAGGAATTTAACTTTAGTATTCAACATTAATTATTAAACCTTAAATATGTAACTTTAGTATTCAACATTCATTATTTAACCTTAAATATTTAACTTTAGTGTTTAACATTCATTATTTACCCTTAAATATTTAACTTTAGAATTTAACATTCATTAGTTAACTTTAAATATTTAACTTTAGTATTCAATATTAATTATTTAACCTTAAATATTTAACTTTATAATTTAATATTCATTATTTAACCTTACATATTTAACTTTAGAATTTAACAATAATTATTTAACCTAAAGTATTTAACTTTATAATTTAACATTCATTATGTAACCTAAGGAATTTAACTTTAGTATTCAACATTAATTATTAAACCTTAAATATGTAACTTTAGTATTCAACATTCATTATTTAACCTTAAATATTTAACTTTATAATTTAATATTCATTATTTAACCTTACATATTTAACTTTAGAATTTAACATTCATTAGTTAACTTTAAATATTTAACTTTAGTATTCGTCATTCATTATTTAACCTTAAATATTTAACTTTATAATTTAACATTCATTATTTAACCTAAAGTATTTAACTTTATTATTGAACAATAATTATTTAACCTTAAATATTTAACTTTAGAATTTAACATTCATTATTTAACCTTAAGTATTTAACTTTTATGTTTAAATTTCATTATTTACTTTAAATATTTAACTTTATAATTTAAAATTCATTATTTAATCTTAAGTATTTAACTTTAGTAATCAACATTCATTAGTTAACTTTAAATACTTAACTTTATAATTTAACATTCATTATGTAACCTAAAGAATTTAACTTTAGTATTCAACATTCATTATTAAACCTTAAATATGTAACTTTAGTATTCAACATTCATTATTTAACCTTAAATATTTAACTTTAGTATTTAACATTCATTATTTACCCTTAAATATTTAACTCTAGAATTTAACATTCATTAGTTAACTTTAAATATTTAACTTTATTATTCAATATTAATTATTTAACCTTAAATATTTAACTTTATAATTTAATATTCATTATTTAACCTTACATATTTAACTTTAGAATTTAACAATAATTATTTAACCTTAAATATTTAACTTTAGAATTTAACATTCATTATTTAACCTTAAGTATTTATCTTTAGTATTTAAAATTCATTATTTAACTTTAAGTATTTAACTTTAGAATTTAACATTCATTATTTAACCTAAAGTATTTAACTTTATTATTTAACATTCATTGTGTAACGTAAGGAATTTAACTTTAGTATTCAACATTAATTATGTAACCTTAAATATTTAAATTTAGTATTCATCATTTATTAGTTAACCTTAAATATTTAACTTTTGTATGCATCATTAATTATTTAACAGTATTTAACTTTATTATTTAACATTCATTATGTAAAGTAAGGAATTTAACTTTAGTATTCAACATTAATTATTTAACCTTAAATATTTAACTCTATAATTTAACATTCATTATTTAATCTTAATTATTTAACTTTAGTGTTTAAAATTCATTATTTAATCTTAGTAAGTATTTAACTTTAGTAATCAACATTCATTAGTTAACTTTAAATACTTAACTTTTGTATTCAACATTAATTATTTAACCTTAAATATTTAACTCTATAATTTAACATTCATTATTTAACCTTAAGTATTTATCTTTTATGTTTAAATTTCATTAGTTTACTTTAAATATTTAACTTTAGTATTCAACATTCATTATTTAACCTTAAATATTTAACTTTAGTGTTCAACATTCATTATTTACCCTTACATATTTAATTTTAGAATTTAACATTCATTATTTAACCTTAAATATTTAACTTTAGTATTCATCATTAATTATTTAACCTTAAATATTTAACTTTAGTATTCATCATTAATTATGTAACCTTAAGTATTTAACTTTTATGTTTAAATTTCATTATTTAATCTTAAATATTTAACTTTATAATTTAACATTCATTAGTTAACTTTAAATATTTAACTTTAGTATTCAATATTAATTATTTAACCTTAAATATTTAACTTTATAATTTAACATTCATTATTTAATCTTACATATTTAACTTTAGAATTTAACATTCATTAGTTAACTTTAAATATTTAACTTTATTATTCAACATTAATTATGTAACCTTAAATATTTAAATTTAGAATTTAACATTCATTAGTTAACCTTAAATATTTAACTTTATAATTTAAAATTCATTATTTAACCTTACTTATTTAACTTTAGAATGTAGCATTCATTATTTAACCTAAAGTATTTAACTTTAATATTCAACATTAATTATGTAACCTTAAATATTTAAATGTAGTATTCATCATTTATTAGTTAACCTTAAATATTTAAATTTTGTAAGCATCATTAATTATTTAACCTAAAGTATTTAACTTTATTATTTAACATTCATTATGTAAAGTAAGGAATTTAACTTTAGTATTCAACATTAATTATTTAACCTTAAATATTTCACTCTATAATTTAACATTCATTATTTAACCTTAAGTATTAATCTTTTATGTTTAAATTTCATTTGTTTACTTTAAATATTTAAATTTAGTATTCATCATTCATTATTTAACCTTAAATATTTAACTTTATAATTTAAAATTCATTATTTAATCTTAATTATTTAACTTTAGTGTTTAAAATTCATTATTTAATCTTAAGTATTTAACTTTAGTAATCAACATTCATTAGTTAATTTTAAATACTTAAATTTTGTATTCAACATTCATAATTAACCTTACATATTTAACTTTAGTATTCAACATTAATTATTTAACCTTAAATATTTAACTCTATAATTTAACATTCATTATTTAACCTTAAGTATTTATCTTTTATGTTTAAATTTCATTAGTTTACTTTAAATATTTAACTTTAGTATTCAACATTCATTATTTAACCTTAAATATTTAACTTTAGTGTTCAACATTCATTATTTACCCTTAAATATTTAATTTTAGAATTTAACATTCATTATTTAACCTTAAATATTTAACTTTAGTATTCATCATTAATTATTTAACCTTAAATATTTAACTTTAGTATTCATCATTAATTATTTAACCTTACATATTTAACTTTATAATTTAACATTCATTATTTAACCTTAAATATTTAACTTTAGTATTAAACATTCATTATTTAACCTAAAGTATTTAACTTTATTATTGAATATTCATTAGTTAACTTTTAATGTTTAACTATAGTATTAAACATTCATTATGTAACCTTAAATATTTAACTTTAATATTCAACATTTATTATTTACCCTTAAATATTTAATTTTAGAATTTAACATTCATTATTTAACCTTAAATATTTAACTTTAGTATTCATCATTAATTATTTAACCTTAAATATTTAACTTTAGTATTCATCATTAATTATTTAACCTTACATATTTAACTTTATAATTTAACATTCATTATTTAACCTTAAATATTTAACTTTAGTATTAAACATTCATTATTTAACCTAAAGTATTTAACTTTATTATTGAATATTCGTTAGTTAACCTTAAATATTTAACTCTATAATTTAACATTCATTATTTAACCTTAAGTATTTATCTTTTATGTTTAAATTTCATTAGTTTACTTTAAATATTTAACTTTAGTATTCAACATTCATTATTTAACCTTAAATATTTAACTTTAGTGTTCAACATTCATTATTTACCCTTAAATATTTAATTTTAGAATTTAACATTCATTATTTAACCTTAAATATTTAACTTTAGTATTCATCATTAATTATTTAACCTTAAATATTTAACTTTAGTATTCATCATTAATTATTTAACCTTACATATTTAACTTTATAATTTAACATTCATTATTTAACCTTAAATATTTAACTTTAGTATTAAACATTCATTATTTAACCTAAAGTATTTAACTTTATTATTGAATATTCATTAGTTAACTTTTAATGTTTAACTATAGTATTAAACATTAATTATTTAACCTTAAATATTTAAATTTATAATTTAACATTCATTATTTAACCTAAAGTATTTAACTTTATTATTTAACATTCATTATTTAACTTTAAGTATTTAACTTTTATGTTTAAATTTCATTATTTAATCTTAAGTATTTAACTTTAGTAATCAACATTCATTATTTAACCTTAAATATTTAACTTTATAATTTAACATTCATTATTTAACCTAAAGTATTTAACTTTATTATTGAACATTCATTATTTAACCTTAAATATTTAACTATAGTATTAAACATTCATTATGTAACCTTCAATATTTAACTTTATAATTTAACATTCATTATTTAATCTAAAGTATTTAACTTTATTATTTAATATTCATTATTTAACTTTAAGTATTTAACTTTTATGTTTAAATTTCATTAGTTAACTTTAAATATTTAACTTTAGTATTCAATATTAATTATTTAACCTTAAATATTTAACTTTATAATTTAATAATCATTATTTGACCTTACATATTTAACTTTAGAATTTAACAATAATTATTTAACCTTAAATATTTAACTTTAGAATTTAACATTTATTATTTAACCTTAAGTATTTATCTTTAGTATTTAAAATTCATTATTTAACTTTAAGTATTTAACTTTAGAATTTAACATTCATTATTTAACCTAAAGTATTTAACTTTATTATTTAACATTCATTGTGTAACGTAAGGAATTTAACTTTAGTATTCAACATTAATTATGTAACCTTACATATTTAAATTTAGTATTAATCATTTATTAGTTAACCTTAAATATTTAACTTTTGTATGCATCATTAATTATTTAACCTAAAGTATTTAACTTTATTATTTAACATTCATTATGTAAAGTAAGGAATTTAACTTTAGTATTCAACATTCATTATTTAACCTTAAATATTTAACTCTATAATTTAACATTCATTATTTAATCTTAATTATTTAACTTTATAATTTAACATTCATTATTTAACCTAAAGAATTTAACTTTATTATTGAACATTAATTATTTAACCTTAACTATTTAACTTTATAATTTAACATTCATTATTTAACCTAAAGTATTTAACTTTATAATTTTACATTCATTATTTAACCTTACATATTTAATTTTATAATTTAAAATTCATTATTTAATCTTAAGTATTTAACTTTAGTGTTTAAAAATAATTATTTTACCTAAATATTTAACTTTATAATTTAACATTAATTATTTAACCTAAAGAATTTAACTTTATTATTGAACATTAATTATTTAACCTTAAATATTTAACTTTATAATTTAACATTCATTATTTAACCTTACATAGGCACATAGGCACATAGGCACATTTAACCTTACATTAACCTATTTAACTTTAGAATTTAACATTCATTAGTTAACTTTAAATATTTAACTTTAGTATTCAACATTAATTATTTAACCTTAAATATTTAACTTTAGAATTTAACATTCATTATTTAACCTTAAGTATTTAACTTTTATGTTTAAATTTCATTATTTAATCTTAAGTATTTAACTTTAGTAATCGACATGCATTAGTTAACTTTAAATATTTAACTTTAGTATTCAACATTCATTATTTAACCTTAAATATTTAACTTTAGTATTAAATATTCAATATTTAACCTTCAATATTTAACTTTATAATTTAACATTCATTATTTAACCTAAAGTATTTAACTTTATTATTTAACATTCATTATTTAACCTTAAGTATTTTTCTTTAGTGTTTAAAATTCATTATTTTATCTAAAGTATTTAACTTTAGTAATCTAATCAACATTCATCAGTTAACTTTAAATATTTAAATTTAGAATGTAACATTCTTAGTTAACTTTAAATATTTAACTTTAGTATTCAAAATTAATTATTGAACCTTAAATATTTAACTTTATAATTTAACATTCATTATTTAACCTAAAGTATTTAACTTTATTATTGAACATTCATTATTTAACCTTAAATATTTAACTATAGTATTAAACATTCATTATTTAACCTTCAATATTTAACTTTATAATTTAACATTCATTATTTAATCTAAAGTATTTAACTTTATTATTTAACATTCATTATTTAACTTTAAGTATTTAACTTTTATGTTTAAATTTCATTATTTAATCTTAATTATTTAACTTTAGTAATCAACATTTATTAGTTAACTTTAAATATTTAACTTTAGTATTCAACATTAATTATTTAACCTTACATATTTAACTTTAGTATTCAACATTCATTATTTAACCTTAAATATTTAACTTTAGAATTCGTCATTCATTATTTAACCTTAAGTATTTAACTTTAGTATTAAATATTCATTATTTAACCTTAAAAATTTAACTTTAGAATTTAACATTCATTAGTTAACTTTGAATATTTAACTTTAGTATTAAATATTCATTATTTAACCTTAAAAATTTAACTTTAGAATTTAACATTCATTAGTTAACTTTGAATATTTAACTTTAGTGTTCAAAATTAATTATTTAACCTTAAATATTTAAATTTATAATTTAACATTCATTATTTAACCTTAAATATTTAACTTTGGAATTTAACATTCAATATTTAACTTTAAGTATTTAACTTTTATGTTTAAATTTCATTATTTAATCTTAAGTATTTAACTTTAGTAATCAACATTCATTAGTTTACTTTAAATATTTAACTTTAGTATTCAACATTCATTATTTAACCTTAAATATTTAACTTTAGAATTTAACATTCATTATTTAACCTTAAGTATTTAACTTTTATGTTTAAATTTCATTATTTAATCTTAAATATTTAACTTTATAATTTAACATTCATTAGTTAACTTTAAATATTTAACTTTAGTATTCAATATTAATTATTTAACCTTAAATATTTAACTTTATAATTTAACATTCATTATTTAACCTTACATATTTAACTTTAGAATTTAACATTCATTAGTTAACTTTAAATATTTAACTTTATTATTCAACATTAATTATGTAACCTTAAATATTTAAATTTAGAATTTAACATTCATTAGTTAACCTTAAATATTTAACTTTATAATTTAACATTCATTAGTTTACTTTAAATATTTAACTTTAGTATTCAACATTCATTATTTAACCTTAAATATTTAACTTTAGTGTTCAACATTCATTATTTACCCTTAAATATTTAATTTTAGAATTTAACATTCATTATTTAACCTTAAATATTTAACTTTAGTATTCATCATTAATTATTTAACCTTACATATTTAACTTTATAATTTAACATTCATTATTTAACCTTAAATATTTAACTTTAGTATTAAACATTCATTATTTAACCTAAAGTATTTAACTTTATTATTGAATATTCATTAGTTAACTTTTAATGTTTAACTATAGTATTAAACATTAATTATTTAACCTTAAATATTTAAATTTATAATTTAACATTCATTATTTAACCTAAAGTATTTAACTTTATTATTTAACATTCATTATTTAACTTTAAGTATTTAACTTTTATGTTTAAATTTCATTATTTAATCTTAAGTATTTAACTTTAGTAATCAACATTCATTATTTAACCTTAAATATTTAACTTTATAATTTAACATTCATTATTTAACCTAAAGTATTTAACTTTATTATTGAACATTCATTATTTAACCTTAAATATTTAACTATAGTATTAAACATTCATTATGTAACCTTCAATATTTAACTTTATAATTTAACATTCATTATTTAATCTAAAGTATTTAACTTTATTATTTAATATTCATTATTTAACTTTAAGTATTTAACTTTTATGTTTAAATTTCATTAGTTAATCTTAAGTATTTAACTTTAGTAATCAACATTCATTATTTAACCTTAAATATTTAACTTTATAATTTAACATTCATTATTTAACCTAAAGTATTTAACTTTATTATTGAACATTCATTATTTAACCTTAAATATTTAACTATAGTAATCAACATTCATTATTTAACCTTAAATATTTAACTTTATAATTTAACATTCATTATTTAACCTAAAGTATTTAACTTTATTATTGAACATTCATTATTTAACCTTAAATATTTAACTATAGTATTAAACATTCATTATGTAACCTTCAATATTTAACTTTATAATTTAACATTCATTATTTAATCTAAAGTATTTAACTTTAGTATTCAATATTAATTATTTAACCTTAAATATTTAACTTTATAATTTAATAATCATTATTTGACCTTACATATTTATCTTTAGTATTTAAAATTCATTATTTAACTTTAAGTATTTAACTTTAGAATTTAACATTCATTATTTAACCTAAAGTATTTAACTTTATTATTTAACATTCATTGTGTAACGTAAGGAATTTAACTTTAGTATTCAACATTAATTATGTAACCTTAAATATTTAAATTTAGTATTCATCATTTATTAGTTAACCTTAAATATTTAACTTTTGTATGCATCATTAATTATTTAACCTAAAGTATTTAACTTTATTATTTAACATTCATTATGTAAAGTAAGGAATTTAACTTTAGTATTCAACATTCATTATTTAACCTTAAATATTTAACTTTATAATTTAACATTCATTATTTAACCTAAAGAATTTAACTTTATTATTGAACATTAATTATTTAACCTTAACTATTTAACTTTATAATTTAACATTCATTATTTAACCTAAAGTATTTAACTTTATAATTTTACATTCATTATTTAACCTTACATATTTAATTTTATAATTTAAAATTCATTATTTAATCTTAAGTATTTAACTTTAGTGTTTAAAAATAATTATTTTACCTACATATTTAACTTTATAATTTAACATTAATTATTTAACCTAAAGAATTTAACTTTATTATTGAACATTAATTATTTAACCTTAAATATTTAACTTTATAATTAAACATTCATTATTTAACCTTACATAGGCACATAGGCACATAGGCACATGTAACCTTACATTAACCTATTTAACTTTAGAATTTAACATTCATTAGTTAACTTTAAATATTTAACTTTAGTATTCAACATTAATTATTTAACCTTAAATATTTAACTTTAGAATTTAACATTCATTATTTAACCTTAAGTATTTAACTTTTATGTTTAAATTTCATTATTTAATCTTAAGTATTTAACTTTAGTAATCGACATGCATTAGTTAACTTTAAATATTTAACTTTAGTATTCAACATTCATTATTTAACCTTAAATATTTAACTTTAGTATTAAATATTCATTATTTAACCTTCAATATTTAACTTTATAATTTAACATTAATTATTTAACCTAAAGAATTTAACTTTATTATTGAACATTAATTATTTAACCTTAAATATTTAACTTTATAATTAAACATTCATTATTTAACCTTACATAGGCACATAGGCACATAGGCACATGTAACCTTACATTAACCTATTTAACTTTAGAATTTAACATTCATTAGTTAACTTTAAATATTTAACTTTAGTATTCAACATTAATTATTTAACCTTAAATATTTAACTTTAGAATTTAACATTCATTATTTAACCTTAAGTATTTAACTTTTATGTTTAAATTTCATTATTTAATCTTAAGTATTTAACTTTAGTAATCGACATGCATTAGTTAACTTTAAATATTTAACTTTAGTATTCAACATTCATTATTTAACCTTAAATATTTAACTTTAGTATTAAATATTCATTATTTAACCTTCAATATTTAACTTTATAATTTAACATTCATTATTTAACCTAAAGTATTTAACTTTATTATTTAACATTCATTATTTAACCTTAAGTATTTTTCTTTAGTGTTTAAAATTCATTATTTTATCTAAAGTATTTAAATTTAGTAATCTAATCAACATTCATCAGTTAACTTTAAATATTTAAATTTAGAATGTAACATTCTTAGTTAACTTTAAATATTTAACTTTAGTATTCAAAATTAATTATTGAACCTTAAATATTTAACTTTATAATTTAACATTCATTATTTAACCTAAAGTATTTAACTTTATTATTGAACATTAATTATTTAACCTTAAGTATTTAACTTTAGAATTGAACATTAATTATGTAACCTTAAATATTTAACTTTAGAATTCAACATTCATTATTTAACTTTAAGTATTTAACTTTAGTAATCGACATGCATTAGTTAACTTTAAATATTTAACTTTAGTATTCAACATTCATTATTTAACCTTAAATATTTAACTTTAGTATTAAATATTCATTATTTAACCTTCAATATTTAACTTTATAATTTAACATTAATTATTTAACCTAAAGAATTTAACTTTATTATTGAACATTAATTATTTAACCTTAAATATTTAACTTTATAATTAAACATTCATTATTTAACCTTACATAGGCACATAGGCACATAGGCACATGTAACCTTACATTAACCTATTTAACTTTAGAATTTAACATTCATTAGTTAACTTTAAATATTTAACTTTAGTATTCAACATTAATTATTTAACCTTAAATATTTAACTTTAGAATTTAACATTCATTATTTAACCTTAAGTATTTAACTTTTATGTTTAAATTTCATTATTTAATCTTAAGTATTTAACTTTAGTAATCGACATGCATTAGTTAACTTTAAATATTTAACTTTAGTATTCAACATTCATTATTTAACCTTAAATATTTAACTTTAGTATTAAATATTCATTATTTAACCTTCAATATTTAACTTTATAATTTAACATTCATTATTTAACCTAAAGTATTTAACTTTATTATTTAACATTCATTATTTAACCTTAAGTATTTTTCTTTAGTGTTTAAAATTCATTATTTTATCTAAAGTATTTAAATTTAGTAATCTAATCAACATTCATCAGTTAACTTTAAATATTTAAATTTAGAATGTAACATTCTTAGTTAACTTTAAATATTTAACTTTAGTATTCAAAATTAATTATTGAACCTTAAATATTTAACTTTATAATTTAACATTCATTATTTAACCTAAAGTATTTAACTTTATTATTGAACATTAATTATTTAACCTTAAGTATTTAACTTTAGAATTGAACATTAATTATGTAACCTTAAATATTTAACTTTAGAATTCAACATTCATTATTTAACTTTAAGTATTTAACTTTAGAATTTAACATTCATTATTTAACCTAAAGTATTTAACTTTATTATTTAACATTCATTGTGTAACGTAAGGAATTTAACTTTAGTATTCAACATTAATTATGTAACCTTAAATATTTAAATTTAGTATTCATCATTTATTAGTTAACCTTAAATATTTAACTTTTGTATGCATCATTAATTATTTAACCTAAAGTATTTAACTTTATTATTTAACATTCATTATGTAAAGTAAGGAATTTAACTTTAGTATTCAACATTCATTATTTAACCTTAAATATTTAACTCTATAATTTAACATTCATTATTTAATCTTAATTATTTAACTTTATAATTTAACATTCATTATTTAACCTAAAGAATTTAACTTTATTATTGAACATTCATTATTTAACCTTAACTATTTAACTTTATAATTTAACATTCATTATTTAACCTAAAGTATTTAACTTTATAATTTTACATTCATTATTTAACCTTACATATTTAATTTTATAATTTAAAATTCATTATTTAATCTTAAGTATTTAACTTTAGTGTTTAAAAATAATTATTTTACCTACATATTTAACTTTATAATTTAACATTAATTATTTAACCTAAAGAATTTAACTTTATTATTGAACATTAATTATTTAACCTTAAATATTTAACTTTATAATTAAACATTCATTATTTAACCTTGCATAGGCACATAGGCACATAGGCACATGTAACCTTACATTAACCTATTTAACTTTAGAATTTAACATTCATTAGTTAACTTTAAATATTTAACTTTAGTATTCAACATTAATTATTTAACCTTAAATATTTAACTTTAGAATTTAACATTCATTATTTAACCTTAAGTATTTAACTTTTATGTTTAAATTTCATTATTTAATCTTAAGTATTTAACTTTAGTAATCGACATGCATTAGTTAACTTTAAATATTTAACTTTAGTATTCAACATTCATTATTTAACCTTAAATATTTAACTTTAGTATTAAATATTCATTATTTAACCTTCAATATTTAACTTTATAATTTAACATTCATTATTTAACCTAAAGTATTTAACTTTATTATTGAACATTAATTATTTAACCTTAACTATTTAACTTTATAATTTAACATTCATTATTTAACCTAAAGTATTTAACTTTATAATTTTACATTCATTATTTAACCTTACATATTTAATTTTATAATTTAAAATTCATTATTTAATCTTAAGTATTTAACTTTAGTGTTTAAAAATAATTATTTTACCTAAATATTTAACTTTATAATTTAACATTAATTATTTAACCTAAATAATTTAACTTTATTATTGAACATTAATTATTTAACCTTAAATATTTAACTTTATAATTAAACATTCATTATTTAACCTTACATAGGCACATAGGCACATAGGCACATGTAACCTTACATTAACCTATTTAACTTTAGAATTTAACATTCATTAGTTAACTTTAAATATTTAACTTTAGTATTCAACATTAATTATTTAACCTTAAATATTTAACTTTAGAATTTAACATTCATTATTTAACCTTAAGTATTTAACTTTTATGTTTAAATTTCATTATTTAATCTTAAGTATTTAACTTTAGTAATCGACATGCATTAGTTAACTTTAAATATTTAACTTTAGTATTCAACATTCATTATTTAACCTTAAATATTTAACTTTAGTATTAAATATTCATTATTTAACCTTCAATATTTAACTTTATAATTTAACATTCATTATTTAACCTAAAGTATTTAACTTTATTATTTAACATTCATTATTTAACCTTAAGTATTTTTCTTTAGTGTTTAAAATTCATTATTTTATCTAAAGTATTTAAATTTAGTAATCTAATCAACATTCATCTGTTAACTTTAAATATTTAAATTTAGAATGTAACATTCTTAGTTAACTTTAAATATTTAACTTTAGTATTCAAAATTAATTATTGAACCTTAAATATTTAACTTTATAATTTAACATTCATTATTTAACCTAAAGTATTTAACTTTATTATTGAACATTAATTATTTAACCTTAAGTATTTAACTTTAGAATTGAACATTAATAATGTAACCTTAAATATTTAACTTTAGAATTCAACATTCATTATTTAACCTTAAGTATTTAACTTTTATGTTTAAATTTCATTATTTAATCTTAAGTATTTAACTTTAGTAATCAACATTCATTAGTTTACTTTAAATATTTAACTTTAGTATTCAACATTCATTATTTAACCTTAAATATTTAACTTTAGAATTTAACATTCATTATTTAACCTTAAGTATTTAACTTTTATGTTTAAATTTCATTATTTAATCTTAAATATTTAACTTTATAATTTAACATTCATTAGTTAACTTTAAATATTAAAATTTAGTATTCAATATTAATTATTTAACCTTAAATATTTAACTTTATAATTTAACATTCATTATTTAACCTTACATATTTAACTTTAGAATTTAACATTCATTAGTTAACTTTAAATATTTAACTTTATTATTCATCATTAATTATGTAACCTTAAATATTTAAATGTAGAATTTAACATTCATTAGTTAACCTTAAATATTTAACTTTATAATTTAACATTCATTATTTAACCTTACTTATTTAAATTTAGAATTTAACATTCATTATTTAACTTTAAATATTTAACTTTAGTATTCAAAATTAATTATTTAACCTTAAATATTTAACTTTATAATTTATCATTCATTATTTAACCTAAAGTATTTAACTTTAGTGTTTAAAATTCATTATTTTACCTAAAGTATTTAACTTTAGTAATCTAATCAACATTCATTAATTAACCTTAAGTATTTAACTTTTATGTTTAAATTTATTATTTAATCTTAAGTATTTAACTTTAGTAATCAACATTCATTAGTTTACTTTAAATATTTAACTTTAGTATTCAACATTCATTATTTAACCTTAAATATTTAACTTTAGTATTCGTCATTCATTATTTAACCTTAAATATTTAACTTTATAATTTAACATTCATTATTTAACCTTAAGTATTTATCTTTAGTATTTAAAATTCATTATTTAACTTTAAGTATTTAACTTTAAAATTTAATATTCATTATTGAACCTAAAGTATTTAACTTTATTATTTAACATTCATTATGTAACGTAAGGAATTTAACTTTAGTATTCAACATTAATTATTTAACCTTACATATTTAACTTTAGTGTTTAAAATTCATTATTTAATCTTAAGTATTTAACTTTAGTAATCAACATTCATTAGTTATCTTTAAATATTTAACTTTTGTATTCAACATTCATAATTAACCTTACATATTTAACTTTAGTATTCAACATTACTTATTTAACCTTAAATATTTAACTTTATAATTTAACATTCATTATGTAACCTAATGAATTTAACTTTAGTATTCAACATTCATTATTTAACCTTAAATATTTAACTTTAGTGTTTAACATTCATTATTTACCCTTAAATATTTAACTTTAGAATTTAACATTCATTAGTTAACTTTAAATATTTAACTTTAGTATTCAATATTAATTATTTAACCTTAAATATTTAACTTTATAATTTAATATTCATTATTTAACCTTACATATTTAACTTTAGAATTTAACATTCATTAGTTAACCTTAAGTATTTAACTTTTATGTTTAAATTTCATTATTTAATCTTAAGTATTTAACTTTAGTAATCAACATTCATTAGTTATCTTTAAATATTTAACTTTTGTATGCATCATTAATTATTTAACCTTAAATATTTAACTTTAGTATTCAACATTAATTATTTAACCTAAAGAATTTAACGTTAGTATTTAACATTCATTATTTAACCTTAAATATTTAAATTTAGAATTTAACATTCATTATTTAACCTTAAGTATTTAACTTTAGAATTGAACATTCATTATTTAACCTAAAGTATTTAACTTTATTATTTAACATTCATTATGTAACGTAAGGAATTTAACTTTAGTATTCAACATTAATTATTTAACCTTAAATATTTAACTTTAGAATTCAACATTCATTATTTAACCTTAAGTATTTAACTTTAGTAATCAACATTCATTAGTTTACTTTAAATATTTAACTTTAGTATTCAACATTCATTATTTAACCTTAAATATTTAAATTTAGTATTCATCATTTATTATTTAACCTTAAATATTTAAATTTAGAATTTAACATTCATTATTTAACTTTAAATATTTAACTTTTGTATTCAACATTCATTATGTAACGTAAGGAATTTAACTTTAGTATTCAACATTAATTATTTAACCTTAAATATTTAACTTTAGAATTCAACATTCATTATTTAACCTTAAATATTTAACTTTAGTGTTCAACATTCATTATTTACCCTTAAATATTTAATTTTAGAATTTAACATTCATTATTTAACCTTAAATATTTAACTTTAGTATTCATCATTAATTATTTAACCTTAAATATTTAACTTTAGTATTCATCATTAATTATGTAACCTTAAGTATTTAACTTTTATGTTTAAATTTCATTATTTAATCTTAAATATTTAACTTTATAATTTAACATTCATTAGTTAACTTTAAATATTTAACTTTAGTATTCAATATTAATTATTTAACCTTAAATATTTAACTTTATAATTTAACATTCATTATTTAATCTTACATATTTAACTTTAGAATTTAACATTCATTAGTTAACCTTAAATATTTAACTTTATAATTTAACATTCATTATTTAACCTTACTTATTTAAATTTAGAATTTAACATTCATTAATTAACTTTAAATATTTAACTTTAGTATTCAACATTAATTATTTAACCTTAAATATTTAACTTTATAATTTAACATTCATTATTTAACCTAAAGTATTTAACTTTAGTGTTTAAAATTCATTATTTTACCTAAAGTATTTAACTTTAGTAATCTAATCAACATTCATTATTTAACCTTAAGTATTTAACTTTTATGTTTAAATTTCATTATTTAATCTTAAGTATTTAACTTTAGTAATCAACATTCATTAGTTTACTTTAAATAATTAACTTTAGTATTCAACATTCATTATTTAACCTTAAATATTTAACTTTGGTATTCGTCATTCATTATTTAACCTTAACTATTTAACTTTATAATTTAACATTCATTATTTAACCTTAAGTATTTATCTTTAGTATTTAAAATTCATTATTTAACTTTAAGTATTTAACTTTAAAATTTAACATTCATTATTTAACCTAAAGTATTTAACTATATTATTCAACATTACTTATTTAACCTTAAGTATTTAACTTTAGTAATCAACATTCATTAGTTATCTTTAAATATGTAACTTTTCTATTCAACATTCATAATTAACCTTACATATTTAACTTTAGTGTTCAACATTAATTATTTAACCTTAAATATTTAACTTTATAATTTAACATTCATTATGTAACCTAAGGAATTTAACTTTAGTATTCAACATTAATTATTAAACCTTAAATATGTATCTTTAGTATTCAACATTCATTATTTAACTTTAAATATTTAACTTTATAATTTAAAATTCATTATTTAATCTTAAGTATTTAACTTTAGTAATCAACATTCATTATTTAACTTTAAGTATTTAACTTTAAAATTTAACATTCATTATTTAACCTAAAGTATTTAACTTTATAATTTAACATTCATTATGTAACCTAAGGAATTTAACTTTAGTATTCAACATTAATTATTAAAACTTAAATATGTAACTTTAGTATTCAACATTAATTATTTAACCTTAAATATTTAACTTTAGTGTTTAACATTCATTATTTACCCTCAAATATTTAACTTTAGAATTTAACATTCATTAGTTAACTTTAAATATTTAACTTTAGTATTCAATATTAATTATTTAACCTTAAATATTTAACTTTATAATTTAATATTCATTATTTAACCTTACATATTTAACTTTAGAATTTAACATTCATTAGTTAACTTTAAATATTTAACTTTAGTATTCAATATTAATTATTTAACATTAAATATTTAACTTTATAATTTAATATTCATTATTTAACCTTACATATTTAACTTTAGAATTTAACATTCATTAGTTAACCTTAAATATTTAACTTTAGAATTTAACATTCATTATTTAACCTTAAGTATTTAACTTTTATGTTTAAATTTCATTAGTTTACTTTAAATATTTAACTTTATAATTTAACATTCATTATTTAACCTTAAGTATTTATCTTTAGTATTTAAAATTTATTATTTAACTTTAAGTATTTAACTTTAAAATTTAACATTCATTATTGAACCTAAAGTATTTAACTTTAGTATTCAACATTAATTATTAAACCTTAAATATGTAACTTTAGTATTCAACATTCATTATTTAACCTTAAATATTTAACTTTAGTATTTAACATTCATTATTTACCCTTAAATATTTAACTCTAGAATTTAACATTCATTAGTTAACTTTAAATATTTAACTTTAGTATTCAATATTAATTATTTAACCTTAAATATTTAACTTTATAATTTAATATTCATTATTTAACCTTACATATTTAACTTTAGAATTTAACAATAATTATTTAACCTTAAATATTTAACTTTAGAATTTAACATTCATTATTTAACCTTAAGTATTTATCTTTAGTATTTAAAATTCATTATTTAACTTTAAGTATTTAACTTTAGAATTTAACATTCATTATTTAACCTAAAGTATTTAACTTTATTATTTAACATTCATTGTGTAACGTAAGGAATTTAACTTTAGTATTCAACATTAATTATGTAACCTTAAATATTTAAATTTAGTATTCATCATTTATTAGTTAACCTTAAATATTTAACTTTTGTATGCATCATTAATTATTTAACCTAAAGTATTTAACTTTATTATTTAACATTCATTATGTAAAGTAAGGAATTTAACTTTAGTATTCAACATTAATTATTTAACCTTAAATATTTAACTCTATAATTTAACATTCATTATTTAATCTTAATTATTTAACTTTAGTGTTTAAAATTCATTATTTAATCTTAGTAAGTATTTAACTTTAGTAATCAACATTCATTAGTTAACTTTAAATACTTAACTTTTGTAATCAACATTAATTATTTAACCTTAAATATTTAACTATATAATTTAACATTCATTATTTAACCTTAAGTATTTATCTTTTATGTTTAAATTTCATTAGTTTACTTTAAATATTTAACTTTAGTATTCAACATTCATTATTTAACCTTAAATATTTAACTTTAGTGTTCAACATTCATTATTTACCCTTAAATATTTAATTTTAGAATTTAACATTCATTATTTAACCTTAAATATTTAACTTTAGTATTCATCATTAATTATTTAACCTTAAATATTTAACTTTAGTATTCATCATTAATTATGTAACCTTAAGTATTTAACTTTTATGTTTAAATTTCATTATTTAATCTTAAATATTTAACTTTATAATTTAACATTCATTAGTTAACTTTAAATATTTAACTTTAGTATTCAATATTAATTATTTAACCTTAAATATTTAACTTTATAATTTAACATTCATTATTTAATCTTACATATTTAACTTTAGAATTTAACATTCATTAGTTAACTTTAAATATTTAACTTTATTATTCAACATTAATTATGTAACCTTAAATATTTAAATTTAGAATTTAACATTCATTAGTTAACCTTAAATATTTAACTTTATAATTTAAAATTCATTATTTAACCTTACTTATTTAACTTTAGAATGTAACATTCATTATTTAACCTAAAGTATTTAACTTTAGTATTCAACATTAATTATGTAACCTTAAATATTTAAATGTAGTATTCATCATTTATTAGTTAACCTTAAATATTTAAATTTTGTATGCATCATTAATTATTTAACCTAAAGTATTTAACTTTATTATTTAACATTCATTATGTAAAGTAAGGAATTTAACTTTAGTATTCAACATTAATTATTTAACCTTAAATATTTCACTCTATAATTTAACATTCATTATTTAACCTTAAGTATTAATCTTTTATGTTTAAATTTCATTTGTTTACTTTAAATATTTAAATTTAGTATTCATCATTCATTATTTAACCTTAAATATTTAACTTTATAATTTAAAATTCATTATTTAATCTTAATTATTTAACTTTAGTGTTTAAAATTCATTATTTAATCTTAAGTATTTAACTTTAGTAATCAACATTCATTAGTTAACTTTAAATACTTAACTTTTGTATTCAACATTCATAATTAACCTTACATATTTAACTTTAGTATTAACATTAATTATTTAACCTTAAATATTTAACTCTATAATTTAACATTCATTATTTAACCTTAAATATTTAACTTTATAATTTAAAATTCATTATTTAATCTTAAGTATTTAACTTTAGTAATCAACATTCATTAGTTAACTTTAAATACTTAACTTTTGTATTCAACATTCATAATTAACCTTACATATTTAACTTTAGTATTCAACATTAATTATTTAACCTTAAATATTTAACTTTATAATTTAACATTCATTATGTAACCTAATGAATTTAACTTTAGTATTCAACATTCATTATTTAACCTTAAATATTTAACTTTAGTGTTCAACATTCATTATTTACCCTTAAATATTTAATTTTAGAATTTAACATTCATTATTTAACCTTAAATATTTAACTTTAGTATTCATCATTAATTATTTAACCTTAAATATTTAACTTTAGTATTCATCATTAATTATTTAACCTTACATATTTAACTTTGTAATTTAACATTCATTATTTAACCTTAAATATTTAACTTTAGTATTAAACATTCATTATTTAACCTAAAGTATTTAACTTTATTATTGAATATTCATTAGTTAACTTTTAATGTTTAACTATAGTATTAAACATTCATTATGTAACCTTAAATATTTAACTTTAATATTCAACATTCATTATGTTACCTTCAATATTACTATCACAACTATTACTTACAGTGATACTGATTACTCTAACTGGAAAAAAACATATAATAGCAACAAACAATCTAAATCTAATAACAGCAACAAACATACGCCTGATCAAGTATCTAAATGACTAGAAAATAAACATATTACTGTATTCTATACCAATGCACAGAGTATATGTAACAAGCTTCCCTCATTAATTTATATTCTATCTACTAACACTTATGATATTATTATTATTAATGAAACGTGGTTAAATGACTCTTACACAAACGCCATGCTATGTTTTAACACATCTAATTATACTATATACAGAAAGGATAGATTATCTACTCGTGGTGGTGGGATATTAATTTTTGTTAAATGCTATTTAAACTCTTATGCTCTAACTATACATAATCCACATAATATTGAACTCCTAGCTATAACATTATACAACTATACTATATTTCTGTTTACAGGCCACCCAATATGTCTTATGATATAACATGGGAGCTATGTAAAATACTGTCTAAATATACTGAACTCTCTAATACATTTATTCTAATAGGGGATTTGAATGTCCCTGGTATTAACTGGTATGGTGATTCTCCCATACCTAGTAACCCACTTGACAAAATATTCACGGATTTTGTTATATCTACCTCTCTAACCCAGTTTGTAACTAACAATACTAGAAAAGATAATATCCTTGATCTGGTCTTATCTAATGATGACTGTATATTTAACCTCAGTATAGATACTCCTTTTAGCTACAATACTTCTACTAGTGATCATTTATCTATAACTGCTAATATTTTCAATACAAATGTTATTACAATGAAATCTAAGACTAATAGTAACTGTAATTTTAATTACTCACTATGTAATTTAAATATTGTTAAGCAAACTCTGAATAATTTAAGTTGGTCTAGTATTCTTAAGGTTGAAGATTCTACTGATGTATTACTAACAACATTTATTGAAATTGTAAAGACATTAATCAATGATAATTCCCCCCTATCAACTATATAGTCATTTAAATTTCCTAAATTCATCAAAAAACTTGATTCGAAATGTAAGAAATTATATAAAAATAAACATAAACCAAATATTAAAGCTAAATGGAGACTATATCAAATAAAGTTATCTGAAACCATATCGGATTACATCTATAACATTGAAGCTAGAGCACTATCTAACAATAACCTTAAATCATTTTATTCTTATGTTAATAGACAAATATCTACGCGTAGCAATATGCCTCCTCTAATGTCAAATAATAATACATTGTTAACCCTAGATCGAGATAAAGCTGAATGCTTATCTAAACAGTTTAAATCTGTATTTACTAAGGACAGCTATACATTTATTAGTAATTCATCCATAGTTTCTAATAATGTATTTAACACCTTCCCTATAAGCCCCGAGACTGTAAGAAAATATCTATGCCTCATGCCCAATAAGTATAGTATACCACCAGACGGACTACCAAAGGGTATCCTAAAATCTTTATCATATGAGCTATGTATTCCTCTTTCCTTAATATTCAATCATTCACTAACTAACCAATACTGCCCAAATATGTGGAAACAGAGTATAATTACTCCCATATTTAAAAAAAGGTGATACATCCTTACCATCGAACTATAGACCTATAAGTTTTCTACCCTCCACATTAATTCTTTTTGAAAAGATTCTTTGTAGATACTTGGTTCACTTTCTCAGAGAAAACGGCTACATATCACAATGCCAATATGGATTTCTATCGGGAAAATCAACCACTCTGCAGTTGATCCAATACTATAGGAATCTAGCCCGAGTCATGGACAACAACTATACTTTGCATACTACATACATCGACTTCGCAAAGGCATTCGACACAGTATCACATGCTAAGCTATTATCTAAGATTGAAGCTCTAGGAATAACTGGTAATGTACTACACTGGATACAATCATATCTTCATAATAGACACCAGTGTGTTAAGGTTGGTATGAATGTATCTGATAATATTATGGCAACATCAGGGGTTCCGCACGGTTCTTGTCTAGGACCAATTTTATTTATAATCTACATAAATGACCTTCCCAATATATTCTCACCTCAGATCATATGTACCCTTTTTGCTGACGATGCCAAACTTTCTCTTATCCATAAATATGAATTTGAAATGGACTATATGCATAATGCACTAACCAAATTAAATGATTGGTCAAAATTATCAGGTCTTAATTTAGCAATCCATAAATGCTCAATAATGTCTAGTAAGGGTAATGAAATATCCTCATACTCGATTAACGGTGTTCAATTAAACTATTCTAATACATACACCGATCTAGGTGTAATTATCAACCATAATCTATCTTTTAATGATCATATTGATAATATTATCCGTAAAGCATACAGAATGATTAATATAATCTTTCGAGTATTTAGATGTAACAAACATGTACCATTGACACTAGCATATATGAGTTATGTAAGACCTGTCCTTGAATACGCATCCAGTCTCTGGAACCCATCCATTCCTTTCAGAACAAATGGTAATTCCACCAAACTCGAATTGGTTCAGAGACTATTTACTCGTAAGTTTTTCTTTAGGTGCAATTTAGGTTCATTAGTATACCCTGATAGATTACTATTTTTAAAGCTAAAATCACTTTCTTCCCGTAGGCATGTTGCTGATATGGTGCTGACTTACAAAATAGTCAATGGTCTCGTTGATGTGGATGTAGATGATTTCTTGTGGACCTACACGAATCATCTTAGAGGGCCTTCGGTGAAAATTAAAAGAGATATCTCCAAGAATAACCGATCACACAACTTCTTCAGCAATCGGGTCTCGGCTACATGGAACAATCTGCCTGCTCATCTAACCGTAATGACGTCTCTTCTATTATTTAAATCGGGTGTTTCTGCGATACTGTCTGGTAGTTGATGAACATGTTCATCCTACCTTGTACATTTATTTATATATTTTTATTTATTACCTTATTTACTGTTTGTCCTCGTGTGTTATGTTAGGTCAGTGGGGTTGTGACGGGTGTCGGGGAGTAAGGATGCCAGCGTGGAATCTACTGGTCAAATTTTCCTCCCCACGGCATAGGAAATGATTCACCCTTTCCTAAAAGTTGAGATCTGTCGCGGCCTTGTTGGCATATCATTAGCATATACGAGCTAAGAAATGGCATATGTAAGTCAATAATGTTAACACTATTATTTTATTTCGTACTATTATTTTTATCTCCTGTTTTATGTCATATTGAATATCTATTTTCTATATTCAATAAATTATATTATTATATTATTATTATTATATTAACTTTAGAATTTAACATTCATTAGTTAACTTTGAATATTTAACTTTAGTGTTCAAAATTAATTATTTAACCTTAAATATTTAAATTTATAATTTAACATTCATTATTTAACCTAAAGTATTTAACTTTATTATTGAACATTCATTATTTAACCTTAAATATTTAACTATAGTATTAAACATTCATTATTTAACCTTCAATATTTAACTTTATAATTTAACATTCATTATTTAATCTAAAGTATTTAACTTTATTATTTAACATTCATTATTTAACTTTAAGTATTTAACTTTTATGTTTAAATTTCATTATTTAATCTTAAATATTTAACTTTAGTAATCAACATTTATTAGTTAACTTTAAATATTTAACTTTAGTATTCAACATTAATTATTTAACCTTACATATTTAACTTTAGTATTCAACATTCATGATTTAACCTTAAATATTTAACTTTAGAATTCGTCATTCATTATTTAACCTTACATATTTAACTTTAGTATTCAACATTCATTATTTAACCTTACATATTTAACTTTAGAATTTAACATTCATTAGTTAACCTTAAGTATTTAACTTTTATGTTTAAATTTCATTATTTAATCTTAAGTATTTAACTTTAGTAATCAACATTCATTAGTTAACTTTAAATATTTAACTTTAGTATTCGTCATTCATTATTTAACCTTAAATATTTAACCTAAAGTATTTAACTTTATTATTTAACATTCATTATGTAAAGTAAAGAATTTAACTTTATTATTGAACATTAATTATTTAACCTTAAATATTTAACTTTATAATTTAACATTCATTATTTAACCTTACATAGGCACATAGGCACATAGGCACATTTAACCTTACATTAACCTATTTAACTTTAGAATTTAACATTCATTAGTTAACTTTAAATATTTAACTTTAGTATTCAACATTAATTATTTAACCTTAAATATTTAACTTTAGAATTTAACATTCATTATTTAACCTTAAGTATTTAACTTTTAATGTTTAAATTTCATTATTTAATCTTAAGTATTTAACTTTAGTAATCGACATGCATTAGTTAACTTTAAATATTTAACTTTAGCATTCAACATTCATTATTTAACCTTAAATATTTAACTTTAGTATTAAATATTCAATATTTAACCTTCAATATTTAACTTTATAATTTAACATTCATTATTTAACCTAAAGTATTTAACTTTATTATTTAACATTCATTATTTAACCTTAAGTATTTTTCTTTAGTGTTTAAAATTCATTATTTTATCTAAAGTATTTAACTTTAGTAATCTAATCAACATTCATCAGTTAACTTTAAATATTTAAATTTAGAATGTAACATTCTTAGTTAACTTTAAATATTTAACTTTAGTATTCAAAATTAATTATTGAACCTTAAATATTTAACTTTATAATTTAACATTCATTATTTAACCTAAAGTATTTAACTTTATTATTGAACATTCATTATTTAACCTTAAATATTTAACTATAGTATTAAACATTCATTATTTAACCTTCAATATTTAACTTTATAATTTAACATTCATTATTTAATCTAAAGTATTTAACTTTATTATTTAACATTCATTATTTAACTTTAAGTATTTAACCTTTATGTTTAAATTTCATTATTTAATCTTAATTATTTAACTTTAGTAATCAACATTTATTAGTTAACTTTAAATATTTAACTTTAGTATTCAACATTAATTATTTAACCTTACATATTTAACTTTAGTATTCAACATTCATTATTTAACCTTAAATATTTAACTTTAGAATTCGTCATTCATTATTTAACCTTACATATTTAACTTTAGTATTCAACATTCATTATTTAACCTTACATATTTAACTTTAGAATTTAACATTCATTAGTTAACCTTAAGTATTTAACTTTTATGTTTAAATTTCATTATTTAATCTTAAGTATTTAACTTTAGTAATCAACATTCATTAGTTAACTTTAAATATTTAACTTTAGTATTCGTCATTCATTATTTAACCTTAAATATTTAACCTAAAGTATTTAACTTTATTATTTAACATTCATTATGTAAAGTAAGGAATTTAACTTTAGTATTCAACATTAATTATTTAACCTTAAATATTTAACTCTATAATTTAACATTCATTATTTAACCTTAAGTATTTATCTTTTATGTTTAAATTTCATTAGTTTACTTTAAATATTTAACTTTAGTATTCAACATTCATTATTTACCCTTAAATATTTAATTTTAGAATTTAACATTCATTATTTAACCTTAAATATTTAACTTTAGTATTCATCATTAATTATTTAACCTTAAATATTTAACTTTAGTATTCATCATTAATTATTTAACCTTACATATTTAACTTTATAATTTAACATTCATTATTTAACCTTAAATATTTAACTTTAGTATTAAACATTCATTATTTAACCTAAAGTATTTAACTTTATTATTGAATATTCATTAGTTAACTTTTAATGTTTAACTATAGTATTAAACATTAATTATTTAACCTTAAATATTTAAATTTATAATTTAACATTAATTATTTAACCTAAAGTATTTAACTTTATTATTTAACATTCATTATTTAACTTTAAGTATTTAACTTTTATGTTTAAATTTCATTATTTAATCTTAAGTATTTAACTTTAGTAATCAACATTCATTATTTAACCTTAAATATTTAACTTTATTATTGAACATTCATTATTTAACCTTAAATATTTAACTATAGTATTAAACATTCATTATGTAACCTTCAATATTTAACTTTATAATTTAACATTCATTATTTAATCTAAAGTATTTAACTTTATTATTTAATATTCATTATTTAACTTTAAGTATTTAACTTTTATGTTTAAATTTCATTAGTTAACTTTAAATATTTAACTTTAGTATTCAATATTAATTATTTAACCTTAAATATTTAACTTTATAATTTAATATTAATTATTTAACCTTAAATATTTAACTTTAGAATTTAACATTCATTATTTAACCTTAAGTATTTATCTTTAGTATTTAACATTCATTATTTAACCTAAAGTATTTAACTTTATTATTTAACATTCATTGTGTAACGTAAGGAATTTAACTTTAGTATTCAACATTAATTATGTAACCTTAAATATTTAAATTTAGTATTCATCATTTATTAGTTAACCTTAAATATTTAACTTTTGTATGCATCATTAATTATTTAACCTAAAGTATTTAACTTTATTATTTAACATTCATTATGTAAAGTAAGGAATTTAACTTTAGTATTCAACATTAATTATTTAACCTTAAATATTTAACTCTATAATTTAACATTCATTATTTAACCTTAAGTATTTATCTTTTATGTTTAAATTTCATTAGTTTACTTTAAATATTTAACTTTAGTATTCAACATTCATTATTTACCCTTAAATATTTAATTTTAGAATTTAACATTCATTATTTAACCTTAAATATTTAACTTTAGTATTCATCATTAATTATTTAACCTTAAATATTTAACTTTAGTATTCATCATTAATTATTTAACCTTACATATTTAACTTTATAATTTAACATTCATTATTTAACCTTAAATATTTAACTTTAGTATTAAACATTCATTATTTAACCTAAAGTATTTAACTTTATTATTGAATATTCATTAGTTAACTTTTAATGTTTAACTATAGTATTAAACATTAATTATTTAACCTTAAATATTTAAATTTATAATTTAACATTAATTATTTAACCTAAAGTATTTAACTTTATTATTTAACATTCATTATTTAACTTTAAGTATTTAACTTTTATGTTTAAATTTCATTATTTAATCTTAAGTATTTAACTTTAGTAATCAACATTCATTATTTAACCTTAAATATTTAACTTTATTATTGAACATTCATTATTTAACCTTAAATATTTAACTATAGTATTAAACATTCATTATGTAACCTTCAATATTTAACTTTATAATTTAACATTCATTATTTAATCTAAAGTATTTAACTTTATTATTTAATATTCATTATTTAACTTTAAGTATTTAACTTTTATGTTTAAATTTCATTAGTTAACTTTAAATATTTAACTTTAGTATTCAATATTAATTATTTAACCTTAAATATTTAACTTTATAATTTAATATTAATTATTTAACCTTACATATTTAACTTTAGAATTTAACAATAATTATTTAACCTTAAATATTTAACTTTAGAATTTAACATTCATTATTTAACCTTAAGTATTTATCTTTAGTATTTAACATTCATTATTTAACCTAAAGTATTTAACTTTATTATTTAACATTCATTGTGTAACGTAAGGAATTTAACTTTAGTATTCAACATTAATTATGTAACCTTAAATATTTAAATTTAGTATTCATCATTTATTAGTTAACCTTAAATATTTAACTTTTGTATGCATCATTAATTATTTAACCTAAAGTATTTAACTTTATTATTTAACATTCATTATGTAAAGTAAGGAATTTAACTTTAGTATTCAACATTAATTATTTAACCTTAAATATTTAACTCTATAATTTAACATTCATTATTTAATCTTAATTATTTAACTTTATAATTTAACATTCATTATTTAACCTAAAGAATTTAACTTTATTATTGAACATTAATTATTTAACCTTAACTATTTAACTTTATAATTTAACATTCATTATTTAACCTAAAGTATTTAACTTTATAATTTTACATTCATTATTTAACCTTACATATTTAATTTTATAATTTAAAATTCATTATTTAATCTTAAGTATTTAACTTTAGTGTTTAAAAATAATTATTTTACCTAAATATTTAACTTTATAATTTAACATTAATTATTTAACCTAAAGAATTTAACTTTATTATTGAACATTAATTATTTAACCTTAAATATTTAACTTTATAATTTAACATTCATTATTTAACCTTACATAGGCACATAGGCACATAGGCACATTTAACCTTACATTAACCTATTTAACTTTATAATTTAACATTCATTATTTAACCTAAAGTATTTAACTTTAGTGTTTAAAATTCATTATTTTACCTAAAGTATTTAACTTTAGTAATCTAATCAACATTCATTATTTAACCTTAAGTATTTAACTTTTATGTTTAAATTTCATTATTTAATCTTAAGTATTTAACTTTAGTAATCAACATTCATTAGTTTACTTTAAATAATTAACTTTAGTATTCAACATTCATTATTTAACCTTAAATATTTAACTTTGGTATTCGTCATTCATTATTTAACCTTAACTATTTAACTTTATAATTTAACATTCATTATTTAACCTTAAGTATTTATCTTTAGTATTTAAAATTCATTATTTAACTTTAAGTATTTAACTTTAAAATTTAACATTCATTATTTAACCTAAAGTATTTAACTTTATTATTTAACATTCATTATGTAACGTAAGGAATTTAACTTTAGTATTCAACATTAATTATTTAACCTTAAGTATTTAACTTTAGTAATCAACATTCATTAGTTATCTTTAAATATGTAACTTTTCTATTCAACATTCATAATTAACCTTACATATTTAACTTTAGTGTTCAACATTAATTATTTAACCTTAAATATTTAACTTTATAATTTAACATTCATTATGTAACCTAAGGAATTTAACTTTAGTATTCAACATTAATTATTAAACCTTAAATATGTAACTTTAGTATTCAACATTCATTATTTAACCTTAAATATTTAACTTTAGTGTTTAACATTCATTATTTACCCTTAAATATTTAACTTTAGAATTTAACATTCATTAGTTAACTTTAAATATTTAACTTTAGTATTCAATATTAATTATTTAACCTTAAATATTTAACTTTAAAATTTAACATTCATTATTTAACCTTAAGTATTTAACTTTTATGTTTAAATTTCATTAGTTTACTTTAAATATTTAACTTTATAATTTAAAATTCATTATTTAATCTTAAGTATTTAACTTTAGTAATCAACATTCATTATTTAACTTTAAGTATTTAACTTTAAAATTTAACATTCATTATTTAACCTAAATTATTTAACTTTATAATTTAACATTCATTATGTAACCTAAGGAATTTAACTTTAGTATTCAACATTAATTATTAAACCTTAAATATGTAACTTTAGTATTCAACATTAATTATTTAACCTTGAATATTTAACTTTAGTGTTTAACATTCATTATTTACCCTTAAATATTTAACTTTAGAATTTAACATTCATTAGTTAACTTTAAATATTTAATTTTAGAATTTAACATTCATTATTTAACCTTAAATATTTAACTTTAGTATTCATCATTAATTATTTAACCTTAAATATTTAACTTTAGTATTCATCATTAATTATTTAACCTTACATATTTAACTTTATAATTTAACATTCATTATTTAACCTTAAATATTTAACTTTAGTATTAAACATTCATTATTTAACCTAAAGTATTTAACTTTATTATTGAATATTCATTAGTTAACTTTTAATGTTTAACTATAGTATTAAACATTAATTATTTAACCTTAAATATTTAAATTTATAATTTAACATTAATTATTTAACCTAAAGTATTTAACTTTATTATTTAACATTCATTATTTAACTTTAAGTATTTAACTTTTATGTTTAAATTTCATTATTTAATCTTAAGTATTTAACTTTAGTAATCAACATTCATTATTTAACCTTAAATATTTAACTTTATTATTGAACATTCATTATTTAACCTTAAATATTTAACTATAGTATTAAACATTCATTATGTAACCTTCAATATTTAACTTTATAATTTAACATTCATTATTTAATCTAAAGTATTTAACTTTATTATTTAATATTCATTATTTAACTTTAAGTATTTAACTTTTATGTTTAAATTTCATTAGTTAACTTTAAATATTTAACTTTAGTATTCAATATTAATTATTTAACCTTAAATATTTAACTTTATAATTTAATATTAATTATTTAACCTTAAATATTTAACTTTAGAATTTAACATTCATTATTTAACCTTAAGTATTTATCTTTAGTATTTAACATTCATTATTTAACCTAAAGTATTTAACTTTATTATTTAACATTCATTGTGTAACGTAAGGAATTTAACTTTAGTATTCAACATTAATTATGTAACCTTAAATATTTAAATTTAGTATTCATCATTTATTAGTTAACCTTAAATATTTAACTTTTGTATGCATCATTAATTATTTAACCTAAAGTATTTAACTTTATTATTTAACATTCATTATGTAAAGTAAGGAATTTAACTTTAGTATTCAACATTAATTATTTAACCTTAAATATTTAACTCTATAATTTAACATTCATTATTTAACCTTAAGTATTTATCTTTTATGTTTAAATTTCATTAGTTTACTTTAAATATTTAACTTTAGTATTCAACATTCATTATTTACCCTTAAATATTTAATTTTAGAATTTAACATTCATTATTTAACCTTAAATATTTAACTTTAGTATTCATCATTAATTATTTAACCTTAAATATTTAACTTTAGTATTCATCATTAATTATTTAACCTTACATATTTAACTTTATAATTTAACATTCATTATTTAACCTTAAATATTTAACTTTAGTATTAAACATTCATTATTTAACCTAAAGTATTTAACTTTATTATTGAATATTCATTAGTTAACTTTTAATGTTTAACTATAGTATTAAACATTAATTATTTAACCTTAAATATTTAAATTTATAATTTAACATTAATTATTTAACCTAAAGTATTTAACTTTATTATTTAACATTCATTATTTAACTTTAAGTATTTAACTTTTATGTTTAAATTTCATTATTTAATCTTAAGTATTTAACTTTAGTAATCAACATTCATTATTTAACCTTAAATATTTAACTTTATTATTGAACATTCATTATTTAACCTTAAATATTTAACTATAGTATTAAACATTCATTATGTAACCTTCAATATTTAACTTTATAATTTAACATTCATTATTTAATCTAAAGTATTTAACTTTATTATTTAATATTCATTATTTAACTTTAAGTATTTAACTTTTATGTTTAAATTTCATTAGTTAACTTTAAATATTTAACTTTAGTATTCAATATTAATTATTTAACCTTAAATATTTAACTTTATAATTTAATATTAATTATTTAACCATACATATTTAACTTTAGAATTTAACAATAATTATTTAACCTTAAATATTTAACTTTAGAATTTAACATTCATTATTTAACCTTAAGTATTTATCTTTAGTATTTAACATTCATTATTTAACCTAAAGTATTTAACTTTATTATTTAACATTCATTGTGTAACGTAAGGAATTTAACTTTAGTATTCAACATTAATTATGTAACCTTAAATATTTAAATTTAGTATTCATCATTTATTAGTTAACCTTAAATATTTAACTTTTGTATGCATCATTAATTATTTAACCTAAAGTATTTAACTTTATTATTTAACATTCATTATGTAAAGTAAGGAATTTAACTTTAGTATTCAACATTAATTATTTAACCTTAAATATTTAACTCTATAATTTAACATTCATTATTTAATCTTAATTATTTAACTTTATAATTTAACATTCATTATTTAACCTAAAGAATTTAACTTTATTATTGAACATTAATTATTTAACCTTAACTATTTAACTTTATAATTTAACATTCATTATTTAACCTAAAGTATTTAACTTTATAATTTTACATTCATTATTTAACCTTACATATTTAATTTTATAATTTAAAATTCATTATTTAATCTTAAGTATTTAACTTTAGTGTTTAAAAATAATTATTTTACCTAAATATTTAACTTTATAATTTAACATTAATTATTTAACCTAAAGAATTTAACTTTATTATTGAACATTAATTATTTAACCTTAAATATTAAACTTTATAATTTAACATTCATTATTTAACCTTACATAGGCACATAGGCACATAGGCACATTTAACCTTACATTAACCTATTTAACTTTATAATTTAACATTCATTATTTAACCTAAAGTATTTAACTTTAGTGTTTAAAATTCATTATTTTACCTAAAGTATTTAACTTTAGTAATCTAATCAACATTCATTATTTAACCTTAAGTATTTAACTTTTATGTTTAAATTTCATTATTTAATCTTAAGTATTTAACTTTAGTAATCAACATTCATTAGTTTACTTTAAATAATTAACTTTAGTATTCAACATTCATTATTTAACCTTAAATATTTAACTTTGGTATTCGTCATTCATTATTTAACCTTAACTATTTAACTTTATAATTTAACATTCATTATTTAACCTTAAGTATTTATCTTTAGTATTTAAAATTCATTATTTAACTTTAAGTATTTAACTTTAAAATTTAACATTCATTATTTAACCTAAAGTATTTAACTTTATTATTTAACATTCATTATGTAACGTAAGGAATTTAACTTTAGTATTCAACATTAATTATTTAACCTTAAGTATTTAACTTTAGTAATCAACATTCATTAGTTATCTTTAAATATGTAACTTTTCTATTCAACATTCATAATTAACCTTACATATTTAACTTTAGTGTTCAACATTAATTATTTAACCTTAAATATTTAACTTTATAATTTAACATTCATTATGTAACCTAAGGAATTTAACTTTAGTATTCAACATTAATTATTAAACCTTAAATATGTAACTTTAGTATTCAACATTCATTATTTAACCTTAAATATTTAACTTTAGTGTTTAACATTCATTATTTACCCTTAAATATTTAACTTTAGAATTTAACATTCATTATTTAACCTTAAATATTTAACTTTAGTATTCATCATTAATTATTTAACCTTAAATATTTAACTTTAGTATTAAACATTCATTATTTAACCTAAAGTATTTAACTTTATTATTGAATATTCATTAGTTAACTTTTAATGTTTAACTATAGTATTAAACATTAATTATTTAACCTTAAATATTTAAATTTATAATTTAACATTAATTATTTAACCTAAAGTATTTAACTTTATTATTTAACATTCATTATTTAACTTTAAGTATTTAACTTTTATGTTTAAATTTCATTATTTAATCTTAAGTATTTAACTTTAGTAATCAACATTCATTATTTAACCTTAAATATTTAACTTTATTATTGAACATTCATTATTTAACCTTAAATATTTAACTATAGTATTAAACATTCATTATGTAACCTTCAATATTTAACTTTATAATTTAACATTCATTATTTAATCTAAAGTATTTAACTTTATTATTTAATATTCATTATTTAACTTTAAGTATTTAACTTTTATGTTTAAATTTCATTAGTTAACTTTAAATATTTAACTTTAGTATTCAATATTAATTATTTAACCTTAAATATTTAACTTTATAATTTAATATTAATTATTTAACCATACATATTTAACTTTAGAATTTAACAATAATTATTTAACCTTAAATATTTAACTTTAGAATTTAACATTCATTATTTAACCTTAAGTATTTATCTTTAGTATTTAACATTCATTATTTAACCTAAAGTATTTAACTTTATTATTTAACATTCATTGTGTAACGTAAGGAATTTAACTTTAGTATTCAACATTAATTATGTAACCTTAAATATTTAAATTTAGTATTCATCATTTATTAGTTAACCTTAAATATTTAACTTTTGTATGCATCATTAATTATTTAACCTAAAGTATTTAACTTTATTATTTAACATTCATTATGTAAAGTAAGGAATTTAACTTTAGTATTCAACATTAATTATTTAACCTTAAATATTTAACTCTATAATTTAACATTCATTATTTAATCTTAATTATTTAACTTTATAATTTAACATTCATTATTTAACCTAAAGAATTTAACTTTATTATTGAACATTAATTATTTAACCTTAACTATTTAACTTTATAATTTAACATTCATTATTTAACCTAAAGTATTTAACTTTATAATTTTACATTCATTATTTAACCTTACATATTTAATTTTATAATTTAAAATTCATTATTTAATCTTAAGTATTTAACTTTAGTGTTTAAAAATAATTATTTTACCTAAATATTTAACTTTATAATTTAACATTAATTATTTAACCTAAAGAATTTAACTTTATTATTGAACATTAATTATTTAACCTTAAATATTAAACTTTATAATTTAACATTCATTATTTAACCTTACATAGGCACATAGGCACATAGGCACATTTAACCTTACATTAACCTATTTAACTTTATAATTTAACATTCATTATTTAACCTAAAGTATTTAACTTTAGTGTTTAAAATTCATTATTTTACCTAAAGTATTTAACTTTAGTAATCTAATCAACATTCATTATTTAACCTTAAGTATTTAACTTTTATGTTTAAATTTCATTATTTAATCTTAAGTATTTAACTTTAGTAATCAACATTCATTAGTTTACTTTAAATAATTAACTTTAGTATTCAACATTCATTATTTAACCTTAAATATTTAACTTTGGTATTCGTCATTCATTATTTAACCTTAACTATTTAACTTTATAATTTAACATTCATTATTTAACCTTAAGTATTTATCTTTAGTATTTAAAATTCATTATTTAACTTTAAGTATTTAACTTTAAAATTTAACATTCATTATTTAACCTAAAGTATTTAACTTTATTATTTAACATTCATTATGTAACGTAAGGAATTTAACTTTAGTATTCAACATTAATTATTTAACCTTAAGTATTTAACTTTAGTAATCAACATTCATTAGTTATCTTTAAATATGTAACTTTTCTATTCAACATTCATAATTAACCTTACATATTTAACTTTAGTGTTCAACATTAATTATTTAACCTTAAATATTTAACTTTATAATTTAACATTCATTATGTAACCTAAGGAATTTAACTTTAGTATTCAACATTAATTATTAAACCTTAAATATGTAACTTTAGTATTCAACATTCATTATTTAACCTTAAATATTTAACTTTAGTGTTTAACATTCATTATTTACCCTTAAATATTTAACTTTAGAATTTAACATTCATTAGTTAACTTTAAATATTTAACTTTAGTATTCAATATTAATTATTTAACCTTAAATATTTAACTTTAAAATTTAACATTCATTATTTAACCTTAAGTATTTAACTTTTATGTTTAAATTTCATTAGTTTACTTTAAATATTTAACTTTATAATTTAAAATTCATTATTTAATCTTAAGTATTTAACTTTAGTAATCAACATTCATTATTTAACTTTAAGTATTTAACTTTAAAATTTAACATTCATTATTTAACCTAAATTATTTAACTTTATAATTTAACATTCATTATGTAACCTAAGGAATTTAACTTTAGTATTCAACATTAATTATTAAACCTTAAATATGTAACTTTAGTATTCAACATTAATTATTTAACCTTGAATATTTAACTTTAGTGTTTAACATTCATTATTTACCCTTAAATATTTAACTTTAGAATTTAACATTCATTAGTTAACTTTAAATATTTAACTTTAGTATTCAATATTAATTATTTAACCTTAAATATTTAACTTTATAATTTAATATTCATTATTTAACCTTACATATTTAAGTTTAGAATTTAACATTCATTAGTTAACTTTAAATATTTAACTTTAGTATTCAATATTAATTATTTAACCTTAAATATTTAACTTTATAATTTAATATTCATTATTTAACCTTACATATTTAACTTTAGAATTTAACATTAATTAGTTAACCTTAAATATTTAACTTTAGAATTTAACATTCATTATGTAACCTAAGGAATTTAACTTTAGTATTCAACATTAATTATTAAACCTTAAATATGTAACTTTAGTATTCAACATTCATTATTTAACCTTAAATATTTAACTTTAGTGTTTAACATTCATTATTTACCCTTAAATATTTAACTTTAGAATTTAACATTCATTAGTTAACTTTAAATATTTAACTTTAGTATTCAATATTAATTATTTAACCTTAAATATTTAACTTTAAAATTTAACATTCATTATTTAACCTTAAGTATTTAACTTTTATGTTTAAATTTCATTAGTTTACTTTAAATATTTAACTTTATAATTTAAAATTCATTATTTAATCTTAAGTATTTAACTTTAGTAATCAACATTCATTATTTAACTTTAAGTATTTAACTTTAAAATTTAACATTCATTATTTAACCTAAATTATTTAACTTTATAATTTAACATTCATTATGTAACCTAAGGAATTTAACTTTAGTATTCAACATTAATTATTAAACCTTAAATATGTAACTTTAGTATTCAACATTAATTATTTAACCTTGAATATTTAACTTTAGTGTTTAACATTCATTATTTACCCTTAAATATTTAACTTTAGAATTTAACATTCATTAGTTAACTTTAAATATTTAACTTTAGTATTCAATATTAATTATTTAACCTTAAATATTTAACTTTATAATTTAATATTCATTATTTAACCTTACATATTTAAGTTTAGAATTTAACATTCATTAGTTTACTTTAAATATTTAACTTTATAATTTAACATTCATTATTTAACCTTAAGTATTTATCTTTAGTATTTAAAATTCATTATTTAACTTTAAGTATTTAACTTTAAAATTTAACATTCATTATTTAACCTAAAGTATTTAACTTTATTATTTAACATTCATTATGTAACGTAAGGAATTTAACTTTAGTATTCAACATTATTTATTTAACCTTAAATATTTAACTTTAGTGTTTAAAATTCATTATTTAATCTTAAGTATTTAACTTTAGTAATCAACATTCATTAGTTAACTTTAAATATTTAACTTTAGTATTCGTCATTCATTATTTAACCTTAAATATTTAAATTTAGTATTCATCATTTATTTTTTAACCTTAAATATTTAACTTTTGTATGCATCATTAATTATTTAACCTTAAATATTTAACTTTAGTATTCAACATTCATTATTTAACCTAAAGAATTTAACGTTAGTATTTAACATTCATTATTTAACCTTAAATATTTAAATTTAGAATTTAACATTCATTATTTAACCTTAAGTATTTAACTTTAGAATTGAACATTCATTATTTAACCTAAAGTATTTAACTTTATTATTTAACATTCATTATGTAACGTAAGGAATTTAACTTTAGTATTCAATATTAATTATTTAACCTTAAATATTTAACTTTAGAATTCAACATTCATTATTTAACCTTAAGTATTTAACTTTAGTAATCAACATTCATTAGTTTACTTTAAATATTTAACTTTAGTATTCAACATTCATTATTTAACCTTAAATATTTAACTTTAGTATTCGTCATTCATTATTTAACCTTAAATATTTAACTTTATAATTTAACATTCATTATTTAACCTTAAGTATTTATCTTTAGTATTTAAAATTCATTATTTAACTTTAAGTATTTAACTTTAAAATTTAACATTCATTATTGAACCTAAAGTATTTAACTTTATTATTTAACATTCATTATGTAACGTAAGGAATTTAACTTTAGTATTCGACATTAATTATTTAACCTTACATATTTAACTTTAGTGTTTAAAATTCATTATTTAATCTTAAGTATTTAACTTTAGTAATCAACATTCATTAGTTATCTTTAAATATTTAACTTTTGTATTCAACATTCATAATTAACCTTACATATTTAACTTTAGTATTCAACATTAATTATTTAACCTTAAATATTTAACTTTATAATTTAACATTCATTATGTAACCTAAGGAATTTAACTTTAGTATTCAACATTCATTATTTAACCTTAAATATTTAACTTTAGTGTTTAACATTCATTATTTACCCTTAAATATTCAACTTTAGAATTTAACATTCATTAGTTAACTTTAAATATTTAACTTTAGTATTCAATATTAATTATTTAACCTTAAATATTTAACTTTATAATTTAATATTCATTATTTAACCTTACATATTTAACTTTAGAATTTAACATTCATTAGTTAACCTTAAGTATTTAACTTTTATGTTTAAATTTCATTATTTAATCTTAAGTATTTAACTTTAGTAATCAACATTCATTAGTTAACTTTAAATATTTAACTTTAGTATTCGTCATTCATTATTTAACCTTAAATATTTAACCTAAAGTATTTAACTTTATTATTTAACATTCATTATGTAAAGTAAGGAATTTAACTTTAGTATTCAACATTAATTATTTAACCTTAAATATTTAACTCTATAATTTAACATTCATTATTTAACCTTAAGTATTTATCTTTTATGTTTAAATTTCATTAGTTTACTTTAAATATTTAACTTTAGTATTCAACATTCATTATTTACCCTTAAATATTTAATTTCAGAATTTAACATTCATTATTTAACCTTAAATATTTAACTTTAGTATTCATCATTAATTATTTAACCTTAAATATTTAACTTTAGTATTTAACATTCATTATTTAACTTTAAGTATTTAACTTTTATGTTTAAATTTCATTATTTAATCTTAAGTATTTAACTTTAGTAATCAACATTCATTATTTAACCTTAAATATTTAACTTTATTATTGAACATTCATTATTTAACCTTAAATATTTAACTATAGTATTAAACATTCATTATGTAACCTTCAATATTTAACTTTATAATTTAACATTCATTATTTAATCTAAAGTATTTAACTTTATTATTTAATATTCATTATTTAACTATAAGTATTTAACTTTTATGTTTAAATTTCATTAGTTAACTTTATATATTTAACTTTAGTATTCAATATTAATTATTTAACCTTAAATATTTAACTTTATAATTTAATATTAATTATTTAACCTTAAATATTTAAATTTAGTATTCATCATTTATTAGTTAACCTTAAATATTTAACTTTTGTATGCATCATTAATTATTTAACCTTACATATTTAACTTTATAATTTAACATTCATTATTTAACCTTAAATATTTAACTTTAGTATTAAACATTCATTATTTAACCTAAAGTATTTAACTTTATTATTGAATATTCATTAGTTAACTTTTAATGTTTAACTATAGTATTAAACATTAATTATTTAACCTTAAATATTTAAATTTATAATTTAACATTAATTATTTAACCTAAAGTATTTAACTTTATTATTTAACATTCATTATTTAACTTTAAGTATTTAACTTTTATGTTTAAATTTCATTATTTAATCTTAAGTATTTAACTTTAGTAATCAACATTCATTATTTAACCTTAAATATTTAACTTTATTATTGAACATTCATTATTTAACCTTAAATATTTAACTATAGTATTAAACATTCATTATGTAACCTTCAATATTTAACTTTATAATTTAACATTCATTATTTAATCTAAAGTATTTAACTTTATTATTTAATATTCATTATTTAACTATAAGTATTTAACTTTTATGTTTAAATTTCATTAGTTAACTTTATATATTTAACTTTAGTATTCAATATTAATTATTTAACCTTAAATATTTAACTTTATAATTTAATATTAATTATTTAACCTTAAATATTTAAATTTAGTATTCATCATTTATTAGTTAACCTTAAATATTTAACTTTTGTATGCATCATTAATTATTTAACCTAAAGTATTTAACTTTATTATTTAACATTCATTATGTAAAGTAAGGAATTTAACTTTAGTATTCAACATTAATTATTTAACCTTAAATATTTAACTCTATAATTTAACATTCATTATTTAATCTTAATTATTTAACTTTATAATTTAACATTCATTATTTAACCTAAAGAATTTAACTTTATTATTGAACATTAATTATTTAACCTTAACTATTTAACTTTATAATTTAACATTCATTATTTAACCTAAAGTATTTAACTTTATAATTTTACATTCATTATTTAACCTTACATATTTAATTTTATAATTTAAAATTCATTATTTAATCTTAAGTATTTAACTTTAGTGTTTAAAAATAATTATTTTACCTAAATATTTAACTTTATAATTTAACATTAATTATTTAACCTAAAGAATTTAACTTTATTATTGAACATTAATTATTTAACCTTAAATATTTAACTTTATAATTTAACATTCATTATTTAACCTTACATAGGCACATAGGCACATAGGCACATTTAACCTTACATTAACCTATTTAACTTTAGAATTTAACATTCATTAGTTAACTTTAAATATTTAACTTTAGTATTCAACATTAATTATTTAACCTTAAATATTTAACTTTAGAATTTAACATTCATTATTTAACCTTAAGTATTTAACTTTTATGTTTAAATTTCATTATTTAATCTTAAGTATTTAACTTTAGTAATCGACATGCATTAGTTAACTTTAAATATTTAACTTTAGTATTCAACATTCATTATTTAACCTTAAATATTTAACTTTAGTATTAAATATTCAATATTTAACCTTCAATATTTAACTTTATAATTTAACATTCATTATTTAACCTAAAGTATTTAACTTTATTATTTAACATTCATTATTTAACCTTAAGTATTTTTCTTTAGTGTTTAAAATTCATTATTTTATCTAAAGTATTTAACTTTAGTAATCTAATCAACATTCATCAGTTAACTTTAAATATTTAAATTTAGAATGTAACATTCTTAGTTAACTTTAAATATTTAACTTTAGTATTCAAAATTAATTATTGAACCTTAAATATTTAACTTTATAATTTAACATTCATTATTTAACCTAAAGTATTTAACTTTATTATTGAACATTCATTATTTAACCTTAAATATTTAACTATAGTATTAAACATTCATTATTTAACCTTCAATATTTAACTTTATAATTTAACATTCATTATTTAATCTAAAGTATTTAACTTTATTATTTAACATTCATTATTTAACTTTAAGTATTTAACTTTTATGTTTAAATTTCATTATTTAATCTTAATTATTTAACTTTAGTAATCAACATTTATTAGTTAACTTTAAATATTTAACTTTAGTATTCAACATTAATTATTTAACCTTACATATTTAACTTTAGTATTCAACATTCATTATTTAACCTTAAATATTTAACTTTAGAATTCGTCATTCATTATTTAACCTTAAATATTTAACTTTAGTATTAAATATTCATTATTTAACCTTAAAAATTTAACTTTAGAATTTAACATTCATTAGTTAACTTTGAATATTTAACTTTAGTATTAAATATTCATTATTTAACCTTAAAAATTTAACTTTAGAATTTAACATTCATTAGTTAACTTTGAATATTTAACTTTAGTGTTCAAAATTAATTATTTAACCTTAAATATTTAAATTTATAATTTAACATTCATTATTTAACCTTAAATATTTAACTTTGGAATTTAACATTCAATATTTAACTTTAAGTATTTAACTTTTATGTTTAAATTTCATTATTTAATCTTAAGTATTTAACTTTAGTAATCAACATTCATTAGTTTACTTTAAATATTTAACTTTAGTATTCAACATTCATTATTTAACCTTAAATATTTAACTTTAGAATTTAACATTCATTATTTAACCTTAAGTATTTAACTTTTATGTTTAAATTTCATTATTTAATCTTAAATATTTAACTTTATAATTTAACATTCATTAGTTAACTTTAAATATTTAACTTTAGTATTCAATATTAATTATTTAACCTTAAATATTTAACTTTATAATTTAACATTCATTATTTAACCTTACATATTTAACTTTAGAATTTAACATTCATTAGTTAACTTTAAATATTTAACTTTATTATTCAACATTAATTATGTAACCTTAAATATTTAAATTTAGAATTTAACATTCATTAGTTAACCTTAAATATTTAACTTTATAATTTAACATTCATTATTTAACCTTACTTATTTAAATTTAGAATTTAACATTCATTATTTAACTTTAAATATTTAACTTTAGTATTCAAAATTAATTATTTAACCTTAAATATTTAACTTTATAATTTAACATTCATTATTTAACCTAAAGTATTTAACTTTAGTGTTTAAAATTCATTATTTTACCTAAAGTATTTAACTTTAGTAATCTAATCAACATTAATTAATTAACCTTAAGTATTTAACTTTTATGTTTAAATTTATTATTTAATCTTAAGTATTTAACTTTAGTAATCAACATTCATTAGTTTACTTTAAATATTTAACTTTAGTATTCAACATTCATTATTTAACCTTAAATATTTAACTTTAGTATTCGTCATTCATTATTTAACCTTAAATATTTAACTTTATAATTTAACATTCATTATTTAACCTTAAGTATTTATCTTTAGTATTTAAAATTCATTATTTAACTTTAAGTATTTAACTTTAAAATTTAACATTCATTATTGAAACTAAAGTATTTAACTTTATTATTTAACATTCATTATGTAACGTAAGGAATTTAACTTTAGTATTCGACATTAATTATTTAACCTTACATATTTAACTTTAGTGTTTAAAATTCATTATTTAATCTTAAGTATTTAACTTTAGTAATCAACATTCATTAGTTATCTTTAAATATTTAACTTTTGTATTCAACATTCATAATTAACCTTACATATTTAACTTTAGTATTCAACATTAATTATTTAACCTTAAATATTTAACTTTATAATTTAACATTCATTATGTAACCTAAGGAATTTAACTTTAGTATTCAACATTCATTATTTAACCTTAAATATTTAACTTTAGTGTTTAACATTCATTATTTACCCTTAAATATTCAACTTTAGAATTTAACATTCATTAGTTAACTTTAAATATTTAACTTTAGTATTCAATATTAATTATTTAACCTTAAATATTTAACTTTATAATTTAATATTCATTATTTAACCTTACATATTTAACTTTAGAATTTAACATTAATTAGTTAACCTTAAGTATTTAACTTTTATGTTTAAATTTCATTATTTAATCTTAAGTATTTAACTTTAGTAATCAACATTCATTAGTTAACTTTACATATTTAACTTTAGTATTCGTCATTCATTATTTAACCTTAAATATTTAACCTAAAGTATTTAACTTTATTATTTAACATTCATTATGTAAAGTAAGGAATTTAACTTTAGTATTAAACATTAATTATTTAACCTTAAATATTTAACTCTATAATTTAACATTCATTATTTAACCTTAAGTATTTATCTTTTATGTTTAAATTTCATTAGTTTACTTTAAATATTTAACTTTATAATTTAATATTCATTAGTTAACCTTAAATATTTAACTTTAGAATTTAACATTCATTATTTAACCTTAAGTATTTAACTTTTATGTTTAAATTTCATTATTTAACTTTAAGTATTTAACTTTAAAATTTATCATTCATTATTTAACCTAAAGTATTTAACTTTATTATTTAACATTCATTATGTAACGTAAGGAATTTAACTTTAGTATTCAACATTATTTATTTAACCTTAAATATTTAACTTTAGTTTTTAAAATTCATTATTTAATCTTAAGTATTTAACTTTAGTAATCAACATTCATTAGTTATCTTTAAATATTTAACTTTTGTATTCAACATTCATAATTAACCTTACATATTTAACTTTAGTGTTCAACATTAATTATTTAACCTTAAATATTTAACTTTATAATTTAACATTCATTATGTAACCTAAGGAATTTAACTTTAGTATTCAACATTAATTATTAAACCTTAAATATGTAACTTTAGTATTCAACATTCATTATTTAACCTTAAATATTTAACTTTAGTGTTTAACATTCATTATTTACCCTTAAATATTTAACTTTCGTATTCAATATTAATTATTTAACCTTAAATATTTAACTTTATAATTTAATATTCATTATTTAACCTTACATATTTAACTTTAGAATTTAACATTCATTAGTTAACCTTAAGTATTTAACTTTTATGTTTAAATTTCATTATTTAATCTTAAGTATTTAACTTTAGTAATCAACATTCATTAGTTAACTTTAAATATTTAACTTTAGTATTCGTCATTCATTATTTAACCTTAAATATTTAAATTTAGTATTCATCATTTATTTTTTAACCTTAAATATTTAACTTTTGTATGCATCATTAATTATTTAACCTTAAATATTTAACTTTAGTATTCAACATTCATTATTTAACCTAAAGAATTTAACGTTAGTATTTAACATTCATTATTTAACCTTAAATATTTAAATTTAGAATTTAACATTCATTATTTAACCTTAAGTATTTAACTTTAGAATTGAACATTCATTATTTAACCTAAAGTATTTAACTTTATTATTTAACATTCATTATGTAACGTAAGGAATTTAACTTTAGTATTCAATATTAATTATTTAACCTTAAATATTTAACTTTAGAATTCAACATTCATTATTTAACCTTAAGTATTTAACTTTAGTAATCAACATTCATTAGTTTACTTTAAATATTTAACTTTAGTATTCAACATTCATTATTTAACCTTAAATATTTAAATTTAGTATTCATCATTTATTATTTAACCTTAAATATTTAAATTTAGAATTTAACATTCATTATTTAACTTTAAATATTTAACTTTTGTATTCAACATTCATTATTTAACCATAAATATTTAACTTTAGAATTCGTCATTCATTATTTAACCTTAAATATTTAACTTTAGTATTAAATATTCATTATTTAACCTTAAAAATTTAACTTTAGAATTTAACATTCATTAGTTAACCTTCAATATTTAAATTTAGAATTTAACATTCATTAGTTAACCTTAAATATTTAACTTTATAATTTAACATTCATTATTTAACCTTACTTATTTAAATTTAGAATTTAACATTCATTAGTTAACTTTAAATATTTAACTTTAGTATTCAAAATTAATTATTTAACCTTAAATATTTAACTTTATAATTTAACATTCATTATTTAACCTAAAGTATTTAACTTTAGTGTTTAAAATTCATTATTTTACCTAAAGTATTTAACTTTAGTAATCTAATCAACATTCATTATTTAACCTTAAGTATTTAACTTTTATGTTTAAATTTCATTATTTAATCTTAAGTATTTAACTTTAGTAATCAACATTCATTAGTTTACTTTAAATAATTAACTTTAGTATTCAACATTCATTATTTAACCTTAAATATTTAACTTTGGTATTCGTCATTCATTATTTAACCTTAACTATTTAACTTTATAATTTAACATTCATTATTTAACCTTAAGTATTTATCTTTAGTATTTAAAATTCATTATTTAACTTTAAGTATTTAACTTTAAAATTTAACATTCATTATTTAACCTAAAGTATTTAACTTTATTATTTAACATTCATTATGTAACGTAAGGAATTTAACTTTAGTATTCAACATTAATTATTTAACCTTAAGTATTTAACTTTAGTAATCAACATTCATTAGTTATCTTTAAATATGTAACTTTTCTATTCAACATTCATAATTAACCTTACATATTTAACTTTAGTGTTCAACATTAATTATTTAACCTTAAATATTTAACTTTATAATTTAACATTCATTATGTAACCTAAGGAATTTAACTTTAGTATTCAACATTAATTATTAAACCTTAAATATGTAACTTTAGTATTCAACATTCATTATTTAACCTTAAATATTTAACTTTAGTGTTTAACATTCATTATTTACCCTTAAATATTTAACTTTAGAATTTAACATTCATTAGTTAACTTTAAATATTTAACTTTAGTATTCAATATTAATTATTTAACCTTAAATATTTAACTTTAAAATTTAACATTCATTATTTAACCTTAAGTATTTAACTTTTATGTTTAAATTTCATTAGTTTACTTTAAATATTTAACTTTATAATTTAAAATTCATTATTTAATCTTAAGTATTTAACTTTAGTAATCAACATTCATTATTTAACTTTAAGTATTTAACTTTAAAATTTAACATTCATTATTTAACCTAAATTATTTAACTTTATAATTTAACATTCATTATGTAACCTAAGGAATTTAACTTTAGTATTCAACATTAATTATTAAACCTTAAATATGTAACTTTAGTATTCAACATTAATTATTTAACCTTGAATATTTAACTTTAGTGTTTAACATTCATTATTTACCCTTAAATATTTAACTTTAGAATTTAACATTCATTAGTTAACTTTAAATATTTAACTTTAGTATTCAATATTAATTATTTAACCTTAAATATTTAACTTTATAATTTAATATTCATTATTTAACCTTACATATTTAAGTTTAGAATTTAACATTCATTAGTTAACTTTAAATATTTAACTTTAGTATTTAATATTAATTATTTAACCTTAAATATTTAACTTTATAATTTAATATTCATTATTTAACCTTACATATTTAACTTTAGAATTTAACATTCATTAGTTAACCTTAAATATTTAACTTTAGAATTTAACATTCATTATTTAACCTTAAGTATTTAACTTTTATGTTTAAATTTCATTAGTTTACTTTAAATATTTAACTTTATAATTTAACATTCATTATTTAACCTTAAGTATTTATCTTTAGTATTTAAAATTCATTATTTAACTTTAAGTATTTAACTTTAAAATTTAACATTCATTATTTAACCTAAAGTATTTAACTTTATTATTTAACATTCATTATGTAACGTAAGGAATTTAACTTTAGTATTCAACATTATTTATTTAACCTTAAATATTTAACTTTAGTGTTTAAAATTCATTATTTAATCTTAAGTATTTAACTTTAGTAATCAACATTCATTAGTTAACTTTAAATATTTAACTTTAGTATTCGTCATTCATTATTTAACCTTAAATATTTAAATTTAGTATTCATCATTTATTTTTTAACCTTAAATATTTAACTTTTGTATGCATCATTAATTATTTAACCTTAAATATTTAACTTTAGTATTCAACATTCATTATTTAACCTAAAGAATTTAACGTTAGTATTTAACATTCATTATTTAACCTTAAATATTTAAATTTAGAATTTAACATTCATTATTTAACCTTAAGTATTTAACTTTAGAATTGAACATTCATTATTTAACCTAAAGTATTTAACTTTATTATTTAACATTCATTATGTAACGTAAGGAATTTAACTTTAGTATTCAATATTAATTATTTAACCTTAAATATTTAACTTTAGAATTCAACATTCATTATTTAACCTTAAGTATTTAACTTTAGTAATCAACATTCATTAGTTTACTTTAAATATTTAACTTTAGTATTCAACATTCATTATTTAACCTTAAATATTTAAATTTAGAATTTAACATTCATTATTTAACTTTAAATATTTAACTTTTGTATTCAACATTCATTATTTAACCATAAATATTTAACTTTAGAATTCGTCATTCATTATTTAACCTTAAATATTTAACTTTAGTATTAAATATTCATTATTTAACCTTAAAAATTTAACTTTAGAATTTAACATTCATTAGTTAACCTTCAATATTTAAATTTAGAATTTAACATTCATTAGTTAACCTTAAATATTTAACTTTATAATTTAACATTCATTATTTAACCTTACTTATTTAAATTTAGAATTTAACATTCATTAGTTAACTTTAAATATTTAACTTTAGTATTCAAAATTAATTATTTAACCTTAAATATTTAACTTTATAATTTAACATTCATTATTTAACCTAAAGTATTTAACTTTAGTGTTTAAAATTCATTATTTTACCTAAAGTATTTAACTTTAGTAATCTAATCAACATTCATTATTTAACCTTAAGTATTTAACTTTTATGTTTAAATTTCATTATTTAATCTTAAGTATTTAACTTTAGTAATCAACATTCATTAGTTTACTTTAAATAATTAACTTTAGTATTCAACATTCATTATTTAACCTTAAATATTTAACTTTGGTATTCGTCATGTATTATTTAACCTTAACTATTTAACTTTATAATTTAACATTCATTATTTAACCTTAAGTATTTATCTTTAGTATTTAAAATTCATTATTTAACTTTAAGTATTTAACTTTAAAATTTAACATTCATTATTTAACCTAAAGTATTTAACTTTATTATTTAACATTCATTATGTAACGTAAGGAATTTAACTTTAGTATTCAACATTAATTATTTAACCTTAAGTATTTAACTTTAGTAATCAACATTCATTAGTTATCTTTAAATATGTAACTTTTCTATTCAACATTCATAATTAACCTTACATATTTAACTTTAGTGTTCAACATTAATTATTTAACCTTAAATATTTAACTTTATAATTTAACATTCATTATGTGACCTAAGGAATTTAACTTTAGTATTCAACATTAATTATTAAACCTTAAATATGTAACTTTAGTATTTAACATTCATTATTTAACCTTAAATATTTAACTTTAGTGTTTAACATTCATTATTTACCCTTAAATATTTAACTTTAGAATTTAACATTCATTAGGTAACTTTAAATATTTAACTTTAGTATTCAATATTAATTATTTAACCTTAAATATTTAACTTTAAAATTTAACATTCATTATTTAACCTTAAGTATTTAACTTTTATGTTTAAATTTCATTAGTTTACTTTAAATATTTAACTTTATAATTTAAAATTCATTATTTAATCTTAAGTATTTAACTTTAGTAATCAACATTCATTATTTAACTTTAAGTATTTAACTTTAAAATTTAACATTCATTATTTAACCTAAATTATTTAACTTTATAATTTAACATTCATTATGTAACCTAAGGAATTTAACTTTAGTATTCAACATTAATTATTAAACCTTAAATATGTAACTTTAGTATTCAACATTAATTATTTAACCTTGAATATTTAACTTTAGTGTTTAACATTCATTATTTACCCTTAAATATTTAACTTTAGAATTTAACATTCATTAGTTAACTTTAAATATTTAACTTTAGTATTCAATATTAATTATTTAACCTTAAATATTTAACTTTATAATTTAATATTCATTATTTAACCTTACATATTTAACTTTAGAATTTAACATTCATTAGTTAACCTTAAATATTTAACTTTAGAATTTAACATTCATTATTTAACCTTAAGTATTTAACTTTTATGTTTAAATTTCATTAGTTTACTTTAAATATTTAACTTTATAATTTAACATTCATTATTTAACCTTAAGTATTTATCTTTAGTATTTAAAATTCATTATTTAACTTTAAGTATTTAACTTTAAAATTTAACATTCATTATTTAACCTAAAGTATTTAACTTTATTATTTAACATTCATTATGTAACGTAAGGAATTTAACTTTAGTATTCAACATTATTTATTTAACCTTAAATATTTAACTTTAGTGTTTAAAATTCATTATTTAATCTTAAGTATTTAACTTTAGTAATCAACATTCATTAGTTAACTTTAAATATTTAACTTTAGTATTCGTCATTCATTATTTAACCTTAAATATTTAAATTTAGTATTCATCATTTATTTTTTAACCTTAAATATTTAACTTTTGTATGCATCATTAATTATTTAACCTTAAATATTTAACTTTAGTATTCAACATTCATTATTTAACCTAAAGAATTTAACGTTAGTATTTAACATTCATTATTTAACCTTAAATATTTAAATTTAGAATTTAACATTCATTATTTAACCTTAAGTATTTAACTTTAGAATTGAACATTCATTATTTAACCTAAAGTATTTAACTTTATTATTTAACATTCATTATGTAACGTAAGGAATTTAACTTTAGTATTCAATATTAATTATTTAACCTTAAATATTTAACTTTAGAATTCAACATTCATTATTTAACCTTAAGTATTTAACTTTAGTAATCAACATTCATTAGTTTACTTTAAATATTTAACTTTAGTATTCAACATTCATTATTTAACCTTAAATATTTAAATTTAGAATTTAACATTCATTATTTAACTTTAAATATTTAACTTTTGTATTCAACATTCATTATTTAACCATAAATATTTAACTTTAGAATTCGTCATTCATTATTTAACCTTAAATATTTAACTTTAGTATTAAATATTCATTATTTAACCTTAAAAATTTAACTTTAGAATTTAACATTCATTAGTTAACCTTCAATATTTAAATTTAGAATTTAACATTCATTAGTTAACCTTAAATATTTAACTTTATAATTTAACATTCATTATTTAACCTTACTTATTTAAATTTAGAATTTAACATTCATTAGTTAACTTTAAATATTTAACTTTAGTATTCAAAATTAATTATTTAACCTTAAATATTTAACTTTATAATTTAACATTCATTATTTAACCTAAAGTATTTAACTTTAGTGTTTAAAATTCATTATTTTACCTAAAGTATTTAACTTTAGTAATCTAATCAACATTCATTATTTAACCTTAAGTATTTAACTTTTATGTTTAAATTTCATTATTTAATCTTAAGTATTTAACTTTAGTAATCAACATTCATTAGTTTACTTTAAATAATTAACTTTAGTATTCAACATTCATTATTTAACCTTAAATATTTAACTTTGGTATTCGTCATTCATTATTTAACCTTAACTATTTAACTTTATAATTTAACATTCATTATTTAACCTTAAGTATTTATCTTTAGTATTTAAAATTCATTATTTAACTTTAAGTATTTAACTTTAAAATGTAACATTCATTATTTAACCTAAAGTATTTAACTTTATTATTTAACATTCATTATGTAACGTAAGGAATTTAACTTTAGTATTCAACATTAATTATTTAACCTTAAGTATTTAACTTTAGTAATCAACATTCATTAGTTATCTTTAAATATGTAACTTTTCTATTCAACATTCATAATTAACCTTACATATTTAACTTTAGTGTTCAACATTAATTATTTAACCTTAAATATTTAACTTTATAATTTAACATTCATTATGTGACCTAAGGAATTTAACTTTAGTATTCAACATTAATTATTAAACCTTAAATATGTAACTTTAGTATTTAACATTCATTATTTAACCTTAAATATTTAACTTTAGTGTTTAACATTCATTATTTACCCTTAAATATTTAACTTTAGAATTTAACATTCATTAGGTAACTTTAAATATTTAACTTTAGTATTCAATATTAATTATTTAACCTTAAATATTTAACTTTAAAATTTAACATTCATTATTTAACCTTAAGTATTTAACTTTTATGTTTAAATTTCATTAGTTTACTTTAAATATTTAACTTTATAATTTAAAATTCATTATTTAATCTTAAGTATTTAACTTTAGTAATCAACATTCATTATTTAACTTTAAGTATTTAACTTTAAAATTTAACATTCATTATTTAACCTAAAGTATTTAACTTTATAATTTAACATTCATTATGTAACCTAAGGAATTTAACTTTAGTATTCAACATTAATTATTAAACCTTAAATATGTAACTTTAGTATTCAACATTAATTATTTAACCTTGAATATTTAACTTTAGTGTTTAACATTCATTATTTACCCTTAAATATTTAACTTTAGAATTTAACATTCATTAGTTAACTTTAAATATTTAACTTTAGTATTCAATATTAATTATTTAACCTTAAATATTTAACTTTATAATTTAATATTCATTATTTAACCTTACATATTTAAGTTTAGAATTTAACATTCATTAGTTAACTTTAAATATTTAACTTTAGTATTCAATATTAATTATTTAACCTTAAATATTTAACTTTATAATTTAATATTCATTATTTAACCTTACATATTTAACTTTAGAATTTAACATTCATTAGTTAACCTTAAATATTTAACTTTAGAATTTAACATTCATTATTTAACCTTAAGTATTTAACTTTTATGTTTAAATTTCATTAGTTTACTTTAAATATTTAACTTTATAATTTAACATTCATTATTTAACCTTAAGTATTTATCTTTAGTATTTAAAATTCATTATTTAACTTTAAGTATTTAACTTTAAAATTTAACATTCATTATTTAACCTAAAGTATTTAACTTTATTATTTAACATTCATTATGTAACGTAAGGAATTTAACTTTAGTATTCAACATTATTTATTTAACCTTAAATATTTAACTTTAGTGTTTAAAATTCATTATTTAATCTTAAGTATTTAACTTTAGTAATCAACATTCATTAGTTATCTTTAAATATTTAACTTTTGTATTCAACATTCATAATTAACCTTACATATTTAACTTTAGTGTTCAACATTAATTATTTAACCTTAAATATTTAACTTTATAATTTAACATTCATTACGTAACCTAAGGAATTTAACTTTAGTATTCAACATTAATTATTAAACCTTAAATATGTAACTTTAGTATTCAACATTCATTATTTAACCTTAAATATTTAACTTTAGTGTTTAACATAAATTATTTACCCTTAAATATTTAACTTTAGAATTTAACATTCATTAGTTAACTTTAAATATTTAACTTTAGTATTCAATATTAATTATTTAACCTTAAATATTTAACTTTATAATTTAATATTCATTATTTAACCTTACATATTTAACTTTAGAATTTAACAATAATTATTTAACCTAAAGTATTTAACTTTATAATTTAACATTCATTATGTAACCTAAGGAATTTAACTTTAGTATTCAACATTAATTATTAAACCTTAAATATGTAACTTTAGTATTCAACATTCATTATTTAACCTTAAATATTTAACTTTAGAATTTAACATTCATTAGTTAACTTTAAATATTTAACTTTAGTATTCGTCATTCATTATTTAACCTTACATATTTAACTTTATAATTTAACATTCATTATTTAACCTAAAGTATTTAACTTTATTATTGAACAATAATTATTTAACCTTAAATATTTAACTTTAGAATTTAACATTCATTATTTAACCTTAAGTATTTAACTTTTATGTTTAAATTTCATTAGTTTACTTTAAATATTTAACTTTATAATTTAAAATTCATTATTTAATCTTAAGTATTTAACTTTAGTAACCAACATTCATTAGTTAACTTTAAATACTTAACATTATAATTTAACATTCATTATGTAACCTAAGGAATTTAACTTTAGTATTCAACATTAATTATTAAACCTTAAATATGTAACTTTAGTATTCAACATTAATTATTTAACCTTAAATATTTAACTTTAGTGTTTAACATTCATTATTTACCCTTAAATATTTAACTCTAGAATTTAACATTCATTAGTTAACTTTAAATATTTAACTTTAGTATTCAATATTAATTATTTAACCTTAAATATTTAACTTTATAATTTAATATTCATTATTTAACCTTGCATATTTATCTTTAGTATTTAAAATTCATTATTTAACTTTAAGTATTTAACTTTAGAATTTAACATTCATTATTTAACCTAAAGTATTTAACTTTATTATTTAACATTCATTGTGTAACGTAAGGAATTTAACTTTAGTATTCAACATTAATTATGTAACCTTAAATATTTAAATTTAGTATTCATCATTTATTAGTTAACCTTAAATATTTAACTTTTGTATGCATCATTAATTATTTAACCTTAAATATTTAACTCTATAATTTAACATTCATTATTTAACCTTAAGTATTTATCTTTTATGTTTAAATTTCATTAGTTTACTTTAAATATTTAACTTTAGTATTCAACATTCATTAGTTAACTTTAAATATTTAACTTTAGTATTCAATATTAATTATTTAACCTTAAATATTTAACTTTATAATTTAACATTCATTATTTAATCTTACATATTTAACTTTAGAATTTAACATTCATTAGTTAACTTTAAATATTTAACTTTATTATTCAACATTAATTATGTAACCTTAAATATTTAAATTTAGAATTTAACATTCATTAGTTAACCTTAAATATTTAACTTTATAATTTAACATTCATTATTTAACCTTACTTATTTAACTTTAGTAATCAACATTCATTATTTAACTTTAAGTATTTAACTTTAAAATTTAACATTCATTATTTAACCTAAAGTATTTAACTTTATAATTTAACATTCATTATGTAACCTAAGGAATTTAACTTTAGTATTCAACATTAATTATTAAACCTTAAATATGTAACTTTAGTATTCAACATTAATTATTTAACCTTAAATATTTAACTTTATAATTTAATATTCATTATTTAACCTTACATATTTAAGTTTAGAATTTAACATTCATTAGTTAACTTTAAATATTTAACTTTAGTATTCAATATTAATTATTTAACCTTAAATATTTAACTTTATAATTTAATATTCATTAGTTAACCTTAAATATTTAACTTTAGAATTTAACATTCATTATTTAACCTTAAGTATTTAACTTTTATGTTTAAATTTCATTATTTAACTTTAAGTATTTAACTTTAAAATTTATCATTCATTATTTAACCTAAAGTATTTAACTTTATTATTTAACATTCATTATGTAACGTAAGGAATTTAACTTTAGTATTCAACATTATTTATTTAACCTTAAATATTTAACTTTAGTTTTTAAAATTCATTATTTAATCTTAAGTATTTAACTTTAGTAATCAACATTCATTAGTTATCTTTAAATATTTAACTTTTGTATTCAACATTCATAATTAACCTTACATATTTAACTTTAGTGTTCAACATTAATTATTTAACCTTAAATATTTAACTTTATAATTTAACATTCATTATGTAACCTAAGGAATTTAACTTTAGTATTCAACATTAATTATTAAACCTTAAATATGTAACTTTAGTATTCAACATTCATTATTTAACCTTAAATATTTAACTTTAGTGTTTAACATTCATTATTTACCCTTAAATATTTAACTTTAGATTTTAACATTCATTAGTTAACTTTAAATATTTAACTTTAGTATTCAATATTAATTATTTAACCTTAAATATTTAACTTTATAATTTAATATTCATTATTTAACCTTACATATTTAACTTTAGAATTTAACAATAATTATTTAACCTAAAGTATTTAACTTTATAATTTAACATTCATTATGTAACCTAAGGAATTTAACTTTAGTATTCAACATTAATTATTAAACCTTAAATATGTAACTTTAGTATTCAACATTCATTATTTAACCTTAAATATTTAACTTTATAATTTAATATTCATTATTTAACCTTACATATTTAACTTTAGAATTTAACATTCATTAGTTAACTTTAAATATTTAACTTTAGTATATGTCATTCATTATTTAACCTTAAATATTTAACTTTATAATTTAACATTCATTATTTAACCTAAAGTATTTAACTTTATTATTGAACAATAATTATTTAACCTTAAATATTTAACTTTAGAATTTAACATTCATTATTTAACCTTACATATTTAACTTTAGAATTTAACAATAATTATTTAACCTTAAATATTTAACTTTAGAATTTAACATTCATTATTTAATCTTAAGTATTTAACTTTAGTAATCAACATTCATTAGTTAACTTTAAATACTTAACTTTATAATTTAACATTCATTATGTAACCTAAGGAATTTAACTTTAGTATTCAACATTAATTATTAAACCTTAAATATGTAACTTTAGTATTCAACATTCATTATTTAACCTTAAATATTTAACTTTAGTGTTTAACATTCATTATTTACCCTTAAATATTTAACTCTAGAATTTAACATTCATTAGTTAACTTTAAATATTTAACTTTAGTATTCAATATTAATTATTTAACCTTAAATATTTAACTTTATAATTTAATATTCATTATTTAACCTTACATATTTAACTTTAGAATTTAACAATAATTATTTAACCTTAAATATTTAACTCTAGAATTTAACATTCATTATTTAACCTTAAGTATTTATCTTTAGTATTTAAAATTCATTATTTAACTTTAAGTATTTAACTTTAGAATTTAACATTCATTATTTAACCTAAAGTATTTAACTTTATTATTTAACATTCATTGTGTAACGTAAGGAATTTAACTTTAGTATTCAACATTAATTATGTAACCTTAAATATTTAAATTTAGTATTCATCATTTATTAGTTAACCTTAAATATTACTTTTGTATGCATCATTAATTATTTAACCTAAAGTATTTAACTTTATTATTTAACATTCATTATGTAAAGTAAGGAATTTAACTTTAGTATTCAACATTAATTATTTAACCTTAAATATTTAACTCTATAATTTAACATTCATTATTTAATCTTAATTATTTAACTTTAGTGTTTAAAATTCATTATTTAATCTTAAGTATTTAACTTTAGTAATCAACATTCATTAGTTAACTTTAAATACTTAACTTTTGTATTCAACATTAATTATTTAACCTTAAATATTTAACTCTATAATTTAACATTCATTATTTAACCTTAAGTAGTTATCTTTTATGTTTAAATTTCATTAGTTTACTTTAAATATTTAACTTTAGTATTCAACATTCATTATTTAACCTTAAATATTTAACTTTAGTGTTCAACATTCATTATTTACCCTTAAATATTTAATTTTAGAATTTAACATTCATTATTTAACCTTAAATATTTAACTTTAGTATTCATCATTAATTATTTAACCTTAAATATTTAACTTTAGTATTCATCATTAATTATGTAACCTTAAGTATTTAACTTTTATGTTTAAATTTCATTATTTAATCTTAAATATTTAACTTTATAATTTAACATTCATTAGTTAATTTTAAATATTTAACTTTAGTATTCAATATTAATTATTTAACCTTAAATATTTAACTTTATAATTTAACATTCATTATTTAATCTTACATATTTAACTTTAGAATTTAACATTCATTAGTTAACTTTAAATATTTAACTTTATTATTCAACATTAATTATGTAACCTTAAATATATAAATTTAGAATTTAACATTCATTAGTTAATCTTAAATATTTAACTTTATTATTTAACATTCATTATTTAACCTTACTTATTTAACTTTAGAAAGTAACATTCATTATTTAACCTAAAGTATTTAACTTTATTATTTAACATTCATTATGTAACGTAAGGAATTTAACTTTAGTATTCAACATTAATTATGTAACCTTAAATATTTAAATGTAGTATTCATCATTTATTAGTTAACCTTAAATATTTAACTTTTGTATGCATCATTAATTATTTAACCTAAAGTATTTAACTTTATTATTTAACATTCATTATGTAAAGTAAGGAATTTAACTTTAGTATTCAACATTAAATATTTAACTTTATAATTTAAAATTCATTATTTAATCTTAATTATTTAACTTTAGTGTTTAAAATAAATTATTTAATCTTAAGTATTTAACTTTAGTAATCAACATTCATTAGTTAACTTTAAATACTTAACTTTAGTATTCATCATTAATTATTTAACCTTACATATTTAACTTTATAATTTAACATTCATTATTTAACCTAAAGTATTTAACTTTATTATTGAATATTCATTAGTTAACTTTTAATGTTTAACTATAGTATTACACATTCATTATGTAACCTTAAATATTTAACTTTAATATTCAACATTCATTATGTAACCTTAAATATTAACTTTAGAATTTAACATTCATTAGTTAACTTTGATTATTTAACTGTAGTATTCAAAATTAATTATTTAACCTTAAATATTTAAATTTATAATTTAACATTCATTATTTAACCTAAAGTATTTAACTTTATTATTTAACATTCATTATTTAACTTTAAGTTTTTAACTTTTATGTTTAAATTTCATTATTTAATCTTAAGTATTTAACTTTAGTAATCAACATTCATTATTTAACCTTAAATATTTAAATTTAGTATTCATCATTTATTATTTAACCTTAAATATTTAACTTTTGTATGCATCATTAATTATTTAACCTTAAATATTTAACTTTAGTATTCAACATTCATTATTTAACCTAAAGATTTTAACTTTAGTATTTAACATTCATTATTTAACCTTAAATATTTAAATTTAGAATTTAACATTCATTATTTAACCTTAAGTATTTAACTTTAGAATTTAACATTCATTATTTAACCTTAAATATTTAACTTTATAATTTAACATTCATTATGTAACCTAATGAATTTAACTTTAGTATTCAACATTCATTATTTAACCTTAAATATTTAACTTTAGTGTTCAACATTCATTATTTACCCTTAAATATTTAATTTTAGAATTTAACATTCATTATTTAACCTTAAATATTTAACTTTAGTATTCATCATTAATTATTTAACCTTAAATATTTAACTTTAGTATTCATCATTAATTATTTAACCTTACATATTTAACTTTGTAATTTAACATTCATTATTTAACCTTAAATATTTAACTTTAGTATTAAACATTCATTATTTAACCTAAAGTATTTAACTTTATTATTGAATATTCATTAGTTAACTTTTAATGTTTAACTATAGTATTAAACATTCATTATGTAACCTTAAATATTTAACTTTAATATTCAACATTCATTATGTTACCTTCAATATTACTATCACAACTATTACTTACAGTGATACTGATTACTCTAACTGGAAAAAAACATATAATAGCAACAAACAATCTAAATCTAATAACAGCAACAAACATACGCCTGATCAAGTATCTAAATGACTAGAAAATAAACATATTACTGTATTCTATACCAATGCACAGAGTATATGTAACAAGCTTCCCTCATTAATTTATATTCTATCTACTAACACTTATGATATTATTATTATTAATGAAACGTGGTTAAATGACTCTTACACAAACGCCATGCTATGTTTTAACACATCTAATTATACTATATACAGAAAGGATAGATTATCTACTCGTGGTGGTGGGATATTAATTTTTGTTAAATGCTATTTAAACTCTTATGCTCTAACTATACATAATCCACATAATATTGAACTCCTAGCTATAACATTATACAACTATACTATATTTCTGTTTACAGGCCACCCAATATGTCTTATGATATAACATGGGAGCTATGTAAAATACTGTCTAAATATACTGAACTCTCTACTACATTTATTCTAATAGGGGATTTGAATGTCCCTGGTATTAACTGGTATGGTGATTCTCCCATACCTAGTAACCCACTTGACAAAATATTCACGGATTTTGTTATATCTACCTCTCTAACCCAGTTTGTAACTAACAATACTAGAAAAGATAATATCCTTGATCTGGTCTTATCTAATGATGACTGTATATTTAACCTCAGTATAGATACTCCTTTTAGCTACAATACTTCTACTAGTGATCATTTATCTATAACTGCTAATATTTTCAATACAAATGTTATTACAATGAAATCTAAGACTAATAGTAACTGTAATTTTAATTACTCACTATGTAATTTAAATATTGTTAAGCAAACTCTGAATAATTTAAGTTGGTCTAGTAATCTTAAGGTTGAAGATTCTACTGATGTATTACTAACAACATTTATTGAAATTGTAAAGACATTAATCAATGATAATTCCCCCCTATCAACTATATAGTCATTTAAATTTCCTAAATTCATCAAAAAACTTGATTCGAAATGTAAGAAATTATATAAAAATAAACATAAACCAAATATTAAAGCTAAATGGAGACTATATCAAATAAAGTTATCTGAAACCATATCGGATTACATCTATAACATTGAAGCTAGAGCACTATCTAACAATAACCTTAAATCATTTTATTCTTATGTTAATAGACAAATATCTACGCGTAGCAATATGCCTCCTCTAATGTCAAATAATAATACATTGTTAACCCTAGATCGAGATAAAGCTGAATGCTTATCTAAACAGTTTAAATCTGTATTTACTAAGGACAGCTATACATTTATTAGTAATTCATCCATAGTTTCTAATAATGTATTTAACACCTTCCCTATAAGCCCCGAGACTGTAAGAAAATATCTATGCCTCATGCCCAATAAGTATAGTATACCACCAGACGGACTACCAAAGGGTATCCTAAAATCTTTATCATATGAGCTATGTATTCCTCTTTCCTTAATATTCAATCATTCACTAACTAAATAATACTGCCCAAATATGTGGAAACAGAGTATAATTACTCCCATATTTAAAAAAGGTGATACATCCTTACCATCGAACTATAGACCTATAAGTATTCTACCCTCCACATTAATTCTTTTTGAAAAGATTCTTTGTAGATACTTGGTTCACTTTCTCAGAGAAAACGGCTACATATCACAATGCCAATATGGATTTCTATCGGGAAAATCAACCACTCTGCAGTTGATCCAATACTATAGGAATCTAGCCCGAGTCATGGACAACAACTATACTTTGCATACTACATACATCGACTTCGCAAAGGCATTCGACACAGTATCACATGCTAAGCTATTATCTAAGATTGAAGCTCTAGGAATAACTGGTAATGTACTACACTGGATACAATCATATCTTCATAATAGACACCAGTGTGTTAAGGTTGGTATGAATGTATCTGATAATATTATGGCAACATCAGGGGTTCCGCAAGGTTCTTGTCTAGGACCAATTTTATTTATAATCTACATAAATGACCTTCCCAATATATTCTCACCTCAGATCATATGTCCCTTTTTGCTGACGATGCCAAACTTTCTCTTATCCATAAATATGAATTTGAAATGGACTATATGCATAATGCACTAACCAAATTAAATGATTGGTCAAAATTATCAGGTCTTAATTTAGCAATCCATAAATGCTCAATAATGTCTAGTAAGGGTAATGAAATATCCTCATACTCGATTAACGGTGTTCAATTAAACTATTCTAATACGTACACCGATCTAGGTGTAATTATCAACCATAATCTATCTTTTAATGATCATATTGATAATATTATCCGTAAAGCATACAGAATGATTAATATAATCTTTCAAGTATTTAGATGTAACAAACATGTACCATTGACACTAGCATATATGAGTTATGTAAGACCTGTCCTTGAATACGCATCCAGTCTCTGGAACCCATCCATTCCTTTCAGAACAAATGGTAATTCCACCAACTCGAATTGGTTCAGAGACTATTTACTCGTAAGTTTTTCTTTAGGTGCAATTTAGGTTCATTAGAATACCCTGATAGATTACTATTTTTAAAGCTAAAATCACTTTCTTCCCGTAGGCATGTTGCTGATATGGTGCTAACTTACAAAATAGTCAATGGTCTCGTTGATGTGGATGTAGATGATTTCTTGTGGACCTACACATATCATTTTAGAGGGTCTTCGGTGAAAATTAAAAGAGATATCTCCAAGAATAACCGATCACACAACTTCTTCAGCAATCGGGTCTCGGCTACATGGAACAATCTGCCTGCTCATCTAACCGTAATGACGTCTCTTCCATTATTTAAATCGGGTGTTTCTGCGATACTGTCTGGTAGTTGATGAACATGTTCATCCTACCTTGTACATTTATTTATATATTTTTATTTATTACCTTATTTACTGTTTGTCCTCGTGTGTTATGTTAGGTCAGTGGGGTTGTGACGGGTGTCGGGGAGTAAGGATGCCATCGTGGAATCTACTGGTCAAATTTTCCTCCCCACGGTATAGGAAATGATTCACCCTTTCCTAAAAGCTGAGATCTGTCGCGGCCTTGTTGGCATATCATTAGCATATACGAGCTAAGAAATGGCATATGTAAGTCAATAATGTTAACACTATTATTTTATTTCGTATTATTATTTTTATCTCCTGTTTTATGTCATATTGAATATCTATTTTCTATATTCAATAAATTATATTATTATATTATTATTATTATATTAACTTTAGAATTTAACATTCATTAGTTAACTTTGAATATTTAACTTTAGTGTTCAAAATTAATTATTTAACCTTAAATATTTAAATTTATAATTTAACATTCATTATTTAACCTAAAGTATTTAACTTTATTATTGAACATTCATTATTTAACCTTAAATATTTAACTATAGTATTAAACATTCATTATTTAACCTTCAATATTTAACTTTATAATTTAACATTCATTATTTAATCTAAAGTATTTAACTTTATTATTTAACATTCATTATTTAACTTTAAGTATTTAACTTTTATGTTTAAATTTCATTATTTAATCTTAAATATTTAACTTTAGTAATCAACATTTATTAGTTAACTTTAAATATTTAACTTTAGTATTCAACATTAATTATTTAACCTTACATATTTAACTTTAGTATTCAACATTCATTATTTAACCTTAAATATTTAACTTTAGAATTCGTCATTCATTATTTAACCTTAAATATTTAACTTTAGTATTAAATATTCATTATTTAACCTTAAAAATGTAACTTTAGAATTTAACATTCATTAGTTAACTTTGAATATTTAACTTTAGTGTTCAAAATTAATTATTTAACCTTAAATATTTAAATTTATAATTTAATATTCATTATTTAACCTTAAATATTTAACTTTGGAATTTAACATTCATTATTTAACTTTAAGTATTTAACTTTTATGTTTAAATTTCATTATTTAATCTTAAGTATTTAACTTTAGTAATCAACATTCAATAGTTAACTTTAAATATTTAACTTTAGTATTCAAAATTAATTATTTAACCTTAAATATTTAACTTTATAATTAAATATTCATTATTTAACCTAAAGTATTTAACTTTAGTATTCAACATTCATTATTTAACCTTAAATATTTAAATTTAGTATTCATCATTTATTATTTAACCTTAAATATTTAACTTTTGTATGCATCATTAATTATTTAACCTAAAGTATTTAACTTTATTATTTAACATTCATTATGTAAAGTAAGGAATTTAACTTTAGTATTCAACATTAATTATTTAACCTTAAATATTTAACTCTATAATTTAACATTCATTATTTAACCTTAAGTATTTATCTTTTATGTTTAAATTTCATTAGTTTACTTTAAATATTTAACTTTAGTATTCAACATTCATTATTTAACCTTAAATATTTAACTTTAGTGTTCAACATTCATTATTTACCCTTAAATATTTAATTTTAGAATTTATCATTCATTATTTAACCTTAAATATTTAACTTTAGTATTCATCATTAATTATTTAACCTTACATATTTAACTTTATAATTTAACATTCATTATTTAACCTTCAATATTTAACTTTAGTATTAAACATTCATTATTTAACCTAAAGTATTGAACTTTATTATTGAATATTCATTAGTTAACTTTTAATGTTAACTATAGTATTAAACATTCATTATGTAACCTTGAATATTTAACTTTAATATTCAACATTCATTATTTACCCTTAAATATTTAATTTTAGAATTTAACATTCATTATTTAACCTTAAATATGTAACTTTAGTATTCATCATTCATTAGTTAACTTTGAATATTTAACTTTAGTGTTCAAAATTAATTATTTAACCTTAAATATTTAAATTTATAATTTAACATTCATTATTTAACCTAAAGTATTTAACTTTATTATTTAACATTCATTATTTAACTTTAAGTATTTAACTTTTATGTTTAAATTTCATTATTTAATCTTAAGTATTTAACTTTAGTAATCAACATTCATTATTTAACCTTAAATATTTAACTTTATAATTTAACATTCATTATTTAACCTAAAGTATTTAACTTTATTATTGAACATTCATTATTTAACCTTAAATATTTAACTATAGTATTAAACATTCATTATTTAACCTTCAATATTTAACTTTATAATTTAACATTCATTATTTAATCTAAAGTATTTAACTTTATTATTTAACATTCATTATTTAACTTTAAGTATTTAACTTTTATGTTTAAATTTCATTATTTAATCTTATTTATTTAACTTTAGTAATCAACATTTATTAGTTAACTTTAAATATTTAACTTTAGTATTCAACATTAATTATTTAACCTTACATATTTAACTTTAGTGTTCAAAATTAATTATTTAACCTTAAATATTTAAATTTATAATTTAACATTCATTATTTAACCTTAAATATTTAACTTTGGAATTTAACATTCAATATTTAACTTTAAGTATTTAACTTTTATGTTTAAATTTCATTATTTAATCTTAAGTATTTAACTTTAGTAATCAACATTCAATAGTTAACTTTAAATATTTAACTTTAGTATTCAAAATTAATTATTTAACCTTAAATATTTAACTTTATAATTAAATATTCATTATTTAACCTAAAGTATTTAACTTTAGTATTCAACATTCATTATTTAACCTTAAATATTTAAATTTAGTATTCATCATTTATTATTTAACCTTAAATATTTAACTTTTGTATGCATCATTAATTATTTAACCTAAAGTATTTAACTTTATTATTTAACATTCATTTGTAAAGTAAGGAATTTAACTTTAGTATTCAACATTAATTATTTAACCTTAAATATTTAACTCTATAATTTAACATTCATTATTTAACCTTAAGTATTTATCTTTTATGTTTAAATTTCATTAGTTTACTTTAAATATTTAAATTTAGTATTCATCATTCATTATTTAACCTTAAATATTTAACTTTATAATTTAAAATTCATTATTTAATCTTAATTATTTAACTTTAGTGTTTAAAATTCATTATTTAATCTTAAGTATTTAACTTTAGTAATCAACATTCATTAGTTAACTTTAAATACCTAACTTTTGTATTCAACATTCATAATTAACCTTACATATTTAACTTTAGTATTAACATTTCTACAATCTTTGGAATTACTATAGGATACTATTCTGTACAATATAATGTTTTACAAACCTCCACGTTCAAGGTATAATCAAAAATGAAACAATATTATTAAATCTAATATAATTCAAATTATATTATTTCTACGCGACGGTTCATTGGTCCAACCAATTATATTTAAATAAAACTAAATAACACTAAATAAAAAAACACAAAAATCAATATACATAAAATCAATATTTCTACTTTTATAATTATTCCATAAAAGAAAACAAAAATATAACTAATTAAAAATATATAATAAACTAAATAACATTAACTAAAAAACACAAAAATCACTAGACGAAATTAACATTTATAATTATTACATAATACACAACTAATAAAATAACTAATTAAAAATATATAATATAAACTTAAAAACAACTATATTGAAACTATATACGATGTTAGTCTGCCACATATATATATATATATATATTAGGTAAGATAAAATCTACGTAGTAAGATAAATTAGCTACATTATTTAATAAAATAATGCATATTATAAAAAATGTATCTGGTAAATAATATTATTAACCTGTCCTCAAACTCCTTGACCTAAATCCAAACACATATCCTTGATAATAGGTTTACACTAGTTTTAAATGTATACTTATTCCCAAGTGAGTATTTTAAGAATTAGTAAATAAAGAAATTATAAAATAAATATAATATATAGGAAATATATATATATATATATATATATATATATTTATATATATATATATCATGTATGACTAATATAAATATATTTAAGATATATATATGTTAAGAAATTTCTTTTAGGTAAACTATGGCCCATAGTCTATGGGTTTAAATTAAAAATGGAAGTGAATATAATAAGTCATTCTACCTTAAATGAGACCATTATTAATAAATACATACTTAAAATTCTATATATTATAAGTATAGATTTTTATTTTACCTTTCTATTAAACTATAAATGTATAACATGAACTTTCCCAGCAAACAGTAAAAGCAGAATAATAGCAGCATAACAGCATATGCTAGAGCCTAAAATGTTTACATTGTGCTATTATGCTGCTCTTAAATGTATATTATGCTGCTATTATGCTGCTATTAATTTGTCACGCTATTATGCTGATGTTATGCTGCTATTATGCTGCTATTAATTTCAAAAGTATATTATGCTGCTAGAATGCTGCTCTTCTAATAATAGCAGCATAATAGCAGCATAATATACTTTTAAAATTAATAGCAGCATAATAGCAGCATAATGGCAGCATAATAGCAGCATAACAGCAGCATAATAGCGTGACAAATTAATAGCAGCATAATAGCAGCATAATATACATTTAAGAGCAGCATAATAGCACAATATAAACATTTGAGGCTCTAGCATATGCTGTTATGCTGCTATTACTGTTTGCTGGGTTATTAAATATAGAGGGAATAAAAGAGGAAGTAATAATTGTAAATAAATAATAATTAGTATGGCGGATCTAAAGATCATACACTTATGGTTGTGGTTAATAAGGCAACGCACTAGGGGTTTGATAACGCGATGGGGTCGTGATAATGAAATTAGTGATGTTAAATCATGGGGGCAACTGGCAGGTATGTCTGTTAGCTGGATTGACGGAAGTGATGTCTGCTGTAGTATGTCGATTCTGTTGCGTCTGAAGACAGTATCCGTATTCAGTTTGGTCGTCACGTCGTAGCTTCGAGGTTCGTCTCGTTGATGCTTTCCCTGGCTCCCACTTTCCAGTATACTGACTTATATTTGTAATTTACGAGGTCATATGATGGAGAAAGTAATATGTCAGGAAGATACACTGGTATACAGGCTTTAATGTTTCAGAAACAACCAATGACATATTACAGTTATTACACATCTCAATGAGTAAACCTAGTTGCTAGTTATGCGAATCGGAGTCTATTATATCTATATTAACTATATTTAATGAAATAGGATAATTGCAATAAAATATCATAATAATATGTTGTCAAATAAATATGTATATTTACATTATATTTGTGTGATAACATATTAATATGAACATATTATGCATGCATATATGTGCACATAATATGTTCATATAAATATGTTGTCAAATACATATGATGAATCATATAAATATATTCATATTATGAACATAATATGTTCATATTTGTAAATTGTTATTTACTGGGTTGCCATTGTTAATAATACTCCCGATTGTGTACATTAACCGGATAGTGTGGTATACATAATATATAACACAATACACATAGGAAACACATACACAATGATTGTAACATACATTTGTGTCGTTAATGTTGTTTAGACTATTAAAACATAACAATTTAATTGTGCTAATGTACTATTCTATTTAACATTATAATAAATATTATATAATTATGAAAATTAAATTAAACATTTTTCAAAATTAAATTTATAAATAAACAATGTGATATAATTATTATAAACTATATAATTACATAATTTATTATTCAACAGTTTAGTTTTCTATTAATCACCTGTTTTTATTATTCTATAAATATGAATTATCTACCTACTTAGTTAGTTTTATAATATAACATTGTAATATATATATATATATATATATATATATATATATATTTATTTATGTACTATAGTACAATTTACTAAGTAGACTATATCCCATTAACCGCTGAAGGAAGGAGACATCTATCTAACTAACTCATAGATGATATATATATATATATATATATGTGTGTGTGTGTGTATACTATATACCATTTTTATTTAATGGGTATAATAATTTAATAATGTGTAATACCATTCAAACAAATTATATTAATTAATATATTATTAATTATAACTTATGATGCATAACTCATGACATTTCTTATCAGATCTATTCTTAATCACACTAAATAATGTGTTCCAATATTAATATGACTACATACCAATATAACTACAACTATAACTATACATCGTATATGTATTTATATTAGGTAAACGTGTATTCCTAGATACTAATTTTATAATACAATATATATATATATATATATATATATATATGTGCATATGCGTCGGGTGTTATGCGAATATATTATTACGTAATAAATTAAATTATATATATATATATATATATATATATATTATGCTATACACTATAGTGAAGGGTTACTGTTAAAAATAAGGGTACGCTAGAATTCACAAATGGGTACGCAAGAAATAAAATGGTACGCTACACTCTACAAGTGAAGCGTACCTTTAAAGGGTACGCTACTTGCCACAAAAGGGTACACTAGTTTTTAAAGGTACGCTTCATGTCAGAAATGGGTACGCTAGAAATAAAAGGGTACGCTACACGCTACAAGTGAAGCGTACCCTTAGTGACTATAATGTATAACAAAATATAAAATATGTCTATTTAGGTAATTATAATCTATATATATACCACATATATTGGTATATAAATTTAATAATATATTTAATAATATATATTTATAGGTATATATATAATAAGTTATTATTAATAACATTACAACTGATATGCTTATATGTTGAGATGTAAATGGTAACTTCACGTTAAACGTGTAATAATATATCCATGGATAAACTGCAGCTTATACTGGCTACTGGTGACACATATAACGTAATACATCCATATGACGCGTATTACGCGATAACGCAATTATCTATATAGTATCGTATACTTCTTTTGAAATTATACGTAAACTCTATACAATAGATGCGCGTTTACTACTAAATAAATATTGAATGGCGCTTTAGCCCGATCAACAAAGCGTTGGGTTACTGATACCTAGGTCGCTGGTTCGAATCCAGCTGGAGGCATGATATATAACGTTCAAAATAGTCTTTAAATAACGTACAATGTGGTATTATAATAACGTTCAACAATTCATTTGAAATAAAAAAAGTCATTTGTACGTTATAATTATAACCCTAAGGTACACTGAGGGGGACAAGCTTTGTACGTTATTAGAGATCATTTTGTACGTTATTTTTTAACAGTGTATATGCCGTTTAATGCGTACCGTAAAGGGTACGCTATATGCCGTTTAATGCCTACCGAAATGGGTACGCTATATGCCGTTTAATGCGTACCGTAAAGGGTACGATACACTCCATAAAAACGATTTCTAGCGTACCCATAAGCGTACTACAATAGGGACAAAGGCTGTACCCATTTGTGACTTCTAGCGTACCCTTATTTTTAACAGTGTATAATACGTCCTATTATATATATATATATATATATATATATTGTTTCCTATTTTTAAAGCACTAATACTAATTATAATTATGCTTCATAATTATATTTCCACAACATTTTATTTTGATCTATTATTTTCCCATAAAATATATTGCATATAAGCTTATAGTCTATTAAAATACATCAATATACATTGTAAATATTATATTGAACATTATAATAAATATTTATGTTATATATATATATATGTATTATATAAAATACATATTATATTAAATAATATATATAAAAAATAAATTTAAAATTTTTTAAAATTTATAAATAAACAATAATAAACAATAATTATAATCTAAATAGTTACCAAATAGTTACATAATTTATTTTTCAGAAACTTAGTTTTTTTATTATTAATCGCCTGTTTATATAATTTTATAAATATGAATTCTCTAATACGTGATTCGTTAGTTATATAATATTCTGATGTATAATTATATTTATATTAACATACATATATAACACTTATGCTTATATACCCATATTATAATATGCATATCATTCAACAATTAATTAAAACAGTTTTAATTTAAAACTATATATATAAGTATACTCTCCCTTATATCATAGATATACTACACTCGTTAATATACTACACTCTAAACCTATTTCCAAAATATCATTAATATTCTCTGTAAGTATTTGTCCCTATTGTTCTTAATGATTATTTATCAGTTCTCTACTTGATCACACGTACCCACCCACAACAACTATAACTATATACCGGTATATTGGTATTTAAGATGGCTGAACGTGTATTACTTGATACTAATTTTATAATAATTAATGTAAACAATTAATATATTCGATACATTAAATCATTATTTATGATACTTGATTCTTATTTGATATCTCCTCAAGATGTTATATACAATTATTAGATTTATAATAAATATCACATACTATAGAATACACTACATCACCACATTCCGGTGTCGACATTTATTCACCCTCCACCGGAAGCACACACGTGTGTGCGGTGTGCGGTGTGGGCGATAATCGTTACTAAACATGCGGTTATTCACACAGCGGTGCGGGAGCGAAAATAGCGTGTCCTTATCACCCGGACGCCGTCCTAATAGACGACAGTCACGCCGGTGACATGATTTGTCCGGATTGCGGACTAGTGGTAGCAGATAGGGTAATAGATGTAAGTGCGGAGTGGAGGACATTCCGTGATGCTACCAAGGACATGTCACGTGTCGGATCCGCTGAGGTAAGCCCTAGCGCTATCTAGCGAGAAGATAATATATATATATATATATATATATATATATATATATATTACAAACAAAAGTATTCAATAAATGTACGTTCTAAATATCTTCGTGCTTATGAATAATTTCTATTATTAATGGACTACAATTGTACTCCATAATTATAGCGGAAAGTAACCGAATACGGACAGTGCCCGAATACGGACACTATCGGTATCTCAGAAACTATAAATCTACAAAAAACCTACAAAAAATTTGAATTAATAAAATAATCATAAATATATAATTAGTCTACAAAAATATTTTTAACTTTTTATTATTAAAAATATTGCAGGTATATCCAATAAACTGATTTTTGTATTACGTTTTAAATTTATGATAAACAATATCAACTTAAAACCTTAAGGTTTTCAAGAATTCTCAAGAATATACATATTTATCGATATAAAATATAACACTATATTATTAAAAAATAAAGCATTTTAAAATTATATATCTAAAATTTCTATATTTGTTATACAATATTTAGTAAGTTATAAGCATATATCTAGAGGTCATATAAGTCCCTAATACTTACACTCTAGATGTATTAATACGGACACCCTATAATCAACCAGCTAGTAGCGTATGAACAATTCTGATATTCATAAATATCGCGTGCGTTATAATAGTAATACCACCAATAGAGCTAAATCTAAAAATGTTATTATTTAGATAATTAAATAGTATTATTAATTAAAAAATAAATTATTAACTAATTAAATTATAATAAATTGTTCATAAAATTAATAAAAAATAATGTAATTATAATTTGTCTAATTGATTCATCAATAATATATAATTTATCTAGTGCTGTATATATACCCTATAGGGTGTCCGTATTCGGACATGGGTACCGAATACGGACACCACAGTTATCTAATGAATTAAAAGATTACATTAACATTTTAAAATCACAATAACATCTATAATCATATAATATTAATATATTATAATTAACAACAATAATGAGTCATAAAATGTTAATACCATTTATTGTTAAATGGTCCGTATTAGGTTACGTTCCCCTAGTGTCGATAATTGAGCATATTCGTAATTCTATAGGATTATCGCCTATAGGCGATGATGGACATACCGATTAGTTGTGACAGACACTGTACGTATACTGATACATACGTAGACATACAATTCACTAACATATACGTATAACTACTGTGTGCGATATCATGTCACTCTATCTAATCAGATATCCAGCCCTATAGGGAAGTATACTTCACACTATTATCATCCAGAATGTATACTATAGTATATGTCAAATATGACTCATATATGACGATATGATAATTATCTATTAGTATACATTATGTATCTGGTATCGAACTGTATATATATATATATATATATATATATATATATATATATATATATATATACATACATCAATAGTGTATTGATGATATGTTCACGCGATTAACAGAACCCGATATTCGAGGGTGAAGACTTGAGCACCAGGATTAGTAGAGGTACTGGAGCAGCCGGCTTTGAGAACGGTGTTTCAATCTACAGGAACCGAGGTGTAAGGTCCTCTACTAATAGCAATTTGGTAACTGCGTTTGCAGATCTTTCGGAAATGGCGCAAAAGATGAACATTCCGAAGATAGTAGTGGTTTACATTTTAGTATATTATTAATACGTTTATATTATATTTCATTTTATACGACATAAAATACGCATACATATACTATTATAATAGACTACATATTATATAATGGTACTAATTCATCACATATATTTTGTATACATATAATTCATTCTTTCAAATTATGTATTTGATAAGATATTAATAAATAACTAAATAATTAAGTATATATATATATATATATATATATATATATCTTATTTTTATACTCAAATTAAGAATTATTGTACATTTATTAAATATTATAATAATATTATCTATTAAGATAATATATTATATAACATCCTATTCATAATAGGATCGAGGAATGGAAAATTTCAAGAACATTTACAACAAAATAGGTACAAAGGGCAAGTCTAGAGATGCTATGATATCGGCATGCCTCTTTTTAGCTTGCCGGCAGGAAGGCGTTTCACGAACGTTTAAGGGTTTATATACATTATACGTATATGTATACTTTTTACTATGATGTTATCTCTGTTTGTAAATTATATGTTTACAGATCTATTTATTTATAGATAAAAGAAAAAACAATTTTAATAATTACATATTTATCTAATATATTAACTAGTATTACAAATACTAGAATAATATATTGTAAATTAATTATAATTATATATATATATATATTATATAAATTTAATTATTATTTTAGAATAAAATTTAGATGAACACACTAATATATTCTTAATAAATTAAATCACATAAATTATAATATAAATAATATATGTAGAGATATGCGCCGTGTCAAAAGTGTCAAAAACCAAGATTGGCCGTATGTTTCGAGTAATAGTAGATTCGCTTGAAACCAGCGTGAACATAGCATCACCCGAAGAATACATGGTTACCTATAGAAATCACCCACGTCTCGCTTAATAACCGAGATAACGTTAACTCTCTATAGTGTGATTCATGTGAACTTTGAACTTATCGTATTAATTCGGACACTTATTTGCCCCTATGATACTACAGTCTCGGTATCACTCGCCTGTATAATATCTATTTCTTAACTATAGTTATATATATATATATATATATATATATGTATATATATATATATCTTCTTAGCTATATTTGTATATTACGCACTTTTTAATAGTATCATCTATAGTTGTATACATTTTATGTTATATATACTAATATATAATTATATATCCTAATATATCCTGTATACGCTCACAGTCTAGATATTGTGCAAATTTGAATTTGAATAGAGACATTCAGAACACCGCTACAAGTATCGCTATGAAGGCAATCGAAATGGACATACTACCAGGGTTAATATCTATGTATAGGTAATACATACTAGCTTGTATCCATGCATACATCTAGACGTGCATATAAACCTATAGACTCGCGTTTCTAAGCGAGAACACCGTATGATTATTATATAATTTATAGATTTACATGTATTACAAAGATGGTAGAACGGTTGCCATTGTTCTACAGTATTAAAAATGTATTCTTTCGATTCCCATTTGTACAGATTTAATTTAAATTATATATTGAACATAAGTCTATTAAACAGTTTATTCACTGGATATATCCAGCATTTTATTTATTTTTTGATTAATAAATAAAAAGTAGCATATACAAAATGATAATAGCGGTAAAATAAATTAAATTATATATATATATATATATATATATATATATAATACTGCTATATATATTATAAATACTAAGGAGGTATAAAATCAAAATGACTTATTATTTTCTCACAGGAATTGATAAACATTTGCAATATTGGTCAAACAAATAATTTAAAGAATATATTTTTTTCATAGTTTTTATTTTAGAATATATATTGATAACAACAATATTATTATAATAATCTAAATAATATGTATATGTCAAGAGTTAAATATATATATATATATATATAACTCAGAAGGGTGTAAAAATGAAAAAAATATATGGAATATTAATAATACATTTTTCGACCACTTCATCATCGTATTGATCCAAACTAAATAAAATATAATAAACGCAAACTAATAATAAAAATATGAATTATTAAATGATTATGAAAATATTAAAATAAAACTGAATAAAATATACTAATAATATACTAATAATAAAAATATGAATTATTAAATGATTATGAAAATATTAAAATAAAACTGAATAAAATATAATGAACGCAAACTAATATAACAAAAATGAATAATATATATATATATATATATATTTCTATTACTATTATTATTGAAAATTATAATTGTCATGTATATTTGTATGTAATTTGTATGTATATATACATAAATATAAATAACTACATTTAATTATATTATTTTCTTTAGTCGAAGTGCGATCTCAGTAGCGGCCACAGCAATATACATGGCTGTACGCAATACACCATATGAGAAATCAACAATGGGTTTATATATTATATATATATATATATATATATGTTTCGCTATATAAGACCGATTTTTTATTATTGTCGCCCAGCGATATATAAGTCACGAACAAGATTTTTTAAATTAATTTAAATTATTCGAACTTATTAATTATTTAAAGTATTGAACATATCGAGGTTTCTAAACCAACTAAATCCGGTTTCATTTGTTTCGAAATCATAAATAATCCAGTTTAATTTGAATCAATACTATATATATAATAATATAAATTTAATATTTTATTAATAATATATAAACCATATTGATCAGTTATTAAAAGTTAATAAGCCGAATTATATAATACGAATAGAGTTTTTTAACTATCATAATAATAGCGTTATTTCATTAATTTCATGGAATTATTAATTAATGCATTATTCGTACTGCATTCCCTTAATAATATAATCACGTGATAACAGAAATTCGATTAGCAACCGGGGCAGCGGAGGTCACCATCCGTAACGTATTCAAGGTCATGCTTGAAAAGGAATCCGAGATATTTCCTCAAGTGAATAATATCAATGAAAATACATAGATATCAACAATACTGCATCCATGAAACCCATAGATATGTTAAATGTATAGAAAACATTATTATCACTATTATATAATACTAGTATATGATACTATTAGTATACCTATACTAATGTATATATTATATTGAAATTATAGAAGGTTAAATAAAATGTGGTTTTATATACCAATAAAAGTATTGTTTATTAATATAATATGTGTGAATGTAATTTACTTGAATATAAATATATTACATATTCGTCTTTAATCATTTGTATTTTGATGACAATATAATTTTTTGGTAAACATATATTATTATAGAAATACTTTTAAATACAATATGCATATAAAATAATTCCTGGGTATTTCATATCTAACAAATTAAACTTAAATTGATATCGAGCATATTTGTAGATAACATTCATATATAGTTCATACACGATTGGGTTTCATTAAAATAATAAAACACCTATAAGTTATCTCTATAACAAATGTATATATATAGATAGTTAGTTTTATTAGTAATCATGATTACATTGCAGTGTTGGTATATGTAAGGCAATGTTAGGTAATATACCTATACGACATATGATACTATAGTATCATATGTTTAGTAATTTAGTTAGCTTGTATTTATTGTTATATATAATGGATATACCGACAACACACACTGTAAAAAATAATTCCATTTTAACCTATAATCATATTTCTTAAATATATGTAATAGGTTGTTGCCTATTACCTATGGCGTAGAAAATAGAAATAGGTTGGTGTCCTATTACCATTAATGGAATGAGGTTGCTGCCTATTACTGAACACTGTAAACACCACCTATTACCATACGGCTGAATATAGTTATAGGTTATAGCCTATTTCTGTATACTGTAAAACAGCCTATTACCATACAGCTGAATATAGTTATAGGTTATAGCCTATTACAATACGGCTGAATATAGTTATAGGTTATATATATATATATATATATATATATATATATATTACTTTAATTATTAGTATATATATATATATATAATAATAAAATAAACGAGTAAATAATTCACATATTCAGCCATATGGTTATATATATATATATATATATATATATATATACTACTAATAATTAAAGTAATAAATATAATATGATATATATATATATATATATAATGAGTAAACTATTCAAATAATATTAAATTAAGTATTTATTGTTGTTAAGTATTTAACTTTAGTAATCAACATTCATTAGTTAACTTTAAATACTTAACTTTTGTATTCAACATTCATAATTAACCTTACATATTTAACTTTAGTATTCAACATTAATTATTTAACCTTAAATATTTAACTCTATAATTTAACATTCATTATTTAACCTTAAGTATTTATCTTTTATGTTTAAATTTCATTAGTTTACTTTAAATATTTAACTTTAGTATTCAACATTCATTATTTAACTTTAAATATTTAACTTTAGTGTTCAACATTCATTATTTACCCTTAAATATTTAATTTTAGAATTTAACATTCATTATTTAACCTTAAATATTTAACTTTAATATTCATCATTAATTATTTAACCTTAAATATTTAACTTTAGTATTAATCATTAATTATTTAACCTTACATATTTAACTTTATAATTTAACATTCATTATTTAACCTTACATATTTAACTTTAGTATTAAACATTCATTATTTAACCTAAAGTATTTAACTTTATTATTGAATATTCATTAGTTAACTTTTAATGTTTAACTATAGTATTAAACATTCATTATGTAACCTTAAATATTTAACTTTAATATTCAACATTCATTATTTACCCTTAAATATTTAATTTTAGAATTTAACATTCATTATTTAACCTTAAATATTTAACTTTAGTATTCATCATTAATTATTTAACCTTAAATATTTAACTTTAGTATTCATCATTAATTATTTAACCTTACATATTTAACTTTATAATTTAACATTCATTATTTAACCTTAAATATTTAACTTTAGTATTAAACATTCATTATTTAACCTAAAGTATTTAACTTTATTATTGAATATTCGTTAGTTAACCTTAAATATTTAACTCTATAATTTAACATTCCTTATTTAACCTTAAGTATTTATCTTTTATGTTTAAATTTCATTAGTTTACTTTAAATATTTAACTTTAGTATTCAACATTCATTATTTAACCTTAAATATTTAACTTTAGTGTTCAACATTCATTATTTACCCTTAAATATTTAATTTAGAATTTAACATTCATTATTTAACCTTAAATATTTAACTTTAGTATTCATCATTAATTATTTAACCTTAAATATTTAACTTTAGTATTAAACATTCATTATTTAACCTAAAGTATTTAACTTTATTATTGAATATTCATTAGTTAACTTTTAATGTTTAACTATAGTATTAAACATTAATTATTTAACCTTAAATATTTAAATTTATAATTTAACATTCATTATTTAACCTAAAGTATTTAACTTTATTATTTAACATTCATTATTTAACCTTAAATATTTAACTATAGTATTAAACATTCATTATGTTACCTTCAATATTTAACTTTATAATTTAACATTCATTATTTAATCTAAAGTATTTAACTTTATTATTTAATATTCATTATTTAACTTTAAGTATTTAACTTTTATGTTTAAATTTCATTATTTAATCTTAAGTATTTAACTTTAGTAATCAACATTTATTAGTTAACTTTAAATATTTAACTTTAGTATTCAATATTCATTATTTAACCTAAAGTATTTAACTTTATTATTGAACATTAATTATTTAACCTTAAATATTTAACTTTATAATTTAACATTCATTATTTAACCTTAAGTATTTAACTTTTATGTTTAAATTTCATTATTTAATCTTAAGTATTTAACTTTAGTTATCAACATTCATTAGTTAACTTTAAATATTTAACTTTAGTATTAAACATTCATTATTTAACCTAAAGTATTTAAATTTATTATTGAACATTCATTATGTAACCTTAAATATTAACTTTAGAATTTAACATTCATTAGTTAACTTTAAATATTTAACTTTAGTATTCAACATTAATTATTTAACCTTAAATATTTAACTTTATAATTTATAATTAATTATATAACCTAAATAATTTAACTTTATTATTGAACATTAATTATTTAACCTTAAATATTTAACTTTATAATTTAACATTCATTATTTAACCTTAAATATTTAACTTTAGTATTAAACATTCATTATTTAACCTTAAATATTTAACTTTATAATTTAACATTCATTAGTTAACTTTAAATATTTAACTTTAGTGTTCAAAATTAATTATTTAACCTTAAATATTTAAATTTATAATTTAACATTCATTATTTAACCTTAAATATTTAACTTTGGAATTTAACATTAATTATTTAACCTTAAATATTTAACTTTATAATTTAACATTCATTATGTAACCTTAAGTATTTAACTTTTATGTTTAAATTTCATTATTTAATCTTAAGTATTTAACTTTAGTAATCAACATTCAATAGTTAACTTTAATATTTAACTTTAGTATTCAAAATTAATTATTTAACCTTAAATATTTAACTTTATAATTAAATATTCATTATTTAACCTAAAGTATTTAACTTTATTATTGAACATTAATTATTTAACCTTAAATATTTAACTTTATAATTTAACATTCATTATGTAACCTTAAGTATTTAACTTTTATGTTTAAATTTCATTATTTAATCTTAAGTATTTAACTTTAGTTATCAACATTCATTAGTTAACTTTAAATATTTAACTTTAGTATTAAACATTCATTATTTAACCTAAAGTATTTAAATTTATTATTGAACATTCATTATGTAACCTTAAATATTAACTTTAGAATTTAACATTCATTAGTTAACTTTAAATATTTAACTTTAGTATTCAACATTAATTATTTAACCTTAAATATTTAACTTTATAATTTAACATTAATTATATAACCTAAAGAATTTAACTTTATTATTGAACATTAATTATTTAACCTTAAATATTTAACTATAGAATTTAACATTCATTATTTAACTTTAAGTATTTAACTTTAGAATTCGTCATTCATTATTTAACCTTAAATATTTAACTTTAGTATTAAACATTCATTATTTAACCTAAAGTATTTAAATTTATTATTGAACATTCATTATGTATCCTTAAATATTAACTTTAGAATTTAACATTCATTAGTTAACTTTAAATATTTAACTTTATAATTTAAATTCATTATTTAATCTTAAGTATTTAACTTTAGTGTTTAAAATTCATTATTTAATCTTAAGTATTTAACTTTAGTAATCAACATTCATTAGTTAACTTTAAATATATAACTTTAGTATTCAACATTCATTATTTAACTTTAAATATTTAACTTTAGAATTCGTCATTCATTATTTAACCTTAAATATTTAACTTTAGAATTCGTCATTCATTATTTAACCTTACATATTAAAACTTTAGATTTAAATATTCATTATTTAATCTTAAATATTTAACTTTATAATTTAACATTCATTAGTTAACTTTAAATATTTAACTTTAGTATTCAACATTAATTATTTAACCTTAAATATTTAACTTTATAATTTTACATTAATTATATAACCTAAAGAATTTAACTTTATTATTGAAATTAATTATTTAACCTTAAATATTTAACTATAGAATTTAACATTCATTATTTAACTTTAAGTATTTAACTTTAGAATTCGTCATTCATTATTTAACCTTAAATATTTAACTTTATAATTTAACATTCATTAGTTAACTTTAAATATTTAACTTTAGTGTTCAAAATTAATTATTTAACCTTAAATATTTAAATTTATAATTTAACATTCATTATTTAACCTTAAATATTTAACTTTGGAATTTAACATTCATTATTTAACTTTAAGTATTTAACTTTTATGTTTAAATTTCATTATTTAATCTTAAGTATTTAACTTTAGTAATCAACATTCAATAGTTAACTTTAAATATTTAACTTTAGTATTCAAAATTAATTATGTAACCTTAAATATTTAACTTTATAATTAAATATTCATTATTTAACCTAAAGTATTTAACTTTATTATTGAACATTAATTATTTAACCTTAAATATTTAACTTTATAATTTAACATTCATTATTTAACCTTAAGTATTTAACTTTTATGTTTAAATTTCATTATTTAATCTTAAGTATTTAACTTTAGTTATCAACATTCATTAGTTAACTTTAAATATTTAACTTTAGTATTAAACATTCATTATTTAACCTAAAGTATTTAAATTTATTATTGAACATTCATTATGTAACCTTAAATATTAACTTTAGAATTTAACATTCATTAGGTAACTTTAAATATTTAACTTTAGTATTCAACATTAATTATTTAACCTTAAATATTTAACTTTATAATTTAACATTAATTATATAACCTAAAGAATTTAACTTTATTATTGAACATTAATTATTTAACCTTAAATATTTAACTATAGAATTTAACATTTATTATTTAACTTTAAGTATTTAACTTTAGAATTCGTCATTCATTATTTAACCTTAAATATTTAACTTTAGTATTAAACATTCATTATTTAACCTAAAGTATTTAAATTTATTATTGAACATTCATTATGTAACCTTAAATATTAACTTTAGTATTAAACATTCATTATTTAACCTAAAGTATTTAACTTTAGTAATCAACATTCATTAGTTAACTTTAAATATATAACTTTAGTATTCAACATTCATTATTTAACTTTAAATATTTAACTTTAGAATTCGTCATTCATTATTTAACCTTAAATATTTAACTTTAGAATTCGTCATTCATTATTTAACCTTACATATTAAAACTTTAGATTTAAATATTCATTATTTAATCTTAAATATTTAACTTTATAATTTAACATTCATTAGTTAACTTTAAATATTTAACTTTAGTATTAAACATTCATTATTTAACCTTAAATATTTAACTTTATAATTTAACATTCATTAGTTAACTTTAAATATATAACTTTAGTATTCAACATTCATAATTAACCTTACATATTTAACTTTAGTATTCAACATTAATTATTTAACCGTAAATATTTAACTTTATAATTTAAATTCATTATTTAATCTTAAGTATTTAACTTTAGTGTTTAAAATTCATTATTTAATCTTAAGTATTTAACTTTAGTAATCAACATTCATTAGTTAACTTTAAATATATAACTTTAGTATTCAACATTCATAATTAACCTTACATATTTAACTTTAGTATTCATCATTAATTATTTAACCTTACATATTTAACTCTAGTATTCAACATTCATTATTTAACCTTAAATATTTAAATATTTAAATACTTAAATATTGTTAACCTATGTAAAGTTAATTATGAATGTTGAATACTAAAGTTAAATACTTAAGGTTAAATAATGAATTTTAAACACTAAAGTTAAATACTTAAGATTAAATAATGAATTTTAAATTATAAAGTTAAATATTTACGGTTAAATAATTAATGTTGAATACTAAAGTTAAATATTTAAAGTTAACTAATGAATGTTAAATTATAAAGTTAAATATTTAAGGTTAAATAATGAATATTTAATACTAAAGTTAAATATTTAAGGTTAAATAATTAATGTTGATTACTAAAGTTAAATACTTGAGATTAAATAATGAAATTTAAACATAAATGTTAAATACTTAAGGTTAACTAATGAATTTTAAATTCTAAAGTTAAATATTTAAGGTTAAATAATGAATGTTGATTACTAAAGTTAAATACTTAAGGTTAAATAATGAATGACGAATACTAAAGTTACATATTTAAAGTTAACTAATGAATATTGATTACTAAAGTTAAATACTTAAGATTAAATAATGAATTTTAAATACTAAAGATTAAATAATGAATTTTAAATTATAAAGTTAGTTATTTAAGGTTAAATAATGAATGTTAAATTATAAAGTTAAATATTTAAGGTTACATAATTAATGTTGAATACTAAAGTTAAATATTTAAAGTTAACTAATGAATGTTAAATTCTAAAGTTAAATATGTAAGGTTAAATAATGAATGTTAAATTATAAAGTTAAATATGTAAGGTTAAATAATTAATGTTGAATACTAAAGTTAAATATGTAAAGTTAACTAATGAATGTTAAATTCTAAATTTAATATTTAAAGTTAACTAATGAATGTTGATTACTAAAGTTAAATACTTAAGATTAAATAATGAATTTTAAATTATAAAGTTAGTTATTTAAGGTTAAATAATGAATGTTAAATTATAAAGTTAAATATTTAAGGTTACATAATTAATGTTGAATACTAAAGTTAAATATTTAAAGTTAACTAATGAATGTTAAATTCTAAAGTTAAATATGTAAGGTTAAATAATGAATGTTAAATTATAAAGTTAAATATGTAAGGTTAAATAATTAATGTTGAATACTAAAGTTAAATATGTAAAGTTAACTAATGAATGTTAAATTCTAAATTTAATATTTAAAGTTAACTAATGAATGTTGATTACTAAAGTTAAATACTTAAGATTAAATAATGAATTTTAAATTATAAAGTTAGTTATTTAAGGTTAATAATGAATGTTAAATTATAAATTTAAATATTTAAGGTTAAATAATGAATGTTTAATAATAAAGTTAAATACTTTAGGTTAAATAATGAATTTTAAATTCTAAAGTTAAATATTTAAGGTTAAATAATTAATGTTGATTACTAAAGTTAAATACTTAAGATTAAATAATGAAATTTAAACATAAATGTTAAATACTTAAGGTTAACTAATGAATTTTAAATTCTAAAGTTAAATATTTAAGGTTAAATAATGAATGTTGATTACTAAAGTTAAATACTAAAGATTAAATAATGAATGTTAAATTATAAAGTTAAATATTTAAGGTTAAATAATTAATGATGAATACTAAATTTAAATATTTAAAGTTAACTAATGAATGTTAAATTCTAAAGTTAAATATGTAAGGTTAAATAATGAATGTTAAATTATAAAGTTAAATATTTAAGGTTAAATAATTAATGTTGATTACTAAAGTTAAATACTAAAGATTAAATAATGAATGTTAAATAATAAAGTTAAATATTTAAGGTTAAATAATTAATGTTGAATACTAAATTTAAATATTTAAAGTTAACTAATGAATGTTAAATTCTAAAGTTAAATACTTAAGGTTAAATAATGAATGTTGAATACTAAAATTAAATATGTAAGGTTACATAATTAATGTTGATTACTAAAAGTAAATACTTAAGATTAAATAATGAATTTTAAATTATAAAGTTAGTTATTTAAGGTTAAATAATGAATGTTAAATTATAAATTTAAATATTTAAGGTTAAATAATGAATGTTTAATAATAAAGTTAAATACTTTAGGTTAAATAATGAATTTTAAATTCTAAAGTTAAATATTTAAGGTTAAATAATTAATGTTGATTACTAAAGTTAAATACTTAAGATTAAATAATGAAATTTAAACATAAATGTTAAATACTTAAGGTTAACTAATGAATTTTAAATTCTAAAGTTAAATATTTAAGGTTAAATAATGAATGTTGATTACTAAAGTTAAATACTAAAGATTAAATAATGAATGTTAAATTATAAAGTTAAATATTTAAGGTTAAATAATTAATGTTGAATACTAAATTTAAATATTTAAAGTTAACTAATGAATGTTAAATTCTAAAGTTAAATATGTAAGGTTAAATAATGAATGTTGAAAACTAAAGTTAAATATGTAAGGTTAAATAATGAATATTGAATACTAAAGTTAAATATGTAAAGGTAACTAATGAATGTTGATTACTAAAAGTAAATAATTAAGATTAAATAATGAATTTTAAATACTAAAGTTAAATACTTAAGATTAAATAATGAATTTTAAATTATAAAGTTAGTTATTTAAGGTTAAATAATTAATGTTGAATACTAAAGTTAAATATTTAAAGTTAAATAATTAATGTTAAATTCTAAAGTTAAATACTTAAGGTTAAATAATGAATGTTAAATTATAAAGTTAAATATTTAAGGTTAGATAATTAATGTTGAATACTAAAGTTAAATATTTAAAGTTAACTAATGAATGTTAAATTCTAAAGTTAAATATGTAAGGTTAAATAATGAATGTTAAATTATAAAGTTAAATATTTAAGGTTAAATAATTAATGTTGAATACTAAAGTTAAATATTTAAAGTTAAATAATTAATGTTAAATTCTAAAGTTAAATACTTAAGGTTAAATAATGAATGTTGAATACTAAAATTAAATATGTAAGGTTAAATAATGAATGTTGAATACTAAAGTTAAATACTTAAGGTTACATAATGAATGTTAAATACTAAAGTTAAATATTTAAGGTTAAATAATTAATGTTAAATTCTAAAGTTAAATACTTAAGGTTAAATAATGAATGTTGAATACTAAAATTAAATATGTAGGGTTAAATTATGAATGTTGAATACTAAAGTTACATATTTAAGGTTAAATAATGAATGTTGATTACTAAAGTTAAATACTTAAGATTAAATATTGAAATTTAAACATAAAAGTTAAATACTTAAGATTAAATAATGAATGTTAAATTCTAAAGTTAAATATTTAAGGTTAAATATTTACCCATATTTGGGGTAAAAATTATGAAATAACTACGAGACATATATCTATAGCTCAGAATAAAGCTATACGATTATTATACAGGAAAAATAGTAGAACTAATGTTGATTATATCTATAAACAACAGACATTCTTTACTTTTAAAGAACTACTATTTGTTAATACATGTAAATTCATGTTCAGAGTTATAAAAGGTATGATCCCTCAAAGATTTACTAATTATTTCATAAGATATTATTCAAAATATAACATGCGAGATTCATATAGATTTATAAACCCTTTTGCAAACAAATAATTATAAACAATTTAATATAACAAATAATGGACCTATAGGTGCTGGAACAATCTTCCAATATCTCTAAAATCTATTTATAGTAGTATTACATTAAAACAATTTTGTATTACAATTAAGAATCTAATATATACAGGTTTTATATTCTAACATTATATTATTCACCAGATCCTACTTGATCTCAATATCCAAGCTAGGAGTTAATGCAGCTTGGAATGGAAAAGTCATTTGTCCATTTATTCCCATTTATTATTTTATTAAAATTATTTATATACATTTTATTATATCAAACTTTTTTTCGTAATTCTACTAACATGTTGAGTATTTTAGTTATTTGAGTAATTGAGTTTGCTTACTCACTGTATTATTTATTATTACTTATAAGTATGATTTATTTTTATTTTTTGGTATGTACGTATTTGAATAGTGCGTAGAGATATGCATGTGGCTTGTTTGTGATTACCAGGGGATATTGTTTAATAGATCATGTGACGATTATGTCAACAAAACATTAAAATGTATGGATTTAACAACCCAGGGCCTGACCAACCCATATGGGCCTGACCAACCCGAGACTTCTCGCATGGTTTGGTTTAGCAATTCCTCAATGTACGTTACATGCACGGCTGCATGCATGCATCTATATCACTTTACATATTATCTTACGTTATGTGACTTCATTATCGATATAAGATATATTATCATATCTCGACTATTACCATTATACTGTTACTACTACTATTATTATTATTTGTATTATTGTTGTTATTATTATTATTATTATTATTTTATTAAGGGTATCCTTCGTATAAGCTAAACATAGCTTCTGGGTATCCCTCCGATTATTTTAGAAAATATTCGGTAAATAAAATTCATTCATTCATTCATTCAAATAATTAATGTTGAATAGGTACTAAAGTTAATACCTACTAAAGTTAAATATTTAAAGTTAACTAATGAATGTTAAATTCTAAAGTTAATATTTAAGGTTACATAATGAATGTTGAATATTAAAGTTAAATATGTAAGGTTAAATAATGAATGTTAAATACTAAAGTTAAATACTTTAGGTTAAATAATGAATGTTAAATTCTAAATTTAAATTTTTAAGGTTAAATAATTAATGTTGATTACTAAAGTTAAATACTTAAGATTAAATAATGAAATTTAAACATAACAGTTAAATACTTAAAGTTAACTAATGAATGTTACATTCTAAAGTTAAATATTTAAGGGTAAATAATGAATTTTAAACACTAAAGTTAAATACTTAAGATTAAATAATGAAATTTAAACATAAAAGTTAAATACTTTAGGTTAAATAATGAATGTTAAATTCTAAAGTTAAATATTTAAGGTTAAATAATTAATGTTGAATACTAAATTTAAATATTTAAAGTTAACTAATGAATGTTAAATTATAAATTTACATATTTAAGGTTAAATAATGAATGTTGAAAACTAAAGTTAAATATGTAAGGTTAATTATGTATGTTGAATACTAAAGTTAAATATTTAAAGTTAACTAATGCATTTTAAACACTAAATATAAATACTTAAGATTAAATAATGAAATTTAAACATAAAAGTTAAATACTTAAGGTTAAATAATGAATGTTAAATTCTAAAGTTAAATATTTAAGGTTAAATAATTAATGTTCAATAATAAAGTTAAATACTTTAGGTTAAATAATGAATATTTAATTATAAAGTTAAATATTTAAGGTTAATTAATGAATGACGAATTCTAAAGTTAAATATTTAAGGTTAAATAATGAATGACGAATTCTAAAGTTAAATATTTAAGGTTAATTAATGAATGACGAATTCTAAAGTTAAATATTTAAGGTTAAATAATGAATGACGAATTCTAAAGTTAAATATTTAAGGTTAAATAATGAATGTTGAATACTAAAGTTAAATATGTAAGGTTAAATAATTAATGATGAATACTAAAGTTAAATATTTAAGGTTAATTATGAATGTTGAATACTTAAGTTAAATATTTAAAGTTAACTAATGAATATTGATAACTAAAGTTAAATACTTAAGATTAAATAATGAAATTTAAATATAAAAGTTAAATACTTAAGGTTAAATAATAAATGTTAAATTCTAAAGTTAAATATTTAAGGTTAAATAATTAATGTTCAATAATAAAGTTAAATACTTTAGGTTAAATAATGAATATTTAATTATAAATTTAAATATTTAAGGTTAAATAATGAATATTTAAATCTAAAGTTTTAATATGTAAGGTTAAATAATGAATGACGAATTCTAAAGTTAAATATTTAAGGTTAAATAATGAATGACGAATTCTAAAGTTAAATATTTAAGGGTAAATAATGAATGTTGATTACTAAAGTTAAATACTTAAGATTAAATAATGATATTTAGGTAACCTAAAATTCTAAAGTTAAATTATAAAGTTAAATATTTAAGGTTAAATAATTAATGTTGAATACTAAATTTAAATATTTAAAGTTAACTAATGAATGTTAAATTATAAAGTTACATATTTAAGGTTAAATAATGAATGTTGAAAACTAAAGTTAAATATTTAAGGTTAACTAATGAATGTTGATTACTAAAGTTAAATACTTAATATTAAATAATGAATTTTAAATACTAAAGTTAAATACCTAAGATTAAATAATGAATTTTAAATTATAAAGTTAGTTATTTAAGGTTAAATAATGAATGTTAAATTATAAATTTAAATATTTAAGGTTACATAATTAATGTTAAATACTAAAGTTAAATATTTAAAGTTAACTAATGAATTGTAAACACTAAAGATAAATACTTAAGATTAAATAATGAATGTTTAATACTAAAGTTAAATATTTAAGGTTAAATAATGAATGTTAAATTATAAAGTTAAATATGTAAGGGTAAATAATGAATGTTGAACACTAAAGTTAAATATTTAAAGTTAACTGATGAATGTTGATTAGATTACTAAAGTTAAATACTTTAGGTAAAATAATGAATTTTAAACAATAAAGATAAATACTTAAGATTAAATAATAAATGTTTAATACTAGGTATATATAGTTAAATAATGAATATTTAATACTAAAGTTAAATATTAAGGTTAAATAATGAATGACGAATACTAAAGTTAAATATTTAAAGTTAACTAATGAATGTTGATTACTAAAGTTAAATAGATACTTAAGATTAAATAATGAAATTTAAACATAAAAGTTAAATACTTAAGGTTAAATAATGAATGTTAAATTCTAAAGTTAAATATTTAAGGTTAAATAAGTAATGTTCAATAATAAAGTTAAATACTTTAGGTTAAATAATGAATGTTAAATTATAAAGTTAAATATGTAAGGTTAAATAATGAATGTTGAATACTACAGTTAAATATTTAAGGTTAAATAATTATTTTTAAACACTAGAGTTAAATAGGTTACATATTTAAGGTTAAATAATTAATGTTGAATACTACAGTTAAATATTTAAAGTTAACTAATGAATGTTGATTACTAAAGTTAAATATTTAAAGTTAACTAATGCATGTTAAATTCTAAAGTTAAATATTTAAGGTTAAATAATGAATGTTGAATATTAAAGTTAAATATTTAAAGTTAACTAATTCATGTTGATTACTATAGTTAAATACTTAAGATTAAATAATGAATTATAAATACTAAAGATAAATACTTAAGGTTAACTAATGAATGTTAAATTCTAAAGTTAAATACTTAAGGTTAAATAATGAATGTTAAATACTAAAGTTAAATACTTAAAGTTAAATAATGAATTTTAAATATTAAAGCTCTATAAGATATCTACTGTGTTTACATTATTTATATTATAATAATCGCGACTTTAGCCCCAACAAAGACAGGATATCACGATCTCTATCCACGAAGATAGTGTTAAATTTTACACTATTATATTCTATATATTCTACTCTCAGATATACATCTTTTAGTTATATATCTTGTATTTTCAGTGATTAAATACATTATCACCAAGTAATTTACTTAATATTTATATTCAAAATATATGCTTTAACGTATGTAATATTAATCAATTACTATTACAGGTTGGAGTTAATACATATTCAATTTATTTAAAGTGAAACCATAATATCATGATGCTCTCATTTATCAAACAATGTATACTATTTCTTTTTCGATTATTTATCACTGAAGAGGGTAATGGGGCAGACACATCAACTATTAAACTATTCCGTGAAGTATTCGCGTAGGTAAGCGGCCACATAGCGTCTCCTACGTAATATTCTTTGAACACCTGTCAATCACAAGTGATGAGTCATGGTAAGCGTGTAGGTTATAGAGAGATGTAGAGCTTTGACATATCAAATTATTGAATGGTAACTACAAGTGCCGGCTGAGAATTGGAAGTATATATTAATAAACATCTTATTTATATAAACATTTCATCACCATATACTTGGATGAAGAAGTTGGATGAGGAGTTGCGTTTGACATCGGTATATGGTAGCGGAGTAGAGTACGTAGGATACGTAGAACTGGATCTAAAATTAGACGGTTGGAGATACCTAGCAGGATTACTGGTAATAAAAGAAACCAGTAATAGTTATAGGAATACACCTATTTATAGGGGTGTGCGGTGGCCATGCGCTCTGTGGCGACATTTATCGGAATGTAACATAAAACCTAAAGGTAATACTAAATGTTCGAGTAGAAGGGAATTTAAAGAGATGTATAATGGGATGGCAGGTATTGGGACTCTATGTGTCCCGGGTCTAGATGTGAATTATCCTGTCATGTTGAGCAACGCGTTAGTCATAGAGAATTACGGATGCATTCCGATAGAGTTACTACATTAAACAGTGAAGATATATATATTAATGGCGGATGTAAAATTGGTAATTGGCAAGCGCAAGTGCAATGCATAGATGCTATAGAGGACGTGAGTGGAAATCTAGAAAATATTCGTGATACTATGGTAGTATGGTATTTATCGAAAAACGATGAGAAGGCATTTAGAGATCTATTAGGCAATTTTTCCGATATATTCAGCCGAATAGATGGTACTGCGATAAAATTCCACATCGTATAAATTACAAAATAAAAGGCCCATTATGCCTCTTTTATAATCCAGAAAGGCACATATCCTTGTAGTGCGTCATTGGTATTAGTTCGAAAGAAAGCAGGCGCACGGAGAATAGGTTGTGTATTTAGTGGGATTAACTATAACTTAACTAGAAATATGTAGAGTTATAATATGAAAGTATTCTATGTCAAATTTATATATTATACACCGATATATTTATATAATGTCTCTTGTAAGTATATAAATTAATTGAATACTTATATATAATAAAATTGAACTTAAATCCTACCCTAATATTGCAATTTATACGTACATTCTGAATAGGCATGATAGGAGAAATAAAATACAATAGGAACTTGTAGATGTACCAGAATTAGAATATGAATCAAAGTATAATAAAGGAGAGCTAATGATTAGTATATATATATATATATATATATATATATATATATATATATAATATATAATATAGATCACATATATAGGTAAGGTAAGGTAAGGTAATTATTTATTTATTAGCACTCGTTATATCTAACAATTTGTCTAGCGTTGAGAATATATGAAAAAAAAATAATAAATATATAAATTAATTAAATTGTTAACACAACAATTCGTAATATCTTCTTGAATTCATGATAACTCCTAATTTCTTGAGAAGAGAGTTCCACAAGATAGGAGCAGCTCAACCGAACGATCTTTTCCCTATTCTCATCATATGTATCTTCGGTACTGAAAACATATTTTAATATTTTAATATTATAAACGAGTGTTCATTAATTCTTAATTTTGAAGTTTATTTATATATTTAGACTTTCTCATAATAATAGTTATTAGATGATTTAATAACCCTATTTAATCCATATTATATTTTGGATTAATGAGTGTTTTAATTAATAGTTTGGAATTAATGAGTAAACTATTTCCATATTGTAATGTGGATAACACAAGATTGCACTAACGCAATAGTTGATTCAGTAAAGTACTTTCTTATTTTTCTTATATTAAATAAATTAAAATTAGCAGATCTACATTGCGTAGTGACACATTGAGTATAATTATTTTAACAATCATAATTTTAACTGAATAACACCAGCATATATTACATAGATAAATAACTTTAGAGAGATAAATAATATAAATCATAAATAATAACAGGCCTAATACATATCCTTACGGAACACCATATAATAGAGAATTATTTGGTAAATAAATACCTTTAATATACATAGAGTATGTTCTATCAGATAGATAAGAAATTAACCAATTTAGTTCAGCACCATTAAACAAATTGATCTTCGTCTATAAACTTTAAATATTATGACCAAGACTATCGAAAGCAGAAGAAGTAACGTATAAGGTTAATAATCATCTAAGTAGCCTATTTTATAATTATTTAACTGATTGCATTTATTAAAGTAGTTTCTGTACTATTTCTTGGTAGATATGCATTCTAAAATCATAAAGATCATTAATCATTAAGTACACTCTTATTTTTTACAAATATGCATTATATATACTTTTTTAATTGAGTTACAATTTAATATTGCATATATTTCAATATAAGTTTTCCGAATAAAATGTTGTTAACATAATAGTAAAACAAATAAATTAACACTAATATTGACATACATTATAATGTAGATTTTAAAGTATGATCAATAAGAGTAAAATATGATTAAATATTTCAAACACGTATAATTATTAAAGATATTTATTTCCTACAGAATCTCTTCTAGGGGGTATTATATGTACGTTCCCTTGTACAAGTGTACATTTTCGAATCAAGTTTAAAATTAATAATTAATGATAATTAAATAGATATAATTAAACGCTATTAAAAATGAAAATAAATTATTGATTATTATATAACTTTATTATTAATTCAGTGTTATTTATTCTAATATAATCTGATATATATTCTGATTAGCAACTGATTATTGTTTAATAAATCCACTTTATTACTTATATTAAATAACGTAATTATATCTTTATCTAAATATCAAGCATATTACTACCAATAAATTATATATATATATATATATATATATATATATATATATATTATTTGATAATAATAGGATAATAATATAATACATATAGGATAATATCTATATACATATAAATACTATTTAATATATTAAGAAATTCATAACCTATTTGTATATATATTTAAAGGGTGAAAGTATGACGAATAGTTACTACAATATTGAGGTGGCTACACGATGAGCGATAGAAGAAGACGGCTGGTTTCACACTGCAGATATCGGAATTATCAATGAGGTTTCATTGAAGACTTATCCTGTAGAATACATTGCATTATAATACGTATAATATAGTAGTTATAAATGTGTTGTATTCATAACAATAATACCTTAGAATATAGATTCCATACACCATGGTGAATACTTTCGTTAGAATAGTGCGTCCGTTCACTTTTGCATTCCTTAAGTAATTTCTCTTAAAGTCATAACGACTCTTAAACTCTTCAACTATTAAAGTCTTAAAGTCTAAAAGTAATCTTCTCATACTGCAAATTAACCGCCGACCATATCTTTTAGATGAATATTTTGTAAGTCCTTAGATAGATACATATATAAATAGATAGATATATAGATAGATATATAGATATATATAATTTAATGTAATACAAAAATAAAGCAACCCGAAACGAAATAAAAATATAAATATAATAATACTATAAATAAATATGTAATCGACATTGCATTGACCGATTAATATATAGCCTAATAGCATATAATACAAAACTTAGATGAACACGTGAATGTGTATAATATTAAATATAAAGAACATATACTCAATTCTTTGGATAGGATTATCTCTCAATCATATATATATTATTAGTATACAATTTACATCTAAATAGTATCTAGATAATATTATTAACGTATACCTCACTATCGAGCTTTTCTATAGATCCTATATTTCCTACATATTCGTACGTAATTAATGTTGAGGATTAGTATATGTTGAAATCGCACATTGAAAGTTAACCCAAATATCATATTGTTCATTTCCTCGTATCTAATTGTATCGGAGTTGATTTATTCTTTTAATTTTAGTTTTTAATCTACATAGTATTCTAACCGCAATTCCATAATATGTTGATAGCTTTTAGTGATAGTATCATTTATCTATCTCCATAATATGTTGATAGTGTTTAGTGATAGTATCATTTATACAGTATAATCTTTTACATGTTCGTTAGAGAGCTCACACATACACACACACATATATATATATATATATATATATAAATATAAATATATTCAAAGTATTCTAGGAAATAGAATATTTTATTAAAGTAACATCCTAAATAAACAATTATTGAATAAAATTTAAAAGGTGGCCCAGGTACTACGAATATTTCTCCGGTATTAAATTGATTTAATTGGTAGTCTATATATAGACTATGTATATGGGCGTGGTAATATGGGATAGGGCTGAATGGGGGTGTAACCCATTGGGTGGGGGTGGTGTGATGTGACGCCTCTCTAATGTTTTAATAGGGGAGCCACCCCTCTAATATTATTAATATATAGAGTATAATACAGTGCCAATGAAAAGTTTATATATTATATAAACAATAATAAAATACCACCCTCTCGCAAATGATTAGTACCATTCCGGAACCCTTAAATATAAGTGTATAGTATACACTGTATACATATATAGTAGGAGTTTACTATCAGGGTGTATCTACTACATGTATATGATATATGTACAGCTGCATAACAATAGTAATAATGTATTATATAGTATTATTAGTAATTGCATATGGATAAAATCGATATTAACCGTTCGCTCATATATTCATGGATTCTGTTGCTTACTTTATTTCAATACATGCTCATTAATCATTAATTAGCATTGTCTTCCAGTGTTCATATATTGTGTACTCGTTTATTTATATATATATATATATATATATATATATATATATATATATATATATATGTGTGTGTGTGTTTGTGTGTGTGTATGTATATATGTATATATACGTATAATGTATAAAATATCATATAATATATTGTATTATATATGATATAGTTGAATATATATATATATATATATATATATATATATATATATATATATATTATACAAACCAATATAAGCAAAAATGTCAACTTCGCATATATTTTGAATCCCGTGAACCTGTTTAGAATATTAGAATATTAAAATTTATATTTATATTATATATATAATAGATATACTATTAATTTCCTCGTTTAATATAATATAAGTGAAATAAATTTAAACTTAAATCAATTTTATATCCTCATATATAATATATATATATATATATATACATATATATATATATATATATATATATATATATATATATATATATATAGAGAGAGATGGGGGAAAATATTCTCTCTATCGTTTTTGAGGGGGATATCTTTCTTCATTTTAAAAATACATGTTGATTCTATAATTATTTAGAAGTTATAATATATCACATGTATATGTAACATTCATTTTATAATTGTAATAAAAACCTATATAATTTCTGAAATAGTATTAATTACATTTTGTTATTGAGTTATATAGGGGAAAGTATTACTTTCAAAGTAACCTATTACGGACACTTTAACAATACATGGTCTTAACATTGTATGACTCAATATATTTATTCAAACATTACACTATATTAATATTATATGATTATAGATATTATTGTACAATTCACGTAATTTTAAAATTGTATTTAATATTTTCATTCCATAGATAACGGGTGTTCGTATTCGGTACCAATGTCCTTATACAGATACCCTGTGTTATAATACGGACACCCTATATACTACTAAGATAAATTATATATTATTGATGAACCATTCAGATAAATTACAATTTCATTATTAATAATTAATTTATGAATAATTTAATATCATTTAATTAATTTATTAATTTTTATTATATTATTAATTCAAGTTAAGTATCTAAATAATAACATTTTTAGATTTAGCTTTATTGGTGGTACTAATATTATAACGAATGCCATTTTTTTTTAAAATCATAATAGTTCACCAGCTACGCGCTGATTGGTTATAAGTATGTCCTTATTAGGGATTTATATATAAATATATATTCATATATGATCTCTAGATAAATAATTATATCTTAATTAATATTTGACAAATTGATATATTAACAAATATAGAAATTATGTATATACTATTTAGAATGATTTAGTTTTTAATAATATATTGTTATGTTTTATATCCATACATTTGAATTTTCTTGAGAAGGTTTTAAGTTGAAAATGTTTTTCATAAATATAAAAACGTGATAAAAAAATCAGTTTATTAGATATATCAGCACTATTTTGCATAATTGAAAAATAAAATGTACTTATTAAACTATTTATATTGATTATTAATTTATTAAATTAGATGTTCCTTAATATTTTTTAATTCTCTATAATTATTATATTTAAAGTATTCTGTATAGATATGTTTTCCCTATATGGCCAATAGATATTGAGATATAACAACCCGCGAAGTATGGGTACTTTACCCTATATACATCAATCTATGTTTAATTTATATAATTAATATACATAACATATCAATTTATAAATACATACACAGATACACATATATATATATATATATATATATATATATATATATATATATATATACTTAATTATAATGACATGCATTAGAAGATAGCTATTTATTAAACGCCCACTTACGTTTAATACAACGTATCGTCCGACAGTGTACCGTGTACAATAACAATGGTGTACTAGGCGAACTCCATCCAGCTGGCAACACAGCGACTCCAGCTGATAACTCGTCACCGGCCATACTGATGTTATACCTAGCTTCGATCCGGTCATTCTTTGTAGCTTGTCTATAATAGTGTATCGGTTACCGTGCAATTCATTATAACTATATAGGCTATTAATATTGATATTTGTTTGACTACACAGCATCATTATTATAGTGTAATATACATATATATATATATATATATATATTTATATATATATATATATGCATACTCATAATTAATTATCCGGTAACCAACGCACTAGTAGAGACCAGCACATATATATATTATTTGAAATATTTTGCATAATTATTATTTGATTATAGTTGAGTTTTGATTGATTTGTTGTATTTCAAAATAAATATTGATGGTATATATTTTTATATCTATTAACAAATAATAATTATAATATTATATTTGAATATTAATTCCAGAATAGAAAGATGGAGATGGTATTGAAAATGAATCCTGATTGCGATACATTACAAAATGACAATCATCCGTCTGAAATAGTACTGCCGCTGCAAATACTTAAATCAGGAGTTGAAAAGACAATACATTATCTGGAGAATGAAAAATCACCGATAATCGATAATGTAGCAAGCAAACTTATAAGAGGATAGGATAATAAGAGGAAGAACAATTTATAACCTACGATTCGATGATGATATTGATCTTCTAGTTGGCTATACAAGTTAATTTCAAGCGCTAACAGACTCTTTAGGAAAAAGTGATCCAATATATAGTATAGAAATAAGTCACGAGAAAAGTAATATAATCATAAACGGTAATGTATGGGGGACCAAACAATACCTTTTATGGAGAGCAGCTCGATAATGTAAAAACCTTCAAATATATTGGCGCAATGGTTATTGAAAACGGAACTAGCAATTCAGATTTTAAATAGAATAGTCACAGCAACTGCATCATAGAGAGATTGGAGAAGATTTGGAAATCTAGAGAAATTTAATTCAATCTCAAGTACATGTTCTACAAATCTTAAATAACAGATCTTAATACTTTACATTAATGTATTATATGAATTATAAATAAATATTACTTATATGAATAGCGATATTATTTTATTTTATATGATAACAAAATATACATATTATAATAAAATAAACAGGAACTAATAATAAAATATATTCTATTTATCTATATATTTAAATATAAAATTATACTAAAAATATATACACTTAGTTACATACATACCAGATAAACATATATATATATATATATATATATATATATATATATATATATATATATATATAATAGTTATTTAGATGTGCATATAAACTAACCGATTCTGCTGTACACTCTGATATAACTGAGCGAGTAGGATTGACCTAGATCTACGGCCCACCAGTGCCACTTGAGTAACAGTAAGGAATGGGTGCATTCCTTGTAATAGTTACTATGGTTACCGTCTACTGCCAGCTCGGATAGGAACTTTAGGCTGTCGAAGTTGGAGTCTTGTAGCGTAGGCTTCAGAAGTGCTACGGAGCTGGTCATTTCTTAAATGGGGCGGTCGTGGGTTAAACACATAGGGTTATCCATCGGGGTAGATATAGGTTAGGGTGCGCTTTTTGTACAGCAAATTGGTCAGATTGGTAGGTGGACAGTTGATTGTTTAGTGGATGAAGTGCGTAGATAATACGTCCAATTGTACATACTTAAATAACTACACCCTAAGTTCTACAGGGCTCGTGTAGTACTTAATATATATATATATATTCTGATAATGGATAAATATTTATGGATAAAAAAAAGTGGGGGAGTTGCAATTTTTGCACACACACATTTAGCTTGTTCATATTTTGAAGATTTATCAACAGCAATTGATTATGAATTATTATTATACTATAAATAATTAGTATACAATTAAATTTAAAATTTAAATATAAACCCATATTAGTCACAGGGTTATATAGAGCACCCCATATAAATAATACTTTCTTTAATGATTTCCTTTATAGTTTGTTTTTAAAATATATTAATTTTGAACTTTTATTTGTGGTGATTTAAATATTGAATTTGTGGATGTTTTTAATTCATTCACTATTGATTTTATTAATACCATTTCACAATCAGGCATACATAATTTACTAAAAATACCAATAGATTATCAACTTAAAATAATTCACTAATAAATAAAATATTAACAAATAGTAATTACATTTTATTGAATGAATTTATTAATATAGATATATTTTATCATTCAGTATGCTGAATATAACAAATACATATATTAAAAGTTGTGACTATTTAGGGTAAAGTAACCGAACACGGACAGTGCCCGAATACGGACACTCTCGGTATCTCAGATACAAATCTCAGACACCATAAATCCTATAAAAAAATGTTTAATTAATAAAATATTTATAAGTATATAAATAGTCTAAAAATTTATTTTTGATTTTTTTATTACGTTTTTAAATTTATAATTTTTTTTTTTAACTTACAACCTTCTCAAGAATATACAAATGTATCGATATCAAATATAACACTATAGTATGAAAAAATAAGGCATTCTAAAATTATATATATAACTTATATATTTGTTATCAAATATTCATTAAGTTATAAGTATATATCTAGAGGTCATATAAGTTCCTAATACGAATAAACCCTATAACCAATCAGCGGGCAGCTTATAAACTATTCTGATATTCATAAAAATCGCGTGCGTTATAATAGTAATACTAACAATAAAGCTAAATCTAAAATGTGTATTATTTAGATAATTAAATTGTATTATTAATTAAAAAATAATAAAAATAAATAAATTATTAACTAATAAAATTAGAATAAATTGTTCATAAAATTAATTATAAATAATGTAATTGTAATTTGTCTGATTGATTCATCTAGTGGTATATAAGGTGTCCGTATTATAATACATGGTGTCCGTATTCGGAGACGGGAACCAAATACGGACACCCACGTTATCTATGGAATTAAAATATTAAATAAAATTTAAAAATCACAATAATATTTATAATCATATAATATTAATATATTGTAATTTTTGAATACAAATAATGAGTCATACAATGTTAAGACCATTTATTGTTAAAGTGTCCGTATTAGGTTACTTTCCCCTATATATGAGAACATACGTAATATTAATACATTATTAAATACTTTATCTATTTACAAATTGGACTATTTTTATACAATTACTGAATCTTCTATGTGTTATGATGAATAAGTAATAAAATTAAATGAAATATTTAATAAGTTTTGTCCCATAACTAGAAGAAAAAAATAAATATAGTATTAACAATCCATGGCTTATATAAATTGAAAAATGCAATAAGAAAAGTAAATAAAATATGTAACTCATATATAACTAAAAAATGCCTTATATCATTTATTATATATAAAAAACTAAAAAATAAAATTAATACAAGTATAAAATATGAAAAAAATAAATATTAATCAAATATGTTTTGAAATTGTAATCAAAAAGAAAATTGGAAACATTTGAATACTATAATTTATCAAAATAATGATGAATTACCCAAAATATTTAAATATGAAGGAAAAGAAATTATAAATATGAACATTATAACAATTATTCTTTAAATGTGGGTCACAAAATAAATGAAAGTTTTGTAAATAATGATAATAATACACTGACTAATGATAATGATTTTAGACCTTTTTTAGACTTTATTGAGAACAGTTTTTATTTTTTACCATTTACTAATAAGGAAATAATTAATACTACACTTAATATGAAATATAAATCATCTAAATATATAAATAACTGGGATATGAAAATAATCAAACTTTTATTAAAATTCTATCGCTAAACCATAGAATATTTATTTATTTATTCTTGTCCAAAGCTGAATTTCCATCATTTATAATAGAATGATGGACTTTATATATACAAATAAAATAATTAATAATAACCAATATGGAATTGTAGAAAAATCGAATACTACCCTTTCACATTTATTTTACAAAAAAAATTATTTATTAAACATATTCTAAATAAAAAAATAGCTATGCTATTTTTAGACCTTAAAAAAGCGTTCGATGATGTAGACCACAACATTTATTAAATAAATTAGAATAATATGGTTTTGGGAGACATACAAATGTATTTTTTTAAATTATTTATTATATAGAAAAGTCAAAACTCAAATAAATAATACTGTATCATTTATTAGAAATGTACTTTTGGTGTTCCTCAGGGATCAGTAATAGGTCCACTATTTTTTATTATTTGTAATATTATTTGTATTATTATTAATATTATGATATATAAAAATATTTAATAACTATGATCATATATATTTACATATATATGCAGACGATACATCACTTTCTATATATGCAAATTAAAATGACGAATTGACTAGTAAAATGTAATTATATTTAGATATATTATCTCATTGGTTTATATATAAACAAAAATTTAATATTGAAAAAACTAAAATACTTCCTTATTTAAATACAAAAATTATAAATAATATAAATTTAAATAATACGAACATAGAAATAGTAGATAGACATACGTTTTTGAGTATTATATTGGATAGTAATTTAACATATTCGTTTAATATTATTAATGTATGTAATAAATTATCTAACATTTTATATATTTTTCGAAAGCTAAAATTTCTTAATATTCGCAATTTAATTATATTATATGATTCACTATTTTTATCAAATATATCATATGGAATATAAATATGGGGTAATGTTTATGAAGATAGATTAAAAAATGGTGTATTAATTAATACAATAACATTATTAGAATTATCAATAAAAATATGAAATACCAAACTCAAATTACCTTTGATTTGTTTATCTTATACTAATAATATGTTTAAATATAATTCTATTTTTAAATTAAATGAACTTATAACTTTTAGAATACTTTTATTTGTATATAATAACTCTTACATAATAACTCTTACATAATAACTATAACGTTAATCTATAAATATTTTTTATTTTTAATAAAGATATAACAACATTTATTTATACCATTAATGAAAACTATGCAATTCTAAAACACAATTTTTGTAATGGTTCTAAATAGTATAATACCAATCTAACTGTCACTATTGAAAACATTGACAAGACTAACATGAATCGCACATACATAAACAAACTACTAACTGATTTAAATATAAATAAAAACACTGTTGCACTTGTGTCTTTCGGGAACACCAGCTGCTTCATCACATTCACAACTTACACAGCTAAATACTACTTCACAAATCTAAATTTTAAATTAAAAAATACACCATATAACAAACTATTCATACACAATTTACTGACACATATTCAGATCCGCCAAAAAAACATTTATTATCATGCAGTTAAATCTGGGAAACTGGATGGTTACAAATGCGTTTTAAATCTAGAGAATGACACCTACGAATTACGACTTAGACGTACTGATAACACGACTGACTGGAAAAACAAACCACTGATACCGACTGACACACAAAAAATTGAATGGCAAAATTCCCTAAACTCATTTAAATTTGATCGAACAAAAAATAGGAACAAAACGACATGACTATCATCCAATGCAAACTTACTGACCACACTGATAAATGCTAGATCTATATCAAAAAATATTGACTTAATAATTTCATACATATCTAGTAAACCTTACAATATTATAGCTTTGACTGAAACTTGGCTGAATGCTAAAAATAAAATAATCCCTGCCGAACTTGAAAATTTAGGTTACACCATGATATCTAAAAATAGAGATGATGGAAGAAATGCCGGTGGTGTTGCTTTGTTAATACAAAAAGACATCATCGTCACATCATCCAAAGTCTACCAATCGACTAACTGTGACTTACTACTTACAAAAATAAAACATAACAATCTTTCACTGTCCCTACTTCTGATATATAGACCACCAAATAATGATTACCGTTCCTTCATTACTGACTTTACTGACATTATACATGACCACTCTACCGAAAATCTTTTAATACTTGGAGATTTTAACTTTCACGTAAATACGGACTTACTACATCACTATAAATTCAAAATGACTTACAATGAACTAAACCTCACTCAACATGTAAACTTCCCAACGCACATTCATGGAAATACCCTTGACTTAATTCTAACCTTCACTGACTCTAAACTGTTAAACAAACCCCCTGTCAGACATACTTTACTTACTGACCATTATTCCATTGATTTCACCATTACAATGCCATACACTACACCTAAACGAACAACAGTCACATACAGAAACATCAACAAAATAAACTATGATGACTTTAAAAACGATATAAATAAATCAGTTATTTCATGTCACTTAACAGCCTACTCACTAACTGAATTACTAACAGACTTACTCAACAAACATGCACCACTTAAAACTAACTACTTAACCAAACACGATAACCAGCCCTGGTTTAACTCAGATCTAGGGAAATTGAAACATATTTTTAGAACTCAAAATAAGAAATATTTAAAACACCCAACAATAATTAACCGAACTCAACTGCAGAAATCCAGATACACTTACAGAACACTTTTAAATCAAACCAAAACAGACTACATTAAAAACAAAATAAACCATTCACAACATGACTACAAGAAACTATTCAACATTACCAAAACACTTTTAGGCAAGAAAAATAAAATAAGTCTTCCCACTACAAATCTAGATAAAACACTCTGCACTAGATTTGGTGATTTTTTCTCTGAAAAAGTAGAAAAACTTTGCTATAATCTAGATTTACAACGACAATTACTACCAACTGATACGACAATCCTAACTACAACCTGCAAACACACATTTACAGAATTTGAACGACCTACTATAACTGATATCTATAACTTAATTGTTACAGCAAAGACAACATCTCCTTCTGACCCTATTCCACTGAAAATGACTAAAATACTGGCTTCTACACTAGCTCCCATTTATAAACAAATAATTGATACTTCATTAATGACTGGTGAAATACCCAATAATTTAAAATACGCAATTATCAATCCTTACTTAAAAAAAACCAGATTTAGATGTTGAAGTACTGAGTAATTATAGACCAGTATCTCAACTTCCATTACTTTCTAAAATTCTAGAAAAAATTGTAAACAAACAAATAATATCATATTTAAATACTTACGACTTACTAGACAGAAGACAAAATGCATTCCGAAAGAATCATAGTACAGAAACGACACTACTATCACTCTTTGACGACTTATACAAATCACTAGACAGCAACTTACCGATACAACTGATACTACTGGACTTATCTGCCGCTTTTGACACTATCGACTTTGACATTTTAATAGAAAGACTTAGATCTATCGGTATAGGGAAGGTACCTATCAAATGGTTTTCAAATTTTATCCGGGGTCGGAGTTTTTCTATTAAAATAAACGAAACATTATCACAACCTTATGCTATTAAATATGGAGTCCCACAGGGTTCCACTCTTTCTCCCATACTATTTTCCATTTATTTACTTCCACTCAATAAACTACTGACTAACTTTCCACACGTGAACTATAATCTTTACGCTGACGACATAGAATTACACGCCCAATTCATTCACTCAATTAACTTACAATCATGTTTAACCTCACTGCAAATTTGGCTTACAAAAAATAATTTGTTACTAAATCCAACAAAAACTGAACTAATCAACTTTATAACCAATTCCACGATCAATACTACAGTTCCACTAATAAATATAAATAACATAAATATAATACCGACTGAAAATACAAAATACTTAGGTTTCCACTTTACTAACAAACTCGACTTTACTAAACATATCAGTAAAATGAAACAAACTTCTTCCTTTCATATATATAATTTAAAAAAACTAAGACCATACTTAACCAAACATACAGCTATAATTCTATCAAATTCACTGATAATGTCTAGATTTCTATACTGTAACTCTTTACTAGCCGGAGAAAACAAAACAGTTACTAAAAAATATTGACCGATTAGTAAATAGAACTACTAGAATTATTTTTAATCTAAAAAACACAGATTACACTACTAGCATTACGAACTTACGGAAATCACTAAACTGGCTACCTACAATTGACAACATCAACATTAAACTACTAACTATACTTTACAAAACTACAAAAACAACTCAACCTCATAATTTACATACTTTACTTCACAAACAAACCACTAACAGACAACTGAGACAAACATATAGACTTGACATACCGACTACACGACTACGAAAGTACGGTAACAAACGATTTAGCTGGAGAGGTGCAACTCTCTGGAATAAACTTCCCCAATCCATACGCAAAGAAATATCTCAATCACCACTTTCAAATATAAACTCAAGGAGCTATTCAAACGTTCCCCACTAAAATACCACATATCTAACCCTCTTTGAAATGTAATCGTGTTATTATATTATTATATTTAAGAATGTTATTTTATTTTATTATATTATTTTTACGGATGATCGTTAAATCACGGAACCCACACCTGTAAACTGTTCGACCAACAGTAAAACACATTGTAGAATTATATTAATCTTTGTGTATAAATAAATACTATTACTACTTACTACTACTATAATAATTTATTGATTAATAATTTATTAAATTTGAAAATGTATATAATATATATAAATTTAAAAAAGTATTAAAGAAATTATTTTAAAATAAATATTAGAAGTAAATAATATACACTTTAGCTTACTCTCATATTATTACTATATATTTTAATATATTGTTCAATATGTTGTTTTTAATAATTTTTAATATTTTAATCGTCGTCAATGTTTTAATTTTTATATTATACCATTTGGGTAATATTATGTTTTATTACATATTTTAATAATTTGTTTATTATTTTATTCACACTTTTTGTATAATAATTGTTTTATTAGTTTAGATAATGTATTGAAACATGATGAAATACGCTGAGAGACAATATTATTATTATTTTTGTTATATATTACTCTACAATTAATATATTGAATTCTAATACACATGTGTGGCTTGCAAGTCTTATTATTATTGTATAACAGTCCTAAAGCTATTATATTCATATACTATTGAGGTATCGATTTAATAAAGCTACTTATAGCTTTCAATGATCCTCCTAGATGATTATCTATACACTGATTTCATAACCCTAATAAAGAAGCACGTGTGTTATGATGGTTATTCACCCGGGTGCGAGTGTAGGGTTGCACGTCAATTCGATTAATTCAAATTAAAAAATAAGTCACATGATCTAGCATGACCTATATGACCTGATTTTTAAAATAATAAAAATATATTTTAAATATTTCAATAAATCTATTTTATTTATTAAATAATATTAATTAGATTATTTCACAAATGTCAGTAATTAACATCATTAAACCACTTATATTTTTTATAAACAAATGGATTAAGGAGATACATAAAAGCGCTTGAAATTAAATCATAATGATTCATTATGATTTAATTTCAAGCGCTATATTACTATTCGTGTCTATACAAGTATGTGATCTAGGGACTTCATCCATTAGATATATATGCATACATTATATACATCATTAAATGATTATGATAATTTTAAATATGATGGAGTATGATAATCCACATCTAATATTTTATTAACGCGTTTTAGTTGCACGTTTTTGATCATAACAGTTTAAATATCAATTTGAAAAAACTAAAATATGAAGTCTATTATAGAATTTAATAAGTTTTCTATTGGTAAAATGTATTACAAATACATTAATTTAAAAAACACATTATCATATCTATATAGATATGATACATTGGTAATCAAACCTAAAATCGAATAAAGTTAATTATTTATGATATTTATATGTAGGTTTTCATCCTAATATTAATATTATTATATTCACTATAAAGCTTATTAAATTCTCCATACAAGTCATATTTTCGTTTTTATATATACCCTTAATAAATAATAAGTTATGTTCATATATGTACAACAAAATATGTACATTATATTAAATATGTATAGATATTATAATATTATAATATAATATTACATTGATATTATATATGTTTATATTTATTTATAATACTTATTTTTCAATTTATATTTTATAACATTAATAGTATATTTTCATGGTGTAGTCTCATTCCATAAAGGAACTTATATGAAGTGTTTACCTATAACCACATGGCTCTAAAGTCACTCTAATATATATATATATATATATATATATATAATATCAGAGTTTAGTAGAATAATTTATTATAGGACGAACAACACTCTGAGATCATGTTCAAAACAACATAATAACAGATAACTAACACTAATATATATATATATATATATATATATATATATATATATATCATTTTAAGAGTTTAAGAAAAATAAAAAAGTAAAATCGTCACATGATCATTATTAATATTTATGATGGAGTTTAATAAAATGAAAAATAATGTAATGAATTTGAAATTGATTTTTAATATAATATTAATAATCTGATATATTTCATATGTTAATTTAATCTCTTCATATATTATGTTCACTTATAATAAAATAAAATAATAATATTAAATATAATAAATTACAAATTATATCTAAATTAATAATTCCACATTAATAGAATTATATAAAATACTCAAAACTTATAAATGTTATAAACACATTTAGATATACCTAAAGAGAGGTTAAAAAAATATATATAAAATACAACATAGTTTGAATAGTATTATGGTTACAATAAGTTTAATTACATAGTTAAAAGGGAGAAATGAATTAAGTAGTATATATATATGAATGATAACCTCCTGCAATAGATTTGACGCATATTTCTAGATCACCGGTGTATCGTATGACCAATATTCGACCAATGATATTACAGTAAAATAGGTTGATATCAGCTGTCTTATTGTGAAGTCTGCATTCGGTGAATTCAGGCATAGTGGTATTGATCATGAAGTACCTGTCTGCTACCACGTATATGTGTAGATCATCCGTATCTGTTATGTATGGTTCCTTGTTATATAACCATATACGTATTGCATATATAGTTGATATATATATATATATATAATGTAAGTGGTTCCTGGTTAGACATAATGTAGGTTTTATGTTGTATCTTGTATTTACTAATAACCTAATGAATTAATACTCTGAATATAACATTAATTGATGTTGTATATTGAGTTTAAACTCTAAAGTTATTATTTATTTTGCATTTCCTCGTACTTGCAATGGCCTTATAACATTATAAACATTATAGATGTATGTATACTTTTATCAACTTATACTATATACTCATATTTACTCTGAGTAATTAATATTTTATTATTATATGATTCATCGGGATAAGGTACTACGATATATCCGATATATAATGACGTAATGACGTAATGACGTAATATATGATATAATATATTCATTGAAGTGATAATAGGTAGGATGATGAGGAAAGGAAGGAGTGAGAAGAAAGGTAGGAAGGTATGAAGAGAGATATGGAGGTAAGGAAAGATAATCAGGAGAGTTATTAAGACCATTATAGGTTATAGGGTCAGGAGAGGGTGGAGATTAATAGGAGGTATGGTGGTTATTAAGGGAGGAATATAAGAAGTAATTGAAGCGTGAATTAGATAAATGGGATAGGAGTGGTACTAGATTAGTGAAAGTTTTAAGGATGAGGGTAGGGGAACACTTCAGTTTAAATAGATTTATGAAATAATCAAAGATGGAATCGTTGTAAGTATTTTATTTGTTTGTAAATATGTTATAAAATATTTATTTCGACTGTATTATGGAGTCATAAACTTAATTACTATAATTCTCAGCCAACTATACATATATATATATATAGGTAGTAGGTTACGATGTAATTGTATAACACGTGGAAGATACACATCTATCAAGAGCTACACGAGGGGTAATAGCAAATAAGTACGAACAGGTGTAAGTCGATTGTAAACATGAAGAATTAAGTAAGTCCTATAGGTTTGTAGGAATAACTATATGGACGTTAGGATCTCTATAGACCGTAATAAGATCTTATCAGTAGTATACATCAGTATTATCAGTAGTATCAGTAGTATACGAACGTGAATAATACGGGATTAATAGAACTAATGTTACTTACACTCGTTTGAAACCATTTAGATCACGTGGAACCTGATATGTATTATAACTAATATATGGGTTATCATATATAGTTATTTATACTGAGTATTGATACTATTAAATATGTAATTTTTAAATTTTTTTCAATACTTAAAATAAACAAAAATATATTTATCATATAAATTGAAGATATCAAATTATAAATAAATATCTATAATGTGTACACTATATGTGAACACTATAAATACATATTTCATTTAAATATTAATACATTTAATAACACCTTAATCTTGAAGTAATTACTTCCAATAATGATATTAATATATGTTTCTGAAACATATCTATTAATAGCTCTGACGTCATTAGGACGATGACTAACCGTATACCGCTAGTACAGATATGTTCACGAGTTCAACGATATAATCGAAATGCAGATCCACTACGGATGGGTTCTGTTCAGATAGTATGACGCAATCATCAGCCGATGGATGGTAGGTACCGTCCGATGGGTGGAACGAGTTCGTAGTTACATTGGGTATAGTAGATCCTATAGGTAAATATGTAGGACTGGACGTTAACCAGGTATACATGATATGCTAACAATATCTATATTATTTTACTATATTCATAAATTTGTGAATTACATATATATATATATATATATACATTTAATTATATTACTTAAATTATATATAATACTCAATAATTTATTTAGTTTACAGGTCAATATAAAGTTCAAGTAATATCAAATATCAAATCAAGTAGTGTCAACTATATATTTTATAAAAACGCATTTTTATTTTATTATTAAATTATAACAAATATATTCCTCTATTAATAATTTATTAATTTATTAATTTTATATTTTAAATAAATCTATTATATCTTAAATACATTTTATTGTTATCCGTATTTGGTTCATACGTGGGTCACTGAATTAGGTTTATTTTGGTCCATACTTAGTTCACTGAATTAAGTTTTATTTGGTCATTTTTGGTTCACTCAATTAGTTTTTATTTGGTCCATACTTGGGTCACTGAATTAGAATGTCGGTATCACTAACGATTATCGATTACTAACTGTTGAATCAACTTTGACTTAAGTCAATATGACTTAAGTTTCTTAGATATTGAACCAAATGTTGGGTGCTTGGGAATAGAAACCACAACAGATCATTTAGAAAACTTTAAAAACTGTGCAATATGTTCTATAGACTTAAGCATTTATTATTTGTTATTTTTTTATTCATTGCGATATACTATAAGCTATATACTATGTTATATGTATATATATATATATATATATATATATATATATATATATATATATTTGGTGTAGGAGAAGATAAACTCCCATCCAACGGGTCCCCAGGTTGCGGATAGGGGAAACTCTGGCCTCTAGATATATAGGTTAGCTGCGAATAACCAATAAGCAGTCCCGGACAAAAATCACTGGTTATCCTTTGGCAAGATATAGCACCAGTTTTGCCACCCATGCAGGGTCACGTCACCGTGTGTATGGAGTGGCGACCGCACATGAAACCAGCCACAGAAAGCAACAAATGACATCAATTTCAAAACTATACACATCATCCCGCATCGCTCGTCGCGCGGAACAAGGAGCGCGTCCTGCAAAACCGATACAGGTTGCAGTCGAAAAATTAGTTACTGTATCAAACACAAACAAAATAAGATGTCTTTTAAAAGGAAAGAAAAAGCTGCAAATATCAACTTTAAATGTACAGACCCTACATAAGATCGGAAAAACGTCAGAATTACTCTTATCATCAATGGATACAAAACAAGATGTTATAGGTATTCAAGAACATCGTTTTATGCACCTTGATGTAGAAACCAAAGAACACAATATTGGTGATTTCAAATTGATTTCAATTGATTACATGTTCAGCCTGGAAAAACAGCATAAATGCAACCATAGGTGGAATCGGAATACTTCTAAATAAAAACGCGTATAACTCATTAAATTGCATTGAAAAAATATCAAACAGAATATTGGTAGCACATTTTAACGGAAACCCGAAAGCAACTATCACAGTGTGTTATAGTCCAACAAATGTTAGTGAACAAAGTGAAATAGGAACTTTCTACGAACAATTAGCTTCTAGCACTAGGCAAATAGCGAAACATAACGTACATATCACCACTGGAGATTTTAACGCACACCTAGGTCGACTGGAAGGTTTCCTTTTTTCATATCATGAACTCTCAAATAGAAATGGAGAATTGTTGAATGACTACCTAAAAGAAAATAGACAGATTTGCTTAAACACGAAATTCCAAAAGAGGAAGGGACAATTGTGGACACATAACTCACCCAATGACTTTAAAGCACAACTTGATTACATACTGATAAACAAGAAATGGAAAAACAGTGTGAAAAATTGTAGAGCGTATAATTCTTTTGTTAGCATTGCTTCTGATCATAGAATTGTAACAGCAAATATACAATTAACTCTTCGTTCAAGTCAAAAGAAGAAAAAAGAGAAATCTATACATTACGATTGGTCATTACTAAATTCTAACACAAATTTGAGAAAGAGTTTTACAAATAAAGTCACTGAAAATTTCAAAAACTCAACAAAAAACGATACACAGTTTTTGGCAAATATAGCTTACAACCATTTTGAAACAGCTTGTCGTGAAACAGCGAAAGAATTAATTCCGGAAAAACCAAAGAAAAGCCAGTATAAACCATGGGAAAATGAAGATATTTATGAAAAAAGAAAGTTATTAAAACAAGCAGCTGCGATCAAAGATGGAAATCCGACTCAAGAAAACATAAATTATTACAAACTCACACAAAAGATACTTTTCGACGCATATGACTGTGAACAATCAAAGTACTTACAAAATCGTATAGATGAAATCACATCAACCGTAACAAACAAGAAATCAGCGACAGCATGGAAAACAATAAACGAAATAAGTGGAAGAAAAAGTACAAACAAGGCAAAGATCAAAGCAACAGACAACCAAGATAGAATACAAAAATGGCAAGACCACTTTAAGGAACTTCTTGGAAATCAACCAGATATCTCTGATCACGATATTACACCTATATTCACAGAGTTACAAGACATACAAACCGGCTTGTTTTCGATGACTGAACTAATTAAAGCATTGAAAAACATGAAAAATGGGAAATCTTGTGGACTCGACGAAATACCAGTTGAAATATGGAAAATAGAGTCTTTTCAGGAATTATTGCTAAATTTCTGCAATAGTGTATATGCCCAAGACAAAATCGATAAATGGAGAATGGGATGCATAATACCTTTTCCAAAAAAGGGAAATCTTAGTTCCACAAAAAACTACCGTGGGATTACACTGACCTGCATATCAGCAAAAATATATAATCTTATGTTTCTAAACAGAATACGGCCAGTATTAGATCCTTTATTACGTAAAAACCAAAATGGTTTCAGACAAAATAGGTCGACTACCGGACAAATTTTAACTATTCGTAGAATAATTGAAGGAGCAAAATCTAAACAACTACCTGCAACTCTATTATTTATAGATTTCTCGAAAGCTTTTGATAGCATACACAGAGGAAAGATGAGAGAAATACTCACTGCGTATGGACTTCCAGAAGAAATTGTTAAAGCTATTATGATATCGTATATAAATACCAAATGCAAGGTTAGGTCCCCAGATGGAGATACAGACTATTTTGATATAACGGCCGGAGTTCTACAAGGAGACACATTAGCCCCTTTCCTTTTTATTGTATGTCTGGACTATGTCCTAAGAAAATCCATGAATATAAATTTAGGTTTTACATTAGAAGTCAAAAAGAGTAGACGCCACCCAGCTATAAAGATTACTGATATTGACTATGCGGATGATCTGGCAGTTGTAACTGACAACATAAAAGATGCAAATACACTTCTAAATAAATTAGAAGAAGTATCAAAAGAAATAGGTTTAAACATTAACACTGCAAAGACAGAATATATGACTCTAAATATAGACAATACAGACAATACGAATAAAATAAAAAGCTTAAATGGAAATGAAATAAATAAAGTAAATGATTTCAAGTATCTAGGGAGCTATATATCATCAACCGAGAAAGATCTAGATATAAGATTGGCAAAGAGTTGGTCAGCACTAAACGCGATGAATAAAATTTGGAAATCAAATTTGAAAGATAAATTAAAAAGAAATTTGTTCAGAGCCACTGTGGAATCAGTATTGGTGTACGGATCTACTACCTGGACTATGACTAAAGCCATGGAGAAACGTCTAGATGGAAACTATACGAGGATGCTGAGAGCTGCTCTAAATATCATGGGAATCACACCCGACAAATAAAGAACTCTACGGTGACACCCCTAAATTGTCGAAATCCATAAAGAGTCAACGTCTACGCTTCAGTGGACACTGTTGGAGAGCCCGTACGGAGCTAGCATCAAAATTGTTACTATGGACCCCGAAACATGGAAAAACGAAACCGGGTAGACCTAGGAAAACGTTTATCGATCAACTAGTAAAAGATACAGAATGCGTATTAAATGAACTGCCCGCAGCGATGGAGGACAGAAGTGGATGGAAGAAAAGATGTTGTTAACTGCCGAGCAAGCTCGACCTGGTAAGGTAAGTAATATATATATTTATATAGTATACAATTCATCCACGGATAAGTAATATTACTTTATTACTTATAATATAACATATGTTATAATGAAAAATATCGCAGATTTAACTGACATATGTGTATGCTTGATTTAATACGTAGGTATATTTAGATATACTACTTATTTGTTAACGATATAGATTTAAAATAAAGTTATGTTATTATATGTTAACTACATACGATTTAATTCCGAATATAAATAAGAAATTATTATGTATTATTACGAATTTATTATTAAATATTATATAACAAAATATACTAACATAACAACTTTTATTAAATATATATATATATATATATATATAATAGGAATAAATTTAAAATCATAAACATGATTATATAATGCTAAACAATTAATATCAAACAGACAAGTATGTATGTATAGTAAACATATTTGGATATTTCTGTATACAAACCTAACGAAAAGGAGACACATTCCATTAATATTATGCACATTAGAATCAACATTATTACTATAATAGTATAAAAGTAAGTATGGTGTATTCTAAAACTGTATTCTAAATTCAGATAATAGTGTTATATACAAATTAAACATGTTATATAAACAGTAGACTATAACGTAATGCGATGTGGATATTGTATATTGATTTATATAGATATATATGGTACACGTAGTACATTTAATAATTAATATATTCGTGTCTGTATGGTTGCGATGTTCTCAATAATCGCATATGAATAATACATAATATGTAATAGTTGTGTATTAGTGGTGTAACGAAGGTGGGAAAAAACACGCTTACCATGCGACGACCGTATTTGCACTCGTCGAACAACTGATTGGATGATAACTTGGATCGCAAACATCAATAATATTAAATATAATTATTACGAAATAATAATCCGAATTGTTAATATGAAATAATAATGTAGTTGATAATTCATTATTATATGTACTACATTATTATACCCCCTAAGGGAAAAGTTTAGCAGGGGTTGAAAGTAGTCAATAGAAGTTTTGTCAGATAATATAATATTTAATATGGATCGTATGAATAAACTTGTGATTTTGTATAATGGGGTGATGGAGGAAACTGGATGTGAATCACATCATGTGATACGATAAATAGGGATACTAATCAATACACAAAATTACTAGTGACTTAATATATTATATAGGGGACGAGTAATATGTTTATGGATCTAATTAATTATTAATATATGATAGTTATCAGCATTAGTAATGTTATCAATATGGCTAGAAAACTTTGATACAAATCAAATATCATAACAAGCTCGAGAACTGATATATAATATGGAATACATGTTTATCAAGATATAAGGAATGTAATGGTAATGAGTTTGCAGTTATGTTGAGAAGGGTAGTTTTTGATGTATTTAACAGAATATTATTGAAGATGACCCAGTTTATAATATGGGAGGTAAATACAATTAGTTGTGAATCATCTGGAGAGGATATATGTAGGAAAGATAGGTGAATCGGATAGGATAGCAGTTGAATATATTCTGCATATATATGATAGTAAACGCCATGCTATTTGGGTATAATAGAACGCATAGGTGATATATATACTTATATATATATATATATATATATATATATTACTCCAATTTTGAAGAAAAATCTGGAAAAATCATTAGCTGAGAATTACAGACCTATATTCTTACGGCCACAAATTTCAAAATAGATTAGAAACTAATTAAAAGCAGGATTTAAAATGTGTTAAATACATTTAATATATTAAATGATAATCAATATGGATTCAGAAAGAATTTGTCTACATATTATGCATTGTCTGGTGTAGTAGAATCAGTTAATACACATTTAGAACATTTATAGAACTGCGCTATTGTTTCAATAGATGGTCGTAGATGTTCGCAAAGCATTTGATACGCTCGATCATGATAATTTAATAAATAAGCTTTATATTTATGGTATCAGAGGTATTAAACTAAAATAATAAAATCTTATTTATCAGATCTTCTTAAATTTGTTACTAATACTGACTCAAATTATAATTATATAAAATGTGGTGCAATACAGGAATCTGTACTCGGTCCGTTATTATTTATTTTATATATCTATTTTATAATTAAAAAAACAATATTCAATTTAATATTAATATTAATATGTGTATTAATAAATCTATAGTTAACTATATATCTATATATATATAGCCAACGCTAAATAACGTTGTTTATATTATTTAAAGTATATAATATTCTTTATTTAATTGATATAAAATATCGTATTATTATAAAATCATTTGTAATGTATTATATCAATAAATGTTGCCTATCGGAAAGAAATGTTAATCTTTCTACCTGAATATTGCTGTATAATAACGCATAATACAACGTATAATACAATATTTTTAATTTTAATTAATAAAATTAAATTTAGTTTTTGAAATTATAAACAATTTATTTTTGATTATAATTCTGAAATAACATAAATAAATATCAATATTGTTCATGTATTGTATATTATTAACGCACATAGAAATGAACTTGTTATATAACATATGTGTCCTCGTATCTATGTGCATATTAACTTGCTTCGCTAATTCGGTTAGTTTATTATTATTATTATCAGATTTAGGTTTACACCAGGGTTTTTGTAGAAGCTAAAGCTTATCGAGACAATTACCCTTAATTTTAAAGCAAGTCCAAAAAAACTATATAAATAAAATATTATAAAATATTAGATGACTTCCTGTTTACATAGATACAATACAATGAATAAAATAGAAAAATAATATAAATTGTTTGAACTTGCTATAAAATTATGAAATCATCATTTAATTATTTATAAATAAATAAGTAAAATAAATAATAAGTACTATAAAATAATACACTAAACAAAAATATAGATGTATTAGTATAGATGAAAAAAACAATGTAAAATGAAGTAAAACTGAAAAAAAACTGAATAAAACATAACAAAAAGTATATTAAGAAAGATGGTAAGAACTGTATGTAACATTTTTATTTGTATATTTGTAAATTTGTATATTTGTATATTTGTATATTTGTATATTTGTATATTTAATTATTTTTTTATTTTGTAGTAATACCCGGGTAATACTTTAGAATAGTGAATGTAAAATATTTTTTCAAACTAAAATGTTAGATTTAATTACTAATTTGTATATAAGTGTCAATAAAGAGAAATAAAACAAAGAAGTATAATCAAATATAAAAGAAGAAAGATTCAATAAAAAATGTTTATGTAATTAAAAATAAAGTCAAATCATATTATTAGTCAGAGGAAAAAAAAAAAAAAAAAAAAAAAATACCAAAAGGTTTTTTTTTAATTTTATTATTTTTATATAAACGTCAATACACAAAAGAAAGAAAACAAGAAAGTAAATTCAAATATAAAATGCAAAAGTTCAGTAAAATAATATTATTAATGTACGGGAAATAAAATATTGTAAAATAAAACACTCAAAAGTATTTTTTTTTAATTTTTACATAAACGTCAATAAATTAAAATAAGAATAAAATGTGGATCTTAGTATAATATATAATATTAGATAAAAGTCATGATAAAAGATTTAAAATTAGAAAAATGAGATTTAGATTATAAGTATAGAGTAAGAAGATAACACATTTTTATACATATGTTTCCTGAATAATTTATAATTTGAAATATTTTTTAAAATATTATCAAGCTTATTCCAGGTAATTGGTCCAACGTATATTAAAGTTCTTCTACATTGTTCTTTTTTGAAATTAATAATTGAGAAATTATTTACGCTCCTAGTGTTGTGAGATGATGAATTTACAGAAAAAAATGCATTTGTTATATAAGGATGAAGATCATTGAAAACTTTAAACATAAATTCACATGTACTTATATATGTAATTTCATTTATTTTTAATAAAGAATTATCAATAAATAGTCCACTAGTATGATGTAAAAAATGTTTTTTACATATAATCCTTATCATTCGCTTTTGAAGAATATATATATACATGATACATTAGATGTATATGTATTTCCCCAAAATATGTTACAATACTTTATATGAGGCAAGAATATGGAATTATATATATGAAGTAATGCTTTTTTATTAATAAATTAGGAAATAATGTTGGTAATCCATATGGTTTTTTTTAGTTTTGATTTTAAAAACAAGAAATGTTGTTTCCAGTTCAATATATCGTCTATAATTACGCCTACAAATTTATAAAATGTAACTCTTTCAATATTTCTGTTATTTAAATTTATATTTATAATAGTTCTTGAATTAATTGACATAAAGCAAGTTTTATTTAAATGTAATGATAACCTATTATAGATTAACCATTTATTAAAATTTTGTAATTCAGTTTGACAAATATAATTAAGTATTTCTGCTGATGTATTTTCAAAATATAAAGTAGTATCATCTGCGAACATGGTAAACTTACATAAAGAAGATGATTTTGTAATATCATTAATATAAATTAAAAATAAAATGGGTCCTAGGATGGTGCCTTGGGGTACACCCGTTATGACTTTTAGTTTATCTGAAATTACATCATTATATATATATACACTGTTGATATCTATTTGTTAAATAGCTCATTATCCAGTTAAGTGCAATGCCTCGTACTCCAATATTTTTTAATTTAAAAAGTAATATTCTGTGATTAACTGTGTCAAATGCTTTTTTTAAATCAATAAAGATTATAGCGCCAACATTGTTATTATTAAAACAGTTACTGATTTGTGACTGGAGGTTAAATATTGCATGTGAACTGTATCCTTTCCTGAAACCAAATTGAGAAGTATATAATATATTAAAAGATGATAAAAAACTATAAAAGCGAGAATAAAATATTTTTTCTAAAATCTTTGCGAATTGGCAGGTGAGAGAAATTGGACGATAGTTATTAAAACATTTATCATCACCAGTTTTGTGTAAGGGGATAATATTTGATAATTGTAAGAAATCCGGTAGAACGCCTGATTCAAAAGATAAATTTTCAAGAAAAACAAATGGATAACCACTACAGGAAAAATACATGTAAGTAACTGCATGGATATTCCATAATGATCTCTCGATTTTGTTGGCTTGAATTCATTTAATACTTTAATAATTTCCTCTGAACTTACTGGTGTTAAAAAAAAACTATGTATATTAGGTTCAGGTAAAATTTGTTAAGCAATTTTTTAACAGATTTGAATAATACTTTTTCTTAGCTAATCGAACTAAAGATGTTGTATTATTTTTATAAATTTTGTAAATAAATAAATCATTTTCAGATTTAGAAATTTTATATTTTTTATATAATATCTGTTTTTTTTCTACAAGCCTTTTTAAGATCTCGGGTATTCCATGGAATGAGTTTATTTTTGTGGGAGACTTTATTAATTTTTGGACAGTATATATCAAAATTTAAGATAAAGTATTCCAAGAATAAATTCCAAGATTTTTCTGTATCGTTAGTTTTTATGAATTCCCAGTTTGTTTTTTTTTTAAATTTCAAACAGATTAAACATGGTTCTATCATTAATTTGATTTTGTTTGATTTTAGTAGATTTAAATTTATCTTGATGTTTGGTAGACAATTGTAAATTTAAAACAATTGGAAAATGGTCAGATATATCTGAAATAATTATTCCTGAAAATCTTTTCATATTAAGATTAAAATTTGTAAATATATTATCAATTATAGATGAAGAATTAAGTTTAGTGTCGATTCTAGTTGGACGATTAATTAGATGAGTACAACCTAGTGAAATCATCGTATCAAAAAAGGTATTAGCCTTTACTTGTATTTACAAGCACTAGATCAATATTAAAGTCACCACAGATAATCATTTTTTTATCATTACTAACATGTTGCTGAAAATTATTTATCAAGAAATCAATAAATTTAGAGTGAGCTATTTTTTCTAAAGTAGGAGGAAAATATATTGTACTGAAAATAATATTTTTTCATTTTTCAAAAATAATTTCAATTGATATGTTGTCATAATAGTTATTTGATATGGTAGATATAATATTAAATTGATAATGTTCACGTATATAGATTAAAACACCACCTCCATTTTTATGTTTACGATTTGAACATATATGGTTATAACCAGAAATATTAAAAATGAAAATATTATTATCACTCAACCATGTTTCAGTAATTGAAACTATATCAAAATTATCAACAAACGTATTCAAGAACATAATTAATTTATCAACATTTTTTTTTAAACTCCTAATATTGATGTTAATAATATTTAAATTAAACAAATTATTTTTATTAGAATTCAACTTCTATTCATTTGAGGTGTAACAATTGGATTCATTGAGAAAATTAAAATTACAATTTGAGAAATTATTATTATTAAAACTATCATTATTGGAACTAAAATTGTTAATTTGATCAACATTAAATTGCGGATAGATTTCATTCAAGTTCATATAGTACACATATTAAAAAGTTAAAATTGAATAAGATAATATAAAAGAATAAAGATATAGATAAAAAAATATAAGTAAATAGGTAATAGGTATATAATAGGTAATAGGTAAACCTACCAATTATAATAAAATGATAAAAATAGAATGTAATATGAAATTAGAACAAACGACAACGAAAAATAAATACAAAATAAAATATTTATATATCAGAGAATTTATTTATATCTGTTATTTTCACTGGAGACGAATCTTCGTTTTTTATAATAAAAGTTATTCCATTTATAGTCCAACAATGTAATATCACTTTATCTTTTCGAAGTTGTCGAGCTTTGTAGAAAATATCAGAATTAATTTGTGTTAGATGTTAATTTATATATGTATCAGTGCCTTTTAATTTTTTGAATTTTTAATAATTTCAAATTTAGTAGAGTTATGGTGTAGTTTGACTAATATTTTATTATGTTTATTCTTGTTGTTTTTTAATTTTTGTATCTTAACAATGTCATATGGTTGTATAATTATATCTAATTTTTCCTTTGCAAATGTGATGAATGTTGGTGCTAGATTACGTTGAGTTAAATCAAAATTCAATTTAGGATCAGATATAATAATATTATTTTGTTTTGAAAATTGTTCAAGGTGATTAATCTTTTGTTCTAACTCAATAATTGTTTTATCTTTATTATTTACAAATGCAGTTAGTTTATCAACTTTATTTACTAATTCAGATACAACTGTACGCAGTTCATGAATAGAGTTTTTTAATTCATTAATATCTTGTTTTTGCGTCATAATTTCACTGAATATATATAAATATATATAATTATAAAATTAATCAATACAATACTTATCCTAAAAAGATAATGAAATATAATTAAATTTACATTCACATATATACATATAAATATATATATGCAACAAATTAAATACATAATATAAATAGGCACATATATGAGATGTATGATGTACAAAATATAAAATAGAAATAAATCTATTCAAGAAAATTGTATAGAATGTAAAATCATATATTGGAAAGAATATTGTTATGTAATCAAATTTAAAATATAAACTATAATGAACAAAAAAAATTTGTTTATTTAAATAATTATTAAAGTAAAATAAAATACACAGCAAATCAATTAAGTCTTTAATATCAATGGTAAATGAAATTTATATATAATATAAATAAATATATTTATATAGTGAACAAATTCAAGAAAATATGTATGTGACTAATGATAACCATGTATATATATATATATACATCAATATGTAATACCAACATAAATAAATTCTATATAATGTTTATTATTAATATATAATACCTAATAGATATATATGATATACAATTATTTACATCTATATATAATACTAACATAAATAAATTCTACAAATTATTTAAATGTTTCTATATTACATACAATAAATATATATGAAAATTAAATTCAATAGAAAATATATACAATTATTTTAAATTAAATTATTTGCATCTATATATAATACTAAAATAAATAAATTCTACAAATTATTTATTATTTCTATAATACATATAATACATATATATGAAATTAAATTCAATAGAAGATATATAATAAAATGTATATAAAACTAAAATGTATATAAATAAGTATAAAGCAATTGAAGAAAAACAAACAGAAAATCACTGATGCATGGAATATTATATAGAAAAATGTCAATACAAAATTAATAAATATAGAAAAAGCAATCAAATAAGGTGTAAATAAATATATAGCAATAAAATAAATATATTAATGTAAAGTTAATAAATTAAGTTTAAATAATATATGAATTATAAATATGTATTACTTATCTGAATAATGATATTACTTGATTTTATAAGAGATAAAAATATACGTCTTATAATAAAATATATGTAAACAGGAAGTCTATAAAAAATATATATATTTATGTGTATATATGTTTAGGAATGTGTATACAAATAAATGTTGATTTGTAGGCATTACTATTTTAAATATTAAGAATTAATGATACCTGCCAGTAAATACAGGCAGATGTGTCAATTTCATATTGAGACACGTATCAATAATGTATCAACATGACAATATAATATCGACACATTTACACTGTAACCTTATCATGCTATTGAAATAACTAGGTATAATTACTAACCAGTATACATGTATACTTACTAAGTATACCTATATGTATTTACTAAGTACCTATAGGTAAGTATACTTACTACCAACATTAAATTACTTACCCATGTTCACGTGAATTTCCCAGCAAACTGTAATAGCCGCATAATAGCAGCATAACAGCATATGTTAGAGCCTCATATGTTTACATTATGCTATTATGCTGCATATTATGCTTCTATTAAATGTATATTATGCTGCTATTAATTTGTCAAGATATTATGATGCTGTTATGCTGTTATTTAAAGTCTATTATACTAATATTAAGCTATTAATTAAGCTATTAATTTTAAAAGTATATTATGCTGCTATTATGCAGCTATTACTGTTTGCTGGGTTGTATTAGAAATAAAAAATAGTAGGATAAAGCCTACATGATAACGGAGTACAATATTCTTTGTTATAACAGCAGTCGAAGTTATAAACCTTACGTAGTTTAAGCTGATCACTATAACCTAATTACAGCATATCTACATAGGATTAGCACATTCGCTAAACTGAATGTAAATTAATATTTCAAATGTCTATAAGAGTATACCATAGAAGTATAATCACAATATAATACTATATATGACTGTATGCATATTTGATAATCTAATATATTATATTATAATAGATTAGTATTCTATAATATATTTTTTGTTATATGATTTTAAGTTAAATATATCTTTATATTTATACCCTGAATAACAGGGTATATCCTATAATAAGGGGTATAATAAGTATTTAAATTGTAATATTATAAATATATTTAATAAATTTAATATATATGTATAATAATTTATTTATATATATAAGCAAGTGAATATACTAGTAATAAAGTGTAATACATTTATTAGGTTAACCTAATTGTGAGTCCCCTAAAGCCTGTATTAGAACTGATTCTTTTTAATATTTATCTACTTCCAATTTTTAATATAAATTCTAAATTTCCCCTTATACCAGTTCACTCATACGCATATGATATACAACTTAACGTAAAATCCACTTCTGATATAAATGTTGTTCCAAATATGATATCTAACTGTATTGAATCTATACATAATCAGCTTTCAAATGAATCACTATCACTGAATCCCAATAAAACAGAAACCTGATTTCTTCAACACCCTTATACCAAACGCCCATTAACAGTCTCACCTTTTATCATGGTTAACAATCATAATATCTTATATTCTGATAATGTTAAATATATTGGTGTTTATTTCGACAGTTCTCTATCTTTTCATCGCCATATCTCAACTTCCATATCTCTTCTTCGATCTATAAATTTGCATCTTCACTCTTTCCGTCTAATCCGTAACTCCATCTCCTTAAGTCTATACATAACTCTCGCCTCATCTTTTATATTACCGCTTTAATTAAATACCAAGACACGGAGTTATATCGCGAGTTAAATCTCGTTTAATCTCGTTCAATCTCGTGATCTCTCGTGCAGGAATGCCACGCTAGCCGTATGGGCTCAGGAATGGGCGGAGTTCTGTGTGTGGCGGCACCCGATATCAAAAGATCACGGTCACGGTTCCACTGACCAGAATCTCTATTTCACTACAGGTCACTACTCTATACCACTAGCATTCAATAGACTAGCGTATCGTATTTACATATTATTATTAATAATTAATTAATTAATTAATTAATAATAATAACTAGTTATATATATATATATCATTAATAGCTGTATATTAATAATAATACCATTATAATATAATGAAATATAATAACCTAAATATAAATATTGTTATGTACACCTGTGTGCGGCTCACTGTGCGAGCGTTTGTATACAAATCGGTAAGTATTAGTATACAAATCAGTAAGTATTAGTATACACATCAGTAAGTATTAGTATACAAAGCAGTAAGTATTAGTATACAAATCAGTATTAGTATACACATCAGTAAGTATTAGTATACAAAGCAGTAAGTATTAGTATACAAATCAGTATTAGTATACAAAGCAGTAAGTATTAGTATACAAATCAGTAAGTATTAGTATACAAATCAGTATTAGTATACAAATCAGTAAGTATTAGTATACAAAGCAGTAAGTATTAGTATACAAAGCAGTAAGTATTAGTATACAAACCAGTAAGTATTAGTATACAAATCAGTAAGTATTAGTATACAAAGCAGTATTAGTATACAAATCAGTAAGTATTAGTATACAAATCAGTAAGATTTAGTATACAAATCAGTAAGTATTAGTATACAAATCAGTAAGTATTAGTATACAAATCAGTAAGATTTAGTATACAAATCAGTAAGTATTAGTATACAAATCAGTAAGTATTAGTATACAAAGCAGTATTAGTATACAAATCAGTAAGTATTAGTATACAAATCAGTAAGATTTAGTATACAAATCAGTAAGTATTAGTATACAAATCAGTAAGTATTAGTATACAAAGCAGTAAGTATTAGTATACAAATCAGTAAGTATTAGTATACAAATCAGTAAGTATTAGTATACAAATCAGTAAGTATTAGTATACAAATCAGTAAGTATTAGTATACAAATCAGTAAGTATTAGTATACAAATCAGTAAGTATTAGTATACAAAGCAGTAAGTATTAGTATACAAATCAGTAAGTATTAGTATACAAATCAGTAAGTATTAGTATACAAATCAGTAAGTATTAGTATACAAAGCAGTAAGTATTAGTATACAAAGCAGTAAGTATTAGTATACAAATCAGTAAGTATTAGTATACAAAGCAGTAAGTATTAGTATACAAATCAGTATTAGTATACAAATCAGTAAGTATTAGTATACAAATCAGTAAGTATTAGTATACAAATCAGTAAGTATTAGTATACAAATCAGTAAGTATTAGTGTACACATCAGTAAGTATTAGTATACACAGCAGTAAGTATTAGTATACAAACCAGTATTAGTATACAAATCAGTAAGTATTAGTATACAAATCAGTAAGTATTAGTATACAAATCAGTAAGTATTAGTGTACACATCAGTAAGTATTAGTATACAAATCAGTAAGTATTAGTATACAAAGCAGTAAGTATTAGTATACAAATCAGTAAGTATTAGTGTACAAATCAGTAAGTATTAGTATACAAAGCATTAAGTATTAGTGTACACATCAGTAAGTATTAGTATACAAATCAGTATTAGTATACAAATCAGTAAGTATTAGTATACAAAGCATTAAGTATTAGTGTACACATCAGTAAGTATTAGTATACAAATCAGTAAGTATTAGTATACAAAGCAGTAAGTATTAGTATACAAATCAGTAAGTATTAGTATACAAATCAGTAAGTATTAGTATACAAATCAGTAAGTATTAGTATACAAATCAGTAAGTATTAGTGTACACATCAGTAAGTATTAGTATACAAATCAGTAAGTATTAGTATACAAAGCAGTAAGTATTAGTATACAAATCAGTAAGTATTAGTATACAAAGCATTAAGTATTAGTGTACACATCAGTAAGTATTAGTATACAAATCAGTATTAGTATACAAATCAGTAAGTATTAGTATACAAAGCATTAAGTATTAGTGTACACATCAGTAAGTATTAGTATACAAATCAGTAAGTATTAGTATACAAAGCAGTAAGTATTAGTATACAAATCAGTAAGTATTAGTATACAAATCAGTAAGTATTAGTATACACATCAGTAAGTATTAGTATACAAAGCAGTAAGTATTAGTATACAAATCAGTAAGTATTAGTATACAAAGCAGTAAGTATTAGTATACAAATCAGTAAGTATTAGTATACAAATCAGTAAGTATTAGTATACAAAGCAGTAAGTATTAGTATACAAAGCAGTAAGTATTAGTATACACATCAGTAAGTATTAGTATACACATCAGTAAGTATTAGTATACAAATCAGTAAGTATTAGTATACAAAGCAGTAAGTATTAGTATACAAATCAGTAAGTATTAGTATACAAAGCAGTAAGTATTAGTATACAAAGCAGTAAGTTTTAGTATACAAAGCAGTAAGTATTAGTATACAAAGCAGTAAGTATTAGTATACAAATCAGTATTAGTATACAAATCAGTAAGTATTAGTATACAAAGCAGTAAGTATTAGTATACAAATCAGTAAGTATTAGTATACACATCAGTAAGTATTAGTATACAAAGCAGTAAGTATTAGTATACAAAGCAGTAAGTATTAGTATACAAATCAGTAAGTATTAGTATACAAAGCAGTAAGTATTAGTATACACATCAGTAAGTATTAGTATACAAATCAGTAAGTATTAGTATACAAATCAGTAAGTATTAGTATACAAAGCAGTAAGTATTAGTATACACATCAGTAAGTATTAGTATACAAATCAGTAAGTATTAGTATACAAATCAGTAAGTATTAGTATACAAATCAGTAAGTATTAGTATACAAATCAGTAAGTATTAGTATACAAATCAGTAAGTATTAGTATACAAATCAGTAAGTATTAGTATACAAATCAGTAAGTATTAGTATACAAATCAGTAAGTATTAGTATACAAACCAGTAAGTATTAGTATACAAATCAGTAAGTATTAGTATACAAATCAGTATTAGTATACAAATCAGTAAGTATTAGTATACAAAGCAGTAAGTATTAGTATACAAAGCAGTAAGTATTAGTATACAAAGCAGTAAGTATTAGTATACAAATCAGTAAGTATTAGTATACACATCAGTAAGTATTAGTATACAAACCAGTAAGTATTAGTATACAAACCAGTAAGTATTAGTATACAAAGCAGTAAGTATTAGTATACAAATCAGTAAGTATTAGTATACAAATCAGTAAGTATTAGTATACAAATCAGTAAGTATTAGTATACAAAGCAGTAAGTATTAGTATACAAATCAGTAAGTATTAGTATACAAATCAGTATTAGTATACAAATCAGTAAGTATTAGTATACAAATCAGTAAGTATTAGTATACAAATCAGTATTAGTATACAAATCAGTAAGTATTAGTATACACAGCAGTAAGTATTAGTATACAAATCAGTATTAGTATACAAATCAGTAAGTATTAGTATACAAATCAGTATTAGTATACAAATCAGTAAGTATTAGTATACAAAGCAGTAAGTATTAGTATACAAATCAGTAAGTATTAGTATACACATCAGTAAGTATTAGTATACAAATCAGTAAGTATTAGTATACAAATCAGTAAGTATTAGTATACAAATCAGTAAGTATTAGTATACAAATCAGTAAGTATTAGTATACAAATCAGTAAGTATTAGTATACAAATCAGTAAGTATTAGTATACAAATCAGTAAGTATTAGTATACAAATCAGTAAGTATTAGTATACAAACCAGTAAGTATTAGTATACAAATCAGTAAGTATTAGTATACAAATCAGTATTAGTATACAAATCAGTAAGTATTAGTATACAAAGCAGTAAGTATTAGTATACAAAGCAGTAAGTATTAGTATACAAAGCAGTAAGTATTAGTATACAAATCAGTAAGTATTAGTATACACATCAGTAAGTATTAGTATACAAACCAGTAAGTATTAGTATACAAACCAGTAAGTATTAGTATACAAAGCAGTAAGTATTAGTATACAAATCAGTAAGTATTAGTATACAAATCAGTAAGTATTAGTATACAAATCAGTAAGTATTAGTATACAAAGCAGTAAGTATTAGTATACAAAGCAGTAAGTATTAGTATACAAATCAGTAAGTATTAGTATACAAATCAGTAAGTATTAGTATACAAAGCAGTAAGTATTAGTATACAAAGCAGTAAGTATTAGTATACAAAGCAGTAAGTATTAGTATACAAAGCAGTAAGTATTAGTATACAAAGCAGTAAGTATTAGTATACAAATCAGTAAGTATTAGTATACAAATCAGTAAGTATTAGTATACAAATCAGTATTAGTATACAAAGCAGTAAGTATTAGTATACAAATCAGTAAGTATTAGTATACACATCAGTAAGTATTAGTATACAAACCAGTAAGTATTAGTATACAAATCAGTAAGTATTAGTATACAAATCAGTAAGTATTAGTATACAAAGCAGTAAGTATTAGTATACAAATCAGTAAGTATTAGTATACAAATCAGTAAGTATTAGTATACAAATCAGTATTAGTATACAAATCAGTAAGTATTAGTATACAAAGCAGTAAGTATTAGTATACAAATCAGTAAGTATTAGTATACAAATCAGTAAGTATTAGTATACAAATCAGTAAGTATTAGTATACAAATCAGTAAGTATTAGTATACAAATCGGTAAGTATTAGTATACAAAGCAGTAAGTATTAGTATACAAATCAGTAAGTATTAGTATACAAATCAGTATTAGAATACAAATCAGTAAGTATTAGTATACAAAGCAGTAAGTATTAGTATACAAAGCAGTAAGTATTAGTATACAAAGCAGTAAGTATTAGTATACAAATCAGTAAGTATTAGTATACAAATCAGTAAGTATTAGTATACAAATCAGTATTAGTATACAAATCAGTAAGTATTAGTATACAAAGCAGTAAGTATTAGTATACAAATCAGTAAGTATTAGTATACAAATCAGTAAGTATTAGTATACAAATCAGTAAGTATTAGTATACAAATCAGTAAGTATTAGTATACAAATCGGTAAGTATTAGTATACAAAGCAGTAAGTATTAGTATACAAATCAGTAAGTATTAGTATACAAATCAGTATTAGAATACAAATCAGTAAGTATTAGTATACAAAGCAGTAAGTATTAGTATACAAAGCAGTAAGTATTAGTATACAAAGCAGTAAGTATTAGTATACAAATCAGTAAGTATTAGTATACAAAGCAGTAAGTATTAGTATACAAATCAGTAAGTATTAGTATACAAAGCAGTAAGTATTAGTATACACATCAGTAAGTATTAGTATACACATCAGTAAGTATTAGTATACAAATCAGTAAGTATTAGTATACAAATCAGTAAGTATTAGTATACAAATCAGTAAGTATTAGTATACAAACCAGTAAGTATTAGTATACAAATCAGTAAGTATTAGTATACAAATCAGTATTAGTATACAAATCAGTAAGTATTAGTATACAAAGCAGTAAGTATTAGTATACAAAGCAGTAAGTATTAGTATACAAAGCAGTAAGTATTAGTTTACAAATCAGTATTAGTATACAAATCAGTAAGTATTAGTATACAAATCAGTAAGTATTAGTATACAAAGCAGTAAGTATTAGTATACAAAGCAGTAAGTATTAGTATACAAAGCAGTAAGTATTAGTATACAAATCAGTAAGTATTAGTATACAAATCAGTAAGTATTAGTATACAAAGCAGTAAGTATTAGTATACACATCAGTAAGTATTAGTATACACATCAGTAAGTATTAGTATACAAATCAGTAAGTATTAGTATACAAATCAGTAAGTATTAGTATACAAATCAGTAAGTATTAGTATACAAACCAGTAAGTATTAGTATACAAATCAGTAAGTATTAGTATACAAATCAGTATTAGTATACAAATCAGTAAGTATTAGTATACAAAGCAGTAAGTATTAGTATACAAAGCAGTAAGTATTAGTATACAAAGCAGTAAGTATTAGTATACAAAGCAGTAAGTATTAGTATACAAATAAGTAAGTATTAGTATACAAAGCAGTAAGTATTAGTATACAAAGCAGTAAGTATTAGTATACAAAGCAGTAAGTATTAGTATACAAAGCAGTAAGTATTAGTATACAAATCAGTAAGTATTAGTATACAAATCAGTATTAGTATACAAAGCAGTAAGTATTAGTATACAAAGCAGTAAGTATTAGTATACAAATCAGTATTAGTATACAAATCAGTAAGTATTAGTATACAAATCAGTAAGTATTAGTATACAAATCAGTAAGTATTAGTATACAAAGCAGTAAGTATTAGTATACAAATCAGTATTAGTATACAAATCAGTAAGTATTAGTATACAAATCAGTAAGTATTAGTATACAAAGCAGTAAGTATTAGTATACAAACCAGTAAGTATTAGTATACACATCAGTAAGTATTAGTATACACATCAGTAAGTATTAGTATACAAATCAGTAAGTATTAGTATACAAAGCAGTAAGTATTAGTATACAAAGCAGTAAGTATTAGTATACAAATCAGTAAGTATTAGTATACAAATCAGTATTAGTATACAAAGCAGTAAGTATTAGTATACAAAGCAGTAAGTATTAGTATACAAATAAGTAAGTATTAGTATACAAAGCAGTAAGTATTAGTATACAAAGCAGTAAGTATTAGTATACAAATCAGTAAGTATTAGTATACAAATCAGTATTAGTATACAAAGCTGTAAGTATTAGTATACAAAGCAGTAAGTATTAGTATACAAATCAGTATTAGTATACAAATCAGTAAGTATTAGTATACAAATCAGTAAGTATTAGTATACAAATCAGTAAGTATTAGTATACAAAGCAGTAAGTATTAGTATACACATCAGTAAGTATTAGTATACAAATCAGTAAGTATTAGTATACAAATCAGTATTAGTATACAAATCAGTAAGTATTAGTATACAAAGCAGTAAGTATTAGTATACAAATCAGTAAGTATTAGTATACACAGCAGTAAGTATTAGTATACAAATCAGTAAGTATTAGTATACAAATCAGTATTAGTATACAAATCAGTAAGTATTAGTATACAAATCAGTATTAGAATACAAATCAGTAAGTATTAGTATACAAAGCAGTAAGTATTAGTATACAAATCAGTAAGTATTAGTATACAAATCAGTAAGTATTAGTATACAAATCAGTAAGTATTAGTATACAAAGCAGTAAGTATTAGTATACAAAGCAGTAAGTATTAGTATACAAAGCAGTAAGTATTAGTATACAAATCAGTAAGTATTAGTATACAAATCAGTAAGTATTAGTATACAAATCAGTAAGTATTAGTATACAAATCAGTAAGTATTAGTATACAAAGCAGTAAGTATTAGTATACAAATAAGTATTAGTATACAAATCAGTAAGTATTAGTATACAAAGCAGTAAGTATTAGTATACAAATCAGTAAGTATTAGTATACAAATCAGTAAGTATTAGTATACAAAGCAGTAAGTATTAGTATACAAAGCAGTAAGTATTAGTATACAAATCAGTAAGTATTAGTATACAAAGCAGTAAGTATTAGTATACAAAGCAGTAAGTATTAGTATACAAAGCAGTAAGTATTAGTATACAAATCAGTAAGTATTAGTATACAAATCAGTAAGTATTAGTATACAAATCAGTAAGTATTAGTATACACATCAGTAAGTATTAGTATACAAATCAGTAAGTATTAGTATACAAAGCAGTAAGTATTAGTATACAAAGCAGTAAGTATTAGTATACAAATCAGTAAGTATTAGTATACAAAGCAGTAAGTATTAGTATACAAAGCAGTAAGTATTAGTATACAAATCAGTAAGTATTAGTATACAAAGCAGTAAGTATTAGTATACAAAGCAGTAAGTATTAGTATACAAAGCAGTAAGTATTAGTATACAAAGCAGTAAGTATTAGTATACAAATAAGTAAGTATTAGTATACAAAGCAGTAAGTATTAGTATACAAAGCAGTAAGTATTAGTATACAAAGCAGTAAGTATTAGTATACAAAGCAGTAAGTATTAGTATACAAATCAGTAAGTATTAGTATACAAATCAGTATTAGTATACAAAGCAGTAAGTATTAGTATACAAAGCAGTAAGTATTAGTATACAAATCAGTATTAGTATACAAATCAGTAAGTATTAGTATACAAATCAGTAAGTATTAGTATACAAATCGGTAAGTATTAGTATACACCTCAGTAAGTATTAGTATACAAAGCAGTAAGTATTAGTATACACATCAGTAAGTATTAGTATACAAATCAGTAAGTATTAGTATACAAATCAGTAAGTATTAGTATACAAATCAGTAAGTATTAGTATACAAAGCAGTAAGTATTAGTATACAAAGCAGTAAGTATTAGTATACAAAGCAGTAAGTATTAGTATACACATCAGTAAGTATTAGTATACAAAGCAGTAAGTATTAGTATACAAATCAGTATTAGTATACAAAGCAGTAAGTATTAGTATACAAATCAGTAAGTATTAGTATACAAAGCAGTAAGTATTAGTATACAAAGCAGTAAGTATTAGTATACAAATCAGTAAGTATTAGTATACAAATCAGTATTAGTATACAAAGCAGTAAGTATTAGTATACACATCAGTAAGTATTAGTATACAAAGCAGTAAGTATTAGTATACAAATCAGTAAGTATTAGTATACAAAGCAGTAAGTATTAGTATACAAATCAGTAAGTATTAGTATACAAAGCAGTAAGTATTAGTATACAAATCAGTAAGTATTAGTATACAAATCAGTATTAGTATACAAATCAGTAAGTATTAGTATACAAATCAGTATTAGTATACAAATCAGTAAGTATTAGTATACAAAGCAGTATTAGTATACAAATCAGTAAGTATTAGTATACAAATCAGTAAGTATTAGTATACAAATCAGTAAGTATTAGTATACAAATCAGTAACTATTAGTATACAAATCAGTAACTATTAGTATACAAATCAGTAAGTATTAGTATACAAAGCAGTAAGTATTAGTATACAAATCAGTAAGTATTAGTATACAAAGCAGTAAGTATTAGTATACAAATCAGTATTAGTATACAAATCAGTAAGTATTAGTATACACAGCAGTAAGTATTAGTATACACATCAGTAAGTATTAGTATACAAATCAGTAAGTATTAGTATACAAATCAGTATTAGTATACAAATCAGTAAGTATTAGTATACAAAGCAGTAAGTATTAGTATACAAATCAGTAAGTATTAGTATACAAATCAGTAAGTATTAGTATACAAATCAGTATTAGTATACAAATCAGTAAGTATTAGTATACAAATCAGTAAGTATTAGTATACACAGCAGTAAGTATTAGTATACAAATCAGTAAGTATTAGTATACAAAGCAGTAAGTATTAGTATACACATCAGTAAGTATTATATACAAATCAGTAAGTATTAGTATACAAATCAGTATTAGTATACAAATCAGTAAGTATTAGTATACAAAGCAGTAAGTATTAGTATACAAAGCAGTAAGTATTAGTATACAAATCAGTAAGTATTAGTATACACAGCAGTAAGTATTAGTATACACATCAGTAAGTATTAGTATACAAATCAGTAAGTATTAGTATACAAATCAGTATTAGTATACAAATCAGTAAGTATTAGTATACAAAGCAGTAAGTATTAGTATACAAAGCAGTAAGTATTAGTATACAAATCAGTAAGTATTAGTATACAAATCAGTAAGTATTAGTATACAAATCAGTAAGTATTAGTATACACATCAGTAAGTATTAGTATACAAATCAGTAAGTATTAGTATACAAAGCAGTAAGTATTAGTATACAAAGCAGTAAGTATTAGTATACAAATCAGTAAGTATTAGTATACAAAGCAGTAAGTATTAGTATACAAAGCAGTAAGTATTAGTATACAAATCAGTAAGTATTAGTATACAAAGCAGTAAGTATTAGTATACACATCAGTAAGTATTAGTATACAAATCAGTAAGTATTAGTATACAAATCAGTAAGTATTAGTATACAAATCAGTATTAGTATACAAATCAGTAAGTATTAGTTTACAAATCAGTATTAGTATACAAAGCAGTAAGTATTAGTATACAAAGCAGTATTAGTATACAAAGCAGTAAGTATTAGTATACAAATCAGTAAGTATTAGTATACAAATCAGTATTAGTATACAAAGCAGTAAGTATTAGTATACAAAGCAGTAAGTATTAGTATACAAAGCAGTAAGTATTAGTATACAAATCAGTATTAGTATACAAATCAGTAAGTATTAGTATACAAATCAGTAAGTATTAGTATACAAAGCAGTAAGTATTAGTATACAAAGCAGTAAGTATTAGTATACAAATCAGTAAGTATTAGTATACACATCAGTAAGTATTAGTATACAAATCAGTAAGTATTAGTATACAAATCAGTAAGTATTAGTATACAAATCAGTAAGTATTAGTATACAAATCAGTAAGTATTAGTATACACATCAGTAAGTATTAGTATACAAAGCAGTAAGTATTAGTATACAAATCAGTAAGTATTAGTATACAAATCAGTATTAGTATACAAATCAGTAAGTATTAGTATACAAAGCAGTAAGTATTAGTATACACAGCAGTAAGTATTAGTATACAAAGCAGTAAGTATTAGTATACAAAGCAGTAAGTATTAGTATACAAATCAGTAAGTATTAGTATACAAATCGGTAAGTATTAGTATACAAATCAGTAAGTATTAGTATACAAATCAGTAAGTATTAGTATACAAATCAGTAAGTATTAGTATACAAATCAGTAAGTATTAGTATACAAATCGGTAAGTATTAGTATACAAATCAGTATTAGTATACAAAGCAGTAAGTATTAGTATACAAATCAGTAAGTATTAGTATACAAATCAGTAAGTATTAGTATACAAATCAGTATTAGTATACAAATCAGTATTAGTATACACATCAGTAAGTATTAGTATACAAAGCAGTAAGTATTAGTATACAAATCAGTATTAGTATACAAAGCAGTAAGTATTAGTATACAAATCAGTAAGTATTAGTATACAAATCAGTAAGTATTAGTATACAAATCAGTAAGTATTAGTATACAAATCAGTAAGTATTAGTATACAAATCAGTATTAGTATACAAATCAGTATTAGTATACACATCAGTAAGTATTAGTATACAAAGCAGTAAGTATTAGTATACAAATCAGTATTAGTATACAAAGCAGTAAGTATTAGTATACAAATCAGTAAGTATTAGTATACAAATCAGTAAGTATTAGTATACAAATCAGTAAGTATTAGTATACAAAGCAGTATTAGTATACAAAGCAGTAAGTATTAGTATACAAATCAGTAAGTATTAGTATACAAATCAGTAAGTATTAGTATACAAATCAGTAAGTATTAGTATACAAATCAGTAAGTATTAGTATACAAATCAGTAAGTATTAGTATACAAATCAGTAAGTATTAGTATACAAAGCAGTAAGTATTAGTATACAAATCAGTATTAGTATACAAATCAGTAAGTATTAGTATACAAATCAGTAAGTATTAGTATACAAATCAGTATTAGTATACAAATCAGTAAGTATTAGTATACAAATCAGTAAGTATTAGTATACAAATCAGTAAGTATTAGTATACAAAGCAGTAAGTATTAGTATACAAAGCAGTAAGTATTAGTATACAAATCAGTAAGTATTAGTATACAAATCAGTAAGTATTAGTATACAAATCAGTATTAGTATACAAATCAGTAAGTATTAGTATACAAAGCAGTAAGTATTAGTATACAAAGCAGTAAGTATTAGTATACAAATCAGTAAGTATTAGTATACAAATCAGTAAGTATTAGTATACAAATCAGTAAGTATTAGTATACACATCAGTAAGTATTAGTATACAAATCAGTAAGTATTAGTATACAAAGCAGTAAGTATTAGTATACAAAGCAGTAAGTATTAGTATACAAATCAGTAAGTATTAGTATACAAAGCAGTAAGTATTAGTATACAAAGCAGTAAGTATTAGTATACAAATCAGTAAGTATTAGTATACAAAGCAGTAAGTATTAGTATACAAATCAGTAAGTATTAGTATACAAATCAGTAAGTATTAGTATACAAATCAGTAAGTATTAGTATACAAATCAGTATTAGTATACAAAGCAGTAAGTATTAGTATACAAATCAGTAAGTATTAGTATACAAAGCAGTAAGTATTAGTATACAAATCAGTAAGTATTAGTATACAAATCAGTAAGTATTAGTATACAAATCAGTAAGTATTAGTATACAAATCAGTATTAGTATACAAAGCAGTAAGTATTAGTATACAAATCAGTATTAGTATACACATCAGTAAGTATTAGTATACAAATCAGTAAGTATTAGTATACAAATCAGTAAGTATTAGTATACAAATCAGTAAGTATTAGTATACAAATCAGTAAGTATTAGTATACAAATCAGTAAGTATTAGTATACAAATCAGTAAGTATTAGTATACAAATCAGTAAGTATTAGTATACAAAGCAGTAAGTATTAGTATACAAAGCAGTAAGTATTAGTATACAAATCAGTAAGTATTAGTATATAAAGCAGTAAGTATTAGTATACAAATCAGTATTAGTATACACATCAGTAAGTATTAGTATACAAAGCAGTAAGTATTAGTATACAAATCAGTATTAGTATACAAAGCAGTAAGTATTAGTATACAAATCAGTAAGTATTAGTATACAAATCAGTAAGTATTAGTATACAAATCAGTAAGTATTAGTATACAAAGCAGTATTAGTATACAAAGCAGTAAGTATTAGTATACAAATCAGTAAGTATTAGTATACAAATCAGTAAGTATTAGTATACAAATCAGTAAGTATTAGTATACACATCAGTAAGTATTAGTATACAAATCAGTATTAGTATACAAATCAGTAAGTATTAGTATACAAATCAGTAAGTATTAGTATACAAATCAGTAAGTATTAGTATACAAATCAGTATTAGTATACAAAGCAGTAAGTATTAGTATACAAATCAGTAAGTATTAGTATACAAATCAGTAAGTATTAGTATACAAATCAGTATTAGTATACAAAGCAGTAAGTATTAGTATACAAATCAGTAAGTATTAGTATACAAATCAGTAAGTATTAGTATACATATCAGTATTAGTATACAAAGCAGTAAGTATTAGTATACAAAGCAGTAAGTATAAGTATACAAATCAGTATTAGTGTACAAATCAGTAAGTATTAGTATACAAATCAGTATTAGTATACAAAGCAGTAAGTATTAGTATACAAAGCAGTAAGTATTAGTATACAAATCAGTAAGTATTAGTGTACAAAGCAGTATTAGTATACAAATCAGTAAGTATTAGTATACAAAGCAGTAAGTATTAGTATACAAAGCAGTAAGTATTAGTATACAAATCAGTAAGTATTAGTATACAAAGCAGTAAGTATTAGTATACAAATCAGTAAGTATTAGTATACAAATCAGTATTAGTATACAAATCAGTAAGTATTAGTATACAAAGCAGTAAGTATTAGTATACAAATCAGTAAGTATTAGTATACAAATCAGTAAGTATTAGTATACAAATCAGTAAGTATTAGTATACAAATCAGTATTAGTATACAAATCAGTAAGTATTAGTATACAAAGCAGTAAGTATTAGTATACAAATCAGTAAGTATTAGTATACAAATCAGTAAGTATTAGTATACAAATCAGTAAGTATTAGTATACAAAGCAGTAAGTATTAGTATACAAAGCAGTAAGTATTAGTATACAAATCAGTAAGTATTAGTATACAAAGCAGTAAGTATTAGTATACAAATCAGTAAGTATTAGTATACAAATCAGTAAGTATTAGTATACAAAGCAGTAAGTATTAGTATACAAATCAGTATTAGTATACACATCAGTAAGTATTAGTATACAAATCAGTAAGTATTAGTATACAAAGCAGTAAGTATTAGTATACAAATCAGTAAGTATTAGTATACAAATCAGTAAGTATTAGTATACACATCAGTAAGTATTAGTATACAAATCAGTATTAGTATACAAATCAGTAAGTATTAGTATACAAATCAGTAAGTATTAGTGTACAAATCAGTATTAGTATACAAAGCAGTAAGTATTAGTATACAAATCAGTAAGTATTAGTATACAAATCAGTATTAGTATACAAATCAGTAAGTATTAGTATACAAAGCAGTAAGTATTAGTATACAAATCAGTAAGTATTAGTATACACATCAGTAAGTATTAGTATACACATCAGTATTAGTATACAAATCAGTATTAGTATACAAAGCAGTAAGTATTAGTATACAAATCAGTAAGTATTAGTATACAAATCAGTAAGTATTAGTATACAAATCAGTAAGTATTAGTATACAAATCAGTAAGTATTAGTATACAAATCAGTATTAGTATACAAATCAGTAAGTATTAGTGTACAAATCAGTAAGTATTAGTATACACATCAGTAAGTATTAGTATACAAATCAGTAAGTATTAGTATACAAATCAGTAAGTATTAGTATACAAATCAGTAAGTATTAGTATACAAATCAGTAAGTATTAGTATACAAATCAGTAAGTATTAGTATACAAATCAGTAAGTATTAGTATACAAATCAGTAAGTATTAGTATACAAAGCAGTAAGTATTAGTATACAAAGCAATAAGTATTAGTATACAAAGCAGTAAGTATTAGTATACAAATCAGTAAGTATTAGTATACAAAGCAGTAAGTATTAGTATACAAAGCAGTAAGTATTAGTATACAAATCAGTATTAGTATACAAAGCAGTAAGTATTAGTATACAAAGCAGTAAGTATTAGTATACAAAGCATTAAGTATTAGTATACAAATCAGTATTAGTATACAAAGCAGTAAGTATTAGTATACAAACCAGTAAGTATTAGTATACAAATCAGTAAGTATTAGTATACAAAGCAGTAAGTATTAGTATACAAAGCAGTAAGTATTAGTATACAAATCAGTAAGTATTAGTATACACATCAGTATTAGTATACAAATCAGTATTAGTATACAAAGCAGTAAGTATTAGTATACAAATCAGTAAGTATTAGTATACAAATCAGTAAGTATTAGTATACAAATCAGTAAGTATTAGTATACAAATCAGTATTAGTATACAAATCAGTAAGTATTAGTGTACAAATCAGTAAGTATTAGTATACACATCAGTAAGTATTAGTATACAAATCAGTAAGTATTAGTATACAAATCAGTAAGTATTAGTATACAAATCAGTAAGTATTAGTATACAAATCAGTAAGTATTAGTATACAAATCAGTATTAGTATACAAATCAGTAAGTATTAGTATACAAATCAGTAAGTATTAGTATACAAATCAGTAAGTATTAGTATACAAATCAGTAAGTATTAGTATACAAATCAGTATTAGTATACAAATCAGTAAGTATTAGTATACAAATCAGTAAGTATTAGTATACACATCAGTAAGTATTAGTATACAAATCAGTAAGTATTAGTATACAAAGCAGTAAGTATTAGTATACAAATCAGTATTAGTATACAAATCAGTAAGTATTAGTATACAAAGCAGTAAGTATTAGTATACAAAGCAGTAAGTATTAGTATACAAAGCAGTAAGTATTAGTATACAAAGCAGTAAGTATTAGTATACAAAGCAGTAAGTATTAGTATACAAATCAGTAAGTATTAGTATACAAAGCAGTAAGTATTAGTATACAAAGCAGTAAGTATTAGTATACAAATCAGTAAGTATTAGTATACAAAGCAGTAAGTATTAGTATACAAAGCAATAAGTATTAGTATACAAAGCAGTAAGTATTAGTATACAAATCAGTAAGTATTAGTATACACATCAGTATTAGTATACAAATCAGTATTAGTATACAAAGCAGTAAGTATTAGTATACAAATCAGTAAGTATTAGTATACAAATCAGTAAGTATTAGTATACAAATCAGTATTAGTATACAAATCAGTAAGTATTAGTATACAAATCAGTAAGTATTAGTATACAAATCAGTAAGTATTAGTATACAAATCAGTAAGTATTAGTATACAAATCAGTATTAGTATACAAATCAGTAAGTATTAGTATACAAATCAGTAAGTATTAGTATACACATCAGTAAGTATTAGTATACACATCAGTAAGTATTAGTATACAAATCAGTAAGTATTAGTATACAAATCAGTATTAGTATACAAATCAGTAAGTATTAGTATACAAAGCAGTAAGTATTAGTATACAAAGCAGTAAGTATTAGTATACAAAGCAGTAAGTATTAGTATACAAAGCAGTAAGTATTAGTATACAAAGCAGTAAGTATTAGTATACAAATCAGTAAGTATTAGTATACAAAGCAGTAAGTATTAGTATACAAAGCAGTAAGTATTAGTATACAAAGCAGTAAGTATTAGTATACAAAGCAGTAAGTATTAGTATACAAAGCAGTAAGTATTAGTATACAAATCAGTAAGTATTAGTATACAAATCAGTAAGTATTAGTATACAAATCAGTAAGTATTAGTATACAAATCAGTATTAGTATACAAAGCAGTAAGTATTAGTATACAAACCAGTAAGTATTAGTATACAAATCAGTAAGTATTAGTATACAAATCAGTAAGTATTAGTATACACATCAGTAAGTATTAGTATACAAATCAGTAAGTATTAGTATACAAATCAGTATTAGTATACAAAGCAGTAAGTATTAGTATACAAATCAGTAAGTATTAGTATACAAATCAGTAAGTATTAGTATACAAATCAGTAAGTATTAGTATACAAATCAGTAAGTATTAGTATACAAAGCTGTAAGTATTAGTATACAAATCAGTAAGTATTAGTATACAAATCAGTATTAGTATACAAATCAGTAAGTATTAGTATACAAATCAGTATTAGTATACAAAGCAGTAAGTATTAGTATACACATCAGTAAGTATTAGTATACAAATCAGTAAGTATTAGTATACAAATCAGTAAGTATTAGTATACAAATCAGTAAGTATTAGTATACAAATCAGTAAGTATTAGTATACAAATCAGTATTAGTATACAAATCAGTAAGTATTAGTATACAAATCAGTAAGTATTAGTATACAAATCAGTAAGTATTAGTATACAAATCAGTAAGTATTAGTATACAAATCAGTATTAGTATACAAATCAGTAAGTATTAGTATACAAATCAGTAAGTATTAGTATACACATCAGTAAGTATTAGTATACAAACCAGTAAGTATTAGTATACAAATCAGTAAGTATTAGTATACAAATCAGTAAGTATTAGTATATACATCAGTAAGTATTAGTATACAAATCAGTAAGTATTAGTATACAAATCAGTATTAGTATACAAAGCAGTAAGTATTAGTATACAAAGCAGTATTAGTATACAAATCAGTAAGTATTAGTATACAAAGCAGTAAGTATTAGTATACAAATCAGTAAGTATTAGTATACAAATCAGTAAGTATTAGTATACAAATCAGTAAGTATTAGTATACACATCAGTAAGTATTAGTATACAAATCAGTAAGTATTAGTATACAAAGCAGTAAGTATTAGTATACAAATCAGTAAGTATTAGTATACACATCAGTAAGTATTAGTATACAAATCAGTAAGTATTAGTATACAAATCAGTAAGTATTAGTATACAAATCAGTAAGTATTAGTATACAAATCAGTATTAGTATACAAAGCAGTAAGTATTAGTATACAAAGCAGTAAGTATTAGTATACAAATCAGTAAGTATTAGTATACAAATCAGTATTAGAATACAAATCAGTAAGTATTAGTATACAAAGCAGTAAGTATTAGTATACAAAGCAGTAAGTATTAGTATACAAACCAGTAAGTATTAGTATACAAAGCAGTAAGTATTAGTGTACAAATCAGTAAGTATTAGTATACAAATCAGTAAGTATTAGTATACAAAGCAGTAAGTATTAGTATACAAAGCAGTAAGTATTAGTATACAAAGCAGTAAGTATTAGTATACAAATCAGTAAGTATTAGTATACAAATCAGTAAGTATTAGTATACACATCAGTAAGTATTAGTATACAAAGCAGTAAGTATTAGTATACAAATCAGTAAGTATTAGTATACAAAGCAGTAAGTATTAGTATACAAATCAGTAAGTATTAGTATACAAATCAGTATTAGTATACAAATCAGTAAGTATTAGTATACAAATCAGTATTAGTATACAAAGCAGTAAGTATTAGTATACACATCAGTAAGTATTAGTATACAAATCAGTATTAGTATACAAAGCAGTAAGTATTAGTATACAAAGCAGTAAGTATTAGTATACAAAGCATTAAGTATTAGTATACAAATCAGTATTAGTATACAAAGCAGTAAGTATTAGTATACAAACCAGTAAGTATTAGTATACAAATCAGTAAGTATTAGTATACAAAGCAGTAAGTATTAGTATACAAAGCAGTAAGTATTAGTATACAAATCAGTAAGTATTAGTATACACATCAGTATTAGTATACAAATCAGTATTAGTATACAAAGCAGTAAGTATTAGTATACAAATCAGTAAGTATTAGTATACAAATCAGTAAGTATTAGTATACAAATCAGTAAGTATTAGTATACAAATCAGTATTAGTATACAAATCAGTAAGTATTAGTGTACAAATCAGTAAGTATTAGTATACACATCAGTAAGTATTAGTATACAAATCAGTAAGTATTAGTATACAAATCAGTAAGTATTAGTATACAAATCAGTAAGTATTAGTATACAAATCAGTAAGTATTAGTATACAAATCAGTATTAGTATACAAATCAGTAAGTATTAGTATACAAATCAGTAAGTATTAGTATACAAATCAGTAAGTATTAGTATACAAATCAGTAAGTATTAGTATACAAATCAGTATTAGTATACAAATCAGTAAGTATTAGTATACAAATCAGTAAGTATTAGTATACACATCAGTAAGTATTAGTATACAAATCAGTAAGTATTAGTATACAAAGCAGTAAGTATTAGTATACAAATCAGTATTAGTATACAAATCAGTAAGTATTAGTATACAAAGCAGTAAGTATTAGTATACAAAGCAGTAAGTATTAGTATACAAAGCAGTAAGTATTAGTATACAAAGCAGTAAGTATTAGTATACAAAGCAGTAAGTATTAGTATACAAATCAGTAAGTATTAGTATACAAAGCAGTAAGTATTAGTATACAAAGCAGTAAGTATTAGTATACAAATCAGTAAGTATTAGTATACAAAGCAGTAAGTATTAGTATACAAAGCAATAAGTATTAGTATACAAAGCAGTAAGTATTAGTATACAAATCAGTAAGTATTAGTATACACATCAGTATTAGTATACAAATCAGTATTAGTATACAAAGCAGTAAGTATTAGTATACAAATCAGTAAGTATTAGTATACAAATCAGTAAGTATTAGTATACAAATCAGTAAGTATTAGTATACAAATCAGTATTAGTATACAAATCAGTAAGTATTAGTATACAAATCAGTAAGTATTAGTATACAAATCAGTAAGTATTAGTATACAAATCAGTAAGTATTAGTATACAAATCAGTATTAGTATACAAATCAGTAAGTATTAGTATACAAATCAGTAAGTATTAGTATACACATCAGTAAGTATTAGTATACACATCAGTAAGTATTAGTATACAAATCAGTAAGTATTAGTATACAAATCAGTATTAGTATACAAATCAGTAAGTATTAGTATACAAAGCAGTAAGTATTAGTATACAAAGCAGTAAGTATTAGTATACAAAGCAGTAAGTATTAGTATACAAAGCAGTAAGTATTAGTATACAAAGCAGTAAGTATTAGTATACAAATCAGTAAGTATTAGTATACAAAGCAGTAAGTATTAGTATACAAATCAGTAAGTATTAGTATACAAATCAGTATTAGTATACAAATCAGTAAGTATTAGTATACACATCAGTAAGTATTAGTATACACATCAGTAAGTATTAGTATACAAATCAGTAAGTATTAGTATACAAATCAGTATTAGTATACAAATCAGTAAGTATTAGTATACAAAGCAGTAAGTATTAGTATACAAAGCAGTAAGTATTAGTATACAAAGCAGTAAGTATTAGTATACAAAGCAGTAAGTATTAGTATACAAAGCAGTAAGTATTAGTATACAAATCAGTAAGTATTAGTATACAAAGCAGTAAGTATTAGTATACAAAGCAGTAAGTATTAGTATACAAAGCAGTAAGTATTAGTATACAAAGCAGTAAGTATTAGTATACAAAGCAGTAAGTATTAGTATACAAATCAGTAAGTATTAGTATACAAATCAGTAAGTATTAGTATACAAATCAGTAAGTATTAGTATACAAATCAGTATTAGTATACAAAGCAGTAAGTATTAGTATACAAACCAGTAAGTATTAGTATACAAATCAGTAAGTATTAGTATACAAATCAGTAAGTATTAGTATACACATCAGTAAGTATTAGTATACAAATCAGTAAGTATTAGTATACAAATCAGTATTAGTATACAAAGCAGTAAGTATTAGTATACAAATCAGTAAGTATTAGTATACAAATCAGTAAGTATTAGTATACAAATCAGTAAGTATTAGTATACAAATCAGTAAGTATTAGTATACAAAGCAGTAAGTATTAGTATACAAATCAGTAAGTATTAGTATACAAATCAGTATTAGTATACAAATCAGTAAGTATTAGTATACAAATCAGTATTAGTATACAAAGCAGTAAGTATTAGTATACACATCAGTAAGTATTAGTATACAAATCAGTAAGTATTAGTATACAAATCAGTAAGTATTAGTATACAAATCAGTAAGTATTAGTATACAAATCAGTAAGTATTAGTATACAAATCAGTATTAGTATACAAATCAGTAAGTATTAGTATACAAATCAGTAAGTATTAGTATACAAATCAGTAAGTATTAGTATACAAATCAGTAAGTATTAGTATACAAATCAGTATTAGTATACAAATCAGTAAGTATTAGTATACAAATCAGTAAGTATTAGTATACACATCAGTAAGTATTAGTATACAAACCAGTAAGTATTAGTATACAAATCAGTAAGTATTAGTATACAAATCAGTAAGTATTAGTATATACATCAGTAAGTATTAGTATACAAATCAGTAAGTATTAGTATACAAATCAGTATTAGTATACAAAGCAGTAAGTATTAGTATACAAAGCAGTATTAGTATACAAATCAGTAAGTATTAGTATACAAAGCAGTAAGTATTAGTATACAAATCAGTAAGTATTAGTATACAAATCAGTAAGTATTAGTATACAAATCAGTAAGTATTAGTATACACATCAGTAAGTATTAGTATACAAATCAGTAAGTATTAGTATACAAAGCAGTAAGTATTAGTATACAAATCAGTAAGTATTAGTATACACATCAGTAAGTATTAGTATACAAATCAGTAAGTATTAGTATACAAATCAGTAAGTATTAGTATACAAATCAGTAAGTATTAGTATACAAATCAGTATTAGTATACAAAGCAGTAAGTATTAGTATACAAAGCAGTAAGTATTAGTATACAAATCAGTAAGTATTAGTATACAAATCAGTATTAGAATACAAATCAGTAAGTATTAGTATACAAAGCAGTAAGTATTAGTATACAAAGCAGTAAGTATTAGTATACAAACCAGTAAGTATTAGTATACAAAGCAGTAAGTATTAGTGTACAAATCAGTAAGTATTAGTATACAAATCAGTAAGTATTAGTATACAAAGCAGTAAGTATTAGTATACAAAGCAGTAAGTATTAGTATACAAAGCAGTAAGTATTAGTATACAAATCAGTAAGTATTAGTATACAAATCAGTAAGTATTAGTATACACATCAGTAAGTATTAGTATACAAAGCAGTAAGTATTAGTATACAAATCAGTAAGTATTAGTATACAAAGCAGTAAGTATTAGTATACAAATCAGTAAGTATTAGTATACAAATCAGTATTAGTATACAAATCAGTAAGTATTAGTATACAAATCAGTATTAGTATACAAAGCAGTAAGTATTAGTATACACATCAGTAAGTATTAGTATACAAATCAGTAAGTATTAGTATACAAATCAGTAAGTATTAGTATACAAATCAGTAAGTATTAGTATACAAATCAGTAAGTATTAGTATACAAATCAGTATTAGTATACAAATCAGTAAGTATTAGTATACAAATCAGTAAGTATTAGTATACAAATCAGTAAGTATTAGTATACAAATCAGTAAGTATTAGTATACAAATCAGTATTAGTATACAAATCAGTAAGTATTAGTATACAAATCAGTAAGTATTAGTATACACATCAGTAAGTATTAGTATACAAACCAGTAAGTATTAGTATACAAATCAGTAAGTATTAGTATACAAATCAGTAAGTATTAGTATATACATCAGTAAGTATTAGTATACAAATCAGTAAGTATTAGTATACAAATCAGTATTAGTATACAAAGCAGTAAGTATTAGTATACAAAGCAGTATTAGTATACAAATCAGTAAGTATTAGTATACAAAGCAGTAAGTATTAGTATACAAATCAGTAAGTATTAGTATACAAATCAGTAAGTATTAGTATACAAATCAGTAAGTATTAGTATACAAATCAGTAAGTATTAGTATACAAATCAGTAAGTATTAGTATACACATCAGTAAGTATTAGTATACAAATCAGTAAGTATTAGTATACAAATCAGTAAGTATTAGTATACAAATCAGTAAGTATTAGTATACAAAGCAGTAAGTATTAGTATACAAATCAGTATTAGTATACAAAGCAGTAAGTATTAGTATACAAATCAGTAAGTATTAGTATACAAAGCAGTAAGTATTAGTATACAAAGCAGTAAGTATTAGTATACAAATCAGTAAGTATTAGTATACAAAGCAGTAAGTATTAGTATACAAAGCAGTAAGTATTAGTATACAAATCAGTAAGTATTAGTATACAAATCAGTAAGTATTAGTATACAAATCAGTAAGTATTAGTATACAAATCAGTATTAGTATACAAATCAGTAAGTATTAGTATACAAATCAGTAAGTATTAGTATACACATCAGTAAGTATTAGTATACAAACCAGTAAGTATTAGTATACAAATCAGTAAGTATTAGTATACAAATCAGTAAGTATTAGTATACACATCAGTAAGTATTAGTATACAAATCAGTAAGTATTAGTATACAAATCAGTATTAGTATACAAAGCAGTAAGTATTAGTATACAAAGCAGTATTAGTATACAAATCAGTAAGTATTAGTATACAAAGCAGTAAGTATTAGTATACAAATCAGTAAGTATTAGTATACAAATCAGTAAGTATTAGTATACAAATCAGTAAGTATTAGTATACAAATCAGTAAGTATTAGTATACACATCAGTAAGTATTAGTATACAAATCAGTATTAGTATACAAAGCAGTAAGTATTAGTATACAAATCAGTAAGTATTAGTATACAAAGCAGTAAGTATTAGTATACAAAGCAGTAAGTATTAGTATACAAATCAGTAAGTATTAGTATACAAATCAGTATGATTTAGTATACAAATCAGTAAGTATTAGTATACAAATCAGTATTAGTATACAAAGCAGTAAGTATTAGTATACAAAGCAGTAAGTATTAGTATACAAATCAGTAAGTATTAGTATACAAATCAGTAAGTATTAGTATACAAATCAGTAAGTATTAGTATACAAATCAGTAAGTATTAGTATACACATCAGTAAGTATTAGTATACAAATCAGTAAGTATTAGTATACAAATCAGTAAGTATTAGTATACAAATCAGTAAGTATTAGTATACAAATCAGTATTAGTATACAAAGCAGTAAGTATTAGTATACAAATCAGTAAGTATTAGTATACAAAGCAGTAAGTATTAGTATACAAATCAGTATTAGTATACAAATCAGTAAGTATTAGTATACAAATCAGTAAGTATTAGTATACAAATCAGTAAGTATTAGTATACAAAGCAGTAAGTATTAGTATACAAATCAGTAAGTATTAGTATACAAATCAGTAAGTATTAGTATACACATCAGTAAGTATTAGTATACACATCAGTAAGTATTAGTATACACATCAGTAAGTATTAGTATACAAATCAGTAAGTATTAGTATACAAATCAGTAAGTATTAGTATACAAATCAGTATTAGTATACAAATCAGTAAGTATTAGTATACAAATCAGTAAGTATTAGTATACAAATCAGTAAGTATTAGTATACAAATCAGTATTAGTATACAAATCAGTAAGTATTAGTATACAAAGCAGTAAGTATTAGTATACAAATCAGTAAGTATTAGTATACACATCAGTAAGTATTAGTATACACATCAGTAAGTATTAGTATACACATCAGTAAGTATTAGTATACAAAGCAGTAAGTATTAGTATACAAATCAGTAAGTATTAGTATACAAATCAGTAAGTATTAGCATACAAATCAGTATTAGTATACAAATCAGTAAGTATTAGTATACAAATCAGTATGTATTAGTATACAAATCAGTAAGTATTAGTATACAAAGCAGTAAGTATTAGTATACAAATTAGTAAGTATTAGTATACAAAGCAGTAAGTATTAGTATACAAAGCAGTAAGTATTAGTATACAAAGCAGTAAGTATTAGTATACACATCAGTAAGTATTAGTATACAAAGCAGTAAGTATTAGTATACAAATCAGTAAGTATTAGTATACAAAGCAGTAAGTATTAGTATACAAATCAGTAAGTATTAGTATACAAAGCAGTAAGTATTAGTATACAAATCAGTATTAGTATACAAATCAGTAAGTATTGTATACAAATCAGTAAGTATTAGTATACAAATCAGTAAGTATTAGTATACAAATCAGTAAGTATTAGTATACAAACCAGTAAGTATTAGTATACAAAGCAGTAAGTATTAGTATACAAAGCAGTAAGTATTAGTATACAAATCAGTAAGTATTAGTATACAAAGCAGTAAGTATTAGTATACAAATCAGTAAGTATTAGTATACAAAGCAGTAAGTATTAGTATACAAATCAGTAAGTATTAGTATACAAAGCAGTAAGTATTAGTATACAAAGCAGTAAGTATTAGTATACAAAGCAGTAAGTATTAGTATACACATCAGTAAGTATTAGTATACAAAGCAGTAAGTATTAGTATACAAATCAGTAAGTATTAGTATACAAATCAGTAAGTATTAGTATACAAAGCAGTAAGTATTAGTATACAAAGCAGTAAGTATTAGTATACAAAGCAGTAAGTATTAGTATACAAATCAGTAAGTATTAGTATACAAATCAGTAAGTATTAGTATACAAATCAGTAAGTATTAGTATACAAATCAGTAAGTATTAGTATACACATCAGTAAGTATTAGTATACAAATCAGTAAGTATTAGTATACAAATCAGTAAGTATTAGTATACAAATCAGTATTAGTATACAAATCAGTAAGTATTAGTATACACATCAGTAAGTATTAGTATACAAATCAGTAAGTATTAGTATACAAATCAGTAAGTATTAGTATACAAAGCAGTAAGTATTAGTATACAAATCAGTAAGTATTAGTATACAAATCAGTAAGTATTAGTATACAAAGCAGTAAGTATTAGTATACACATCAGTAAGTATTAGTATACAAATCAGTAAGTATTAGTATACAAAGCAGTAAGTATTAGTATACAAATCAGTAAGTATTAGTATACACATCAGTAAGTATTAGTATACACATCAGTAAGTATTAGTATACAAATCAGTAAGTATTAGTATACAAATCAGTAAGTATTAGTATACAAATCAGTAAGTATTAGTATACAAATCAGTAAGTATTAGTATACAAAGCAGTAAGTATTAGTATACACATCAGTATTAGTATACAAAGCAGTAAGTATTAGTATACAAATCAGTAAGTATTAGTATACAAATCAGTAAGTATTAGTATACAAATCAGTAAGTATTAGTATACAAAGCAGTAAGTATTAGTATACAAATCAGTAAGTATTAGTATACAAAGCAGTAAGTATTAGTATACAAATCAGTAAGTATTAGTATACAAAGCAGTAAGTATTAGTATACAAATCAGTAAGTATTAGTATACAAAGCAGTAAGTATTAGTATACAAATCAGTAAGTATTAGTATACAAAGCAGTAAGTATTAGTATACAAATCAGTAAGTATTAGTATACAAAGCAGTAAGTATTAGTGTACACATCAGTAAGTATTAGTATACAAATCAGTAAGTATTAGTATACAAATCAGTAAGTATTAGTATACAAATCAGTAAGTATTAGTATACAAAGCAGTAAGTATTAGTATACAAATCAGTAAGTATTAGTATACAAAGCAGTAAGTATTAGTATATAAATCAGTAAGTATTAGTATACAAATCAGTAAGTATTAGTATACAAAGCAGTAAGTATTAGTATACAAAGCAGTAAGTATTAGTATACAAATCAGTAAGTATTAGTATACAAATCAGTAAGTATTAGTATACACATCAGTAAGTATTAGTATACAAATCAGTAAGTATTAGTATACACATCAGTAAGTATTAGTATACAAATCAGTAAGTATTAGTATACAAAGCAGTAAGTATTAGTATACAAAGCAGTATTAGTATACAAAGCAGTAAGTATTAGTATACAAATCAGTAAGTATTAGTATACAAATCAGTAAGTATTAGTATACACATCAGTAAGTATTAGTATACAAATCAGTAAGTATTAGTATACAAATCAGTAAGTATTAGTATACAAATCAGTAAGTATTAGTATACAAACCAGTAAGTATTAGTATACAAATCAGTAAGTATTAGTATACAAAGCAGTAAGTATTAGTATACAAATCAGTAAGTATTAGTATACAAATCAGTAAGTATTAGTATACAAATCAGTAAGTATTAGTATACAAAGCAGTAAGTATTAGTATACAAATCAGTAAGTATTAGTATACAAATCAGTAAGTATTAGTATACAAATCAGTAAGTATTAGCATACAAATCAGTATTAGTATACAAATCAGTAAGTATTAGTATACAAATCAGTATGTATTAGTATACAAATCAGTAAGTATTAGTATACAAAGCAGTAAGTATTAGTATACAAATTAGTAAGTATTAGTATACAAAGCAGTAAGTATTAGTATACAAAGCAGTAAGTATTAGTATACAAAGCAGTAAGTATTAGTATACAAATCAGTAAGTATTAGTATACAAATCGGTAAGTATTAGTATACAAATCAGTAAGTATTAGTATACAAATCAGTAAGTATTAGCATACAAATCATTATTAGTATACAAATCAGTAAGTATTAGTATACAAATCAGTAAGTATTAGTATACAAATCAGTAAGTATTAGTATACAAATCGGTAAGTATTAGTATACAAACCAGTAAGTATTAGTATACAAATCAGTAAGTATTAGTATACAAATCAGTAAGTATTAGTATACAAATCAGTAAGTATTAGTATACAAATCAGTATTAGTATACAAATCAGTATTAGTATACAAATCAGTAAGTATTAGTATACAAATCGGTAAGTATTAGTATACAAAGCAGTAAGTATTAGTATACAAATCAGTAAGTATTAGTATACAAAGCAGTAAGTATTAGTATACAAATCAGTAAGTATTAGTATACAAAGCAGTAAGTATTAGTATACAAATCAGTAAGTATTAGTATACACATCAGTAAGTATTAGTATACAAATCAGTAAGTATTAGTATACAAATCAGTATTAGTATACAAAGCAGTAAGTATTAGTGTACAAATCAGTAAGTATTAGTATACAAATCAGTAAGTATTAGTATACAAATCAGTAAGTATTAGTATACAAAGCAGTAAGTATTAGTATACAAATCAGTAAGTATTAGTATACAAATCAGTAAGTATTAGTATACAAATCAGTAAGTATTAGTATACAAATCAGTAAGTATTAGTATACAAATCAGTAAGTATTAGTATACAAATCAGTAAGTATTAGTATACAAATCAGTATTAGTATACAAATCAGTATTAGTATACAAATCAGTAAGTATTAGTATACAAATCGGTAAGTATTAGTATACAAATCAGTAAGTATTAGTATACACATCAGTAAGTATTAGTATACAAAGCAGTAAGTATTAGTATACAAATCAGTATTAGTATACAAATCAGTAAGTATTAGTATACAAATCAGTAAGTATTAGTATACAAATCAGTATTAGTATACAAATCAGTAAGTATTAGTATACACATCAGTATTAGTATACAAATCAGTAAGTATTAGTATACAAATCAGTATTAGTATACAAATCAGTAAGTATTAGTATACAAAGCAGTAAGTATTAGTATACACATCAGTATTAGTATACAAATCAGTAAGTATTAGTATACAAAGCAGTAAGTATTAGTATACAAAGCAGTAAGTATTAGTATACAAATCAGTATTAGTATACACATCAGTAAGTATTAGTATACAAATCAGTAAGTATTAGTATACAAATCAGTAAGTATTAGTATACAAAGCAGTAAGTATTAGTATACAAATCAGTAAGTATTAGTATACAAATCAGTAAGTATTAGTATACAAAGCAGTAAGTATTAGTATACAAATCAGTAAGTATTAGTATACAAAGCAGTAAGTATTAGTATACAAATCAGTAAGTATTAGTATACAAATCAGTAAGTATTAGTATACAAATCAGTAAGTATTAGTATACAAATCAGTATTAGTATACAAATCAGTAAGTATTAGTATACAAAGCAGTAAGTATTAGTATACAAATCAGTAAGTATTAGTATACAAATCAGTAAGTATTAGTATACAAATCAGTAAGTATTAGTATACAAATCAGTATTAGTATACAAATCAGTATGTATTAGTATACAAATCAGTAAGTATTAGTATACAAATCAGTAAGTATTAGTATACAAATCAGTATTAGTATACAAATCAGTATGTATTAGTATACAAATCAGTAAGTATTAGTATACAAAGCAGTAAGTATTAGTATACAAATTAGTAAGTATTAGTATACAAAGCAGTAAGTATTAGTATACAAAGCAGTAAGTATTAGTATACAAAGCAGTAAGTATTAGTATACAAATCAGTAAGTATTAGTATACACATCAGTAAGTATTAGTATACAAATCAGTATTAGTATACAAAGCAGTAAGTATTAGTATACAAATCAGTAAGTATTAGTATACAAAGCAGTAAGTATTAGTATACAAATCAGTATTAGTATACAAAGCAGTAAGTATTAGTATACAAATCAGTAAGTATTAGTATACAAAGCAGTAAGTATTAGTATACAAAGCAGTAAGTATTAGTATACAAATCAGTAAGTATTAGTATACAAAGCAGTAAGTATTAGTATACAAATCAGTATTAGTATACAAATCAGTAAGTATTAGTATACAAAGCAGTAAGTATTAGTATACAAATCAGTAAGTATTAGTATACAAAGCAGTAAGTATTAGTATACAAATCAGTATTAGTATACAAATCAGTAAGTATTAGTATACAAATCAGTAAGTATTAGTATACAAAGCAGTAAGTATTAGTATACAAAGCAGTAGGTATTAGTATACAAATCAGTATTAGTATACAAATCAGTAAGTATTAGTATACAAAGCAGTAAGTATTAGTATACAAAGCAGTAGGTATTAGTATACAAATCAGTATTAGTATACAAATCAGTAAGTATTAGTATACAAATCAGTAAGTATTAGTATACACATCAGTAAGTATTAGTATACAAATCAGTATTAGTATACAAAGCAGTAAGTATTAGTATACAAAGCAGTAAGTATTAGTATACAAAGCAGTAAGTATTAGTATACAAATCAGTAAGTATTAGTATACAAATCAGTAAGTATTAGTATACAAATCAGTATTAGTATACAAATCAGTAAGTATTAGTATACAAAGCAGTAAGTATTAGTATACAAATCAGTAAGTATTAGTATACAAATCAGTAAGTATTAGTATACAAATCAGTAAGTATTAGTATACAAATCAGTATTAGTATACAAATCAGTATGTATTAGTATACAAATCAGTAAGTATTAGTATACAAAGCAGTAAGTATTAGTATACAAATTAGTAAGTATTAGTATACAAAGCAGTAAGTATTAGTATACAAAGCAGTAAGTATTAGTATACAAAGCAGTAAGTATTAGTATACAAATCAGTAAGTATTAGTATACACATCAGTAAGTATTAGTATACAAATCAGTATTAGTATACAAAGCAGTAAGTATTAGTATACAAATCAGTAAGTATTAGTATACAAAGCAGTAAGTATTAGTATACAAATCAGTATTAGTATACAAAGCAGTAAGTATTAGTATACAAATCAGTAAGTATTAGTATACAAAGCAGTAAGTATTAGTATACAAAGCAGTAAGTATTAGTATACAAATCAGTAAGTATTAGTATACAAAGCAGTAAGTATTAGTATACAAATCAGTATTAGTATACAAATCAGTAAGTATTAGTATACAAAGCAGTAAGTATTAGTATACAAATCAGTAAGTATTAGTATACAAAGCAGTAAGTATTAGTATACAAATCAGTATTAGTATACAAATCAGTAAGTATTAGTATACAAATCAGTAAGTATTAGTATACAAAGCAGTAAGTATTAGTATACAAAGCAGTAGGTATTAGTATACAAATCAGTATTAGTATACAAATCAGTAAGTATTAGTATACAAAGCAGTAAGTATTAGTATACAAAGCAGTAGGTATTAGTATACAAATCAGTATTAGTATACAAATCAGTAAGTATTAGTATACAAATCAGTAAGTATTAGTATACAAATCAGTAAGTATTAGTATACAAAGCAGTAAGTATTAGTATACAAAGCAGTAAGTATTAGTATACAAATCAGTAAGTATTAGTATACAAAGCAGTAAGTATTAGTATACAAATCAGTAAGTATTAGTATACAAAGCAGTAAGTATTAGTATACAAAGCAGTAAGTATTAGTATACAAAGCAGTATTAGTATACAAATCAGTAAGTATTAGTATACAAATCAGTAAGTATTAGTATACAAATCAGTAAGTATTAGTATACAAATCAGTAAGTATTAGTATACAAATCAGTAAGTATTAGTATACACATCAGTAAGTATTAGTATACAAAGCAGTAAGTATTAGTATACAAATCAGTAAGTATTAGTATACAAATCAGTAAGTATTAGTGTACAAATCAGTAAGTATTAGTATACAAATCAGTAAGTATTAGTATACAAACCAGTAAGTATTAGTATACAAAGCAGTAAGTATTAGTATACAAATCAGTAAGTATTAGTATACAAAGCAGTAAGTATTAGTATACAAATCAGTAAGTATTAGTATACAAATCAGTAAGTATTAGTATACAAAGCAGTAAGTATTAGTATACAAATCAGTAAGTATTAGTATACACATCAGTAAGTATTAGTATACAAAGCAGTAAGTATTAGTATACAAATCAGTAAGTATTAGTATACAAATCAGTAAGTATTAGTATACACCTCAGTAAGTATTAGTATACAAATCAGTAAGTATTAGTGTACAAATCAGTATTAGTATACAAAGCAGTAAGTATTAGTATACAAATCAGTAAGTATTAGTATACAAATCAGTATTAGTATACAAATCAGTAAGTATTAGTATACAAATCAGTAAGTATTAGTATACAAATCAGTAAGTATTAGTATACACATCAGTAAGTATTAGTATACAAATCAGTAAGTATTAGTATACAAATCAGTAAGTATTAGTATACAAATCAGTATTAGTATACAAATCAGTAAGTATTAGTATACACATCAGTAAGTATTAGTATACAAATCAGTAAGTATTAGTATACAAAGCAGTAAGTATTAGTATACAAATCAGTAAGTATTAGTATACAAATCAGTATTAGTATACAAAGCAGTAAGTATTAGTATACAAAGCAGTAAGTATTAGTATACAAAGCAGTAAGTATTAGTATACACATCAGTAAGTATTAGTATACAAATCAGTAAGTATTAGTATACAAATCAGTATTAGTATACAAACCAGTAAGTATTAGTATACAAAGCAGTAAGTATTAGTATACAAATCAGTAAGTATTAGTATACAAATCAGTAAGTATTAGTATACAAAGCAGTAAGTATTAGTATACAAATCAGTAAGTATTAGTATACAAATCAGTAAGTATTAGTATACAAATCAGTATTAGTATACAAAGCAGTAAGTATTAGTATACAAAGCAGTAAGTATTAGTATACAAAGCAGTAAGTATTAGTATACACATCAGTAAGTATTAGTATACAAATCAGTATTAGTATACAAATCAGTAAGTATTAGTATACAAATCAGTAAGTATTAGTATACAAAGCAGTAAGTATTAGTATACAAATCAGTATTAGTATACAAAGCAGTAAGTATTAGTATACAAATCAGTAAGTATTAGTATACAAATCAGTAAGTATTAGTATACAAATCAGTAAGTATTAGTATACAAATCAGTAAGTATTAGTATACAAATCAGTAAGTATTAGTATACAAATCAGTAAGTATTAGTATACACATCAGTAAGTATTAGTATACAAATCAGTAAGTATTAGTATACAAATCAGTAAGTATTAGTATACAAATCAGTAAGTATTAGTATACAAATCAGTAAGTATTAGTGTACAAATCAGTAAGTATTAGTATACAAATCAGTAAGTATTAGTATACAAAGCAGTAAGTATTAGTATACAAATCAGTAAGTATTAGTATACAAATCAGTATTAGTATACAAAGCAGTAAGTATTAGTATACAAAGCAGTAAGTATTAGTATACAAAGCAGTAAGTATTAGTATACACATCAGTAAGTATTAGTATACAAAGCAGTAAGTATTAGTATACAAATCAGTAAGTATTAGTATACAAATCAGTATTAGTATACAAAGCAGTAAGTATTAGTATACAAAGCAGTAAGTATTAGTATACAAAGCAGTAAGTATTAGTATACAAAGCAGTAAGTATTAGTATACAAATCAGTAAGTATTAGTATACACATCAGTAAGTATTAGTATACAAATCAGTAAGTATTAGTATACAAATCAGTATTAGTATACAAAGCAGTAAGTATTAGTATACAAATCAGTAAGTATTAGTATACAAATCAGTAAGTATTAGTATACAAATCAGTAAGTATTAGTATACAAATCAGTATTAGTATACAAAGCAGTAAGTATTAGTATACAAAGCAGTAAGTATTAGTATACAAATCAGTAAGTATTAGTATACAAAGCAGTAAGTATTAGTATACAAATCAGTAAGTATTAGTATACAAATCAGTAAGTATTAGTATACAAATCAGTATTAGTATACAAAGCAGTAAGTATTAGTGTACAAATCAGTAAGTATTAGTATACAAAGCAGTAAGTATTAGTATACAAAGCAGTAAGTATTAGTATACAAATCAGTAAGTATTAGTATACACATCAGTAAGTATTAGTATACAAATCAGTAAGTATTAGTATACAAATCAGTATTAGTATACAAAGCAGTAAGTATTAGTATACAAATCAGTAAGTATTAGTATACAAATCAGTAAGTATTAGTATACAAATCAGTAAGTATTAGTATACAAATCAGTAAGTATTAGTATACAAATCAGTATTAGTATACAAAGCAGTAAGTATTAGTATACAAACCAGTATTAGTATACAAATCAGTAAGTATTAGTATACAAATCAGTATTAGTATACAAATCAGTAAGTATTAGTATACAAATCAGTAAGTATTAGTATACAAATCAGTAAGTATTAGTATACAAATCAGTAAGTATTAGTGTACAAATCAGTAAGTATTAGTATACAAATCAGTAAGTATTAGTATACAAAGCAGTAAGTATTAGTATACAAATCAGTAAGTATTAGTATACAAATCAGTAAGTATTAGTATACAAATCAGTATTAGTATACAAAGCAGTAAGTATTAGTATACAAAGCAGTAAGTATTAGTATACAAAGCAGTAAGTATTAGTATACACATCAGTAAGTATTAGTATACAAAGCAGTAAGTATTAGTATACAAATCAGTAAGTATTAGTATACAAATCAGTATTAGTATACAAAGCAGTAAGTATTAGTATACAAAGCAGTAAGTATTAGTATACAAAGCAGTAAGTATTAGTATACAAATCAGTAAGTATTAGTATACAAAGCAGTAAGTATTAGTATACAAAGCAGTAAGTATTAGTATACAAATCAGTAAGTATTAGTATACAAAGCAGTAAGTATTAGTATACAAATCAGTAAGTATTAGTATACAAAGCAGTAAGTATTAGTATACAAAGCAGTAAGTATTAGTATACAAAGCAGTATTAGTATACAAATCAGTAAGTATTAGTATACAAATCAGTAAGTATTAGTATACAAATCAGTAAGTATTAGTATACAAATCAGTAAGTATTAGTATACAAATCAGTAAGTATTAGTATACACATCAGTAAGTATTAGTATACAAAGCAGTAAGTATTAGTATACAAATCAGTAAGTATTAGTATAAAAATCAGTAAGTATTAGTATACACATCAGTAAGTATTAGTATACAAATCAGTAAGTATTAGTATACAAATCAGTAAGTATTAGTATACAAATCAGTATTAGTATACAAAGCAGTAAGTATTAGTATACAAAGCAGTAAGTATTAGTATACAAAGCAGTAAGTATTAGTATACAAATCAGTAAGTATTAGTATACAAAGCAGTAAGTATTAGTATACAAAGCAGTAAGTATTAGTATACAAATCAGTAAGTATTAGTATACAAAGCAGTAAGTATTAGTATACAAATCAGTAAGTATTAGTATACAAAGCAGTAAGTATTAGTATACAAAGCAGTAAGTATTAGTATACAAAGCAGTATTAGTATACAAATCAGTAAGTATTAGTATACAAATCAGTAAGTATTAGTATACAAATCAGTAAGTATTAGTATACAAATCAGTAAGTATTAGTATACAAATCAGTAAGTATTAGTATACACATCAGTAAGTATTAGTATACAAAGCAGTAAGTATTAGTATACAAATCAGTAAGTATTAGTATAAAAATCAGTAAGTATTAGTATACACATCAGTAAGTATTAGTATACAAATCAGTAAGTATTAGTATACAAATCAGTAAGTATTAGTATACAAATCAGTAAGTATTAGTATACAAAGCAGTAAGTATTAGTATACAAATCAGTAAGTATTAGTATACAAATCAGTAAGTATTAGTATACAAATCAGTATTAGTATACAAATCAGTAAGTATTAGTATACAAAGCAGTAAGTATTAGTATACAAATCAGTAAGTATTAGTATACAAATCAGTAAGTATTAGTATACAAATCAGTATTAGTATACAAATCAGTAAGTATTAGTATACAAAGCAGTAAGTATTAGTATACAAATCAGTAAGTATTAGTATACAAATCAGTAAGTATTAGTATACACATCAGTAAGTATTAGTATACAAAGCAGTAAGTATTAGTATACAAACCAGTAAGTATTAGTATACAAAGCAGTAAGTATTAGTATACAAATCAGTAAGTATTAGTATACAAAGCAGTAAGTATTAGTATACAAATCAGTAAGTATTAGTATACAAATCAGTAAGTATTAGTATACAAATCAGTATTAGTATACAAAGCAGTAAGTATTAGTATACAAAGCAGTAAGTATTAGTATACAAAGCAGTAAGTATTAGTATACAAATCAGTAAGTATTAGTATACAAATCAGTAAGTATTAGTATACACATCAGTAAGTATTAGTATACAAATCAGTAAGTATTAGTATACAAATCAGTAAGTATTAGTATACAAATCAGTATTAGTATACAAATCAGTAAGTATTAGTATACAAATCAGTAAGTATTAGTATACAAATCAGTAAGTATTAGTATACAAATCAGTATTAGTATACAAATCAGTAAGTATTAGTATACAAATCAGTAAGTATTAGTATACAAACCAGTAAGTATTAGTATACAAAGCAGTAAGTATTAGTATACAAATCAGTAAGTATTAGTATACAAAGCAGTAAGTATTAGTATACAAATCAGTAAGTATTAGTATACAAATCAGTAAGTATTAGTATACAAATCAGTATTAGTATACAAAGCAGTAAGTATTAGTATACAAAGCAGTAAGTATTAGTATACAAAGCAGTAAGTATTAGTATACAAATCAGTAAGTATTAGTATACAAAGCAGTAAGTATTAGTATACACATCAGTAAGTATTAGTATACAAATCAGTATTAGTATACAAATCAGTAAGTATTAGTATACAAATCAGTAAGTATTAGTATACAAATCAGTATTAGTATACACATCAGTAAGTATTAGTATACAAAGCAGTAAGTATTAGTATATAAAGCAGTAAGTATTAGTATACAAATCAGTAAGTATTAGTATACAAAGCAGTAAGTATTAGTATACAAATCAGTAAGTATTAGTATACACATCAGTAAGTATTAGTATACAAATCAGTATTAGTATACACATCAGTAAGTATTAGTATACAAATCAGTAAGTATTAGTATACAAAGCAGTAAGTATTAGTATACAAATCAGTAAGTATTAGTATACAAAGCAGTAAGTATTAGTATACAAATCAGTAAGTATTAGTATACAAATCAGTAAGTATTAGTATACAAAGCAGTAAGTATTAGTATACAAAGCAGTAAGTATTAGTATACAAATCAGTAAGTATTAGTATACAAATCAGTAAGTATTAGTATACACATCAGTAAGTATTAGTATACAAATCAGTAAGTATTAGTATACAAAGCAGTAAGTATTAGTATACAAATCAGTATTAGTATACAAATCAGTATTAGTATACAAATCAGTAAGTATTAGTATACACATCAGTAAGTATTAGTATACAAATCAGTAAGTATTAGTATACAAAGCAGTAAGTATTAGTATACAAATCAGTAAGTATTAGTATACAAACCAGTAAGTATTAGTATACAAAGCAGTAAGTATTAGTATACAAATCAGTAAGTATTAGTATACAAATCAGTAAGTATTAGTATACAAAGCAGTAAGTATTAGTATACAAATCAGTAAGTATTAGTATACAAATCAGTAAGTATTAGTATACAAATCAGTATTAGTATACAAAGCAGTAAGTATTAGTATACAAAGCAGTAAGTATTAGTATACAAAGCAGTAAGTATTAGTATACACATCAGTAAGTATTAGTATACAAAGCAGTAAGTATTAGTATACAAATCAGTAAGTATTAGTATACAAATCAGTATTAGTATACAAAGCAGTAAGTATTAGTATACAAAGCAGTAAGTATTAGTATACAAAGCAGTAAGTATTAGTATACACATCAGTAAGTATTAGTATACAAAGCAGTAAGTATTAGTATACAAAGCAGTAAGTATTAGTATACACATCAGTAAGTATTAGTATACAAAGCAGTAAGTATTAGTATACAAAGCAGTAAGTATTAGTATACACATCAGTAAGTATTAGTATACAAAGCAGTAAGTATTAGTATACAAATCAGTAAGTATTAGTATACAAAGCAGTAAGTATTAGTATACAAATCGGTAAGTATTAGTATACAAAGCAGTAAGTATTAGTATACAAATCAGTAAGTATTAGTATACAAATCAGTAAGTATTAGTATACAAATCAGTATTAGTATACAAAGCAGTAAGTATTAGTATACAAAGCAGTAAGTATTAGTATACAAAGCAGTAAGTATTAGTATACAAAGCAGTAAGTATTAGTATACACATCAGTAAGTATTAGTATACAAAGCAGTAAGTATTAGTATACAAATCAGTAAGTATTAGTATACACATCAGTAAGTATTAGTATACAAATCAGTAAGTATAAGTATACAAATCAGTAAGTATTAGTATACAAAGCAGTAAGTATTAGTATACAAATCAGTAAGTATTAGTATACACATCAGTAAGTATTAGTATACAAAGCAGTAAGTATTAGTATACAAATCAGTAAGTATTAGTATACAAATCAGTAAGTATTAGTATACACCTCAGTAAGTATTAGTATACAAATCAGTAAGTATTAGTGTACAAATCAGTATTAGTATACAAAGCAGTAAGTATTAGTATACAAATCAGTAAGTATTAGTATACAAATCAGTAAGTATTAGTATACACCTCAGTAAGTATTAGTATACAAATCAGTAAGTATTAGTGTACAAATCAGTATTAGTATACAAAGCAGTAAGTATTAGTATACAAATCAGTAAGTATTAGTATACAAAGCAGTAAGTATTAGTATACAAAGCAGTAAGTATTAGTATACAAATCAGTATTAGTATACAAAGCAGTAAGTATTAGTATACAAAGCAGTATTAGTATACAAATCAGTAAGTATTAGTATACAAATCAGTAAGTATTAGTATACAAATCAGTAAGTATTAGTATACAAAGCAGTAAGTATTAGTATACAAATCAGTAAGTATTAGTATACACATCAGTAAGTATTAGTATACAAATCAGTATTAGTATACAAATCAGTAAGTATTAGTATACACATCAGTAAGTATTAGTATACACATCAGTATTAGTATACAAAGCAGTAAGTATTAGTATACAAAGCAGTAAGTATTAGTATACAAACCAGTAAGTATTAGTATACAAAGCAGTAAGTATTAGTATACACATCAGTAAGTATTAGTATACAAAGCAGTAAGTATTAGTATACAAAGCAGTAAGTATTAGTATACAAATCAGTAAGTATTAGTGTACAAATCAGTAAGTATTAGTATACACATCAGTAAGTATTAGTATACAAATCAGTAAGTATTAGTATACAAATCAGTAAGTATTAGTATACAAATCAGTAAGTATTAGTATACAAATCAGTAAGTATTAGTATACAAATCAGTATTAGTATACAAATCAGTAAGTATTAGTATACAAATCAGTAAGTATTAGTATACAAATCAGTAAGTATTAGTATACAAATCAGTAAGTATTAGTATACACATCAGTAAGTATTAGTATACAAATCAGTAAGTATTAGTATACAAATCAGTAAGTATTAGTATACAAATCAGTAAGTATTAGTGTACAAATCAGTATTAGTATACAAAGCAGTAAGTATTAGTATACAAATCAGTAAGTATTAGTATACAAATCAGTATTAGTATACAAATCAGTAAGTATTAGTATACAAAGCAGTAAGTATTAGTATACAAATCAGTAAGTATTAGTATACAAATCAGTAAGTATTAGTATACAAATCAGTAAGTATTAGTATACAAATCAGTATTAGTATACAAATCAGTATGTATTAGTATACAAATCAGTAAGTATTAGTATACAAAGCAGTAAGTATTAGTATACAAATTAGTAAGTATTAGTATACAAAGCAGTAAGTATTAGTATACAAAGCAGTAAGTATTAGTATACAAAGCAGTAAGTATTAGTATACAAATCAGTAAGTATTAGTATACACATCAGTAAGTATTAGTATACAAATCAGTATTAGTATACAAAGCAGTAAGTATTAGTATACAAATCAGTAAGTATTAGTATACAAAGCAGTAAGTATTAGTATACAAATCAGTATTAGTATACAAAGCAGTAAGTATTAGTATACAAATCAGTAAGTATTAGTATACAAAGCAGTAAGTATTAGTATACAAAGCAGTAAGTATTAGTATACAAATCAGTAAGTATTAGTATACACCTCAGTAAGTATTAGTATACAAATCAGTAAGTATTAGTGTACAAATCAGTATTAGTATACAAAGCAGTAAGTATTAGTATACAAATCAGTAAGTATTAGTATACAAATCAGTAAGTATTAGTATACACCTCAGTAAGTATTAGTATACAAATCAGTAAGTATTAGTGTACAAATCATTATTAGTATACAAATCAGTAAGTATTAGTATACAAATCAGTAAGTATTAGTATACACATCAGTAAGTATTAGTATACAAAGCAGTAAGTATTAGTATACAAATCAGTAAGTATTAGTATACAAATCAGTAAGTATTAGTATACAAATCAGTAAGTATTAGTATACAAATCAGTAAGTATTAGTATACAAAGCAGTAAGTATTAGTATACAAATCAGTAAGTATTAGTATACAAATCAGTAAGTATTAGTATACAAAGCAGTAAGTATTAGTATACAAATCAGTAAGTATTAGTATACAAATCAGTAAGTATTAGTATACAAAGCAGTAAGTATTAGTATACAAAGCAGTAAGTATTAGTATACAAATCAGTAAGTATTAGTATACAAAGCAGTAAGTATTAGTATACAAAGCAGTAAGTATTAGTATACAAAGCAGTAAGTATTAGTATACAAATCAGTAAGTATTAGTATACAAATCAGTAAGTATTAGTATACACATCAGTAAGTATTAGTATACAAAGCAGTAAGTATTAGTATACAAAGCAGTAAGTATTAGTATACAAATCAGTAAGTATTAGTATACAAAGCAGTAAGTATTAGTATACAAATCAGTATTAGTATACAAAGCAGTAAGTATTAGTATACAAATCAGTAAGTATTAGTATACAAATCAGTAAGTATTAGTATACAAATCAGTAAGTATTAGTATACAAATCAGTAAGTATTAGTATACACATCAGTAAGTATTAGTATACAAAGCAGTAAGTATTAGTATACAAAGCAGTAAGTATTAGTATACAAATCAGTAAGTATTAGTATACAAAGCAGTAAGTATTAGTATACAAATCAGTAAGTATTAGTATACAAATCAGTAAGTATTAGTATACAAATCAGTAAGTATTAGTATACAAAGCAGTAAGTATTAGTATACAAATCGGTAAGTATTAGTATACAAAGCAGTAAGTATTAGTATACAAATCAGTAAGTATTAGTATACAAATCAGTAAGTATTAGTATACAAATCAGTAAGTATTAGTATACACATCAGTAAGTATTAGTATACAAAGCAGTAAGTATTAGTATACAAATCAGTAAGTATTAGTATACAAAGCAGTAAGTATTAGTATACACATCAGTAAGTATTAGTATACAAAGCAGTAAGTATTAGTATACAAATCAGTAAGTATTAGTATACAAAGCAGTAAGTATTAGTATACAAAGCAGTAAGTATTAGTATACAAATCAGTAAGTATTAGTATACAAATCAGTAAGTATTAGTATACAAATCAGTATTAGTATACAAAGCAGTAAGTATTAGTATACAAATCAGTAAGTATTAGTATACAAATCAGTATTAGTATACAAACCAGTAAGTATTAGTATACAAAGCAGTAAGTATTAGTATACAAAGCAGTAAGTATTAGTATACAAAGCAGTAAGTATTAGTATACAAAGCAGTAAGTATTAGTATACAAATCAGTATTAGTATACAAATCGGTAAGTATTAGTATACAAAGCAGTAAGTATTAGTATACAAATCAGTAAGTATTAGTATACAAAGCAGTAAGTATTAGTATACAAAGCAGTAAGTATTAGTATACAAATCAGTAAGTATTAGTATACACATCAGTAAGTATTAGTATACAAATCAGTAAGTATTAGTATACAAATCAGTATTAGTATACAAAGCAGTAAGTATTAGTATACAAATCAGTAAGTATTAGTATACAAAGCAGTAAGTATTAGTATACAAATCAGTAAGTATTAGTATACAAATCAGTAAGTATTAGTATACAAAGCAGTAAGTATTAGTATACAAAGCAGTATTAGTATACAAAGCAGTAAGTATTAGTATACAAAGCAGTAAGTATTAGTATACACATCAGTAAGTATTAGTATACAAATCAGTAAGTATTAGTATACAAATCAGTAAGTATTAGTATACAAATCAGTAAGTATTAGTATACAAAGCAGTAAGTATTAGTATACAAATCAGTAAGTATTAGTATACAAATCAGTAAGTATTAGTATACAAACCAGTAAGTATTAGTATACAAATCAGTAAGTATTAGTATACAAATCAGTAAGTATTAGTATACAAAGCAGTAAGTATTAGTATACAAATCAGTATTAGTATACAAAGCAGTAAGTATTAGTATACAAATCAGTAAGTATTAGTATACAAATCAGTAAGTATTAGTATACAAAGCAGTAAGTATTAGTATACACATCAGTAAGTATTAGTATACAAAGCAGTAAGTATTAGTATACAAATCAGTAAGTATTAGTATACAAAGCAGTAAGTATTAGTATACACATCAGTAAGTATTAGTATACAAAGCAGTAAGTATTAGTATACAAATCAGTAAGTATTAGTATACAAAGCAGTAAGTATTAGTATACAAAGCAGTAAGTATTAGTATACAAATCAGTAAGTATTAGTATACAAATCAGTAAGTATTAGTATACAAATCAGTATTAGTATACAAAGCAGTAAGTATTAGTATACAAATCAGTAAGTATTAGTATACAAATCAGTATTAGTATACAAACCAGTAAGTATTAGTATACAAAGCAGTAAGTATTAGTATACAAAGCAGTAAGTATTAGTATACAAAGCAGTAAGTATTAGTATACAAAGCAGTAAGTATTAGTATACAAATCAGTATTAGTATACAAATCGGTAAGTATTAGTATACAAAGCAGTAAGTATTAGTATACAAATCAGTAAGTATTAGTATACAAAGCAGTAAGTATTAGTATACAAAGCAGTAAGTATTAGTATACAAATCAGTAAGTATTAGTATACACATCAGTAAGTATTAGTATACAAATCAGTAAGTATTAGTATACAAATCAGTATTAGTATACAAAGCAGTAAGTATTAGTATACAAATCAGTAAGTATTAGTATACAAAGCAGTAAGTATTAGTATACAAATCAGTAAGTATTAGTATACAAATCAGTAAGTATTAGTATACAAAGCAGTAAGTATTAGTATACAAAGCAGTATTAGTATACAAAGCAGTAAGTATTAGTATACAAAGCAGTAAGTATTAGTATACACATCAGTAAGTATTAGTATACAAATCAGTAAGTATTAGTATACAAATCAGTAAGTATTAGTATACAAATCAGTAAGTATTAGTATACAAAGCAGTAAGTATTAGTATACAAATCAGTAAGTATTAGTATACAAATCAGTAAGTATTAGTATACAAACCAGTAAGTATTAGTATACAAATCAGTAAGTATTAGTATACAAATCAGTAAGTATTAGTATACAAAGCAGTAAGTATTAGTATACAAATCAGTATTAGTATACAAAGCAGTAAGTATTAGTATACAAAGCAGTAAGTATTAGTATACAAATCAGTAAGTATTAGTATACAAAGCAGTAAGTATTAGTATACAAAGCAGTAAGTATTAGTATACAAAGCAGTAAGTATTAGTATACAAAGCAGTAAGTATTAGTATACAAAGCAGTAAGTATTAGTATACAAATCAGTAAGTATTAGTATACAAAGCAGTAAGTATTAGTATACAAAGCAGTAAGTATTAGTTTACAAATCAGTATTAGTATACAAAGCAGTACGTATTAGTATACAAAGCAGTAAGTATTAGTATACAAATCAGTAAGATTTAGTATACAAATCAGTAAGTATTAGTATACAAATCAGTAAGTATTAGTATACAAATCAGTAAGTATTAGTATACAAATCAGTAAGTATTAGTATACAAATCAGTAAGTATTAGTGTACAAATCAGTAAGTATTAGTATACAAAGCAGTAAGTATTAGTATACAAATCAGTAAGTATTAGTATACAAATCAGTAAGTATTAGTATACAAACCAGTAAGTATTAGTATACAAATCAGTAAGTATTAGTATACAAATCAGTAAGTATTAGTATACAAAGCAGTAAGTATTAGTATACAAATCAGTATTAGTATACAAAGCAGTAAGTATTAGTATACAAAGCAGTAAGTATTAGTATACAAATCAGTAAGTATTAGTATACAAAGCAGTAAGTATTAGTATACAAAGCAGTAAGTATTAGTATACAAAGCAGTAAGTATTAGTATACAAAGCAGTAAGTATTAGTATACAAAGCAGTAAGTATTAGTATACAAAGCAGTAAGTATTAGTATACAAAGCAGTAAGTATTAGTATACAAAGCAGTAAGTATTAGTTTACAAATCAGTATTAGTATACAAAGCAGTACGTATTAGTATACAAAGCAGTAAGTATTAGTATACAAATCAGTAAGATTTAGTATACAAATCAGTAAGTATTAGTATACAAATCAGTAAGTATTAGTATACAAATCAGTAAGTATTAGTATACAAAGCAGTAAGTATTAGTGTATAAACCTCACCGCTAGGAGATGGGCGCACACATACTATCATATCTCTACAGTACACTACAGCTAGCTTAACGAGACGATATATATTCTCGCAGCTCCCCTGAACATAACGGAAGGACTGACGGGTTTCTACGACGAGTATAAAGACTACCATTACAGTTCAATCGGAGAGGATAGGTGCGACCCCGGCAAGGTATGCGGACATTACACACAGGTCAGTGGTCTAAGGGCGTGGTCCAGGTGGTTAAGGGCGTGGTCGAGGTGGTTTAAGGGCGTGGTCGAGGTGGTTAAGTGACGTGGTCGAGGTGGTTAATGGGCGTGTTTTGTAGGACGGACAGTTGTACAGAAGGACGACTACCGTTGTATCATGTGATGTGTCAACTGACTGTCCAACTGTCCAACTGTTAAACTGTCCTGCTAAATAAACCACTCCCTATGTGTCGGTAGGACAAGGCCACTAATTTAAATAACTAGAATATATATTACGATTCCAACCCTATAGTATACTAAGTAGAGATATCCAATATATATATATTGGGTATCTCTATCATTTCCCTATATATATATATATATATATATATATATATATATATATATATATATATATATATATATATATATATATATATATATAGTATATATAGTATACTATCTATCATCATTTCATATACACTTTAATTTAACATTCATTACTTTTAATAAATAATGTATTATTTGAAGTTATTAATTCACAATATGTTATTGCGTAATCTCAATAAATTCGGCGTATATACAGTGCCATTATAAGAGATATTTTATGGGAAATGATCCCCCATAATTACCTTTATTCTCCCCCTTTAAATTTTTCTCACATAAAAATAATATTTTGTATAATAAATTATATCATATTTATTTATTATAGATCAATAGATGTATTTTATTATATTGTTTTTCATATACAATTATAAAAAATAATGATATTTTGTATTTATTTCCTATATTTAAATCAGTAAACATTCACTTATTTACGCCCACCTACTACATCATGACCGTGCATGTGATCCTATATTACAACTGTCTATATTAAATTAACAATTCTTCAATGTAGATTACATATAATAACTATAGTGGTTTTTTAGTAAATTTATATATTAACGAAATATGCTATAACTTATTAAGTATTACTTTGAATAGGTACTATGGTCGGATACTAGAAGTTCGGTTGCAGTCTTGCGCATTGCCCCTATTTATATATAAAATGTTAATCAATAATCAATAAAATTTAGAATATATTACTTATTTATATAAATATAATATAATATATTCATATATATGCTACATTATTTATAATAAGTATAAATATATATATATATATATATATATATATATATATATATATATATATATATATATATATATATATATATATATATATATATATACATTACAAATATTAATTTTCATATTTTAACAACTCCATTCCATCATTTATTGTTATATAATTATATCTTTAAAGATATTAATATCATTATAAATATTGAACATTTTGTATGTAAAGGAGTACAAAATGCAAATTATCACGTCTGCAATTATTATATTCCGTTAGTTTAACCTATATTATCGTCGATAATTTATTCTACCACATACCATATGTGTATAATATATAAATATAATGTATACATAAAATAGTATACTATTTTAATCATATACATAGTCATGATAAATCAAGTTAGAAAGAATAAACAATAATGTATTTATATTTATTAATCTAATATAAAATTAATGTTATATATATTATAATAAAGATAAATTTATATAATTTGTTATAATATAATAATTTAAATAGAAGTCATTGCGTACTTTAGCGAATTGTCTAAAAGACTATCTAAATAGCCTTAACCTATTTATTGATCTTGATAGTGATCCTAATGTTATTTATTACTTTAAAGCAATTGCTATTTTATTTGTATATTCAGTTTGTATTTGACTGTTTTGTTTATTTGTGTGTGTTTAATTGTTTCGTTTCCACACCAGTGAGAGTAATTGTTTTACCATATTGGTGTTAAAATAAACTATCAAATTATAATAATAATGCATTACAAAATATATAGATATATAAATTTAAACATAAATTAATATAGGCCTACTATGTAAAGTATATTGCGAATATTAATGTTATATAAAATGTTATTAATTGTATTATAAAGTTATCAAGAAACTCGTTATAACCATATGATATACCATCCTATAGGTCTTTCACTTTACATCCACAGCCTGTATACTTTATACTTACACTAACACCCATTATATAGCACAACCGATGGTAGTTTATTGATTACATTTAACAATCATCTTACTAATATATTAATATTATCTATATATACTATTGTTATTGTTATTGTTATTTTTATTTTTATTTGGTGAGGTCCTTTCATCCCATCCAGGAACTCAGATGAAGTTTTCACTTATAACCATATATATATGGCTCTAATGTCCCTTCGAAGCCGATCTCATGTTAAAGCATCCATGGTTTTAACGAGAACCGATCATTTATGTATACACAATTATATAAGATAACTTCTAAATAATATTTTAAGACCCATTTTATAAAATTAATTACTGATCCGGACGAGGCACGAAACCGTGTCGTTTTATAGTTATACACTTATTGATATGTAATTATATGCAGATCATCGCAGATATATACAATACCTATACTAACCATGTCAAACCAAACTATTTATATAGTCTAATGTACTATATAATCCTGAATATCTGACAAACAAACTTGAATATATTATTGCATATTATATATTACATTGCATTATTTGATGACACACATATATATATATATATATATATATATATATATATATATATATATATATATTTACATATATATATATATATATATATATATATATATATATATATATATATATATATATATATACATTATATATATAGTATATATATAGTATATTATATACATATATAACAAGCATAACTAAACTAACAGGGGAAATATGTATGGGACACCGATGTTTAAAACAAGTGGATATTGTGCCGAGGGTATGAGAATGGAGAACACACTATGTAGTTCGTATTACTGACATATGTCGCTTACAATATCACGTGATTCCTCTTAATAAAGGGGCGGGGCTTCATTCGTGAGACTACATGAAGGTAACTAAACGAAAAAACAACCTTTTTTTAAATTCTCCAACTTTAAATATTTTATATATTTTTTCATAAATGTGTTCACGGATAATAATACATCTTCTATACGACTATTTTTGTTTTTAAGTATAACATATATTATTTTAAAAATAAAAATTATTTACAAGTTTTTTGGAAGTAAATAAAATGATAGAAACATGATATATATAATATTTAATATTAAACTATTAATATAAGCGTAATAACTATAATTTAAATAACTATACTTACCAATACTAACTATATATATATATATATATATATATATATATATATATATATATATATATATGTATATGCATATGCATTAAATGTATCATAAGGTTAAATACCTCGAAAGTCTTCTTAAAGACTATTTTATTTGTCCGTTTATTGTTTTTTTCTTATAATGATTACCATAAAATTTATCTTATCTTATCTTAAAACCCGCACACATAGCTAAACATATTCAAATACACACACTTGCGCACACCCTCACACAAACGCACACACATACGTACAGTACCACATACGACAGGATACAGTGACAGGTGTAGTGATCGAGTTTGTAAATCTGATGGCAAAATGATCAGCTCAACCTGCGAATGCGACTGCGACAACAACGAAAGCTCCGACTGTACCAGTTCGTATACGAACTAACATACCTACATATGTGTATATACATACATACATACATACGTATATACATACGTGTTAATACACGAACATACATACGCATACTTATATATATAATACATGTATATTTTGTTTTGCATACATATACATATATACAATATTTTATATATATATATATATATATATATATATATATTGAAATGAATAGGGTAAAACAACTATGTTACCGGAACATAACCAGAGTAACCAGCTATGTTACCGGAACATAACCAGAGTAAAACAACTATGTTACCGGAACATAACCAGAGTAACCAACTATCTCAATAGTTCCAACACTGATCACTTAAATACTCGAGTAATACCCGTAATGACTTTATCAGATAGGAGTTTATCAATGATTTTATCGATACCTACATGTCTATATATGTGTGCGATCTGAGCTATATAAATATTAAATAGTATACTTATTCTATATCTTATGAATATATACCATAGATGAAAATGATAAAAAAGTATATTTCCAATTTGTTATTTCTTAAGGGCATGTTTAAAAAATATTATAAATGTTAATCATATATGATTATATTAGTTAAATAATAAAATTGAATTGAATTTATTTTATATGTCCGATAATTGATCACATTTATTTTATTCATTCATAAATATAATAAGTGATATTTGTACATATGCAAATGTTAAAATATCATGTATTATATGTATATAATATTAGAAGAAAAAATGAAATATATATATATATATATATATATATATATATATATATATATATATATATATATATTGATAGGAGATCAAGTCTTCATCGAATATATCTTAGCTTACTGTCGGGGATATATCCTTCATCCTCATCAGCACTGTCAATGTATTTCATGACTTCCCCGACATCGTTGTCTTAAATCTCCTCCTAATATCGCGTTATTTCTCTTTTTCAGATTCATTATCATCCGCCGCTTACCCGGCCTACTCTTCTTCTATATCCGGTTCAACGTCTTCGGGGTTAAAGGTTATTGCCTTCCTGGTCGGCATCTGATGTAAGTTGTATTGTGCGAGAGATCTCCGATACCGATATTGTGATCACGTGTGATGAAGGGGGGCGTGTCTTCGTCGGAGTGCTCTTTTATAATTTAATTAAATAATTGTTATTGATTTTTTTTAAATGTGTATCTATATTAATTATATTGTATTTTAAGTTTATTTATTGACATTATTACCTTTATAATTGTTAATTAAACTATTATATATTAATTATATTGAATATAATAAAAATAACATATACATATTGATTCAATATTAAATACCCCTCAAATAATATAGACTTGTTATAAATAAGTATGAGTCACATTTTATCTTGTACTACAGTAAAACACATCATATATCGTAACACACTTCATGTTCTTTAGTAAAAATTTATAAATTATAAGTGCATGATAAATTTATGTTCAAGATTAAAAAAAATAATTATTTGGGGTCGGACATGGTAAATCTCGATTTCCAGCAAGTGACTTAATCACTGGGCAACATATAAGTATACCCAAGAATAAATATGTATGAATTATTCAATTTTAGGAATAACATGATTTAAATATATTCATATTAATTATTAACAAAATATCTATAACATTATTGTATATAATATTACTCATTTATAACCATATTATAAACTGTACAACATACAATTTCGCACTATATGAAATTTCCTATATACATATATATTTCAGTTATAATTTATAATATTATTCGGTATATATCACTTTTAGTAAATAGTACAATATTTATTATTTTTGTTACTAACATTATATAATTGTAAATAGGTATATAATATCAAAATACACTATTTAATTGTATTTGATTATTAATTTTTATAAATTAATTTACAAAATGTTGTACATGAGTTTTTAAGTATATATAAGTTGATGAAATTATGTATAACACATTATAATTCATTATAATATATATATATATATATATATATATATATATATATATATATATATATATATATATATATATATATATATATATATATATATATGTATATGTATATATATAAATATATATATATATTTCAAAATAAAAGTATAATCAATTTACAATTTTATTTTGTGATATATATTCTGTTAAATTCTTCCATTTTGGTGTTATGGTTATTCTGTGTTCGTTGTTATTCTGAGGTCAATGTGATGATGTTTGAATTAGAAATTCTATAAAACAATCATCCAAATTGTATAAATTCAGCTCTTATGAAAATTCCGGTTTAAAAATTAACGCAAATGTTGATATTTAACATAACCTGGTCATGAATGATTGGTAATAGTATTTATAATTCAAAAGTATCATACCTACTGCATAATTAGAATACTAACTTATAATATTTATTGAATTTTCCATTATTTAAATAATTTATAATTTTACTCATCTATAAAGGGAGTATGTTAATTATATTATTTCTAACGTATATTAAATATTTATATTGTTCATATAGGATACAATTTACGAATATATTCGTATATATGCATATATGCATTATAAAAAGTGGGCGATATATATATATATATATATATATAATATATTATATATATATATATATAACATGGGCTATTTATAGAGGATTGCTAATAGCATTTCTAATTTAAAATTCAAGTTTAAAATTCGCATGGATCATAGTAGAATGCTAATTTTTTTATTAAATTTATAGAATTTGCCATTAATTTAAATAAATTGATATTCATAATTTTATTTATAAATCGGGTTTTTAATAAATACTATTTACGTATATTAAATATTCGTGATATATGATATAAATTACGGAAAGAGTAAAGTATACCTGTCCCCTTTATATCATATACATGAAGTATAACTGAGTATAGGACATATGAAGGACATCGTTTTTAGTATGTATACGTTATTGAATAGTTTTTAAAATGTTAAACGAATACAATATTAATATAATCTTTTATTTGTTTACGGCTTTTCGATAACAATTCAATATTGTATATATATACTAACAATTATGTCCTTTATATGTCCTATACTCAGCTATACTTCATGTATATGATATATATATATATATATATATATATATATATATATATATATATATAAAATATATATATAAAGTACAAAAATATACTAACTAAAATCATTAGATATTCAAAAAAAAAATATTTTGAAGAAAAAATTGTAGTATGGTATATATCTTATTCATATTAGAAAACCGTTTGTTAAAAACCTAAATATTAAGTGATTATGCTGATTATGCTTTAAAGTAAACATAAAGTTATAGTTTAAAATCATATGTTATTATCTATCTATTAGAATACATTTATATAATAAAGTCATAATTTAAAAGAAATAATTTTATAAATAATCTTAATGATATACATTTATTAAATTTATTATCTAAACGTTTGGATATATTATGTATTAATAATAAAAAGCAAACTACTTTATCTTTTGTAAATAATTCAAAATAGTTTATTTTATTTAGCATTCGTTTCATACCATTATAATACTATTTTATACCATCTTATACGAGTTTTTACCTATTTTATACTATTATAATAATTAAAAGTTGTTCATTTTATTTTATTTTGTATTCGTTTCATACCTTTATAATAACATTGTATACCATTTTATACCATTATAATAAACATAATATTTAATATTCTTCTTCATATATTCTTTATTTTCTGCTAGATCGATATATCGAGAGCGCACTGTATATACTAACAATGATGTCCTTTATATGTCCTATACTCAGCTATACTTCATTTATAAGATATATATATATATATATATATATCCAATATAATAATGTGTTATTATTAATTAATTAATTTATATTATATTTATTAAACTATTATAGAAAAAAGTGGGCGATATATATAGATATATATATATATATATATATATATATATATATATTTAAAAATAAAAACAAGATACTCTGCTGATTCTGTTGTTGTTTTTATTATTTGTTAAATTCTACAGTTGTTGTTATTATTATTGTTCTGTATTAGTTATTGTGCTATGGACAATGTAATACAAATATTAAATTCGAAATACTATAAACTAGCCTCTATATAGAGCCGTTGTTAAAACTCAGCTCCAACGGAAATCGTCTGTCAAGCTGATATTTAACCTACTGACCTAGTTATGATTAGTTTATAGCATTTGCGATGTAAACGTCGTGTATCGCATTAAGCACTTCGATGTTAACTCGATTAATCTATTTATAGAATTTCCAATAAAGTAAAAATATTTATAATTTAATTTATATATAAACTTGGTATTTACGCTCATCGCACACGCACACGCGCACACACACGCGCACACACATGCGCACACACACGCGCACATACGTAGATGTTAACGAATCACCGCTACAGGTTACTACAGAGCAGCGCGGATACTACTGGCGAAAGTGGCGATCTCTTTGTTCTCTACGCTGTTTATAGTGGCCTATTGTTACGATCAGCGAGGCACGGCAATACTGTGAACCGAGGAGAGCGAATGTACCCGACCGATAACCGAACTACTTACGTACCCGAGTGCACGCGCGTATTAATACATGCATGTTAATTATTAATAATGTATTTATACTCGGTGCGAAATAAAAGTTTTTATTTATAAATGGTTTTTATTATTCGATATACACATTTGGAATAGCGTGCCTGGATATGTCGTTTACAATAGCAGTATACTGTAGTCATATGTATATCACATTTATATCACGTTTGATTTTGATATAATAATATAGAATGAATACGTGTATATGTTGTGTATACACCATTTTAAATATACGATTTTTATCGTCGATTTTAAATGTTTACATGTTCGATATCGCAATAATATATAGCAATAATATTTCACTTATTTAATATAGAATTCAGATTTGAATAAAATACAAACTATCAGATAATGTACATTTTAACGTTTCAAAATATATATTTAACAAAGGTACAACAGATAAACTATAGTTTGTAACATATATGTATTTATTATAGTTTAATAGTTTTATTTGAGTATACTCTTCAACATAAATAATATATTTACGAAATGCATTTGACGCAATAGTGTCAGTTCTTAAACTTCTAATATGTTATTAGTTGTACACATTAGTATACAGCTACTTAATATCCATTAACCTATAGGTAATACCTATTAGGTATACTATACCCAACTCATATAGTATACCAAACATAATTGGCCACTACAATTAAACCACGGGTGATGATTTATTATTCATTGTTTTAAATCTAGTATTGCTAGTATATTTTAAATTATAAATTACAATTTATATACAATAACTTATAGGTAACCTATTAAAAATAGATACGAAGGCTAGTTACTATATATATAGACTATAAACTATATAATTTAGTATTCACTCTAAAATTTATATCTTAATTATTTACATGATATACATTTTATTATAAGACTTATTATATGATATATACATTTTATAATTAAATCTGAAGTATATTTATAGACATAACTTTATGTAGCATATATGGCGGTAATGATTATATATAATATAAGTAATTTAGGACATTTAGTTGTGCAATAGAATTCGATAAATAATAGAAAGATAAATAATAGAATAGATTAATTATGTTCGTAATTAGTATATAATACTGAACAAGGGAATACCACCAACGATGAATGAATTTCAACTATTAAGAGATATAAGGATACCAAATAAATATATATTTAATATTCATATAATAATAATAATAATAATACTTATAATATTCAAATTGGTATATGTCATATTAACATATTACCAGATATGATAATATTAATATTTATTAGAAAAAAATAGTTAAATATAAATGATTATAATATAATATTGAGCCCTTTAACATATTCTCCTACTACTATCCGACAATTAATGTGTTCACATATAACCACAATAATCTCTAATGTACTTTCGAATTAACTCTTATGTTAAGGCTTTCATAGAACTAACGAAAGCTGACAATTACTTATACGCACAATTATTTATAAAAGTTCGATCTATTCTAGTGATCACTTCTAAATATTATTTTAAGACCTATTTTATTGATCCGTGCGGGGCTAGAACCCCCGTCCTACTACTTGTGTACTCGACTCCTAAGCCAAGTGGCTATGTTAAAATCACGTTTAACAATTACTGTTCTGTATTATATCATTCTATATTCTATTATTTATTTTTTTTAAATGAATAATATTTGAAAAACGATATTACTTTATATTTTGACTATAATTCTTCTAATAATATGTAATCAAAAAATAAATCATAAATTAATGTATGTAAATAATTGGTTTAAATATATAAAACATTTACTTTAAATATTGATACATCTATTTTATGTTATTTTTTATAACAAATTTCATCTAAAAATATCATATTAATAAAATATAAATTTATTGCAAACATATATTTAAATTTATTATAAACATATTTTATATAATATTTTACATATTTTACAGTAATTGATAATTATAATTACTAATTATATTTATTATTCTGACGCAATATATATATATATACTCCATATATATATATATATATATATATATATTTATAAAATGAAAAATATTTTATATAATGAACATTTATGTATAAAAAGAAAGCTATTACTTACAAAATATAGATATAGGTTTATTTATTTATTTTTAATTATAATCATATATGCATAACATAGGTCCATAGAGTATACGTATAATTAAAACGAACAATAATTATTAAATATAAAGTATTATTTAAATAAAGATGTATACCATATATTTACCTTATAAGGTAAAAGTTTCGATGGGCACATGATATTATAATAATAAAGTTGAACAATTAGGAACAATTAAAGGAAGTAAAAAACTAAGAAAATACAGCTATTATCATGGAAAATTCGAAATGAGATTCTTGAATTATTTGCACATGCACTTTTAAGAGATATTATTAGACAAATAGATGGCTGCTACAATAAAATGTGTGACGGAATATATGATATTGCAGGTAATTAAAGTTTTATATAACGATTATAATTATTATAAATTAATAATAAATTATATTACAAAACTGTTCATGGAACGAACAATAATTGATATTTATTCAAAGCCAACCTCGAAGTTACAGACATATGAGTAGGTGTCTATGTCTATACGAAATAGCTAATATGAAGGCAGAAACTATAGCAAATATACATTGGATAACATTATAATAAATGGATAAATATTGCTAGGAACTCTGAAGCCTACAATACGTTCGAATGTATTTACTATGATCATAGAATTGTTACCGATACATTTAAATTAAATTTAAGATCTAATAAAAAGGCAATAGTTAACAAAAAACGATATGACTGTACTACTCTGACAAAAGACAAATCTATTGAAAAGAATTATACAAGCTATCTAAAATAACATTTCGAAGACTCAATTAAATCATGTAAAAGTACATATGATAAATACTTAGCATTTGTTGATTCTCATGCAGAAGCTATAAATAAATGTATTCCGATAAAAATAAAAGAAAAGAAAGGATACCATGGGAACATATAAATATAATAGAGAAACGAAACGTACTGAAACAATTATCATTGAAAATGAAAGACAATCTTGATAAACTAATCAAAAAATTAAGACAGCTGCAGATAATAAGAAATCCGCTATATCTAATTGTCAACAAAATTACTGGTAGAAAGACAACAAATAGATCTAAAATTAAAACAACAGATGACAAAGAGCCTATACAAAAATGGAAACAACATTTATCTCTATCACAAGGAAAAAATCCGATAACAACCGATCAAGAAATAGTAAAAATAGTTGACAAAGAGCTTCAAATTGAGTCCATTTACTATAGAAGAACTTGGAATGGTACTCAGAAAAACAAAGACAAATAAAACCGCCGAATTAGATGAAATACCAGCCGAAGTATGGAAGACAGGTCACTTCAAACACATATTACTAGAATTCTGCAACGATGTATACTCTCAGAAACCAATTGAACACTGGACGAAGGTTGCATCCTCCCATTCCCAAAGAAGGGTGACCTCACTGTTACATACAATTATAGAGGTAAATAAAATAATTAAAAGGTATATTTATCATTTATTTAATATATTATAATTACAAATATTGTAAATGTAAAGGGGAAAGTCTCCGATTACCGACCCCCTCCTAATACCGACCCTCTCTCGTATCTCAGTAACTATAAGAGATATCAAAAAATTATATATACATGAACTGTTATGAATTTAATAATAAATATGAATAAGTATTTTTTTTTAATATTTAATCCTACAATTGTGATATCCTGTCTTTGTTGGGGCTAAAGTCGCGATTATTATAATATAAATAATGTAAACACAGTAGATATCTTATAGAGCTTTATTTATTAGTCCACTATTCTTCTCAGTGCTTGCTTGTGTGTGGTTATTCGTGTGTTTTAACTGTTATCTGCAGAATCATCTCTGGCAGCCTTCTGTTTGAGAGTTTCCTTATTGTCTTCCCTATCTTCATCTCTCAATATGAAGAGCGATAATAGCTCATTTCCTTCACACGTTACATATACCTTTTTACACTCGTCTGTTATTTAATATGGTTTTGTTATTACATTAGGTTATATATATTATATTATATATTGTTTATGTTCAGATTAGGTTATATATATTATTATATATATATAAGTTAAGTTATGTTAAGTTAAGTTAAAGCTATCACTATTACAGTGACTGCCACTTTTCTATTACTATAACTATTATCTTCGCACTATCTATATTAATTCTACCATTAACAATATACTTCTATCAACACTTCTACTATGTCAATATATGCCTTCACATTAATACACAACTACATCATCACTAATAACAATATATATACATATATATATATATATATATATATATATTTTTTTTAGTTTAATAGTGATATCAATATAACTTCTATAGAATTAATATTATCTAGAAAAAGGCTTAAGAAATAAGAAAACTACTAAATGTACTATAGGTACTACGGTATATTAGTATCGCTAATGTTTATAGCCTACATGATAACGATTACAAACCGTATTCGTAACCATAGGCAACGAGTCTATTAATAGCTGCCAGGTCACCTTGGTTCAACACGCCCACAACTTCGGCCTCGTTTTCGAGATCTTCCACTTTTTCGGCGTCTGTATCTTCCGTCCACACCTCTTCTTCAACTTCCTCCTCTTCCATTTCCTGCTCGTCTTCTATAACCAGCCAATCCTTAGCGTCAATATACCCAGCCTCCTCCCAGCTCATCGTATCGTCTTCTTCATCTTGAGGAACATCATCCACAGGCATATCTGTGTCCTGTCCTTGCTGGTAGTCTGGATCCTCGAGAATATCCTCGCCGTCGTTAACATCTCCGTTCATGATTTGGAATACTACCTTGATGAACCTTTCTGCTTGCGACTGCACCTGTAACGGGATGAAACAGACGCTTGATTAGTCATGACATGCTGTAATTATATTACAGATTAATTATAATAATAATAATAATAATTAATAGAATCTTCTATATTCTTTTGTAGTTTATAATAAATATCAATAGAATATTATATATTCTTATTTATTTAGAGGTAATAAAAGTTATCTTTTCTAATTTATTTTCGCCCAGAAATTTGATCGTAATATTTACTTATTCGTATAGTAATTATATTATTATTAGAAATTCTACCGTAATAGTTAAGTAATATGTGTTTATCAAAACGAATTAATAGCAAGGACAGCATGTTTACTAACGTATATACTGTGAAACTTTTATTATACGCTAGAGTAATTGTAACGTAATACATCATAATCAAGGAGTAACAATATGAATTGTATACACTAATCAATGCAATTAAATGAATTATTTTAATATTATTATATTTAATTTATAGAAAAGGTGAGATAATCTATCGTATATCATAAATAGAGATTACTAACGAAGGATACATAATACCCCACTACTGACAACTCCTATAGAACTAAGAAAACGGGTAGAAAATAGATATGTATTATTAGTAAATATTTATATACCGAATACGATGTAAAACTTAATATAACACTTTCTTAGTTCTTGAAAACTTAACTTACAAGGTAAGTAGATATAATTTATTTCGTTTGCAATATGTATATATTTCTTTTAACATTACATTGATAGTATCATAATCTACCATTATTAAACTATTTATATAGAAATATTCGAAGTCTTGTTTAGCCTGTAACTGAAACAGGGTCGACCATTGGTCACTTAAATGTGATCAAGGTCAGTTTGGTTCGGCCAATCATCGTCCGTATACTGAAATTTGCGGTCGGTGAGGCACTTGATTTTGTTATTTCTACTAAAATGTGTTATATTTATACATCCTACATAGATGTATAAATAATTTCGAAACACGGCCGAAAACTTATACGATGTTGATGGCAGTGTATTAACCATTAGGTTACAATGTTAAAAGGTTACACAGGTATATACATATTATTGGTGTAAGCATATCATAAACATATGTATAGAATAGTTTACTAATTGTAGATAATAATTCTCATAATGTTACAGAAATATATATTTATTGAATATTAAATATATTAAACATTATGTAAGGACATTATTATATCGGATAATATGTCATATGTGATATACGGAGAGTTTTAATGAGTACGGTTATATAGTGCGTATACCATACAAGCATAGTAATTTTTACACAATTTGTTTTTATTTAAATGCATTATCATAATATATTTAATATACATAAATAAGTAGTACATAAATATATGTATATATATATGATGATGAATGATGATGAAATAATGTTACGTTATGCAGGCATCATTACAAAGTGATAACACTCCTCGTAAGTGCAAGTAAATTAAATAATAATAATAATAATAAAACACAACACACCCAAAAAATGAAATAACTAACGGAACAAAGTGGAAGTAATAAGAACGAAATATAAAAGATAATAATATAATGATATTAGATAGAGGATATATATGACTTAAGATGAGTATTGAAGGAGGTGGGATATTTAATTGATCTTATAAATGAATGGAGTGAATTCCAGATAGATGGGATAATGTAGGAGAATGAGATTTTCAAGAATTTAAGAAGGATGGCGAATCTTGGGTGCGGGAGTGAATTGAGAGTAAGTCAAATATATATGAATGAGTGTATGAATATATAGATTTATGGGTAATAGAAAGGAGTCGAATTACGAATCATTTTTTAAAAGGGAAACAGTTTAGTATAAGTTGAAATGAGTCAGTAGAGGAATGATCAGATAGTTTAATATTGAAAATGGATCGTATGTATGAACACATTATTCTGTTTAATAGGGCAATGGAGGAAGAAGGAAGGTTATATAATAAAGAAGAACAATTCAATTCAATTCAATTCAATTTATTTTAAAGACTCTTTGTGCCATAGCAATCAAGCGTCTAAAGTAAAAACAAAAAACAATATAACGGAACATAAACGAAAATAATAAACTAATAATAATATAAATAGGAATACAGAAAGTACTCAACATTAATATAAATTGTAAATAAAATTGTAGATATTGATAGATAGTTATAAAAAAAAAATGATCAGGGAAATGCAATAGTAAATAGATATGTTTTTAATAGAGATTTAAAAGAGGTGGTGGATTGAGTGGAGCGTAGATTATGTGGTAGTTTATTCCATAGATAAGGGGCCGATATGTGCCATGCACGAATATTAGTTGTATGTAGATTAAGCTTAGAGGGTAGATGTAGAAGGTAAGAAGTAGTTGAACGGAGAGAGATAGTGTGAGTAGGAATAGAGATTAAGGAAGATAGATATTCAGGTCGGTTGTGGTGAAGAGAGTTGTGAGTTAATAGAAGAACTTTAAATATTATTCTAAATTTTATTGGTAGCCAATGCAATCTATGTAAATATGGGGAAATATGTATTTGGGAAAAGCGATCAATTTTAAAAATTGATCGTACTAACGCATTCTGTAGTATTTGTAATTTTTTAATTTGATAGCCAGGTAGGGAGAAAAGGAGAATATTGCAGTAATCGAAAAGCGGTAATATGATAGATGAGGCGAGAATCATAGAAACACTTAGGGAGATGGAGTTACGGATAAGACGGAAAGAGTGAAGATGAAAGTTTATAGAGCGAAGAAGATTTGAGATATGGCGATGAAAAGATAAATAACTATCGAAATAAACACCAAGATATTTAACATTATCAGAATATAAGATATTAGACAATCATATAAACAATAATCAATATGATAAAGTATAAGTGAATTAATAAGGACAGCATATATGGGATTATGATATATATATATATATATATATATATATATATATAAACATACCTGATCATCCATAGTAAAATTGGCGAAATCCCCGATTCTTTGCACTACATCAGTTATTATCTCAGGAGTATTATCCACGTGCCCTTTAAGGGTCTTAAGTTGTTCGCTACTTTGAACATAATCTACCATCGAGTATATTGCGAGGTCGACGGTGTCATCCAAGTTTTCCGCATTAACCTCTATCGCCCGTACTCCTCTAGATATTGATAATATTGGGCGAATATCTACATCCTCGGATTCTTTGCGGGCCTCATTATCAGATGACGTTTGGTTGGTCGCCGACGTGTTTACATCCGGTTGTCTCTGTTCGTCCGACTTGTCAATCATCAGCATGATAACGTCTTTGGTCAGGAATATGAAACTGCTTATTAGAGCCTCGTTCAGCATATATTTACCGCGGTGTATGAGCTTCTGTTTGCTTATAGGGTACTCCTGTTTGGTAGCGTGTATTAGTTCCTTTAGCTTCATCACGTTATCAGTTAGACCGATGGTAACCCGAATAACTTCCTTGGTTAGGGTTTTGATTCGTAGTTGGATCGTTGTGTGGCCTTCCATATTGTAACGATGTATTAGTATGTAAGCAATTTTATTTTCTTTCGATTTGGTATTTTATTAGTTGTTAACGTTTTGTAAATAGTTTTAATAATATTAATTACGTAAATGTTTCAAAATAAATTGTTAATTAAATTCTACTTTTAAATAATAATTTGATTATTAGTAATAACTATTTGGGAAACTACTCTAATAGAATATAGTCTGTTATCACGTTAAACTCTATATGTATATCACGATATAACATGCGTATTATAATAATCAACCTTGATTACGTAACTTCAAGTTAAATGTGATAACAACCAATCATTATAAATCACACCAATATTATAATATGCCTACACATTTACGTTCCCAAATGTATGTATTATATTTCATAACAATGTGATACGCTAACCATTGTAATACACGACATGATAATATTATCATCAGAATAACAAGTACTCGGGTACTAATAGGTATAGGAAATAGTAATATAGGCATAGCTATAGGTATAACGTACCGCTAAGACTTTCCACTAGTGCATAAAAGGTTGAACTAGATATGTGAAATAACCATTATCGTCCGTTCGTGTACGATTAAGCGGTAGTTTACTGTGTAGGGGATGTGAGGGGGTTTTGTTCAACTAATATTGGTCACTTAACAAAACAGTAATTACTCTATGCTTTTTAAAATGTATGAGATAATATTTGAAAGGCGTAAGTAAAATATATCAATCTAAAACATGCATATTTGCATATTTAATATTATCATATAATGTTCAATATATTTCGATTTTACATCTATACAGCTATATAATATACACATAGAGTTATTCAGTAACATATACAGAATGTCGTACCAACACGCCCGTACCACGTATGCAGGGCAAAGTAATCTAATACGGACTGTTTAACAATAAATGATCTTACCATTTTATTACTCAATGTATTCAAAAATTACAATATATTAATATTATATGATTATAATCACATATATATAGACCATTACATACTATATATATGGAATATTACTGTTTTCTATATTTATTAATGATATGATATTATGTTCTCCAGAAAATAAATTCATATTATTTGCTGATGATACTAATGTAATTATTAGTGATAAATCATCTAATAATCTAAATTATAAATTACAGTCAGCATGTGATGACATTTTTCTATGGTCTAAACTTAATAAATTATCCATAAATATAGATAAAACTTATTGTATGTCATTTAAAAATGATATAATATTTAATATAAATATAGATAATACACTTTTATGTCAAGTAACTTCTACAAAATTTCTTGGAATAAATCCAGATACTTGTTTAAATTGGAAATGTCATTTGGATTATCTTACAAATAAATTATTAAAAATGTTGTGGATCATAAAAAATGTTTCATACTTTGTAAAAATATCTGCCATGATCAAACTATACTATGCTTTATTTTATCCACATTTAATTTACTGTATAGAAATATGGGGTCATGGTTATGTATCAAACTTACATAGCATATATTTAATTCAAAAAAAGATATTAAAATAACTTTTAATAAACCAAATGATTTTTCAACTGTTTCTTTATTTAAAGAAAATAAAATATTGTCTTTATATGATATTTGTAAGTATAAGACTTGCATTTACATGTATAAAATATTCAATAAATTGTTCCATCCTATTATTTGAAATCATTTTACATTGACATCTAAAAAAAGATTTAATACCAGGAGTAACTGTGATTTTATTCAACCTTATTTAAATATAATTATATGAATAATACCTTAATTACATTCGGACCAAGACTTTGGAATGCTTTAAGTATAGATATAAGAAAGTCAATTTCTTTATCATTATTCTGTAAAAATCTTAAAATAATTTTATATAATACTTAGTCTATTTTTTAACCCTTTGCGCATTTAAGTTAATGCATTTATTTTTAGTTTAAATTTGTATTTAATATATTTGAATTATGATAATATTTTTTATAATTTATTTAAATTTTGATTTTATATATTTGACACTATAAAATACTGACATTATATTAAATTTTGACATTATAAAAAAATGACTTTTTAAAAATTATTATATATGATTTTAAGATTGTATTATCTTCTATTTTATTTTTACATTTTTTGACATTAAATAAATTACTTTGGGTTATATATTTTTCTGTATGAACATCGAATATTGTTTAACCTATATTTATTTAATATATTTTCTTATTTCTTCTCTTTTTTTTTTCTTTTTTTTTCTTCTCTTTTTTTTCTCTTGTTTCTTTTACTTTTAACTGTTGGATATCTCATATTTATTTCCACTATGTTATATTTTAATTTAGATTATTTAATACTTGATGTATTTATTAGCTTTTAATTTTATACTTTTATCATTTATTTATATTATTACATGATTACATTATAATATGATGATTACATTTAGTAACATGATAAGTTTCATTATATTTTATTAAATATTTTATTTTATTATATATTTTATTTATTTTTATCATATATATGTAAACAGGAAGTCATAAGGTTAAATACCTCGAAAATCTTCTGAACATTTTATGTGTTCTTTTATTGTTATTTTTTTCTCTCTTGCAATGATTGCAATAATAAAATATATCTTATCTTATCTTATAATATTATAACATTATTATTTATTTATAACTATTAACTATAATGAAACTTATCATGTTAATAAAGGGGTACTTGTCTCGATGAACAACACTGCTTCTACAATTACCTTGGCATTGCCTAAATCTGATAATAATAATTTAAAAAAATAGATATTAATGTGATTTTAATATTTTATTTAAAACTAATGGGGTGTCCATATTCGGTACCCATATCCGAATACAGACATCCTATATTCCAAAAGATAAACTATATATTATTTATGAACCAATCAGATAAATTACAATTAGATTATTTATAATTAATTTTATGAATAATTTAATATAATTTAATTAGTAATTAATTTATTAATTTTTATTATTTTATTAATACAAGTTAAGTATTTAAATAATAACATTTTTAGATGTAGCTTCATTGGTGGTATTAATATTATAACTCACGCGATTTTGATGAAAATCAGAATAGTTCACGCTGCGCGCGGATTGGTTAAAGGGTCCGTATTAAGCATAGATTTATAGTTTACAATAATGTAAACTTTAAATCTATGGTATTAAGACATCTAGACTGTCCGTATTTAGAAGTATATGACCTCTATATATATATGCTTATAACTTAATTCATATTTGATATAAAAATAGCACTTATGGATATAATGTTTAGACTAATTTAGTTTTTAATAATATATTGTTATGTTTCATATCAATACGCTAGTATTGCGAAGGTTTAAAGATGACAATTTTTTCATAAATTTAAAAACGTAACATAATAATCAGTATATTGGATATATCAGCACTATTTAGAATAATAAAAAAATAAAAAATACTTCTTTAGACTATATATATGTAGCAGACTAGCGTCTTATATATGGTTAGCGTCCTATATAGTTGTTATTAAGTTTATATTATATATTTTTAATTAGTTATTTTATGTAGTTGTGTATTATGTAATAATTATAAATGTTAATTTCATCTAGTGATTTTTCTGTTTTTAGTTAATGTTATTTAGTTTATTATATATTTTTAATTGGTTATATTTTTGTTTTCTTTTATGTAATAATTAAAAGTAGAAATGTTGATTTTATATATATTGATTTTTGTGTTTTGTATCTAGTGTTATTTAGTGTATAAAATTAGTTGGACCAATGAACCGTCGCGTAGAAGTAATATAATCTGAACTATATTAGATTTAATAATATTATTTCATTTCTGATTATACCTAGACACGTGGAGGTTTGTAAAACATAATATTATATTATATTTATTCCATATTGTAATTCTGTATATATGTTTTATAACAGTTTTAGTGTATGGTTTTTTTGTCCTGATTTATAAATAAAATGTAAAGAGTCAATACAACGTTCCCCTATCATTTTGAGTGGTGTCTTATTGTTACATTTATTTCGACCCTCATTATTACATATATTTATGAATATGTTATTCCATAAAACATGTTTTTTAAGATTTATGGTTTCTGAGATATCGAGAGGTTCCGTATTATGCCACTGTCAGCAGTATTCTGTTACTTTACCCTACTTGAGCATTCATATAATACACACTCATTTAAAGTATGCACTTAAAGTATATACCTTAATATATAATATAATTTAGTATATAATATTCTGATATATTATTAATTATAAGGTACCATTATAAGGTACCATTATTTTTATCAAATTAAAAAATTACAAATACTACAGAATGCGTTAGTACGATCAATTTTTAAAATGTATCGTTTTTCTCAAATACATATTTCTCCATATTTAAAGAGATTGCATTGGCTACCAATACAATTTAGAATTATATATATAAAGTTCTTCTACTAACTTATAACTCTCTTCGCCATAACCGACCTGAATATCAATATTCCTTAAGGAATTAATTATTCTATATTCCCATTCATACTATCTCTCACCGTTCTACTACTTCTTATCTTCTACATCTACCCTCTAAATTTAATCTCCATAACACTAATATTCGTGCATGGCACATATCGGCCCCTTATCTATGGAATAAACTACTACATAAACTATAGTTCGTAGTGGAGTTAGTAGTGGAGCATATACGCTCCACTCAATCCTCTAACTTATTTAAAATTCTATTAAAAACATATCTATTTACTATTGAATTTCCCTGATCACTATTTGTATCACTATTTATATTACTATACACACTTTTATTTACTATTTATATTAATGTTGAGTACTTTCTGTATTCCTATTGTTCATTATTATTAGTTATATTATATAGAGTCTTTAAAATAAATTAAATTAAATTAAATTAAATAATTCCCAAATATTTGTAATTCCATGTTTTCCGTAGGATTGGTAAATATTCGACAAGTGGGTAGGAACATATGCACGCTTGCGTGACTGTGTAGGTGGATTTAATAGGATATAGGTGGATTTACCTATTAATATTATTGTTGAAGAAATATCATTAGTATCATTATAATTAGCCTATGTAGGTAATATCGATTTTAATCTAAGTCTATAGCCTAGTATACTAATCATAATTATAATAATACTAATGATTGATTTAAAGTTAAAATCTGACTATCGCAGGATTTATAATTTTAGTATTTTAAAAATATCTGAAAATAGACCAATTGATAAATATATATATATAAAACCTATAGGTTTTTATTTATATAGGTTTTTTTTCCTAAATAAGTTTTTATTTCATTTTGAAAACGAAATATTTTATTAAAATTTATATCGTACAGTTATTGTTATATTTAGATTTTGAACTCGAAATTATATTTGAAATGTTATTAATAAACTTTTAATAACAATAAAAAGAATCAGAATCATCGATGGATAAAGTATTTGTTATAATTCCATCTTTTCGTGTTTTAATATTAATGTAAAGATATATATATATATATATTATATGTGTGTTATTGTAGAGTGAGCCCAAGATAATGTATTACTAGGTATTACTTATATAGTTTATTATTATTGTGTTAATAATAATAATACCTGTATAATATTTTATAAAAGATGGCATATGCTTATAATATATATTATTTTAGATATTTAAAATAATACATTCACTTTCGTTTAGATACTAATGGACGCTAAATCACAGAATTTAACTTATTTAGTGTGTTCACGATTGTAAATTAATAGATATATCTAGTTAGTATACAACTATAGGTAGATATATAGATATAACTATATTAAATACATTGAATGTATGTGTAAATGATGCTGTATATGTTATGTTATAAATATATACAATATTTCAGAAAATATTTATACACTTCCAAACTTAAACCTGAAAAAAATAATATAATAATAAATGAAAATTTCAATTTATAGTAACAAATATGATTAATTAAAATATATAAATTTTGTTAAAGAAAATATTCCTGATATATCAAAATAATGAACAGCTTTTTATAATTGTAAATACAATTAATAAATTAATATATTTCTGTAATACACGGGTTTTATTAAATTAGTTCATTACTTAATCACTATATCGAAGTTTCATATATATATATATATATATATACACCTATATTTAAATATTCATTCGTTTATACACCAGTATTATCCAATGCCACCCATGGGTATATATAGTAATAGTAACTAAGCATTACAATTTCATTAAATAAAATTATTAAGTAATTTTTAAAATATTTTAATTTTTAATTATTTGTTTAGAAAAATAAAATGTATGAAATATAATTCAATATTCATTTATATATATTTATTCAACATAATAATATCAACTAAACGTACGTGTTTTGTAATAATACCCTGAGAATTATATAATTAACAATAGCTATGACTAATAACAATTGTAAAGTTCGGTGTGCTAAAAAGAAGGGGACGAGTAAAAAAGCGATAAAGAAGCATGCGTTTAAGAGGTCAACAATGAAAACAAGGTCATCTCGTAATACATGTGCGAAACGAAATAGTAAAAATTCCCAGACTGTGATAAGTCGTAAAAGGAAGTCACCAAGAAGAAACTCGACTTTAAATAAAGATAATTGCAAACGTGTACTTCGTAATAAGAAGAAATCTTCATCAAGAAAGCTCGTTAACAACAAACACATATCTGTGAAGACTCGAGTTACGAAGACAAGGTTAACTTTACATTTATATTTACTTATGTATAAAAGCATTATATACATATATGTAGTACCTATTATGATATGTATGATATGTGTGTATATGTTTATGTGAGTTATAGTATATGTAATATAGTATACCCATGTGCGTGTGTGTTACTTATTTGATAATGTATATGTGTATGTGGGTCTGTTGTTGTAGCTGTGATAGTATAGAGTGTTATATTAATATCTATTTAATATCAATGTATAAATCAAAGTCACTCTTGAAATCATTATCCTATAGGCCTTGTAATTATATCTTATTATAATTGTACATGAAATGAACACAACTATTAATAATTAACTATAAACTACTCCCTTTAACTAACGATACAATACCAATGCCTTATTAGGTAATTACACGTAATATATACCATATAACTTAATATACATATATTCACATACTTTATGTAGGCATGAACTTCACTTATACTACCCATCTCCCCCTAATAGTTACTAACCCATTCTCCTAGTCCTCTAGATTATACCAACCCCACTCCCTTTGCCTACCCTCATTAGCCTACACAACAATAAGGTTAAACACGTATTAGTATTACTATATCCCACCGTATGTATGTATTAACCAGCCAACCTATAGCCCCCTTCTAGTTATCACATAATGAGAGGTACATCCAGTACATTACGTTTACCTTCTATCACGTGTGTAATGTTAGGTGCATGTGTACTTGCTGATTAATGAATCACCATGTCTTCCTTCCAGCAGTGTTTACAACTTATTTACAACGAATATATTATAAGACAATATTCTCTCGCATTGAATATATCTACATGTATAATATATGCATATCATACGTTGATTAATACCACAATTATAATACCATAGGTGTAATACTATATAAACAATATATATTAATTATTATATTTCCTTATTATTTAGCATAATATCTACTTAGTAATGAGTTATTTCCTTCCCTATATCAATGTAACCTAACTTATTGAATACATTATAACGTTGTATAACTTTTAACTTTGCATGTTATAACATCAAATAGGTACAAATACCTACTACCCATATTACCTACTAAACTAGCTTATAATATATTCCGTAATCTCTCTAAACCTATAACACGTATAATATACATTTTACTGTTTGTTACTACACTTACTCTATTGTGTATATATATATATATGGTTATATTAGTATATTAGTACTTTCCATTTTAATCCTTTACCTTAACCTTAACGATTACACTATATGTTCCTTCTATAATAACCTACCCCTCCAGAACATTATTAAATCTAACTTCGCTCTATATCATATATTATAATGCTTCCTCTTATTTACCTCTAACCTACATTAAACAAAAGTACTCTTATGACATATTAATATTAATACATTATATAATGCGCACGCCTCGCTGTAACTATCTAATAACAAAAGTCACATTTGTTCAATCTTAAAAGCTTAACATATCCACACCCATGCCGTTATCTTCATTCCTATATAGTAACATATATCCTATTTAATATGTGTGTCATATGCAATAGGTTAACATACATATACACTTGGTAATCCGTGTATATGTTCTTTCACTTCTTGATTACAATATATTCAGAATAGCAATTTATTTAGTTGTGTTCTTTCTTATTAATTCTGTCAACATGTATTTAGCGGTATGCTTTGTGTAATATATATATATACATTACTTGTTCTAACATTTATGTGTTCCTTTAACTATAGTAGGTTAACCTATACATGTATGTAACTGCAGTTATACTTATACAATTATAGGCAACAGTTCTAACTTGTGTCATTGTATACTGATACATAAATCACCATATATGCATGTATGTGTTTGGTTATTATCTGGATTATCAATTTAATAGTCTATCTAAACAAATAATAACAATCAACATATATGTATTAATATATACATTAATGTATGGCTAAACATATTAATATAGTATAATATCATCATTCAGAAAAAGAACATCAAAACAATACAAAGTTGCCCGTAAACAGAGAACTCCAAACAGAGTGACAACAAAGACTTGCAGGTCTACCTCTAAACTAGTTGACAGTAAGAAGAAGTCTATATCCAGAGAGGGGTCGTCCAGGTTCTAATATTTATCAAAATTTGACCGAGAATATACATAATTGTAAAATCTTATAGTTAATTTAAATTAAATAATTATTTATTATATTATAATTTCTTCAATATAAATGAATAATATATCATGAAATAACTAATACCTACATATAATATACATATTACCAATATATCGTATATTTTACTAACCTATAGTTTGCTATTTTAGACGATATACAAATTATAAAAATATCATATATATATATATATATATATTATTATATAAAGTGTATTGTTAAAAGGTATTTATATTATTGTAATGTATTTTAACATATGTAGATGTATCCTAAACAATAGTGGTGTGGCCGGGTTGATGGCAACTTGACATGTAATCATAGGTATTCCAGAACTACATAAACATAACATTCTTTAGTTATTCACAAATAGAACTTTATCTGAAAGTCCTTTCGGGTATACCTGGGGTATTTGTATGAGAATTGTGGTGACTAAATATTAACTATGATCATGTTTAGGTAACTTTTAATATATTAATATTATGTTATTTTCTTGTTTTAATATAACAGTTTTAGATTTAAAGTTGCAAATCTTTTTTAATATACCTATTTTTCTGTTATTTTTATAAATATTTAATAATTACTCTATTTAAAAATAAATATGTATGTATCTATCTATCTCGTTCATATAGTATGTAACTAAATACATTCATTATAATATATTATATACTATATGTAATTACATTATATAATTTATATTTATATTTTTATATTTATTCATATATATGAATAAATATTATTACTGATAATGTATTTATTGGAGCAATTAGAATAATGACTAATTTGTATCATACATAGTATTTTATTAACTTTAATTATTACTTATTCCATATTTAATTATTTCATTATCTTCTTTTAAAATTTTAGTAGTAAAAAATTTAGTATTTTTTAAATCAACTATATATACATTATATATATATATATATATATATATATATATATATATATATATATATATATATATATATATATATATACACACACAATGATATGTATTCATATCATATTATAAATATTTATGTATAGATAAACATATTAAAATAATAATATATTATCATACAGACTTATGACGTCAAAACCTCAGAAGAATAAACCTATCAACAAAAAATGTATCGGAAAAGTAACAATTAAATGTGAACCGAAAGTTGTAAATAATAAATGTTTTGTTAGTATACACGTTAAAAGTAGATCTAAATATATATCTATTACCTTTTCAAATATATAATCCAATACTAACTATAAATCAATACCTAATGTAAAGGTTACGTCTAGATCTAAGTCTAATTGTCGATCTAGAACTAGGTCTAGGACTAGGACTAGGTCTAGGTCTATTTGTAGATCTAGAACAAGATCTAGAGTTATATCCAGACGAAGTAATACAAATAGAGGATATGGTTTTTCGCGTGGATTAGCATATATGAAAGGTTGTCTCTATTTATTAACTATACATAACCTACATAGGGGAGAGTGCTCTAATATCGACATGCACGTAATATCGATACCCTAGATATCTCCTGAAATATTATTCCACTCACAAAAATAATTAATATATGAAATGTAAATCAATATAATTATAATTCATATAAGTATAATTTTTTTTTTAATATTTATATTTTGTTAATTATAGACAAAAAACTGATTTTTGCATTATTCTCAAACAACTAAATTTATGACATTTTTGAAGTACAATATATATTCTCAATCATTTAAAAATGTAGGTATTTTAAATATATAAAATAAATCTTATAGATCTAATTATATTTTACAATGTGCCTAACATATTTTGTATTTTTCATAATTTGTTACAAGGTTATAAACTTTTACCTAAGCAACATCAATTTGCATACATTTTAACTCCTAACTGCAGATAATATCGACACCCCTGTTATCTCAGGGTTAAACAAACCAAATTTCTATTTTAACATAGCTATTATATGTATATATCTACTTATAAATAAAATTTAGAAATATATAATTGAGAGTTAATAAATGTATGGTGATTTATTGTTAGGGTGTCGGTATTCGAGTACTCTCCCCTATATATATATGAGGATGATTTATTATACATATATATTTATTTATATAATTACACATTTATTTGTATATATATATATATATTAATAATATTTATAGACATTACATTACACAATTCAATTTATTATAAATAATATATATATAATAATACTATATAATATAATAATATTGTTATTAATATTTAGGCTATATATTCGGCAAAGCGAAATAAATACAAACAAAGATGAAAACACTGGTACAAGCATTAGTTATGGTAACGTGACATCTGACCACTATTACATAACAGGCGACCATTGTACCCTAAGAAGTGGTATCAACTATTTTAGACATATTTAATAAATATGACAACGATATTATTGATTATTTATTTGTTAAAATATACTGTTTATATATAATTCAAACCACATACTACATATCCCATATCTACAAATAATTGATAATCTGAGTGTACCCTCCAAATTTTATTAACCCCAGAACCCTTACCCCTACAAATTTTGAAATATCTCGCCTCGACCAATGAACCAATATACAAACATTTCATTGACGAATCTCTTACAACTAATAGTATCCCCACAGATCTAAAATATTCCATTTTCAGCCATTTTATAAAAACCCCCAACTCGAGTGTAACATCCTCTCTCTCTAACTACGGAACCATCTCTTTACTTCCTTTTCTTACTAAACCACTTAAGAAATTAATTTACAAACAACTAATCTCTTACCTCACTGCTAACAATAGACTAAAATATGTAGTGTAATATTACATAGAGAGAGATTAAAGCTTACCTCTATAAATACACATATTGAAACCTCTGATAACAAAATATATTGTGCCTTCACTGAAAGAAAGTTACCTTCCTTGCTTCATAGATTCAAGAGTTATCCAACTTATGCATTTTATATATACCTTAAAATTGTTTACATAAATTAATAATACAAATTTAGATATAAATTTGCACACATTATGATTAAATATCTATTTATTTTTAATGTACTAAGAAATATCATTCATATATTAACCTTAACACATTAAGGGCTGCATAAATATGAATTCCTGTTGTTAAAGCGCTGTGACATTTTGTATATTTTTCATATTTAGTAGTATACATTTTCAAATACGCATTTCTATATAAAATATTGATTTCTTAACATTACAAGTTATATATATTTTAAAGATAATAAAATACTCTAAGAATATCTAATAATTTTTAAATATAATTCAATAACTAATGATATATATAACAATCAATATGTTTTTTTTTATTTGAAAAAAATTAAGGTCAATAAATAATTTGTAAATATTTTATTTAAAAAGTGTACTTATATAATACATATATTTAATAAGTTATAGTAATTATATTACTTAATAATAATATATAAGTGATATTGTATTTTATAAATTATTCAATAAGTTATCTACAATATAGTATTTAAATATTTTAACATTTTTGTGAATTTTATATATGATTTATCATCAATATACATTTTCAAATACTATAAATTTCTACATGAAATATTAATTTTTTTAACATTACAAGTTATGTTTATTTTAAAGATAATAATATACTCTTTAAAAATATCTAATATTTTTTAAATATAATTCATATTACAATAAAGTTGTATTTTTTTAATAAAAATAAATAAAATTACAATATATATTTTATAATTATTAATAGTTTATTTAAATACTTAATACTATTGAATAAGTAAACTTTTATAAAACAATCAATAAGATATAGAAATTATATTACTTAATGATAATCTCATTAAAATATTATATTATATAAAATATTCAATAATTTATACCTATTATAAAATTGTATCATTTCATAAAAAAATAAATTACTAAAATTAGTGGAATAATATTTACATTTATCTATATAATTATTATTTTATATGGTTTATATACTTTAATATGGTATTTCAATGGAATTATTTATATTATTTAATTTAATTAGTTGTAAATATTATAATTTGTATTTTATTTTTCTGAAATAAACTATTTTACTACTATAAAATATTTATTATAATTAATTGAACAACAAAAAACACTATCACTTTAAATTTAGAATATAAGATTTTATTACATACACAATTATAATATGATATGGAAATACATATATATATATGATAATAAGATATTTATAGACGGAAGAGTATAATCTAGAAGAAGGTTTTACAATTTACACAAAACAATGATGTAACATAGGTATCCAGAAAACTCATTTGCTTATAGGTATGATTTCGTTGGTGGTCGGTTTAAGGCTGATAGCATGCACGATCTCGACACGAAATCTGACCTCTTTAGAAACTCACGGCACATATTTATATGACAGGCGACCTCTTTAGCAGCTTGACACGACAGTAATCCCTTGATGTTATGGCATTTCTTCTATCCATCCATGAGGAAGGTATCGTTCCTAATATGAAATTATATAGATTTTAAAAAGTGGATAAGCTTGTCTGAAACTGTTTCTAGTTATTTAAGACAGGTTTTGAGCATGGGTAAACATTTATAAATAAAGAGTATACACTTAACTTTGCTAATATTGATGTCTAACATTGTATTATTAATATTATATTACTTATAGCTATATAGAAATTATCATTGCGATCATTATTTGAACATTTATGTAAACAATATAAAAATTAGAAATACTTGTTTACATATATATATTTTTTCTATGATATATCACATTAGAATAGTGTATGCTACATACAGTATGTATTATACTCAATTACATAATATATATGAATGTATTCAGTTTATATTTATAGACTATAGTCTTTATATAGTCTTTATTATAATTAGTAATTATAATGTGTCATATACACATGCATTGACATGGGAACTTTTGAAGGCATGATTTATTTACAAAGTACCAAACACATGGCGCTCAAACTTTTTGGAAACAATTTCCAAATATTAACAGTTAAAAATAATGTAATTAATAAGTTATATATACAATTACCATTATACATTATCTATACATATGATGGATTATATGTCAAAAGCTTCGCTATTATAAAAATTTTAAATAATGATTGTATAAATGTATATATGAATGGCATACATAGTATGTTATTATAGTATGTTATTATATATTTAATATAATATAATATAAGATTAATCGTGTATCATACTTGTATATCCATACTAATTTTTAATATTAGTATTAATACTAAATTTATACAAATATTACACGTTGTTTTAATTTAAACAATATTTACGACACATATTTTCGTGATTGAGATATCTATATATAATATATTATATATTTATATAGAGTTACATTATCATAAAATCACTAATTAGAATAATTATAACAATTTTGTCGGCATTCAAATTGTGACAGTATCAGTAATTATAATAATATTCGTAAGTTGTGTTTGTAAAGTAAGTCGTGTAGTATGTAGTTGGAAATCATCGCTAGCTCGCAGGGTACGAACCAGCTCTTTGTATTTACGAGATGCGCGATGTATCTTTATCACTGTGACGCTTCTCTCCGGGAACTGCACAGCTATCGCGTTGTTCAGGACCCATCTGCTATCTGCTTTATGAGAGATGAAGTGGTAAAGCTGGTAGCTAGGTAGTACTATCATTGTTATTATTGCTATCACTATTATTACTATTACTATTGTTATTATTATTTAAATGACATCGCTAAAAATACTTCTTAGAGTGTTAACTGTATCTATTACTTAAGTGCTTCATAAATAAATATAATCTCTCTAATTATGTGTATATATATATGTATGTATATATTTATACATTCAATAATACATATACAGTACCCTCGCTTAACCAACCTCTATTAATTTCCTCTAAACTCGCCTTATAATAGTAAATTATCAATTTCTAGACTATCTTTTACATATTAATGTTCGAATATACACCATTTTTATTTGCCACCCTTTTGAAAAGTAACAATTTTCCCATTTTTTCCGATTAACCGCTATTCCTATACAATATGTAAGCGATCATGACATAATTATTAGCCTACTTCTTACCTATTAAAGTTCTATATAAACGCAAGAAGTATATAACTTATATGCCTATATGATACGATTGCTATATACCACATATAGTAAAACACAGCGATACATGTTGAATAGTACCCCCCCCCCATACATACCAGATCTTGTCTATTACACATTAGTTATACTTTTACATTTGGTCATTATAATCATTAAGGGGACTTTGTTTTTTACAAGTACATTTGTTTGTAAATATACAATATATGAAAAATAATCTTTTTAATGGTCATTAAATCAAATTTCTATGAATAATATAACTAATAAAAGAATACATTTAAAACACCAATAAGACTATAAATGATAGAAATAGTATAACACATATAACATATGTTATATTATTTGTAATCATTCATTCATATAACCCAGTGTTCCATAGGTTATTACCGCCTATGGTAATAACCGGTAATAACCTGTCCGGTAAAAACAGGATTTTACCATGGTAATAACATAGTGTTATCTATATAATTAAATATAATATTATAGATAATATTATAGATCTATAATATATTAAACCTAATATTATCTATATAATTTACATTTATATATTATGTATAGATGTTATATGTAATAGATAATATACAATTATAAAGTTAAACAATACTACATTAAAATCAATATTATAAGATTTTTTATATTTTTTTAAAAACAACCTTTATTAATTTTGACTTCATCTATGTAAAGAACAATTTTTAAAAATAAATAATATGAAATTTAAATAAATGATTAAATAATTCAATATATATATATATATATATATATAAAATATTGAATATAATAATATATTTATTTTTGTATTAGTAAAAGGTAAAGCCCCATTCACACCAAAAAAGCGGCCGATTTTTCAACGATATGCGCAGTAACGAAAAATCGTTAAATATTTAGAGATATCTCCAAATTATGAATAGCGATATTGTCACGATGTCGGTGATATATTGGAGATATATCGGTAGGGGTGTCGCACAGAGAGAGAGAAAATCGGTACTACCAATCGGTGAAAAATTGGCCGACTTTTTCTATGTGACAGGGGCTTAATATTGTAAAAAAAATATATAAACGATAGAACTAATAATATTTTCATTGAGAAATTATTTGAATGTATTCATTATTTAATTTTATACCATGATATTTAATTAAATATATTAAATATATCTATAGATATTGTTAATTATATATATATATATATATATATATATATATATATATATATATATATATATATAAATACTGAATAGAATATTTATTTTTATATATATGAAATTAAATATAGTTATATTTTTTACAATATAATTTTAAACATATATTTTTTACAATACTGTATAACTATTTAGTAATATTATCATTGTGTAATTTTATGAATATATAGCACAGTATGATTTAATTTAATTTATATAATGTATCCAATACATCAACTTGTTAATTTGACAATATAAGGGTGGCAGACCTCAAAACCAATTGGATTTAAAAAAATAAATGTACTATAAATGGTATAATTAAAGCAGAGTGATAAAATGTTTGGAAAAATTTTCAAATAAAGCTGCTAAATTAATTAGCCATAACATTTATATATAAATTAATCAATATTACTTCAAATTTCAATATAAAATGTTGTTTAAAGGTATTATATTTTATGATTACTAGGTTTTTACCGTATATTACCATGGTAGAGATAGGTTTTTACCGCTTTTTGCCATTTTTGCCCGGTAAAAACAGGTTTTTACCACACATAATGGAACCCTGATATAACCGTATATATACATTTTTAATAATGCATATTATTACTTCATATTTAAAATATAGTAAGAAAATGTATGTATCATAAACAATTTCAATTTGTATCTATAAAGTTATGTACATATATATTATAAATTAAACATGTAGTAAGTTTTCTTTAAAATACTTTCAAAAATATATATATGAAGAAGAAGAAGACATTTTATTTAGACATCGTTTAAACAATTAAGTTAACAATAATGTATAATGAAATAATAAGAAAGTTATAGTGTAAATAAATATGTTTTTAAATTCTTTTTTATATATATATGAAAATTGTATAAAAATATATTCACTACAAAATAATCTATAGTTAATATAATATAACTAAGTATTAATGATATATATAAACAAAATTATAACAAAAAATTAAAAATTAAAAAGTTTATAGCTAATACAAAATAGCCCTTTTCTCTATATATTTTCCCATAATGGACAATTGTACAATGAAAAAGATATGACTACCGAATCACATTCTAAATACATTAGTTCTATTGTAATAGGATATGAATCAGTATGACTAACTAATGCTAACTGGTATAGACATATATTGCCCAGCATTATATACTTATGGTGGGTACATAATTTGATCGTACGTTTTTATTATAATTTATATAATATAATTTAATATTTTATAATTTACATTATATTTGTATTTTTTATAAATTATATCTAATAAAATATTATAAAATAGTTAGTTTTATGTCTATTATATTGATATGTATATACATACTAGTTGTTAATGTAATGTGTTTTCATACAAACTCAAAAGTAATGCGAATACATTACAACACTATAAGGTGTACATTACAACCAGGGATCAGGTGGGTCAAATACTTATTTGTACGGGTATTTATATTTGAATGATTACTCGAGATGTATTTGTATTTATATTTGATTCTGTATTTGGTCAAATATGGTATCAAAATATATATAATTATTAAATAGAAAAATATATTATAAATAATTTTAAACTAGTTAGTTAATTTATGAATGTAAAAAAATAATAATTTATTAGAATTAAATTTTATATGTGAAATGTTTCAGGTTTCATAAGAATAATAATAATTTATAATATAAAAACTATATCAAAAGATAATAAAAATATAATAAAGTATTTAGGTAACAAGGAATAGTGGTTGAGGTTTTCTAGATAAATAGTGAAGTAATTTATGATGACTTGTGAAGTAATTTATGATGACTTTAAAGTATTGATAAATAATATTAATGTAGGTAATAATGTTATTAATAAATGTATAGAAAGATATATTATATGTTCTTGTCAATATAATAATATTAATAACTATTAATAGATTAGATCAGTAAATGTGAATATAATATGTATTTTATTTTATAATGACAATGATTATAAAGTAATTTGGGACGACTTGTTCAGTAATATTGGATGACTTTATGTAATAGTTAAATATCATTATTTACATACTATTATTAATAAACATGTATAGTTTGATATATGTTATCATGGTATATTTGATATAATAAATAGATATTATTTGTCCTTAATATATAATACCAGAGATATATGAGATATATATATATATACTATAATCATGCCTTATACTTAAATATAAATAAGATATTAATATTCTTAAACATTAAAATTACTATTTGATCATACTGATATTATTAATTGCATATCATATGCTATTCAATTAGTTTTCATCATGAAGATCTATTTCTGTTAATTATATTTTAAATAATATATTATATTATGAAAGTAAGTCATTAAGTCTGAGTATATTATCGTGACATTTATTGACATTTCTTATTTAAATTACATGTGTATCTGTATTTTTAAAGAAACAATATTTTATAGAACTATAATAGTTTAATTTTGCATTTATCAAAAATAAATAAATATAATACTTATGGTCATCACAAATTACTTTACGCATAGTTCCATATTACTTTGCTATTCATCTCATATACAATAAAATATATATATGTATTATATTCATATTTATTGATTTAATCAATTACAAATATTTATTAAAATCAATATATAGATAAATTCTAAGAATATATTTACATATACATATTTATTAATAATTGTATTACTGTAAGTCAATTATTAAACTATAACTTAAGGTCTTCCCAGGTTACTTCACCATTAATCCTTTATTCATTTATTCCAAACTATTACCTATATTCCTATGTGTTATTATTTTATATTTTTATTTGATAAAGTATATTTGTATTTGTATTTGAATACAATAATTACATACATATTTTTATTTGTATTTATTTTTAATTATTTAAAAAAATTATTTGAATTTGATAAATGTATTGAACCCATCCCTGATTACAGCACTATTAGAGGTTTACATTACAGCACTATTAGAGGTCAACAAGAGGCCTACCTTTACTATGTCCTATTGGTGCTAGGAGGACATGAGTGGGAGGGGCTTCAGAGTGATGCTGTTCTCCTTGTAACTGCACGTAGCTTGTACTGAAACACGAAAATAGTGATTAATACACACAAAAGAGTGGCTAATACACACAGAAGAGTGAATCTCTATATATATATATAAATTCACAATCTATAAACATATTCACTATGTATTAATAAATTCACTTTCTATAAATATGTTCATTTCAGCAATGTATAATCACTATATAAATACAAGTGCTAAATAGACAGATGTACTAGAGTTAGAATCTAATCCCCACCACCAGTAGACCAGGTATAGGTGGATTACATCGTGTTACATAGTAGTGTTGCATTCTGTCTACATTCAGAAGGTATCCTAACGCTGATAAAGCTAGAGACCAGATCGCAGTAAACACCCATACACTATTATGTAATACTCGCTAGGTCATGTGATATCGCGTGGTTACCCTTTGTTTATCTCCAGGTTGCTATGGTGATGATGCAGTGTTTCTCTGCAGATGTGTGGCAGAATGGGTATCATCCACGAAACGGAGCTCTGAAAAATACAAATATAAATATGTATATATTATTGTATATAATTTTAAAATATATTATATAAAAGGAAATCTACTTCACTCAATAACTATGACTATACTATTCTATATAATAATAGAATAGAATATCAAAATTTGAAATAGCTTATAATATATTATAAAACATGTACGTAATACGGATCTGTATTACATAATGTTATCTACTATTACATATATATATATATATATATATATATATATATATATATATATATGCTAATACTAGTTTGATATATCATATATATATATATCTATATATATATATATATATATATATATATATATATATATATATATATATATATATATATATATATATATATATATATATATATATATATATATATATGAATGAATGAATGAATGAATTCAGTTTATAGACAAAGACTAAGGAGGAGCAGTGAAAGCGATTAGCTTTATTGATTCGAAACCTCCTAACAGTATGTGCAATGTCAAATCATCATTTCCATTCAAATAAAATAATAAAATAGAAATAATGATAAACATAATAATAAAATCATATTAATATAAAAAAACAATGAAATGATTAAATAAAAGGTTAATCACATACGAAAATAATAAAATTTAAAATTAGAAACAAAGATAAAATATAAAATTACAATAATAAAGGAGATATAAATAAAGTTGATACAGATTATAAAAATAAAAGTTGTGATTCGTGAATAGGCATTCAAAGTTAAATTGTAAAGAAAGAGAAAATTAAATAATTTGTACTATCAATATGACATATAATTTAATACTGTTTAAATAAAAACTAAAATTAAAACTGTTAAAGAAATAATTGATTATTATATAATAAGGATAAAAATGTAATAGGTTAATATCGCGATAGTGTAATATGAAAAAAAAGAAAAATGAAGATAAAATAATATACAATAAATTAAATAATTTTTTTAGATTTTGTTTTAATACTGTAATGTAAACATGTTTATAATTTTAATACTGTTTTTTTTTTAAAGATTATAATACTTTTATAATTTTTATATTTTTTAATACTGTTTAATTTGTAATAGTTTATTTTTAATACTGTTTATAATTTAAATGTTGTAATACTGTTTATAATAAAAATGTGTAAATTTTGTAATACTGTTTATAATAAATATGTGTAATTGTTTTAGAATGATTAAAAAAAAGATGTTTGCCAAAATTATAATAATTAATATTTATAAAAAAATTAACAATACTGTTTAATAAAAAATGATTTTAATACTTTCTTCAGTTTTAAAGTATGAGTAATTGTATATACACATATAAATATAATAGAATTTATAAAAGTATAATATAAATATAATATGCAAATTAAGTTCATAAGTCATAATTAAAAGGTAAAATAAAATATTTTATATTTTAAATATATTATATATTAAAATATACACGTAATCAAATATATATAATAGCGATCTATGATTTTATTAAATTTATATTGAAATCCTGTCTATTAATATTTTTATTAAATATACTATTAAATACTCAAATTCATAAATATATATATAATAATGATTTATTATTAGTTTAATTTTGAATTAGAGATTATTTTGTATAAAATAAAGGTATATAAGTATCATTTTAGATTGATTGTATAAGAGAGAAATCTACACCACCATAAGTCGATACAGTTACATCTGAAACCTGCAACAGTCATAATAAGCGGTCTACAGTGTTGGGTGATGAACGCGGAGATCTTAATGAATTATGCGGGCTTCTCGATACCGGGACATCGGGGTACCACTGTTGGTGTAGCTCTATACAGCAGCGGGGGGGGGGGGGTGATGTCCTCAGCAAGGACATCGTGACACCTTCTCCATACATCACGGCACCTATAAACGGATTTATTATTTACAATTCATAATCTCTCTATATATATAACTACAATATGATACATAGATGTGTGTACTAGAGTTAGAATGTAGGTATTAATTGACAAGGTATGGGTTGATTATATGGTATCACATCATACGTTTGTGTGGTGTTGTATGTTCATATGTAGGGATGTTGTCGAGGAGGCAGTGGTAACCGGGGCTAGTCTCTTAAGTGGGGGCAGGTGGGGCTAACTTTTTTAGTGTGGGTAGGTGGGGCTAACCTCTTTAGTGGGGGTAGGTGGGGCTAACCTCTTTAGTGGGGGTAGGTGGGGATAGTCTCTTTAGTGGGGGTAGGTGGGGCTAACCTCTTTAGTGGGGGTAGGTGGGGCTAGTCTCTTTAGTGGGGGTAGGTGGGGCTAACCTCTTTAGTGGGGGTAGGTGGGGCTAACCTCTTTAGTGGGGGCAGGTGGGGCTAACCTCTTTAGTGGGGGTAGGTGGGGCTAACCTCTTTAGTGGGGGTAGGTGGGGCTAGTCTCTTTAGTGGGGGCAGGTGGGGCTAACCTATTTAGTGGGGGTAGGTAGGGCTAGTCTCTTTAGTTGGGGTAGGTGGGGCTAACCTCTTTAGTGGGGGTAGGTGGGGCTAGTCTCTTTAGTGGGGGCAGGTGGGGCTAACTTTTTTAGTGTGGGTAGGTGGGGCTAACCTCTTTAGTGGGGGTAGGTGGGGCTAACCTCTTTAGTGGGGGTAGGTGGGGCTAACCTCTTTAGTGGGGGTAGGTGGGGCTAGTCTCTTTAGTGGGGGTAGGTGGGGCTAACCTCTTTAGTGGGGGTAGGTGGGGCTAACCTCTTTAGTGGGGGCAGGTGGGGCTAACCTCTTTAGTGGGGGTAGGTGGGGCTAACCTCTTTAGTGGGGGTAGGTGGGGCTAGTCTCTTTAGTGGGGGCAGGTGGGGCTAACCTATTTAGTGGGGGTAGGTAGGGCTAGTCTCTTTAGTGGGGGTAGGTGGGGCTAACCTCTTTAGTGGGGGTAGGTGGGGCTAGTCTCTTTAGTGGGGGCAGGTGGTGCTAACTTTTTTAGTGTGGGTAGGTGGGGCTAACCTCTTTAGTGGGGGTAGGTGGGGCTAACCTCTTTAGTGGGGGTAGGTGGGGCTAGTCTCTTTAGTGGGGGTAGGTGGGGCTAACCTCTTTAGTGGGGGTAGGTGGGGCTAACCTCTTTAGTGGGGGCAGGTGGGGCTAACCTCTTTAGTGGGGGTAGGTGGGGCTAACCTCTTTAGTGGGGGTAGGTGGGGCTAGTCTCTTTAGTGGGGGCAGGTGGGGCTAACCTATTTAGTGGGGGTAGGTAGGGCTAGTCTCTTTAGTGGGGGCAGGTGGGGCTAACCTCTTTAGTGGGGGTAGGTGGGGCTAACCTCTTTAGTGGGGGTAGGTGGGGCTAACCTCTTTAGTGGGGGTAGGTGGGGCTAGTCTCTTTAGTGGGGGCAGGTGGGGCTAACCTATTTAGTGGGGGTAGGTAGGGCTAGTCTCTTTAGTGGGGGCAGGTGGGGCTAACCTCTTTAGTGGGGGTAGGTGGGGCTAACCTCTTTAGTGGGGGTAGGTGGGGCTAGTCTATTTAGTGGGGGCAGGTGGGGCTAACCTATTTAGTGGGGGTAGGTAGGGCTAGTCTCTTTAGTGGGGGCAGGTGGGGCTAACCTCTATAGTGGGGGTAGGTGGGGCTAACCTCTTTAGTGGGGGTAGGTGGGGCTAACCTCTTTAGTGGGGGTAGGTGGGGCTAGTCTCTTTAGTGGGGGCAGGTGGGGCTAACCTATTTAGTGGGGGTAGGTAGGGCTAGTCTCTTTAGTGGGGGTAGGTGGGGCTAGCCTCTTTAGTGGGGGCAGGTGGGGCTAACCTCTTTAGTGGGGGTAGGTGGGGCTAACCTCTTTAGTGGGGGTAGGTGGGGCTAGTCTCTTTAGTGGGGGCAGGTGGGGCTAATCTATTTAGTGGGGGTAGGTAGGGCTAGTCTCTTTAGTGGGGGTAGGTGGGGCTAGCCTCTTTAGTGGGGGTAGGTGGGGTTAGTCTCTTTAGTGGGGGTAGGTGGGGCTAGTCTCTTTAGTGGGGGTAGGTGGGGATAACCTCTTTAATGGGGGCAGGTGGGGCTAACCTCTTTAGTGGGGGCAGGTGGGGCTAACCTCTTTAGTGGGGGCAGGTGGGGCTAGTCTCTTTAGTATTGACCGGTGGGGAATAGCTGGTGGTGTATGAGGGCAATAAGTTAATGAATGAGGCTTCATTCACCATTATTTTAGCTTAAACTGCATGATATCATTGAATATAAAAATTGGGCGGTTTCGTTGTGAAAAGCTATATCGATATCTGACAGGACGATGCACCATCTTATGAGTGCATTTATATATAAATTACCTATTAAATATTGGATGTGCCGGTATTAGGTAAATATTTTAAACCGAATTAATTACTGGTTGTTTTTGTTGGTGTGAAAGCACCTTTACCGGATGAATGTACAAATGAAACAACCGATTAATCTAATGTTAATCTCATAATTTCCACAGTTTTTATAGTTCAATCGGATTATAATCGGATTGTGAAATAGTTATTTAAACTGGTGGGATGTTCTTTATAATGATAAAAAGTTCCCAGTTATTAAATCAATAATAGAATTGTATAAGATTTAAACATATTATATATATATATATATATATAAATATATATATATATATATATATATATATATATATATATATACATGGTAGTGCCTATATGCGATATGTGAAAACATATATAAAATAACATATACTTATATCTATTTATATAACAATGATCATATAATCGTTATTAGAATATTATATAAAGTAATATCATGCCATATTGCCAAATAAAACATATTCAAATTTGTCTGTATTTCAATACCCTATATATGTATATATTTATAACCGTTCATATGAAACTGGTCGATTTTACTGTTCTCCGAAATCGACTATTAAAAGTGGGCCCCTTTTTGGTATGTGTTCAGCTTTATAATAGTTAAATGCAGAAATCCTATTCTATAGACGCGAGATTAAAGATTATTTATAATTACTGAGTGAGATCATTTAAATTATTACTATTATTATTATTATAATGAATTATTATGTTATCTAAATCCCGACGATGTAAATACTGGACAATATCGAATATACCTCGTTTGTTTAGATTGCGATTGCTAAAGTTTAATTTAAATATTTTACATTTATCGCTATATAATATAAAATTATAATGACAGATATTTATATATATCTTATAATAAATATTAAATTAGCTGTATACAGACTAAGGCCAATTTTATAATAGAAAAAAAATAATTTTAATTCTGAAAATGTATTATTTAGTTACTACTATGATAGTGTAATTTAATTATCAATTATCAATAATATATTATATTATTTTATTTATACAAATATATATATATATATATATTAACACATATTTAATATAATATTAATAACTATTGAAATAAATATAAATATGGAAGAATATTATTCATTTATATATGTTATATGATTATTTTAATAATATCATGTAATATAAAATATGGTTAATAATATAATAGTAGGACTTATAATAGTAGGACCTATAACATAATGAAATATATACATAATATACGAGCAGCATTAGTTAATATCAAAATAATAGTCATTTAATATTTATATATACATACTGTAATAAAATTGCCGTTAGTTCGTTGTAACCCTAAATTATCATTATTCATATTATTAGTTTATCATGTACTAGTGTATCAACTACTGAAATGAGTAATTTAAATGTGACCTCATAAATCATAATAAAAACAAACAGGGTTATATTCGATGCAGACCTAAACATTTAAAATATGTAATTTTAGTATTATAATATTAATTATTATATATTAATGAAATTGTTTAAACGTTAAAAACTATTATAAAAAAGAATTATCCTAAAGAAGGCTACCGATTATTATTATAAGAAGTTCACAGTTCAAAGTGGGCGGTACTTATATATGTCACCCAAATACATTACTTACGTATTACTGCATAATTTAAAATAATTTGATCGAGTAATGCATTATACTATATTTTATAGTCACACAATATGTTATAGGCTCACTTCGGGATATAATCAGCTAAAAAAAACAAGAAAATAAAACCAAATTAAGAAATCAAACAACCCCAAAATAGCAAGCCACAAATATATAAATATTGTATAAATAACAAATATGTTATACCTAATTTAATGCAGTACGCATATCATATGGAATATATCATACCTGTCAGAATATTTTAAAGTATACAGTAGTGCGTAATAGATATATTTGACTGACAAATAAGTACCGCCCACATTGAACTTTGAAATTCTAATAATAATAATCGGGGGTCTTCTTCGAAATTCACTATAAAAATATAATGTATGGTAAAATATAATGTTGTAATATGATATTAAATTTCATATTAAATTATAATATAAAATATCATATTAAATATATTTTACCGATAGTTAAAGTTGTAAAAATATTAAGTTATAAGAAAATATTTCATATTTATACATAATTTAAAAAATAACTATAAATTTAGAAATACAAATTAACGATACATTTTATACATTTATAGGATATAATAATTATAAAAATTACAATAATTAAATTCGTGAATGCTCATCTCGGCCGCCGATATATTTCAAAGTTCAAGTTGGGCGTACTTATTAATATTTTGGGTGTTAGTTAAAATAATTATTTTAAATTGTTTGGTTTGGTTGGGTTTAGTTTTAATATTTGCAGGTTTTTTTAGTTGCATTACATCCCAAGTGTTCCTATAGAAGCATATATGCTATGAAAACATATATATATATATAATATATATATATATATATATATATATATATATATATATATATATATATATATATATATATATATATATATATATATATATATATATATATATATATATAGTCACGCTCAACTTGAACTCGGTGGCCAAGATGGAATGTATCTATTATTATAATGGTTATATAAATTATATTGAAAATATAATATATTGAATATAGATTCTTGAGTTACTCAATGACCTGGTCAAAAGCTTCGCGATTGATGCGCGATTTGAACGCTCACAATATTGTTTATTCGAATTAGGGATTTTACAATAGCGTATTTTTGTTTGTACAAACATTAATATTTTTAGTTTTAGTTATTTTCAATTGTTTAGTATGGTTTAGTTGAGTTTAGTTTTGATATTGCTAGGTTTTTAGATGCGTTACATCCCGAGTGAGCATATAAAACACACACATAAATATATATATATATATATATATATATATATATATATTATTATAATAATTATAATAATTATATATATTATATATATATCAAAGATTTTGCGAAGCAATTCCTTCGGAAAATCTTTGTATATATCAAATATTATATATTATATGTTAATGATAAGCCGTTGCATGTATCATACATGATGTATGATAGTCTATAAATATACATACTTTAATTAGAATGGTCAATCATTCGCTATTGTAAAATTACTAATTCAAATAAATAAGTTTGCGGGCGTTCAAATCGCGCATCAATCGCGAAGCGATTATATAATTATTATATAATTGAAAATAATGAATTAATTATTTAACAATATAAACGTATTTTAAATATCATCATATCAACTAACGATATTTTAATTAAGTTATAATCTTATTATTAAATGCAGATTAATACAAAATTATATAAATTTAATTTTAAATAAAATAAAATTTATATTCAAAATATTCAAAATAAACAAAATATATCAAAGATTTTACGAACATATATATATTAAAACAGGGTATCGGGTTCTAGATATAACAAAAATTGTGTGGACTATTTTAAAATATAATCATAGATATCAATAAATACTTAATTCTATGTAATTAGGAGTATACTCCTGCATCGGCCGCTACCCCTGTTCCTCCCCTACATAATTTAAACTAGATACATATTATATTTATAATTGTATATACTATTTATAGAAAGTACGCAAGCATGTCATATATTATATATATATATATATATATATATATATATATATAAGTTATATATAGCGTGACTTTTTTTGATGATAGCAATGACTTTATGATATATAATATCTGTAGGTTTTATTCTACTAACTTGTGTCGTTCAAAGCCGGGAAGGATTCAGCATTGATAAATTATAAATAATTGTATCTCTAATGCTAAATAAACTATTTTACAATATTTACATAATTTATATGAAACTATATTTACGATTATTAAAATATAATATAACCACAACATTTGAAAGAGATTACTGGTATATTATATTTTTCATATTTTAAAAATATATTCATTAAATTAAAATTATTACAAAAATATAATAGTTTGAGAGTTGAAAGTAAAATAATTACCGAAAGTTATACCAAGATCTATGTAACTAATTTAACAACACGATAGTTTATTTCTTTTTGTAAGTTCATATCCATAGTATAATAACGAGTCAATATGGATTTTAAATTTCTCATCATAAAACAATTCTGAATGATAAATTTCAGTTTCCAGGTATTTATGCATTCCGAGATATTGTTAGAATCAGATTTAAGTATCCCTATATATATATACATATATATATATATATATATATATATATATATATATATATATATATATATATATATATATATATATGTATATATATATATATATGTATATATATATATATATATATGTGTGTGTGTATAAAAATAAAATATTCATAATTATGCTGATATATCCAATAAACTGATTTTTTTATTACGTTTTTAAATTTATGAAAAAAATTGTAAACTTAAAACCTTCTCAAGATTATACAAATGAATCGATATAAAATATAACACTATATTATTAAAAATTAAAGCATTCTAAAAATTGTATTTTTAATTTCTATATTTTTTATCAAATATTCATTAAGTTATAAGCATATATCTAGAGGTCATATACGTTCCTAATACGGACAGTGTCCGTCGGACACTCTAAATGTCTTAATACGGACACCCTATAACCAATCAGCGCGCAGCGTATTAACAATTCTGATTTTCATAAAAATCGCGTGCATTATAATATTAATACCACCAATAAAGCTAATTCTAAAAAAATTATTATTTAGATACTTAAATTGTATTATTAATTAATAAATAATAAAAATAAATAAATTATTAACTAATTAAATTACAATATATTTTAAATAAAAAATTAATTTTAAATAACGTAATTATAATTTGTCTGATTGATTCATCAATAATATATAGTTTATCTAGTGGTATATAGGGTGTCCGTATTATAACATAGGGTGTCCGTATTCGGACATGGGTACCGAATACGGACACCCCCGTTATCTAGGGAATTAAAAGATTAAATAAAATGTTAAAATCACAATAATATCTATAATCATATAATATTAATATATTGTAATTTTTGAATACAAATAATGAGTCATACAAAATTAAGACCATGTATTGTTAGAGTGTCCGTATTAGGTTATTTTCCCCTATATACTATATATTAACCGCATACGTAGGTATGTATATTAATGTATATTAACCGCCTAGGTTATTATTTTATAATAATTGAGGTGTAGATTATTTATTTACGCATAGAATTGAGTTAATATATTAAAGTATACTTTAGTCACTGAATTGGGATTATTACTAAGTGAATCATATATTATTTAACAATAATATCAATGCAGACTGTAGTATATAATAGTCCTTTATATTATTTAGTATTGTTGTCCGTGGTATATTGAATGTATATTATTATTAAATTATTATCGTATTACTATTATTTTATTATTATTTTCTTCCGGCACGAACGAAGTGCCCAGCAAACAGGAATAGCACCCTTAAAGCACCAATAAAGCATTATGCATGATTAAAACACCATTAGGACACCTATAAAGCATTTACATTGTATTAAAGCACCTATAAAACATTATTATGGCATTAATATTTAAGCATGTTTAAGCATTTATATTAAAACACCCTTAGGACACCTATAAAGCATTTACCTTGTATTAAAGCACCTATAAAACATTATTATGGCATTCATATTTAAACATATTTCAGCATGTTTAAGCATTTATATTTAAAGCATTTAAGGCACCTGTAAAGCATTTACCTTGTATTAAAGCACCTATACAATATTATTATGGCATTCATATTTAAGCATATTTCAGCATGTTTAAGCATTTATATTTAAAGCATTTAAGGCACCTGTAAAGCATTTACCTTGTATTAAAGCACCTATAAAACATTATTATGGCATTCATATTTAAGCATATTTAAGCATTTATATTAAAACATCCTACATTTTTGAATGTTGTACCAAGTTAAGTCGAAAAAAATATCATGACGCTTATTTAAAATATTTGTTGGATATTTTTATTGACATTTTTGAAAAAAACAATATTTTTTTGAAATATTTTTATATTTTTTTTAAAATATTTTTCGACATATTTTTAAAATATATTTTGTAATATTTTGAAATATATTTTGTATTTTTTTAAATATTTTGTTTTATTTTTCAAATAATTGTTGAAATATTAACAAAATAATAATGCAGAATAAAGAATAGCTATAATTAATACACAATAGATAGACAAACAATCAAAAACCGAGCAACGCCGGTTCGGGTACGGCTAGTATACATATATAAACTATAAATATATGGATATATTGTAAATATATATAGAAAAATATGTGTTTTTCACCATCGATTTATAGTTTACAATATAAAATATAAATCTATGCATTTAATAATTCTGTATTATACTGTATTCTGTAATATACAAAGCTTATAATCTTTGTTAATATTTATCAACAATATCCAATATAATTAAAAATTAATTTGAAATCTAAGTTTTCATATATCATATAATTCAATTTCTAAGACATTAAAGTACAACAAAATAGTAAGTAGACATATTATTATATTATATAATAATATAATTGTATATATATATATATACTGTTGTAACTATATTTAAAATATCCGATATTTAATATTAATAACATCATATTATAATTATTATTATAATATCGTTATTATAAAAGTGGTTTAACTTTAACTTTAAAGTTTAACTCTAATATTTAAAACCAACATTTAAAATAAAATTAATGCTTAATTGTAAAAGGGGTTTCACACCAACTCGAATGCAATTACGAACTCCAATAATTAGATGTAAAACCAATTTTAGTAGATTTCAATAATTATTATTAAATATAGTTAAACTTTTAAAGTTACTTTAAGTTAAAGTTACTTTAACCTCTTATAAATATCGTAGACACAGACTAGAGGCGCCAAAAATCTATGACTAATAGTTTATTCGATATCTGAGCGCGCGCTTTCGGAGTTGAGACGCCCGCCTCTATATATGGGCGTGTCATAGCTTAGCTATGCGTATTTGTTAAACCAACGTGTACACATAATACTCAGTATTATACTGATATATATATATATATATATATATATAATACATTATATATATTATTATAATAATTATATATATATATATATTAAATATATAATGGTTATATAATAACCTATATATAATACATTATATATATTATATATATATTTAATATATATAATGGTTATATAATAACCTATATATATATATATATATAATGTACTATATATATATATATATATATATATATATAATTTACTATAGATACATAATAACTATAATAATATACGTATACATTTTATATGTTCATAATTATTATTCTTTACATATGATTATTATAATAATATAGTATATTTAACAGTAGAAATATATATTCTAGTAATTTGTTTATTATATTTTATTTATTATAGTATACTTATGAATTAGTATACTTATTATACTATATTTATAAATATATATGTTTATACTATCAAAGATAATTTGAAATTATAATAATTATGAAAACATAAAATATATACCAAATTTCGCGATCTATTTAAAACCGTAACTATTGTTATTTAGATCGCTCGCGCGTGTGATTTTTAATATATACTACTATAACTAGGATTCAATTTATAATTGATTAGTTTTTTTTAAATATTAATATTAATTATACCTATATTATATACTATATAATATGTAAGGTAACCCCTTATCTCGTTTGGAGTGTTTTAATTTGGTTTGGTGATTTAGTGTTCAATATCAATTCTACTATTTATAAATAATTATTTAAATTAACATTGTGCGAGATCATTTTTATTGACTTTTCAACTTATGGAGTACATCGTGGTATTGCAGTTTTCATAGATGGGTGCCAACGATAGTTTCTGAGCAATGTAGTCTATGATTTCAAAGTTTGGAAGATGTGGGTATACCCTCATATATGACTATGTTTATGGCTAGAGCTAGTATATTGGTAGTGATTATATTATCTTATACATTACTTATTGAATAATAAAATAATGTAGTTTATACCATTTTTTATTTGGTTATCTTTTTTTATTTGCTATCTTGAATAAGTTATATTTATAAAAATATGTGAATATAGGTTGTTAGCAATAAAACCCGTATTTTGAAATCAAAGGCTACAGACTAGCCTACAATGCACAGTCAACACGACGATGCGTTATAATGTTATAACTTATAAAATATAGATAGGCATCTTCATCGTATAAGCTCGGTATAAACTCTAAACTTATTAATTTAACTTATTAAATATATAAGTTTACTTATCATCTTATTTGTATATATTATATATCCATCTAGATGACAACAGCAATCCATTATTATCATTGACACGACATCTTCAAGATAAACAAGAGAAGTCCATGTACTTTCGCCTTCGAGATAATAAATACGTTAGAAAATATTAATATTTTCAACTATATATTATGATAAATATAAACTTAATTCGTCAACAGCAGTCCATGATATTTAGTAACGTGGTGCGTTAGAGATGACAACATCAACCTATGACCTTTCTTCTTCAAGATGACAATAACGTTAGCAAATATTTATACTTATACCAAAGATTTTTCGAAGCAAATATATGACACTCCCTATATATACAATATGATTATACAATATGATACAATATAATGTTTATAATAACAAAAGCCAGCGTATGATAGAATACATTATTATTATAACATCTGCGCAAAAATAATATTTATAATATTTCAAGTTGGATAGTTTTAAAAACTTTTCTTTTCGTATTTATTACACTCGTGAAGTTATTGCTTCCCCTTCAACTAAAAAATCAATCAATCCACAGCAGTCCATGATATTTAGTGACTTGTCGCCTTCAAAATGACAACAGAATTCCATGATAATCAATGATATGATGCCTTAGAGATGACAATAGCAGTCTGTGCTGCCTTCGTGATTATCATAGAATCTCTGTGAAGCCCTCATTAGATACATGCTAGTAGCATGATTCCATATGCAACCTTATATTATATTTAGTATTTAATAGAACGTGGAATAAATATTCTGTATGAAGGAATATAATGTGAAAATGTAGTCATCATGACTTTTATATTGGGACATATATTTTCGGTCGACGCTGCATGCGTTCAGATGTGTTTAAACGTTACTCGAGTACTACCTCCCAACCCCAAATATTCACTCAACCTACTACTTATGATTATCCTATAAATTTATTTATATTGTAATAGATTATAAATAAATATAAAAAATATCTTGAATTAATACTATATAAATCTCCATACTTGTAAAGTTACTATATTTCTGTCTAAGCGTTCTCGTTCCCGTTCATTATTCTGTAACCGTTCCTTTCTGCATTCCCGTTCCTACTTTTATATCCGTTCCCGTTCCAGGAAATGATTCTAATGAAATTACTTATGCCATTAAGATGCTTTAATTTAGCACCCATAAGACATGTAAAAATGCTTTAATAATGCCATAAATATGCTTTAATTTAGCACCCATAAGACATGTAAAAATGCTTTAATAATGCCATAAATATGCTTTAATTTAGCACCCATAAGACATGTAAAAATGCTTTAATAATGCCATAAAGGTGCTTTAATTTAGCACCCATAAGACATGTAAAAATGCTTTAATAATGCCATAAAGGTGCTTTAATTTAGCACCCATAAGACATGTAAAAATGCTTTAATAATTCCATAAAGGTGCTTTAATTTAGCACCCATAAGACATGTAAAAATGCTTTAATAATGCCATATAGGTGTTATATAGGTGCTTAACTAGTTGAGCATTATTTAAAGCATGTGTGTAAAATGGTGCTCAACTAAGATGCTTTATGGGTGCTTTAAGGGTGCTATTTCTGTTTGCTGGGTGGTCTACATGACCCTATTTTAGTGCTAATAAACTTAATATATCATCATCATCATATGATTAATGACGATTAACATAAATAAGTGATAGCTATTAATATAGATAGTATATAAGGATAAGGATAATTTATTATTGCAAAAAAATTTGATTTTTAACAATAAATGACTAAACAAAATAGTCAAATTGACTTTCGAGGTGTTTGGCCAGAGTAAATGATAATGCAATTACATATTATACATTCAAACATGTATGTGTATAGAAGGATAATCAAAGGGAATATATAAGTGAAGGAAGCTTCGGGGTTGCCCAAATCCCATATGGGTAGCCCACACCCAGGAGTGTAATACTCAGTGATTTATTTAGCGTTTCAAACAATCAGAAATATAATCCCTATGTTAATCCATCTAATATTACATATTAGTAATTCATAATAATAAATAAATAATCACGGAGCTTAATAAAAGAAAACAAATAAAATAAAAATAATTTCTTTGAGGATCTGTTCCACTTCTATCAATCAGCTTGAATAGTCACCAAGTGTCCAACAAACATGTAAAATAAATTATAATTAGTAAATAACTAGGTTAGACATTTTTAATTTTTTTATAAATAACTTAAGTTATTAATTACCTATTAATTAATAGGTTTTATAATTTTTAATTTGTTACTTAGATTATTCCATAATTGAATACTTGCATAATGTACAGCATAACAACTAATATTAATTATACATTTCAGTATAATAAATCTATTTTTAGCCCTAGTATAATTTTTTGAACAACGTACACATTTTTGTAATAGTTTAGTTCTATAGACTATTAAAAGTATGTGTATTTTTTAATAATGTGACTTTAAGTCAACTATTTTCAATATATTATGTCTTTTATAAATGAAGTTGATATTAGTTCTCTGGGGTAGTTTATAAATACATTTAAGTACCTTGTTTTGTAATACAATAATTTTGTGTACTACTGATTTATAATTAGAGCCCCATGACGAACAACAATAACTTAATCTAGAGTGAAATAGAGCGTTATATAATAAAATTAATGATTTTATATTAATTTTATTACGCAGTTTATAAAAGACAGCTACAATTCTAGATAAATTGGAGGCTAATAAAGTAATATACGGTTTCCAAGAAAGTTTATTATCAATGATAATACCTAGAAATTTAAATTCATTTTGACAATTAATAAGTATTCCATTTAATGAAATATTGAAAACATAAGGTTTATGTTGACCAAATATAGTATAAGAAGTTTTAATTAAATTTAATGATAGTTTATTGTAACATAACCATGAGTAAATATAACCAATATATTTGTTAGCTTTTGACTCCAATATCGATACATCTTTATCCGCGAATACTAAGGTTGTGTCGTCAGCAAATAAGATACAACCATTGTCGTCCATAACGTTAGATATATCATTTATATATAACAAGAACAACAATGGTCCCAATACGGAGCCTTGTGGAACACCTATATTAATACCTAGTAAATTTGAATTACATTTCTGATAACAGACATATTATTTTCTATTTGTTAGATAACTGCATAATAGATCTAGAGTTATACCTCTAATGCCAAAGTAAGATAACTTATTTAATAATATATTCGTATTTAAATAACAAATGTTTTTTTAAATCAATTTATACTGCGAGACAATTAACCTTGTTATCTAAATTGTTAACTAGTATATCATTTAAATTATCAATTGCGTCAGCAGTAGATCTATTTGACCTGAAACCAAATTGATTACATTGTAATACATTATGTTTATTAATGTAGGAATTTGGACGAGATTTTATTATTTTATTATTTTATATATATATATATATATATATATATATATATATATATATATATATATATATATATATATATATATATATATATATATATATATATGATGCATACAATATTCACACACATACGTATAATATTAATACAAATATTTTAATATATAAACTAATAGATACAAATAATTAGTTTTATATAATTAATACAAATTGGTTGTATATATAACCTATACAAGTTTACGAATTTATATCTATGTCCAATAGAAGCCACCATACCACGTCAAGGTATCGTAAATATAGTAGAGTTTCATTCACTTTAAGATGTGGGGGGGGAACCTTCATTTTGATTTTGTATCGAAAATTATTGTACTTTAAAATATAATTTATTATTTTTAAAGAAATTTAATTAAATAAATAACTATATGTACCTTATTTATAAATTATTAACATACTCTTGTACAACAAATAATTACGTTTAATAATTGAGTATATCTCTAATAAAATTACTCACAATTTTTGATACATATAGAAAAATAAATATTTAATTTTTTATAAAAATGTCAATTATATAAGTTCAAATAATTATGATTATTTATAAATTATTGTGTAAAATCAAAAAAAAAATGTAATATGTGCAAACTAAAAAATATGAATTTGTATAAAATATTAATCATTAATATCAAACTTATCATATAAATCATGTATTTATCATTAAATATATATATATATATATATATATATATATATATATATATTATGGTATACCATCGGAAAAGAAAGGATAAATACTTATTGCAAAGGAGCCGTCAGAGAATAACTACAACATATAACTGTATTATTGCATTGATTCTGAGATATAGCAAAGATTTTCCAAAGGACTTCACAATATCTTTGGATATAGTCAGAAACACACACACATATATATATATATATATATATATATGTTATAATATCAAATTTGTAGATATATCAATAAATGTAATATACATTTAAATAAATTTAGCATTACATAACATAAATCGATATATCTTCATAATAATTCAACACTAGATTTCAGTGTCAAGCTCTATGATAATTGCATAGCAATAGAAATGTCAATATTAGTTTTTTTGGTATTTTATATTTGTATCGTCTGTAAATTATATTTATTTATTTGTCTATAGAAGGAATGTTACTCGGTGAGATCACCACACTATTCGTTCTGCATCGCATCTAGTAGGTACTAATATTATTATTATTATTATTATTAGTAGTAGTAGTAGTAGTAATAGTAGTATTATGTTATATTATTATATATATATACAATAAGTCTTTGTTTAATAAACTGTATCAGAATACTCAACTTTATTATAATTGGTGGTCCGAACACTTACATCTGTCAAATGGTTATTAAGACGACCAATAAAGAAAAAATAGATAAATTAGTAAAATTACTAAACGTAAATATATATAGGCTATATATATATGCTACTATAGTATACTATTTTGATATATCATATTATATACATATACAATGCACATTGTGCATATTTGTATAAAATATACGTATATATATATATTATATATATATATATACATATATGAACAATGTGCATTGTATATGCATACATACATTATTATATGTAATAATAACTATATTATATTTTATAATTATTATAATCTTTTATTAATACCTATATTTAATACGCCCATATCACGTGATGATTACGTAATTATAAGATTGGTTTTATATAAGCTATCCGTCATTATGAAATCACATAATCGCCTCAGAAATAGTATATACTATTATGATATACTATTATGATATCATAAACATACCAATCAATATTTAATGTTATAAATATCCATACATTGTTTTTGCATTTGCATTTATATATATATATTATATATACATTAATAAATATATATATATACTTTTCTTATATAGTATTACTTATATATTTATAATACAAATAGTATTATATGATTATTTATATATAATTTGTATAATATTAAGCATTAATTTACACATATCTATATATATGCTACTAATATTTTAATATATATATATATTAAAATATTAGTAGCATATATATATATATATATATATAGATAATTATCATATGAATATACAATTCACATGTTGAATTTTTTTATAAAATATACAAATACATATATATTATACATATATGCACAATGTGCATTGTATATATATACATACATTATAATGTGTAATAATAATTATATTATATTTTATAATTATTATAATGTTATATTAATACTTAAATATAATACGCCCATATCACGTGATGAATCACTATTACATAATTGTAACAGTGATTCTAAGATATCCGTCATTATGAAATCACCTAATCGCCTAAGAAATAGTACCATCAATAGACCAGTCAATATTTAATATCCATGCATTATTTGTGCATGTTCATATATATATATTTCATATATGATACATTTTTGATCATAACTTGTGTTCTAATAAAAATTAACAAAAACTACAATATGACTTCTATTGTAGAATTCAATAAGTTGTCCAGTGATACTAATAAAAGATTTTTTTTTTTAATATTTCAAAATATTTCAAAAAATCTTTATAAAAAATCTCACATTTTTAATATTTAATATTTAAAAAAAAAATGTTTAATATTTCAACATTTTTTTCTGCTCAAAGGAGAGTATACGAAAGATTATCTCGTAATCTAGATATTATATATATATATATATATATATATATATATATATATATAATATCTAGATTACGAGATAATCTTTCGTATACTCTCCTTTGAGCAGAAAAAAATGTTGAAATATTAAACATTTTTTTTTTAAATATTAAATATTAAAAATGTGAGATTTTTTATAAAGATTTTTTGAAATATTTTGAAATATTAAAAAAAAAATATCTTTATAATTTATATATATATATATAAATTATCCAGTTTTATATTTATATAAAATAGTAATAGATATTTAAAAAGAATATCTATTGCAATTAAAATCATTATTTCAATTTTATTTTTATTTATCGCTGCTTAACTTTCTTATTAACATGTCCGTCGCAGGAATATATTTTATAATCTCTTCAACCACTAATGGATTATTGTTGATGTCCGGAGAACAATATTTATACTTCGCGAGGTATATATAGGCTATAACCTGACGATACATGACAATGATATGGCCGTCCAGACTATCGCGTGGATGTCGTCCGCTTAGGATCACCATACCCCATGTGCAACAAGACACATATTCAAGCGGAGTACTTCTCTATAACTACAAAGAACGGACAATCTCTAAGTATAAAACTTCGTCGTCAGAACATAACTGCAGTTGCTTGTCTCACCACTTCCCAAGTATACTTTGTGAAATATATATTTTCATATATATTATATATATATATAGTGCTATTATTATTAGTATATATATATATATATATATATATATATATATATATATATATACTAATAATAATAGCACTGTATTTCATTAGAAATAACTCCGATACATAATAATATTCTATTTTTAGGATATATATATACACACATTTGTTATAACTATTGTATACAACAGTTATAACAAATGTGTGTGTTGTATAGGTTTTATTAGTTTCATAACATTACATTTAAGAATATATATATATATATATTTATAAATATATATATATATATATATATATATTCATAAATATATATATATATATATAATTTAATATTTCTATCTGTATAATGTAAACCAAATTGCATGAATAATATATAACTATTTAACTATATATATATATATATGGTATAATATCTAAATTGTCAGTTATAACGGTTATAACCCTATTCTTTAGATACCCCTTCTATTTTGTGGAATTGGAGTGTTATATATAACCCTCTATAGAGGTGATCTTAGAGATGACCAGTTGGAACATTATAACAGTTATTCTAGGCTATCCGTCATTGTGAAATCACCTAATCGCCTCAGAAATAGTATCATCAATAGACCGATCAATATTTAATATCCATGCATTGTTTTAGAATTTGCATTTATATATATATATATATATATATATATATATATATATATATATATATATATATATATATATATATATATGTGTGTGTGTGTGTGTGTATATATATACTTTTTATAAAGTGAAGTCTATAGATATGAAGATTAATATAATATACATTATATTGAAGTGAATTAAATGTAATTAACTTCAATATAAATGTATAGTACGTTAATCGTCATATCTGTAGACTTCACTTTATAATATATTTCATTTTAATAATATGTATCTTTCTCCGAATAGATCTAGACACCAAAAATTACTAGAAAAATGCTCCGATAGGTTACTCTATATATATATACATATATATAATATATATATACCTCTATTGCAACACGTTGATTAAATAAGTCACCGAAAGTTCAGCATGTTGTAAACTACGATATGCCAAAATGTATTGAAGAATATGTTCATAGAATTGCTTGGACCCGAAGGTATATTGGTAAATGCACATGTTTATTTATTTACATACATATATATATATATATATATATATATATATATATTTTACTAAAATATAAATAATTTTTTATAATATATATATAATTTTTTTCTTATATCTATTTCCTATATATTATTAACTATAAATTTATAATACAAATGGTATTCTATAATTATTTATATACATATTATACTTAGATATATATATATATATATATATATATATACTTTTCTTATATATTATTACTTATATATTTATAATACAAATAGTAATATATAATTATTTATATAAAATTTGTATAATATTATGCATTCATTTATACATATCTATATATATGCTACTACTATTTTAATAAAATATATATATTTTTTTATAATATATATATAATTTTTTTCTTATATATATTTCCTATATATTATTAACTATATATTTATAATACAAATAGTATTATATAATTATTTATCTACAATTTGATAATATTAAGCATTAATTTACACATATCTGTATATATGCTACTACTATTTTGATATATCAATATATAATAATTATAAAATATAATATATTTATTATTACATATAATAATGTATGTATGCATATACAATGCACATTTGCATTTTTGTATACAATATACAAATATATATATATATATATATATATATATATATATATATATATATATATATATATATGCACAATGTGCATTGTATATGCATACATTAATTATTATATGTAATAATAAATATATTATATAAGACTTACATATGTGTATATTATACTTACACATTATATATATAATATCATTTATATATATATATATATATATATATATATATATATATATATATATATATATATATATATATATATATATACATATTTACCTGTATATATATATATTAATAATATATTAATTATTTTAATAACGATATAACGCATTTTAATAATTCTACCTTTTACCCAATGCCGCATTGTTTTCGGAATGTCTATACATAGCTTGCAGGCAACACCATAATCCTGTATCATTTACCGGTTTCCGTCATTATACTTATACTTCTTATATAATTAATATCACGTTGAACAATTATGTTATAACGTATATGTAATGGTATATGTTACATACAACTATTTATATTTTTGAAATAGGTTCTCACGTTAACGTGTGTGTAAGTCTTAAAGATCTAGCGAATTCGCCAGATCCTTAAGACTTACACACATATATATATGACTATAGTCATACATTTTCTATGTTAAAACTTTATAGAATATATATATATATATATATATTTATATTATATATATATATATATATATACATATATATATATATATATATACATATATATATATATATATATATGAGATTTCAATAAATATTATAAAGGCACATGCGTACGACTTACGTAAGCTACATGGAGATTTACAACGAGAAGGTTACAGATCTACTAGACCACAGTAATGGTGGATACCTGAAGATATACATGAAGATACGACAATATCCAGATACTGGGACATATTGGCTTACTAGCGATACATACTTATATATATATATATATATATATATATATATATATATATATATATATATATGCACAATGTGCATTGTATATGCATACATACATTATAATGTGTAATAATAACTATATTATATTTATAATTATTATAATCTTATATTAATACTTATATTTAATACGTCCATATCACGTGATGAATAATCATTACGTAATTATAGCAGTGATTCTAAGATATCCGTCATTATGAAATCACTTAATCGCCTCAGAAATAGTATCATCAACAGACCAACAAATATTTATTATCCATGCATTATTTGTGCATGTTCATATATATATATTTCATATATGATACATTTTTGATCATAACTTGTGTTCTAATAAAAATTAACAAAAACTACAATATGACTTCTATTGTAGAATTCAATAAGTTGTCAGTGATACTAATAACAGATATTTTTTTTTTAATATTTCAAAATATTTCAAAAAATCTTTATAAAAAATCTCACATTTTTAATATTTAATATTTAAAAAAAAAAATTTAATATTTCAACATTTTTTTCTGCTCAAATGAGAGTATACGAAAGATTATCTCGTAATCTAGATATTATATATATATATATAAATTATCCAGTTTTATATTTATATAAAATAGTAATAGATATTTAAAAAGAATATCTATTGCAATTAAAACCATTATTTCAATTTTATTTTTATTTATCGCTGCTTAACTTTCTTATTAACATGTCCGTCGCAGGAATATATTTTATAATCTCTTCAACCACTAATGGATTATTGTTGATGTCCGGAGAACAATATTTATACTTCGCGAGGTATATATAGGCTATAACCTGACGATACATGACAATGATATGGCCGTCCAGAACTATCGCGTGGATGTCGTCCGCTTAGGATCACCATACCCCATGTGCAACAAGACAAATATACAAGCGGAGTACTTCTCTATAACTACAAAGAACGGACAATCTCTAAGTATAAAATGTCGTCGTCAGAACATAACTGCAGTTGCTTTTCTCACCACTTCCCAAGTATACTTTGTGAAATATATATTTTCATATATATTATATATATATAGTGCTATTATTATTAGTATATATATATATATATACTAATAATAATAGCACTGTATTTCATTAGAAATAACTCCGATACATAATAATATTCTATTTTTAGGATATATATATATACACACATTTGTTATAACTATTGTATACAACAGTTATAACAAATGTGTGTGTTGTATAGGTTTTATTAGTTTCATAACATTACATTTAGGAATATATATATATATTTATAAATATGTATATATATATATATATATATATAATTTAATGTTTCTATCTGTATAATGTAAACCAAATTGCATGAAGAATATATAACTATTTAACTATATATATATATATATATATATATGGTATAATATCTAAATTGTCAGTTATAACGGTTATAACCCTATTCTTTAGATACCCCTTCTATTTTGTGGAATTGGAGTGTTATATATAACCCTCTATAGAGGTGATCTTAGAGATGACCAGTTGGAACATTATAACAGTTATTCTGGGCTATCCGTCATTGTGAAATCACCTAATCGCCTCAGAAATAGTATCATCAATAGACCGATCAATATTTAATATCCATGCATTGTTTTAGAATTTGCATTTATATATATATATATATATATATATATATATATATATATATATATATATATATATATATATATGTGTGTGTGTGTGTGTGTGTGTGTGTGTGTGTGTGTGTATATATATATATACTTTTTATAAAGTGAAGTCTACAGATATGACGATTAATATAATATACATTTATATTGAAGTGAATTAAATGTAATTAACTTCAATATAAATGTATATTACGTTAATCGTCATATCTGTAGACTTCACTTTATAATATATTTCATTTTAATAAATAATATGTATCTTTCTCCGAATAGATCTAGATACCAAAAATTACTAGAAAAATGCTCTGATAGGTTACTCTATATATATACATATATATAATATATATTATATATATATACCTCTATTGCAACACGTTGATTAAATAAGTCACCGAAAGTTCATCATGTTGTAAACTACGATATGCCAAAATGTATTGAAGAATATGTTCATAGAATTGCTTGGACCCGAAGGTATATTGGTAAATGCACATGTTTATTTATTTACATACATATATATATATATATATATATATATATTTTAATAAAATATAAATAATTTTTTATAATATATATATAATTTTTTTCTTATATCTATTTCCTATATATTATTAACTATACATTTATAATACAAATGGTATTCTATAATTATTTATATACATATTATACTTAGATATATATATATATATATAAATATATATATATATATATACTTTTCTTATATATTATTACTTATATATTTATAATACAAATAGTATTATATAATTATTTATATACAATTTGTATAATATTATGCATTCATTTATACATATCTATATATATGCTACTACTATTTTAATAAAATATATATATTTTTTTATAACATATATATAATTTTGTTCTTATATATATTTCCTATATATTATTAACTATATATTTATAATACAAATAGTATTATATAATTATTTATCTACAATTTGATAATATTAAGCATTCATTTACACATATCTGTATATATGCTACTACTATTTTGATATATCAATATATAATAATTATAAAATATAATATATTTATTATTACATATAATAATGTATGTATGCATATACAATGCACATTTTGCATTTTTGTATACAATATACAAATACATATATATATATATATATATATATATATATATATATATATATATATATGCACAATGTGCATTGTATATGCATACATTAATTATTATATGTAATAATAAATATATTATATAAGACTTACATATGTGTATATTATACTTACACATTATATATAATATCATTATATATATATATATATATATATATATATATATATATATATATATATATATATATATATATATATATATATATATATATATATATATACATATTTACCTGTATATATATATATATTAATAATATATTAATTATTTTAATAACGATATAACGCATTTTAATAATTCTACCTTTTACCCATTGCCGCATTGTTGTCGGGATGTCTATACATAGCTTGCAGGCAACACCATACTCCTGTATCATTTACCGGTTTCCGTCATTATACTTATACTTCTTATATAATTAATATCACGTTGAACAATTATGTTATAACGTATATGTAATGGTATATGTTACATACAACTATTTATATTTTTGAAATAGGTTCTCACGTTAACGTGTGTGTAAGTCTTAAAGATCTAGCGAATTCGCCAGATCCTTAAGACTTATATGTATACACACATATATATATGACTATAGTCATACATTTTCTATGTTAAAACTTTATATAATATATATATATA
>OZ025239.1:4812544-4985044 GCA_964019155.1 Osedax fenrisi
TTGTCGGAATGTCTATACATAGCTTGCAGGCAACACCATAATCCTGTATCATTTACCGGTTTCCGCCATTATACTTATACTTCTTATATAATTAATATCACGTTGAACAATTATGTTATAACGTATATGTAATGGTATATGTTACATACAACTATTTATATTTTTGAAATAGGTTCTCACGTTAACGTGTGTGTAAGTCTTAAAGATCTAGCGAATTCGCCAGATCCTTAAGACTTACACACATATATATATGACTATAGTCATACATTTTCTATGTTAAAACTTTATATAATATATATATATATATATATATATATATTTATATATATATATATATATATACATATATATATGAGATTTCAATAAATATTATAAAGGCACATACGTACGACTTACGTAAGCTACATGGAGATTTACAACGAGAAGGTTACAGATCTACTAGACCACAGTAATGGTGGATACATGAAGATATACATGAAGATACGACAATACCTATAGATTCTGGGACATATTGGCTTACTAGTGATATATACTTATATATATATATATATATATATATATATATATATATATATATATATATATATGCACACTGTGCATTATATATGCATACATACATTATAATGTGTAATAATAACTATATTATATTTATAATTATTATAATCTTATATTAATACTTATATTTAATACGCCCATATCACGTGATGAATAATCATTACGTAATTATAACAGTGATTCTAAGATATCCGTCATTATGAAATCACTTAATCTCCTCAGAAATAGTATCATCAACAGACCAACAAATATTTATTATCCATGCATTATTTGTGCATGTTCATATATATATATTTCATATATGATACATTTTTGATCATAACTTGTGTTCTAATAAAAATTAACAAAAACTACAATATGACTTATATTGTAGAATTCAATAAGTTGTCCAGTGATACTAATAACAGATATTTTTTTTTTAATATTTCAAAATATTTCAAAAAATCTTTATACAAAATCTCACATTTTTAATATGTAATATTTAAAAAAATTTTTTTAATATTTCAACATTTTTTTCTGCTCAAAGGAGAGTATACGAAAGATTATCTCGTAATCTAGATATTATATATATATATATATATATATATATATATAAATTATCCAGTTTTATATTTATATAAAATAGTAATAGATATTTAAAAAGAATATCTATTGCAATTAAAATCATTATTTCAATTTTATTTTTATTTATCGCTGCTTAACTTTCTTATTAACATGTCCGTCGCAGGAATATATTTTATAATCTCTTCAACCACTAATGGATTATTGTTGATGTCCGGAGAACAATATGTATACCTCGCGAGGTATATATAGGCTATAACCTGACGATACATGACAATGATATGGCCGTCCATAACTATCGCGTGGATGTCGTCCGCTTAGGATCACCATACCCCATGTGCAACAAGACACATATACAAGCGGAGTACTTCTCTATAACTACAAAGAACGGACAATCTCTAAGTATAAAACGTCGTCGTCAGAACATAACTGCAGTTGCTTGTCTCACCACTTCCCAAGTATACTTTGTGAAATATATATTTTCATATATATTATATATATAGTGCTATTATTATTAGTATATATATATATATATATATATATATATATATATATACTAATAATAATAGCACTGTATTTCATTAGAAATAACTCCGATACCTAATAATATTCTATTTTTAGGATATATATATACACACATTTGTTATAACTATTGTATACAACAGTTATAACAAATGTGTGTGTTGTATAGGTTTTATTAGTTTCATAACATTACATTTAAGAATATATATATATATATATTTATAAATATATATATATATATATATTCATAAATATATATATATATATAATTTAATATTTCTATCTGTATAATGTAAACCAAATTGCATGAAGAATATATAACTATTTAACTATATATATATATATGGTATAATATCTAAATTGTCAGTTATAACGGTTATAACCCTATTCTTTAGATACCCCTTCTATTTTGTGGAATTGGAGTGTTATATATAACCCTCTATAGAGGTGATCTTAGAGATGACCAGTTGGAACATTATAACAGTTATTCTAGGCTATCCGTCATTGTGAAATCACCTAATCGCCTCAGAAATAGTATCATCAATAGACCGATCAATATTTAATATCCATGCATTGTTTTAGAATTTGCATTTATATATATATATATATATATATATATATATATATATATATATATATATATATATATATATATATATATATATATATATATATATATATATATATATATATATATATATATATATATATATATGTGTGTGTGTGTGTGTGTGTGTGTGTAGATATATACTTTTTATAAAGTGAAGTCTACAGATATGACGATTAATATAATATACATTTATATTGAAGTGAATTAAATGTAATTAACTTCAATATAAATGTATATTACGTTAATCGTCATATCTGTAGACTTCACTTTATAATATATTTCATTTTAATAATATGTATCTTTCTCCGAATAGATCTAGACACCAAAAATTACTAGAAAATGCTCTGATAGGTTACTCTATATATATACATATATATAATATATATTATATATATACCTCTATTGCAACACGTTGATTAAATAAGTCACCGAAAGTTCATCATGTTGTAAACTACGATATGCCAAAATGTATTGAAGAATATGTTCATAGAATTGCTTGGACCCGAAGGTATATTGGTAAATGCACATGTTTATTTATTTACATACATATATATATATATATATATATATTTTAATAAAATATAAATAATTTTTTATAATATATATATAATTTTTTTCTTATATCTATTTCCTATATATTATTAACTATACATTTATAATACAAATGGTATTCTATAATTATTTATATACATATTATACTTAGATATATATATATATATATATATATATATATATATATATATAAATATATATATATACTTTTCTTATATATTATTACTTATATATTTATAATACAAATAGTATTATATAATTATTTATATACAATTTGTATAATATTATGCATTCATTTATACATATCTATATATATGCTACTACTATTTTGATATATCAATATATAATAATTATAAAATATAATATATTTATTATTACATATAATAATGTATGTATGCATATACAATGCACATTTTGCATTTTTGTATACAATATACAAATACATATATATATATATATATATATATATATATATATATGCACAATGTGCATTGTATATGCATACATTAATTATTATATGTAATAATAAATATATTATATAAGACTTACATATGTGTATATTATACTTACACATTATATATAATATCATTTATATATATATATATATATATATATATATATATATATACATATTTACCTGTATATATATATATATTAATAATATATTAATTATTTTAATAACGATATAACGCATTTTAATAATTCTACCTTTTACCCATTGCCGCATTGTTGTCGGGATGTCTATACATAGCTTGCAGGCAACACCATACTCCTGTATCATTTACCGGTTTCCGTCATTATACTTATACTTCTTATATAATTAATATCACGTTGAACAATTATGTTATAACGTATATGTAATGGTATATGTTACATACAACTATTTATATTTTTGAAATAGGTTCTCACGTTAACGTCTGTGTAAGTCTTAAAGATCTAGCGAATTCGCCAGATCCTTAAGACTTATATGTATACACACATATATATATGACTATAGTCATACATTTTCTATGTTAAAACTTTATATAATATATATATATATATATATTTATATATATATATATATATATATATATATATATGAGATTTCAATAAATATTATAAAGGCACATACGTACGACTTACGTAAGCTACATGGAGATTTACAACGAGAAGGTTACAGATCTACTAGACCACAGTAATGGTGGATACCTGAAGATATACATGAAGATACGACAATACCCAGATACTGGGACATATTGGCTTACTAGCGATATATACACATATATATATGCACAATGTGCATTATATATGCATACATACATTATAATGTGTAATAATAACTATATTATATTTATAATTATTATAATCTTATATTAATACTTATATATAATACGCCCATATCACGTGATGAATAACTATTACGTAATTATAACAGTGATTCTAAGATATCCGTCATTATGAAATCACCTAATCGCCTCAGAAATAGTATCATAAACAGACCAACAAATATTTATTATCCATGCATTATTTGTGCATGTTCATATATATATATTTCATATATGATACATTTTCGATCATAACTTGTGTTCTAATAAAAATTAACAAAAACTACAATATGACTTCTATTGTAGAATTCAATAAGTTGTCCAGTGATATTTAATAAAAGGTATTTTTTTTTTAATATTTCAAAATATTTCAAAAAATCTTTATAAAAAATCTCACATTTTTAATATTTAATATTTAAAAAAAAAATTGTTAATATTAAAACATTTTTTTCTGCTCAAAGGAGAGTATACGAAAGATTATCTCGTAATCTAGATATTATATATATATATATATAAATTATCCAGTTTTATATTTATATAAAATAGTAATAGATATTTAAAAAGAATATCTATTGCAATTAAAATCATTATTTCAATTTTATTTTTATTTATCGCTGCTTAACTTTCTTATTAACATGTCCGTCGCAGGAATATATTTTATAATCTCTTCAACCACTAATGGATTATTGTTGATGTCCGGAGAACAATGTTTATACTTCGCGAGGTATATATAGGCTATAACCTGACGATACATGACAATGATATGGCCGTCCAGAACTATCGCGTGGATGTCGTCCGCTTAGGATCACCATACCCCGTGTGCAACAAGACACATATACAAGCGGAGTACTTCTCTATAACTACAAAGAACGGACAATCTCTAAGTATAAAACGTCGTCGTCAGAACATAACTGCAGTTGCTTGTCTCACCACTTCCCAAGTATACTTTGTGAAATATATATTTTAATATATATTATATATATATAGTGCTATTATTATTAGTATATATATATATATACTAATAATAATAGCACTGTATTTCATTAGAAATAACTCCGATACATAATAATATTCTATTTTTAGGATATATATATACACACATTTGTTATAACTATTGTATACAACAGTTATAACAAATGTGTGTGTTGTATAGGTTTTATTAGTTTCATAACATTACATTTAGGAATATATATATATATTTATAAATATATATATATATATATATTTATAAATATATATATATATTTATAAATATATATATATATATATATATATATAATTTAATGTTTCTATCTGTATAATGTAAACCAAATTGCATGAAGAATATATAACTATTTAACTATATATATATATATATATATATATGGTATAATATCTAAATTGTCAGTTATAACGGTTATAACCCTATTCTTTAGATACCCCTTCTATTTTGTGGAATTGGAGTGTTATATATAACCCTCTATAGAGGTGATCTTAGAGATGACCAGTTGGAACATTATAACAGTTATTCTGGGCTATCCGTCATTGTGAAATCACCTAATCGCCTCAGAAATAGTATCATCAATAGACCGATCAATATTTAATATCCATGCATTGTTTTAGAATTTGCATTTATATATATATATATGTGTGTGTGTGTGTGTGTGTGTGTATATATATACTTTTTATAAAGTGAAGTCTACAGATATGACGATTAATATAATATACATTTATATTGAAGTGAATTAAATGTAATTAACTTCAATATAAATGTATATTACGTTAATCGTCATATCTGTAGACTTCACTTTATAATATATTTCATTTTAATAAATAATATGTATCTTTCTCCGAATAGATCTAGATACCAAAAATTACTAGAAAAATGCTCTGATAGGTTACTCTATATATACATATATATAATATATATTATATATATATACCTCTATTGCAACACGTTGATTAAATAAGTCACCGAAAGTTCATCATGTTGTAAACTACGATATGCCAAAATGTATTGAAGAATATGTTCATAGAATTGCTTGGACCCGAAGGTATATTGGTAAATGCACATGTTTATTTATTTACATACATATATATATATATATATTTTAGTAAAATATAAATAATTTTTTATAATATATATATAATTTTTTTCTTATATATATTTCCTATATATTATTAACTATATATTTATAATACAAATAGTATTATATAATTATTTATCTACAATTTGATAATATTAAGCATTCATTTACACATATCTGTATATATGCTACTACTATTTTGATATATCAATATATAATAATTATAAAATATAATATATTTATTATTACATATAATAATGTATGTATGCATATACAATGCACATTTTGCATTTTTGTATACAATATACAAATACATATATATATATATATATATATATATATATATATATGCACAATGTGCATTGTATATGCATACATTAATTATTATATGTAATAATAAATATATTATATAAGACTTACATATGTGTATATTATACTTACACATTATATATAATATCATTTATATATATATATATATATATATATATATATATATATATATATATATATATATATATATATATATATATATATATATATATATATATATACATATTAACCTGTATATATATATTAATAATATATTAATTATTTTAATAACGATATAACGCATTTTAATAATTCTACCTTTTACCCATTGCCGCATTGTTGTCGGGATGTCTATACATAGCTTGCAGGCAACACCATACTCCTGTATCATTTACCGGTTTCCGTCATTATACTTATACTTCTTATATAATTAATATCACGTTGAACAATTATGTTATAACGTATATGTAATGGTATATGTTACATACAACTATTTATATTTTTGAAATAGGTTCTCACGTTAACGTGTGTGTAAGTCTTAAAGATCTAGCGAATTCGCCAGATCCTTAAGACTTACACACATATATATATATGACTATAGTCATACATTTTCTATGTTAAAACTTTATATAATATATATATATATATATTTATATATATATATATATATATATACATATATATATGAGATTTCAATAAATATTATAAAGGCACATACGTACGACTTACGTAAGCTACATGGAGATTTACAACGAGAAGGTTACAGATCTACTAGACCACAGTAATGGTGGATACATGAAGATATACATGAAGATACGACAATACCTATAGATTCTGGGACATATTGGCTTACTAGTGATATATACTTATATATATATATATATATATATATATATATATATATATATATATATATATATATATCCACAATGTGCATTATATATGCATACATACATTATAATGTGTAATAATAACTATATTATATTTATAATTATTATAATCTTATATTAATACTTATATATAATACGCCCATATCACGTGATGAATAACTATTACGTAATTATAACAGTGATTCTAAGATATCCGTCATTATGAAATCACTTAATCGCCTCAGAAATAGTATCATAAACAGACCAACAAATATGTATTATCCATGCATTATTTGTGCATGTTAATATATATATATTTCATATATGATACATTTTCGATCATAACTTGTGTTCTAATAAAAATTAACAAAAACTACAATATGACTTCTATTGTAGAATTCAATAAGTTGTCCAGTGATACTAATAACAGATATTTTTTTTTTAATATTTCAAAATATTTCAAAAAATCTTTATAAAAAATCTCACATTTTTAATATTTAATATTTAAAAATTTTTTTTTTAATATTTCAACATTTTTTTCTGCTCAAAGGAGAGTATACGAAAGATTATCTCGTAATCTAGATATTATATATATATATATAAATTATCCAGTTTTATATTTATATAAAATAGTAATAGATATTTAAAAAGAATATCTATTGCAATTAAAATCATTATTTCAATTTTATTTTTATTTATCGCTGCTTAACTTTCTTATTAACATGTCCGTCGCAGGAATATATTTTATAATCTCTTCAACCACTAATGGATTATTGTTGATGTCCGGAGAACAATATGTATACTTCGCGAGGTATATATAGGCTATAACCTGACGATACATGACAATGATATGGCCGTCCAGAACTATCGCGTGGATATCGTCCGCTTAGGATCACCATACCCCATGTGCAACAAGACAAATATACAATCGGAGTACTTCTCTATAACTACAAAGAACGGACAATCTCTAAGTATAAAACGTCGTCGTCAGAACATAACTGCAGTAGCTTGTCTCACTACTTCCCAAGTATACTTTGTGAAATATATATTTTCATATATATTATATATACAGTGCTATTATTATTAGTATATATATATACTAATAATAATAGCACTGTATTTCATTAGAAATAACTCCGATACATAATAATATTCTATTTTTAGGATATATATATATACACACATTTGTTATAACTATTGTATACAACAGTTATAACAAATGTGTGTGTTGTATAGGTTTTATTAGTTTCATAACATTACATTTAGGAATATATATATATATATTTATAAATATATATATATATATATTTATAAATATATATATATATATTTATAAATATATATATATATATATATATATAATTTAATGTTTCTATCTGTATAATGTAAACCAAATTGCATGAAGAATATATAACTATTTAACTATATATATATATATATATATATGGTATAATATCTAAATTGTCAGTTATAACGGTTATAACCCTATTCTTTAGATACCCCTTCTATTTTGTGGAATTGGAGTGTTATATATAACCCTCTATAGAGGTGATCTTAGAGATGACCAGTTGGAACATTATAACAGTTATTCTGGGCTATCCGTCATTGTGAAATCACCTAATCGCCTCAGAAATAGTATCATCAATAAACCGATCAATATTTAATATCCATGCATTGTTTTAGAATTTGCATTTATATATATATATATATATATATATATGTGTGTGTGTGTGTGTGTATATATATACTTTTTATAAAGTGAAGTCTACAGATATGACGATTAATATAATATACATTTATATTGAAGTGAATTAAATGTAATTAACTTCAATATAAATGTATATTACGTTAATCGTCATATCTGTAGACTTCACTTTATAATATATTTCATTTTAATAATATGTATCTTTCTCCGAATAGATCTAGACACCAAAAATTACTAGAAAAATGCTCTGATAGGTTACTCTATATATATACATATATATAATATATATTATATATATACCTCTATTGCAACACGTTGATTAAATAAGTCACCGAAAGTTCATCATGTTGTAAACTACGATATGCCAAAATGTATTGAAGAATATGTTCATAGAATTGCTTGGACGCGAAGGTATATTGGTAAATGCACATGTTTATTTATTTACATACATATATATATATATATATATATATATATATATTTTAATAAAATATAAATAATTTTTTATAATATATATATAATTTTTTTCTTATATCTATTTCCTATATATTATTAACTATACATTTATAATACAAATGGTATTCTATAATTATTTATATACATATTATACTTAGATATATATATATATATATATATATATATATATATATAAATATATATATACTTTTCTTATATATTATTACTTATATATTTATAATACAAATAGTATTATATAATTATTTATATACAATTTGTATAATATTATGCATTCATTTATACATATCTATATATATGCTACTACTATTTTAATAAAATATATATATTTTTTTATAATATATATATAATTTTTTTCTTATATATATTTCCTATATATTATTAACTATATATTTATAATACAAATAGTATTATATAATTATTTATCTACAATTTGATAATATTAAGCATTCATTTACACATATCTGTATATATGCTACTACTATTTTGATATATCAATATATAATAATTATAAAATATAATATATTTATTATTACATATAATAATGTATGTATGCATATACAATGCACATTTTGCATTTTTGTATACAATATACAAATACATATATATATATATATATATATATATATATATATATGCACAATGTGCATTGTATATGCATACATTAATTATTATATGTAATAATAAATATATTATATAAGACTTACATATGTGTTTTATTATACTTACACATTATATATAATATCATTTATATATATATATATATATATATATATATATATATATATATATATATATATATATATATATATATATATATATATACATATTAACCTGTATATATATTAATAATATATTAATTATTTTAATAACGATATAACGCATTTTAATAATTCTACCTTTTACCCATTGCCGCATTGTTGTCGGGATGTCTATACATAGCTTGCAGGCAACACCATACTCCTGTATCATTTACCGGTTTCCGTCATTATACTTATACTTCTTATATAATTAATATCACGTTGAACAATTATGTTATAACGTATATGTAATGGTATATGTTACATACAACTATTTATATTTTTGAAATAGGTTCTCACGTTAACGTGTGTGTAAGTCTTAAAGATCTAGCGAATTCGCCAGATCCTTAAGACTTACACACATATATATATATGACTATAGTCATACATTTTCTATGTTAAAACTTTATATAATATATATATATATATATTTATATATATATATATATATATACATATATATATGAGATTTCAATAAATATTATAAAGGCACATACGTACGACTTACGTAAGCTACATGGAGATTTACAACGAGAAGGTTACAGATCTACTAGACCACAGTAATGGTGGATACATGAAGATATACATGAAGATACGACAATACCTATAGATTCTGGGACATATTGGCTTACTAGTGATATATACTTATATATATATATATATATATATATATATATATATATATATATATATATATATATGCATACATACATTATAATGTGTAATAATAACTATATTATATTTATAATTATTATAATCTTATATTAATACTTATATATAATACGCCCATATCACGTGATGAATAACTATTACGTAATTATAACAGTGATTCTAAGATATCCGTCATTATGAAATCACTTAATCGCCTCAGAAATAGTATCATAAACAGACCAACAAATATGTATTATCCATGCATTATTTGTGCATGTTAATATATATATATTTCATATATGATACATTTTCGATCATAACTTGTGTTCTAATAAAAATTAACAAAAACTACAATATGACTTCTATTGTAGAATTCAATAAGTTGTCCAGTGATACTAATAACAGATATTTTTTTTTTAATATTTCAAAATATTTCAAAAAATCTTTATAAAAAATCTCACATTTTTAATATTTAATATTTAAAAATTTTTTTTTTAATATTTCAACATTTTTTTCTGCTCAAAGGAGAGTATACGAAAGATTATCTCGTAATCTAGATATTATATATATATATATAAATTATCCAGTTTTATATTTATATAAAATAGTAATAGATATTTAAAAAGAATATCTATTGCAATTAAAATCATTATTTCAATTTTATTTTTATTTATCGCTGCTTAACTTTCTTATTAACATGTCCGTCGCAGGAATATATTTTATAATCTCTTCAACCACTAATGGATTATTGTTGATGTCCGGAGAACAATATGTATACTTCGCGAGGTATATATAGGCTATAACCTGACGATACATGACAATGATATGGCCGTCCAGAACTATCGCGTGGATATCGTCCGCTTAGGATCACCATACCCCATGTGCAACAAGACAAATATACAATCGGAGTACTTCTCTATAACTACAAAGAACGGACAATCTCTAAGTATAAAACGTCGTCGTCAGAACATAACTGCAGTTGCTTGTCTCACCACTTCCCAAGTATACTTTGTGAAATATATATTTTAATATATATTATATATATATAGTGCTATTATTATTAGTATATATATATATATATACTAATAATAATAGCACTGTATTTCATTAGAAATAACTCCGATACATAATAATATTCTATTTTTAGGATATATATATACACACATTTGTTATAACTATTGTATACAACAGTTATAACAAATGTGTGTGTTGTATAGGTTTTATTAGTTTCATAACATTACATTTAGGAATATATATATATATTTATAAATATATATATATATATATATATTTATAAATATATATATATATTTATAAATATATATATATATATATATATATATAATTTAATGTTTCTATCTGTATAATGTAAACCAAATTGCATGAAGAATATATAACTATTTAACTATATATATATATATATATATATGGTATAATATCTAAATTGTCAGTTATAACGGTTATAACCCTATTCTTTAGATACCCCTTCTATTTTGTGGAATTGGAGTGTTATATATAACCCTCTATAGAGGTGATCTTAGAGATGACCAGTTGGAACATTATAACAGTTATTCTGGGCTATCCGTCATTGTGAAATCACCTAATCGCCTCAGAAATAGTATCATCAATAAACCGATCAATATTTAATATCCATGCATTGTTTTAGAATTTGCATTTATATATATATATATATATATATATATATGTGTGTGTGTGTGTGTGTATATATATACTTTTTATAAAGTGAAGTCTACAGATATGACGATTAATATAATATACATTTATATTGAAGTGAATTAAATGTAATTAACTTCAATATAAATGTATATTACGTTAATCGTCATATCTGTAGACTTCACTTTATAATATATTTCATTTTAATAATATGTATCTTTCTCCGAATAGATCTAGACACCAAAAATTACTAGAAAAATGCTCTGATAGGTTACTCTATATATATACATATATATAATATATATTATATATATACCTCTATTGCAACACGTTGATTAAATAAGTCACCGAAAGTTCATCATGTTGTAAACTACGATATGCCAAAATGTATTGAAGAATATGTTCATAGAATTGCTTGGACGCGAAGGTATATTGGTAAATGCACATGTTTATTTATTTACATACATATATATATATATATATATATATATATATATATTTTAATAAAATATAAATAATTTTTTATAATATATATATAATTTTTTTCTTATATCTATTTCCTATATATTATTAACTATACATTTATAATACAAATGGTATTCTATAATTATTTATATACATATTATACTTTGATATATATATATATATATATATATATATATATATATATATATTTAATAGATATATATATATATATATATATATACTTTTCTTATATATTATTACTTATATATTTATAATACAAATAGTATTATATAATTATTTATATACAATTTGTATAATATTATGCATTCATTTATACATATCTATATATATGCTACTACTATTTTAATAAAATATATATATTTTTTTATAATATATATATAATTTTTTTCTTATATATATTTCCTATATATTATTAACTATATATTTATAATACAAATAGTATTATATAATTATTTATCTACAATTTGATAATATTAAGCATTCATTTACACATATCTGTATATATGCTACTACTATTTTGATATATCAATATATAATAATTATAAAATATAATATATTTATTATTACATATAATAATGTATGTATGCATATACAATGCACATTGTGCATTTTTGTATACAATATACAAATACACATATATATATATATATATATATATATATATATATATATATATATATATATATAGAATATGGAGTACCCCAAGGATCAGTTCTTGGGCCTCTTTTTTTATATTATTTATTTATGATATGCCAACTATTTTGAAAGATGCAGTCAATATTAATCTAAACTTATATGCAGATGATACATCACTTACAATATATGCAGACAACAATGAATTATTAACTAAATACCTACAATTGTATATCGATAAATTAGTATATTGGTTCAATATCAATAAAATAAAACTGAATATTGAAAAAACAAAAATTTTACCTTTTATGAATGCTAGAATATTAAAAGATATATATATTGGAAATTCTAAAATTGAAATTGTTGGTAGCTACAAATTTCTAGGATTAATTTTAGATCAACATTTAACTTTTAAAAAACATATAGAATATCTAGCTAATAAATTATCATCAATAATATATTTTATGAAAAAAGTTTCGTTTTTAAGTACTGAAAATATGATTTTATTATATAACTCTTTTTTTTATCTAATATTTCTTATGGCATAGAAATATGGGGAAATACCTATAAATCAAATATAAATATTATTATGTTATTGCAAAAAAAAATTATCAGAATTATTAACAAAAAAATCTTAAATTTAAATCTATTACCTTTAATCAGATTATCAAATACATCTGAATTATTTATTAGTAATAATATTATAAAATTAAATGATCTGGTGATGTTTAGAAATATTATATTAATTTATAAATTGCTAAATAAAAATTACAAAATTGATTTTAATGAATATTTTACATTAAATAAACGTAATGATAGATTCATTTTACCATTAATGAAAACTACAAAATACCAAAATACAATATTCTTCAAAGGTATAAAGTATTATAATGATATAATATTTGGTAATATTCTTAAAAAAAATAAAATAACAAATATAAATAAATTAAAAAAAGTTATGAAATTGTTTTTCGTTAACCAATATAAAATATAACACTTATGTGTGATGTTTAATAATATTAAAAATATATTATTTCTTCTAATATTATATTGTAAATTAAACAAATATTTTATATTATAAAACTTTATTAAAAAATCAGTATTAAATAGGTATTTCTCCATATAAATTTTTACATATTTTACATTTTTATATATTTTACATCATATAACTAAACACAAAAAAAAAAAAAAAAAAACAGTATTACAAATTAGAAGTATTAAAAACATAAAAAAAAACAGTATTAAATGTTTAAAAAATTTTAAAATTACTATTTATCAAAACTATTTTATATTTATTTTTCAAATTTTACGTTTTATATATTTAACTTTACATAACTAATAAAAAAAAAAACTAAACAGTATTAAAAATTAAAAGTATTAAAACAATAAAAAACAGTATTAAAATTTAAACAATTATAAACAGTATTAATAACCTATAGTAACCTACAAATATATATATATATATATATATATATATATTATTAAAATTGACATAAAATATGTGATACAAATATTTAGATTCTTTATAAATATTATATTACAATTATGAAAAATGTATTAATTATATTTTATATTTTGTTTTGGATGCTAACATGGGAATCAAATATTTGTTTTAGTTTTGTTTTATTCTTTCTTTTATATTTTATTTCTTTTATATTTTGTTTTAGTTTTGTTTTATTGTTTATTTTAATATCTATTTTTATGTAATTTTATTGTATTTTATCCGAATGAAAATGATGAAATATGACATTACACTACTGTTAGGAGATATCGAATTAAAAAAGCTCATCGCTTTCACTGATTCTCCTTAGACATTGTCTATAAACTGAATTCATTCATATATATATATATATATATATATATATATATATATACATATATGCACAATGTGCATTGTATATGCATACATTAATTATTATATGTAATAATAGATATTTTTTTGCAATAATAAATTATCCTTATCCTTATATTATATAAGACTTACATATGTGTATATTATACTTACACATTATATATATATATAATATCATTTATATATATATATATATACATATTTACCTGTATATATTAATTATTTTAATAACGATATAACGCATTTTAATAATTCTACCTTTTACCCATTGCCGCATTGTTGTCGGAATGTCTATACATAGCTTGCAGGCAACACCATAATCCTGTATCATTTACCGGTTTCCGTCATTATACTTAAGTATATATATGTATGTAACATATACCATTAAATATACGTTATACGTTGAACAATTTTGTTATAACGTATATTTAATGGTATATGTTACATACAACTATTTATATTTTTGAAATAGGTTATCACGTTCGCCAAATCCTTAATACTTACACACACATATGGTCATACATTTTCTATGTTAAAACTTTATAGAATATATATATATATATATATATATATGTACTCTAATATTTGTAAATGTATAACATATATGATAGATTATGTTTATATATTAAATGTAGAAAATACATAATTTGTACATTATATTATTTATAAATAATGATATCACTGTACAATATAAGCAAAGATTTTGCGAAGCCTTCGGAAAATCTTTGATATAAGTAAGTATTGTATACAATACTTGTACAGTATGTATTCCCATGAAGCAATTAGCCTACAGTGTACTGTTATAACGCGTGACCTTAATAAAGGACAAGTGACGCTCGGTAATAAAATATCGCGCATGCGTAATAGTGGGGTGGACATACTATAGAGGACATCACTTTATTCATTTACATAATCGTATATAGAATATTACTAAAGCCATTTAGGCTTTGATATTACTATAGTACATATATATATATATATATATATATATATATAAATTATTGATATTTAAATACTCAAAGTATATATATGATATATACATTTTATAGATATACATTATAATTTAAAAAATAACTATAATATTTTATTATATAATAAGTATTATAAAACTATTATTATAAAACTATAGTTATATATTATTTATATTTAATATAAATAAAAGTTAAAATAAATAAATTGTATACATTTATATATATATATATATATATATATATATATATAAATGTATATATATATATTAATGTTAATGGTATCTGATGCCCCGTTTCAATATTACGTAGTGTTAATAAATAAACCAGTGTTGTACTTGTACCAAGTAGTCAACCAGTACATGATAAATATATATATATATATATATATATATATATATATATATATATATATATATATATATATATATCATATAACTATAGTTACAAGTTGTAACTTACTACTATACGAAGATAGTGCTATATATAATGTATACATATATGTAGTTTGAACATATATGTATATATGTACGCATATATATATATATATATATATATATATATATATTATAGGGGAGACTACCTTAATTCGTACCTGCCATAATTAGGAATACCTAAAATATTACACTTTGCAAATATTTAATCAACAAAATTAATTTTTAAAATGTAAATATATATTATATTATTACAATTTTGAAGTATATTATAAATGTCACTGTTATTAATGCATACAGTCTTTTGTATACCAATCAATATATGTTATAAACTTGATTATTTATATCACATATATGTATAACTTATAAGTTATAATCCATTTATATATTAATTATTCAATAATTTATAAAATTTATAAAAAAAATATATTAAAAGTAGTATGAATCACGGTAAAAATGAAAAAAATATATGTTATAAACAAGTTTTTAACTGAAAATATTTTCTATGACAATGTTATTAAAATATATATATACAATTATATGTATGAAAATGTTATCAATATATATATATATATATATATATATATATATCTAATTTGTATATAATATATATAATATATCTATTTTTTATAAACAAGTTTTTAACTGGACATATTTTCTATGACAATGTTATCAATATATATATATATATATATATATATATATATACAATTATATTTATGAAAAATAAAACAAATTAAAAAAATATTAATAATTAGAGATTTTATAACGTTTTTAATACAAATTACTTTTAATAAATATATATATATATACAATTATCTGTATGACAAATAAAACAAATTTAAAAAATATCAATGATTAGATATTTAAAACGTGTTTAATACATTGGTACGAATTAAGGTACACCCTAATGCTGACATAATATACTAGTCTCCCCTATATATTTATATTACTTTTATATTTATATTTAACTAACATATACACAAGCATCTCGAGTTATAGTAGTATTCATTATTACATTATTACCGTCCATGTCGTTACCCTGTGTGCTTTAACAAACTTATTAATACATGTATCATAATTAATACATATAAATATAATATATTCTATATTTAATCTGTATAGTAAAATAATATATATATATGGGCGAAAACACAAGAAAATATAACATATTATTGTGAAGCCCTTTAGATGGAAAAAATTATATATATATAACTATACTAGAAAACTAATATAAAAAAAATCAATTTTTATAAATATTATTATTATATTTATGTAATGGAATATATATATATATATATATATATATATATATATATAATTCTTATATTTATAAAGAACCGTATATTTTAGTCATTTTTAATATTCAATATTTATACATTTATGATCATCATAATGATGTCACAAGTTCATATTATAACCTAGTGTAGTGTATATGTAAACTGTATATATACAACCTGGAATACAGACCCATACGATATATATAATTCTGGTACTTGTGGTAACTTCTATTTCAAGTGTATTTTTCTCTGCGAAACCATTCACGGATTTACACTAGAAATTATTTATAAAAATAATTAATATTTAGGGTGACTAAATTGTAATGATTCATATGTAGTTTATATTTACATTATTGCACGGTGCAACCTTTAGAAATCATTAAATAAATTAAAGTAATACGTGCGTATCAATTTAATCAAAATTTATAATTATATTATTAATTTGTATAATTATTATACAATAAATAATAAGGATCAATTTAATTAATTCAACAAGGAATAATAATTAAATCAACAATAATAATTAAATTATATTGACATGTATTAAATTTGAAATTTAATTAGGACAAATTAAACACTTAATTTAAGTAATACCTAATTTAATTACTAATTAGTGAGTTAATATTAACCATTATTATAATAAAGTGTCGAACAATTAAATATATAGTATAATATAATATAATATAACCTTTACGTTTATTAATTTGATAATCGCATCTTTGAGATTCAGAAGTAAACAAAACATTGGCTGTCAATCATATATTTAAAATAAAAACTCCTAGCGAGTAAACATAATAAATATATCCTAGCGAGTAAACATAATAAATATATCCTAGCGAGTAAAAATAATGTAATACTTAATTGGAAATTGACTAAAACGATTAGTTTAATTATTGAAATTCTCTTACAAATAATATCCCCAATAAATAATTATTATAGTAATATAGAATACAATTTTATTTACTGTGTATAGTGGTTTTTATTTATTCCTATATTTATTCACTGAAGGGAGAATTAGAGTTTTTTATTATTTATATTATTTGAATTTGTTAACAAATGTTTATGCATATACCTATATTAAATGTATATATATATATATATATATATATACATATATATATAAATATATATATAAATATATAAGCATTACTTATTCCTTTATATAAGACTGTATACTATGTGAATTAATACGTGTGTATTTTACTCGTACAGTTTGATACGTACACTGTACGTTAAGTACGTAGTACGTAGATACTTCGTACACTCACACACATACACATATAATTAGGATATTCCCAACGAAAATATTAAAGGACATGCGTAATATATACAAGGACATTACCTTGATCAATTCTGCGCGCTAAAAACAAGTACTCCGTTATAGGCTCTTTACATTCAGTGATTATATATACCTTTCAATGAATTATTGACAGTGATATATAATTTATATTCAGATACAAATAATACGTATATGCGTATATACACATAGAGTAATGGTGATGAGAGCATTAATAGGGATGCTATTGAAGGAGGTTAAAGATTACAACGGGTATCAAGGAGTTGATAGAGTTATTGCGCGTATTAATTTGAGGTTTACTTAGCAGGGGAAGTATAGGGGTGTTAGAGTGCGTTTTTTGTAACGTACAAACGTATTACGTTGATCTATCAACGTACCGTGTTATCAAGCGTTTTTTGTAACGTACTAAAATCGCATATGTAGTCATATACATGTAAATACAGACGGTACATTGGTACATTGGTACGTTGTTATGTAACTAAAAACGCAACATCCCAACGTCCCAACGTATCAACGTATTTTTAATGAGTTGTATTTAATTGTGAATTATATATTTTTAATTTGTTATTTTTTTGTTTTGTATTAACGGTCGCGTAGAAATATTATAATCTGTATTCTATTCGATTTAATAATATGTTTTTTCTTTTTGATTATACCTTGACATATGATGTTTTGTATACAATAACATTGCACTATTTTACAGAGTACTTTTGTATATATTATTTAACATAATTAGTGTATTTTTTGTTGTCTTATAATTAATAAAAGTGTAATAAATACTATATTTCCATCAACTATTTTGAGTGGTGTCTTATCTTCACATTTACTTTGATAACTCATTATTACATATATATATATATATATATATATATATATATATATATATATATATAAATATAGTATCTGGATTACGTTTTATAACTCATATGTGTTAATTATAATTCATCAATTAATACAATATTGTATATATAATCATTCATTTATTATATCAAATTATATTATTAATTATAATTAACAAATATATTTTAAGAGATTTCTATTCCTCAAAGGTAATATGTTTTATTTAAATGCAGTATTATCTTAACATTATGTGTGCTATTGTTGTTGATATTTACATCTATTAATAGATTGTTACATAATTTAACTTTTATTACACTTTATTTACCGCATTAATATTGTTTTTAAAGCATGAATTTAAATTTAATTAAGAATAAAATGTTAGAAATGTGAATTAAAACCAGATTAATCATGTTATATTAATAGCGATGACAATCATGTATACAACGAATATGTATGCAATAAATTCGTACGTTAATGATTAAATATATTATATAAATATAGTAGGGGAAATTAACCGAATACGGACAGTGCCCGAATATGAAAACTCTCGGTATCTCAGAAAACATATATCCTACAGAAACATTTTTAATGAAAAAAATATTCGTAATAATATAAATAGTCTAAATAATTATTTTGTATTTTTTAATTATTCAATATAGTGTTGATATATCCAATAAACTGATTTTTTTATTACGTTTTTAAATTTATGAACATAGATTTCACCTTAAACCTTCTAAAGAATATACAAATGTATTGATATAAATCATAACAATATATTATTAAAAACTAAATAATTCTAAATATTATATACATAATTTCTATATATGTTATCTAATATTAATTAAGTTATAAGAATATATCTAGAGTTCATATAAGTCTCTAATACGGACACTTTAGATTTCTTAATACGGACACCATATAACCAATCAGCGTGCAGCGTGTTAACTCTTCTGATTTTCATAAAAATGGAGTGTGTTATAATATTAATACCACCAATGAAGCTAAATCTACAAATATTATTATTTAGATACTTAACTTGTATTATTAATTAATAAAATAATAAAAATTAATGAATGAATTACTAATTAAATTATTAATATATTAAATATATTAAATTATTCATAAAATTAATTATAAATACTGTAATTGTAATTTATCGGATTGGTTCATCAATAATATATAGTTTATCTAGTGGTATATATGGTGTCCGTATTATAACACAGTGTGTCCGTATTCGGACATGGGTACCGAATACGGACACCCCCGTTATCTATTGAATAAAATATAAAATATAATGTTAAAATTACAATAATATATATAATCATATATTATTAATAAATTGTAATTTTTGAATAAAAATAGTGAGTCCTAAAATATTAAGACCATGTATTGTCAAAGTATCCGTATTAGGTTACTTTCCTATATCTTTATGAATTTTATTATGTGATTAAAATGTTTAATAAAGGTATTTCTATGTATTTATCGATGAACATAATATATATATATATATATATATATATATATATATATACATGAACAAACATTTTTGTAACATATACAGAAAAATAGATATTATTTTTGTTGTTTACTGAAAGTAAAATTGTACACAAAAATGTTAATGTATTGTATAATTATTAATATATTAATCTATTATATAATTTTGCATAGTACCTACAAACATTATTAATTGTAGATTTATATCTTAATTTAATCAAACGTCAGAAGTCATAAGAAATATGTAAGGGAAAGTAATCTAATACGGACAATTTGATAATAAATCGTCTTAATATTTTATGACTCATTATTTGTATTCAAAAATTACAATATATTAATATTATATGATTATGATATTATTGAGATTTTAAAATTTTATTTAATCTTTTATTTCCGTAGATAACGGGGGTGTCCGTATTCGGTACCCATGTCCGAATACGGACACCCTGTTTTATAATATGGACACCCTATATACCACTATATAAACTATATATTATTGATGAACCAATCCGATAAATTACAATTATAGTATTTATAATTCATTTTATGAATAATTTAATATATTTAATATATTAATAATTTAATTAATTCATTCATTTTTATTATTTTATTAATTAATAATACAATTTAATTTATAAATAATACAAATTTTAGATTTAGCTTTATTGGTGGTATTAATATTATAACGCACGCGATTTTTATGAAAATCAGAATAATTCACACGCTGCGCGCTGATTGGTTATAGTGTATCCGTATTAAGACATCTATAGAGATCTTAACACTCTTAAGGGTAAGCACTATCTTCGCGGTCTTACATGTTAATAGTTACGAAAATGACTAGTTTGTAAAACTATCCAACTTGAAATATTTTAAATATTTTTACATAATGTTTACGCAGATATAATACTAATACTTCATTCTAGCGTAATTACGTTTTTATTTTTTATTACATACATTTATTATTATAAATTCAGTTTAGTATTTACATTTACATTTATTATAATATAAGTATGTTATGGATAGCTAGATAGATAGATAGATAATAGTTTATTGAATAGATTCAAAACGATGGGTAACAATAAATAATAATGACAGAAATATATAAATAATAGTTAGCAAATATAAATAAGTTGTAATTTACACACACCGAAGGTAAATAAAATAATAATAAAGCAATATTTGGGATATTGATCAAACGTGATGAACACATCATCAAATAACTAGGGAAGAGGTATCTGGTTGGTCAGGCCTATATAGGATTATATGCCCATAAATCCTGAGGGATGGACGGTCCCTGCATATTGGTTTTTTAACATATCTCCACACCTAGAATATCAAATGATTATACAGCTGGTAAGATCAAATACCCAAATAAAGTACAAAATGAAAACAAAAACTAGAAAAACAATTAAATTATAAAAATAACGACATTACATTTATGCATGTTGAGAATAAAAGTTTCCATTAACATTAAGAGTATCTATATTTGTTATAAATATGCTTATAGATTTAGACGAAGCCATAGAACGAGGAAGTGAATTCCAAGCCGTACTCACTCTGTTGCTGAATGAATTGATAGTTGCTTTATTAATGTATTTGTCTTTGCGTATTTTGATTAGAGGTCCTCGATTACTTGTAGAATAAGTTGTGAATACCGATGATTTATCAATATCCACGAGATTGTTCAGTATCTTGAAAGCCAGAATCAGGTAAGTTATTAATCTGCGATGTGATAAATTCATTAAATTGAGAAATCACAATCTAGTATCATAAGTTGATTTAATAAAGTTACATCTGAAGTAAATTCGCTTAGTAAATGTATGTTGAACTTTTTCAATAAGTTTGTTTAGGCCAATAACGTCTTTGCCTGGATTCCAAATAGAAGAAACATATTTTAGTAATGGCCGTATATAGGTGGTATAGGCTTTGACTAGATAATATGAATTATTTGTAATAAAACATCTAAAAATTATATTCGAGATCACATACGATTTGCTACATGTGTTATTAATGTGAATATTGAATTTAATATTATCATCAAAAACAATACCAAGGTTTCGAAAATTGGAGTATTTTGGAATCAGGGTATTATTTAGCGAATAGAAAGATATATCAGATTTTCCGATTGACATAAAGGCGCATTTTTCAAAAGCAATTTGAAGGTTCCCTTTTACTGTCCAATCATATATATATATATATATATATATATCTATAGATCTATAGATCATTAAGTCATGATTGAAGGATATTACGTTCAGTAGTATTCCTATACGATAGAGATATGTTAGCATCATCGGCAAAAAGAGAGCATGTTAGCTGTGATGAAAATATCGAAGGGAGGTCATTGATATATATATTAAGAATAGAAGAGGTCCAATAACGAAACCTTGAGGAACACCTGAACTTCCCTGAATATAATCAGAAAATGCATCATTTACCATAGTTCTTTGAAATCGATTAGTAAGGTATGAGATAAACCACTTAAGGACATTACCACCAATCTCTAATTTATACATCTTCTTTATAAGTTTAGAATGGCATACTTTATCAAAAGCTTTAGTCATATCGATATATATATAATATTAGTATTAAAAGAATGGTTAATAATTTGATGGTAATGAATGATCACCTTTTTTAAATATTGGAATAATATTAGCTAACTTCCATATAGTAGGGCATTGACCTTCATCTAGAATACGTTGAAAAACAATAGATAATGGATAAGAAATTTAATAAGATAATAACTTAAGCATACCTTTGGGTAAACCATCAGGTGATCAATTAAATTTAGTGGGTAATTTACAAAGAAATGTCCTTACTATTTCCTGAGATATAGGAAAATCATTAAACCTTGAATTTTTCATTATTAAGGTATCATAAGAAATATGTGACTTGAGAAAAACAGATGAAAATTGCTCAGAAAGACAATCTGCTTTATCAAAGTCATTAGTATACATTATATTATGATCGACTCGATTTCTGAGTGGAGGTATGAGATTTTTGTTATTTAATTTGGTGTTTATATAATTATAAAAAGAAGATTTTTTATTTGATGAGAGCATTTTGTGTTCAACATCAATATTATATTGCTTTATTTTATCTGATAGTAAATATTGGTTATACCTCCAAACATTATGAGTATCTGTATCAAATATGTTTCTATGTAAGCCTCTACACTTATTTAGTAGTTTCTTAATAAATAAGGGATATTTATAAATTTTAGTTGAAAAAGTAGGGGTGTATAACTCGATGATATTCTTAGTAATATTAATAAAAGTGTTGATTAGCTCATTACAGTTATTGCACGAGGATAGAATATTAGTCCAGTCTAGTGATAAGATATCAGTTTTAATACTAGCAATATCACTTTTATTATACATAAGTCGCAGGATTGAACATTTATTGTGATTAAGATTGCCAGAATTTAGATAATTATCTGGGATTACTAAATCAGAGTAAATAGAAAAATGGTCACAAACATGTGCGTCATATTCAAAAGCACTTGTAGGTGAAATATTAGATATAATTAATGTATTATTTGTAAGAATTAAATCGAGAATATTTGAATTTCTAGAATTAAAATTAATTAGTTGAGTTAAACCGTATGATAGAAACTTATTGTATACATATATTTTCGCAATGGTCGACGTAGGTACCAGCAATCCAGTCAATTCCAGCCATGTTGAAGTCTCCATAGATTAGACAAGAGTCGGTGGATGAACATATGTTATTTAGAGTATCACATAATAAAACAGTTTGGAATAATAGCATATCTGGTGGCCTATAAATGGTGACAAGTCTGTAATTAAAAAATGTTATACATAATAATTCAATACAATTTGTAACAAATTCTGTCATGCATAACGAATTATAATTAATATTAACATATACAATAATACCACCACCGCGAGCATTATCAGGACAATCTAGTCTATAAACAGAATACAAATTTAATGTATTGAGCATTGAATTGGTAACACTATTATTTATCCAGGTTTCAGTAAATATAATAATGTCATAATGCCTATCATTAAGCATAGCTATGAGTGAAGGTAACTTATTTCATAGTGATCTTGCATTAGCATAGTACACCTTCGAAAAAGGAGAAAAATTAGCATTTAGTCAATTCGAATGTGAAATGTCATTATTTATATTATCCTACCTATTTTTATTAATTATAATTAGTTTAAATAATTATAATAAGCTTAGATTAATACAATGTGTATTATTGAATGCATATTCGGTGTGTAACAAATCGTTAACTTTGATCCAATTTTTCAATGAAAATAATATTGACATTGCATTTATCACGGAAACTTGGTTGAAAGACAACGATACTCATATCATATCCGAATTATCTAAACCACCATACATCTTCAATAGCTACCCTCGTATAGGTCATGCTGGCGGCATCGGAATACTTCATAAATCAATAATATCATTAACTACTTCAAAACATTTGCTTACATCTTCAGCTGAAATAGTAATTTGTTCTTTTTCTTGCAGAGGCTCAGTGATCATAAAAACTATAATTATATATCGTCCACCAAACTTGGATTTTAAACAATTCCTTGCCGATTTCACAATACACATTCAACCAATTATCACTAAAAATACAATTATACTAGGTGATTTAAATATACACGTCAACAATACAACACTGAAATCATCTATTCTTTTCAATTCAACATTGATTAAAAATTCATTAGAGCAACACATCAATTCCCAACTCACGTTCATGGAAATACATTAGATTTGATAATAACCAGAAATAATTCTCATATTACATCTAACTATTCTTGTTCAAAACTAATTTCAGACCATTACGCTATTAAATTCTTGATCAACTCTGTAACACCCAAACGACCAAGAAAAACAATAACATATAGAAAGTTATCACTAATAAATGATTTTGAAATCTCCTATGATTTACATCTAAAACTATCCGAACATTCCACTTTACAACCACTCGAAAACCTGAATACATCTTTAGTTTCAACACTAAATGCGCATGCACCAACAAAAACTACTACCATAACAGAACGCTCTAACAACGAATGGTACACAAATGAATGTGCAGAACATAAAAGATTATTACGTAAACATGAAAAATTGTATAGAAAGTCACTGTCATCAAATGATCTTAAAAATTACAGAAACCTACAACATGAACATAATCAGATGTTATTCCTGGCAAAATCAGAATATAATGCTAACAAAATAATAAATGCTGGACATAATCTGAAAATACTATTTGAAATTTCAAACGATCTTCTAGGAAGAACAACTAAACGGATACTTCCTGATTTAAACGATGACGTATGCGCAAACTCTTTTCATAATTTCTTTCGATTAAAGTTACAGACAATCATAGATTCCTTACCTATATGCACTTATTCCTATCAACCTCTGAATAGTGACATCCACATTATTGACAGTTTTTCTCCCCCATCTATTGACAAAATTGAAATTTTAATATGAACTATTAAATAAACATCAAAAGAAGATCCTCTACCATTGAAATTACTGCAGTTTCAAGCATCTACACTAGCTCCGTATCTCCTTCAGATAATCAAGTGTTCATTCGAATCAGGTACTTTTCCTGCTTCTATGAAATTTTCATCAATAATACCATTGATCAAGAAACCTGGAAGCGATAAGAATATCCTGAAAAATTATCGACCTATTTCTCAACTTACTGCTTTCTACAAACTCCTCGAACGAATTGTTTCTACACAAATAATCAGTCATCTATTAGCTGCAAAAGTACTTCATCCTCATCAAAGTGCTTATATGCCTGGACTGAGCACAGAGACAGCCCTATGCCGTATAAATGATGATGTTCTCAACAATAAAACCGGCTCACTCATGTTATTTTTAGATTTATCTGCTGCCTTCGATACGCTCAACCACAAGATTCTTATACAAAGGCTAATCAAGAGTGGATTTTCTGGAAAAGCTTTAGATTGGTTAACATCGTACATTTCTGATAGAATGAGTAGAGTCAGTATTGGCGATTATTCTTCCGAATATCAAAAGATGACTCACGGAGTACCACAAGGATCAGTACTCGGACCACTACTTTTTTCGATATACTTATCACCTGTTTTCAAAATCTTCGCCAACCATCCATTGATTAAATGTCATTCATACGGCGATGACATCCACATTTTTACTGATGCTGATAATGAAAATGACTCATCTGCCCACATCCGTTTGCAGAACTGTCTACGTGAACTCTCTATCTGGTTTCACGAAAACTCATTACAACTGAACCCTTTAAAAACTGAAGTAATGTACGTCAATCACACTTCTAAACACTTTTCAACATCGTTCACTTTTTCATTTGACAAGTGTTTATTATCATCATCACAAACGATAAAGAATTTGGGTGTAATTTTGAATTCTAACCACGACATGAAATCTTTTATATCAGAAAAAATTCGTTCAGTAAACTTTCAACTGTACAGAATTACAAAAATCAGAAAATCTTTAAATTTCTTTACTTGCAAAATTTTAGTGACTAGTTTAGTATTAGGAGTTTTCGATTATTGTAATGTGCTGCTTATAGGTCTACCAGCTATCACATTGGCTGAACTTACCTCCCTTCAACGATATGCTGTACGTATAATTCACAAGCTACCTCATCGAGAAGAAAATAACCATATCAGTATCACACAATTAATGAAGGAATTACACTGGCTACCCATAAAAGAAAGAATCATCTATAAAATATGTCTTATGACTCATAATGCACTCCACTTTGAAACGCCGTCATATTTATATGAATTGATAGAGAGAATCGACCAGACAAGAAGTCTCAGGCCGTGTCATGTTAATCGTATACGACCTAGATCGACACTACATTCTACTGCTGCCCGTTCACGCGCCTTCTCGTCACAAGCAATGATAGCCTGGAACTCACTACCTGCAACACTCCGTGCTGAAAGAAACTCAGAAAAGTTCAAAAAGAATTTAAAAACATATTTATTTACACTATAACTTTCTTATTATTTCATTATACATTATTGTTAACTTAATTGTTTAAACGATGTCTAAATAAAATTTCTTCTTCTTCTAGATTAGTGTTTTTAAAAATGTTTACAAATTGAAAAGTGGTATTATATTCGATAATAATTAAGGATTTACAATAAATATATAAGTTAACAATATTCACAATAATACATATTTTTTTATAATAGTATACTATACCTATAGGTGTTATACAACATCATTTATACTCATAAATATATCGAATTTAGGTATAATATTTATATTAAATGATACATAAATGAGTATAGAATTTATTTTCTATATAATATTTATTAAACATTTATTTTTTTAAATTAAAATTTTGAAGGTAGTGCTTCCCCATTAAGAATCTATAGAGTGTATACACATATAAGTAATATATATAGAGTGTCCGTATTAGGGATGTATATGACCTCTAGATATATGCTTATAACTTAATAAATATGTAACATCAAATATAACAATTATATATATATATATATAATCTTTATAATGCTTTAGTTTTAAATAATATATTGATTGATTGATCGAATGTTTAATTAGACACCTAAATAAATCATAAATGATTTCTCAAAAGTGTATATATAGAATACAAATAATAAAATTAGGTAAACAATAAATACCATTAATAATAATAAAATAGAATAAGCCGTACGGAAATTAATAAATAAAATAATAATGACAAACAATATTAGTATTTCAGGTTCCCACCGTTATGTTTTATATCGATGCATTTATATATTCTTGAGGCTTTAAATTGAAATGTTTTTTTCATAAATTTAAAAACTTAATAAAAAAATCAGTTTATTGGATATAACAGCAATATTTTGAATAATTATAAAATAAAAAATACTTTTTGAGACTATTTATATGATTATGAATATTGTATTCATTAACATTTTTTTTGTAGGATTTATGGTTTCTGAGATACCGAATGTATCCGTATTCGGTTACTTTCCCCTATTAATAATTTATCAATAATCAATCGATTATTATAAATATGTATCATAGTTATCAAATTATGTATCCATAGTGTTATGTTTATTCTCTAAAAAATAGTTATTATCAACTATTACCATACCTTACCAGATCGGGATAGTTTCCCGAGCAAACTGTTGTGGAGAAATCAACTCCCATCCAGCGGGTCCCCAGATGGTGGATAGGGGGTAGGCCTTCAAATATGAAGTGTTAGCTGCGAATACAAGAATATATTTCAATAAGCAGTCCCGAACCCAAAATCAGAGTGGTCCTTTGGCAAGACCTATTACTCTGTTGCCACCCGCACCAGGGGCACGGTACAAACCGTTGGGAGTAGCAATGGTGTTGATGTTGAGCGGAAGAACCTACTAATGGACAACGGTCAATATTAACGAGTTCAGTCACTGGATAACTGGCCGCGGTGTAGTAGTGGCGAACACATCTGCGTAACAAGCTAACGAAAAGCATCAACTATTAACACTAATAAAATGATCATACTTTTCTTTTTACACGGTAAATATCTGTTCCTTTTATAATGTAAGTGTTTGAACACACTCTATCTAACAATATGGTCGTAGATTTGGACACACTTTGATATCTGTGCCCTTATTTGGGCATACTTCTTACCGTGTAAACACGCCCATTATATTCGTATAATCGATATTCGTATCCAGGATGTTGTTAACATATTCAATTCCATCATTTATCTAACTATTCATATAATATTTGTATTTAAACCTAATAGTAATCATTGTATATGTATATAAATTAGGATTTATATATTATTATATATTTTATAACAAATATTTGTTTATCAAAATATGTATACAAATATAGTATATACTATAGTATATACTATATTTGTATACATATTTTGATAAACAAATATTTGTATACAGTCATATTGCATTAATTTTCATATAAATATGATATATATATATATATATATATATATATAATGTTAAATAATCTCTGTTTAGAATAGTTATATTAGCAGATGATTTCGATTTATTAAATTAAAATAATTGCGATTTTTATCATTCTTAATACTCTAATATATATATTTGTAATATTATACATATATGTGTAATATTTTATAGTAATTTTGTAATATTATATTCTAATTATACTGATAATTTTGTATTACATATAAATAAATTGCATTCACAATTATCGATTAAATTTAATACGACACCATATGGTATAAACCGAACGTGAAATGATGAACATCACAATAGGTTATTCCATTAATGAATTCGGCTGCTTTGCTTCTAGGGGTGTTATATCAAAATCAGGTTACACATAATCAAATGGCATACATATGTGCACGTATTTCGTTTAGTGATTGGATATGTGTGACTACATAATTAATATGAATGTGAATATTGAGCTATAACTTATAGCAAGGCTTATTCTATACTAATTATTACTTACATTTCTTAACTACACTCACCATAGATACAAATTCATATTCGGACTAATTACGTGTTACATTGTAGAATATATTAAAAATAGAGCTAGATATATTCGCTCTAGCTCTGTGGTATAATTAATGATTACTAATTATTTGGTAATTCTATTATTATTTATTTTAATTATAATGATGTGGTGGTATTGGTACACTACTTTCAATTGGTCGATATGGCATACCATATAAGGTATGCATCCATAAAATCAATATAACACCCATGTTAAATCTCATGGTGGCAGATATTCTCGGATATACATGTATACCAAATATATCTGTACATTTAATAACTATATATAGGGATTAGATATATATATCTCCTTCTCCTACTGCATCTAACTTAGGTGTACTTTTTGATTCTACACTTTCCTTCATTCCTCATATTACTGCCATCACTAAATCTGCAAATTATCATCTATTTAGAATTAGAAAAATACGAAAATCAATTACTGTATCTCTTACTAAAACTCTAGTTAATTCCCTTGTACTCTCACGCATAGATTACTGTTCCTCGATCCTTATAAATATTCCATTATCATCTATCTCTCCCTTAAATCGAGTTATTCGTTCATCAATCCGTACAACATATAACCTACGTATTCGAGATCATTCCTCTACTTCCTCATACCAACACATATCTCCATGGTTCACATTTAACAAACGCTCTGCTTATCGCATATTATCTATTGTTCATTCCTCAATATACTCTTCAAATTTCCCTTCATATATTTCTGCTTCTCTAGTACAAAGAGCTCCCCTTCCATCACTTAGAAACCATGCATCTCACCTTCTATCTACCCCTATTCTACGTCCCTCAAAAATGAATACTCGGGCACTGAGTTATATTGGTCCTAAGCTATGGAATTCACTCCCGCCCTATATTAGATCCATAAAATCGCATAAAACATTCATGAAATATATACAACAATTGATCTCAGGTGGTAACCTGAATTATTAATATTATTTGTCATTATTATTTTATTAATTAATTTCCGTGCGGCTTATTCTATTTTATTGTATTATTATTATTGGTATTTATTGTTTACCTACTTTTATTATTTGTATTCTATTATATACACCTTTGAGAAATCATTTATGATTTATTTAAGTGTCTAAATAAACATTCAATATATATAAATTGTTTTATATTTTTATATTATTATATGAAGTATACTTCATCATATGTTATCTATAACTAATGGAAATAATATTATATTAAGTATCTGAAATATTTGAAAGCATAACCATCTACAAATAACGCTACTTCTACTTTTATAGAATGGACTTCTGCAAAATATTAAACAGCGCCCCCATATAAAAGTAGGGGAGAATACTAGAATACCGACACCTTAGTAATAAATCACCATAACTTTATTATTTCTCAACTAAAAATTACCAAATTTTATTTATAAGTATTAAGTAGGTATATACATATAATAGCTATTTTTAAATTTAATTTAGTTTGTTTAACTCTGAGATAACAGGGGTGTCGATATTACAGGCACTGCCTCGAATACCGACACATTGGCACATAATATCGACACCCTAAATATATCGATATTTAGATATACCATATATTATTTAAAACCACTATCCAATCAGAATTGAATTCGCGTTACTTTTAGTTAACACACGCAATTCATACGTTTTTTTCCTAAATTTAATGTTATCATAACGCACGGCGTGCGTCGCACGCATATTATAAACAAATAACTCTGATTGGTTAAAGGGGGTCGATATTACGTGCAATTAGGGTGTCGGTATTATGTAAATGTATGTTGCTTAAGTAAACGTCAATAACTTTGTAACAAATTATCAAAAATACAAAATCTTTTCAGCAAATTGTAAAATATAATTAGATCTATACGATGTATTTAAAATATTTAAAATATATATTTTTCAAATGATTGATAATCGATATTGTACTTCAACAATTTCATAAATTTAGAGTTGTAACGAAAAATCAGTTTTTTGTTTATAATTAAAAAAATATAAATATTAAAAAAAAAATTATACTTATATGAATTAGATATTATAAATTATACTTATATATATATATATATATATATATATATATATATATGTGTGTGTGTGTGTGTGTGTGGTGTACCCATTCACAATGTAGCCTAACTGTTTATAATTACGATACCTATCTCGTAAAACAGTTGCAGATGACTCACGAGTAACTATTGCCCGACCTACTTCCTCCGATGTGTCACCCCATTCATAATAACACGCTATATGCTTAAAATGTTAAATATATTCATGAATATTTCATTCACAACGATGTACAGATAACCCACAGGAAACAATAAAGTTAGCTCATCACCATATAAGGGTATTATATGGGTCCGTTAACCGTACTATATAGATTTATAAAGTAACCATAGTCGTCTATAACTAGACACGAGTCACTCGATACTATCACCATCACCATCGACATCACCACCACTATCACCACCACCATCTATATTACCAGGCGAGGGGCGTGGCTACATAATATACTGCCGCCCACTCGGCTGTCACTCACGTCACATACCACATCGACCGTTACCTGCGAAATAGTTACACACTAGTGGATAATACCTGGCTATTGGGTAAATTGTAAGGAATACATCGTACTCCAAAGACTGTCGGCTACGTGCGCTTTGTTTACACTATATAACAGTAACTATATGGATTAAAGTCACATACTTACACGAATAATGTTAGCGTTAGGGATAATAATTTAACTTTAAAATCAATAATATAATACATAATATAATACATAATATATATATATATATATATATATATATATATGTATATATATATGTAATGTATATATATAACTATGTACGTGTGTATGTGTTTGCTAGCTACACACGATAATACATATATGAGTAATAGTTAATATATATATATATATATATATATATTGATTGCTTTTTTAATTATTTATGATTAATTAGTATTATAGTAATACACCTAGTAATACACATACACATACATATGCATTACTACTTCGTATACATCTATATGTGAACCATAACGTAGGTATAACATACACAAGCACTGGTAGTACATCACGTCTAACTCTCTGCGTATTGCCTAGCCTAGGCAGCCTAGTTAACCTATTAACCTCGGTGGCTACTTCTCGAGAAATGAAGATATTCGTATACTTTTCTCAGCGCTCTCGTAACTGATAAAGTATTAGATAATATAGTATGTAATACATTACGTAACATTACTCAGTATCACGAGTACAATGATATTAAGCTACTAACAACGACTTCGGATATACTCAAATATATATATATATATATATATATATACTGTATATACTGTATACATAGCTATACTATGAGGAACAATACGTATCAAATATCAATACAAGTAAATTAGTTCATGTATATACAGTCAACTCTCGATATCTCAGACTATCTAATATTAAAAACCCACTAAATTAGAATGTTTACAAATGCTAGTGTGGTTCTGGACCAATGTAAATACATGCTTTAAGAATACTTAGATATCTCAGAAACTCGATATATCATAAACATTTCTTCGGTCCTTTGAATTCTGAGATATCGAGAGTCAACTTTATACATATAAACATTATCGAAACACCTATATAATGAATATCGTGTACATAAGCTCGTACTATAGGTCATACTATAGGTCATACTATAGGTTGTACTATAGGTCATACTATAGGTCATACTATAGGTTGTACTATAGGTCATACTATAGGTTGTACTATAGGTCGTACTATAGGTCGTACTATAGGTCATACTATAGGTCGTACTATAGGTCGTACTATAGGTTGTACTATAGGTCATACTATAGGTCGTACTATAGGTTGTACTATAGGTTGTACTATAGGTCGTACTATAGGTCATACTATAGGTCGTACTATAGGTCGTACTATAGGTTGTACTATAGGTCATACTATAGGTCGTACTATAGGTTGTACTATAGGTTGTACTATAGGTTGTACTATAGGTTGTACTATAGGTTGTACTATAGGTTGTACTATAGGTCGTACTATAGGTTGTACTATAGGTCATACTATAGGTCGTACTATAGGTCGTACTATAGGTCGTACTATAGGTTGTACTATAGGTCGTACTATAGGTCATACTATAGGTCATACTATAGGTCATACTATAGGTCGTACTATAGGTTGTACTATAGGTCATACTATAGGTCGTACTATAGGTCATACTATAGGTTGTACTATAGGTCGTACTATAGGTTGTACTATAGGTCATACTATAGGTCGTACTATAGGTTGTACTATAGGTCATACTATAGGTTGTACTATAGGTCGTACTATAGGTCGTACTATAGGTCATACTATAGGTCGTACTATAGGTCGTACTATAGGTTGTACTATAGGTCATACTATAGGTCGTACTATAGGTTGTACTATAGGTTGTACTATAGGTCGTACTATAGGTCATACTATAGGTCGTACTATAGGTTGTACTATAGGTTGTACTATAGGTCGTACTATAGGTTGTACTATAGGTTGTACTATAGGTTGTACTATAGGTTGTACTATAGGTTGTACTATAGGTTGTACTATAGGTTGTACTATAGATTGTACTATAGGTCATACTATAGGTCATACTATAGGTCATACTATAGGTCATACTATAGGTCATACTATAGGTTGTACTATAGGTCGTACTATAGGTTGTACTATAGGTCGTACTATAGGTCGTACTATAGGTCACACTATAGGTCATACTATAGGTCGTATTATAGGTTGTACTATAGGTTGTACTATAGGTTGTACTATAGGTCATACTATAGGTTGTACTATAGGTCACACTATAGGTCATACTATAGGTCATACTATAGGTTGTACTGTGTACACTGTACACGTCGTGTTCCTATTTAAATTCGTCATTATAATTAATGCCCGTATTTATTGAATTTGCGCAATTAAGTATGTATAATAGCTTATAGCAATTATGATGGTACGAGTGTAGGCTATATGAACTTAGTTTCTTATACGCGTGTATGTAGTAATTCGAATCGTAATTGTAACGTAGTTGTAACGTAATTGTAACGTCGTTTCTTTAGTCTATCCTCTGCTGTAAATGAGATTTACTCTTTGTTTAAGTCGGCACATCTATTCCTATATATAGGTACCTATATATTCCTATATATCCTACTAATGTGTATATGTAGCTACTAGGGGCTCTACAACGGGGGGATATGTCTCCCCCACTTTAAAATCTTGGGGGACCTCCTATGTATTGGTCCCCCCCCCCCAACTTTTATCACAAAATATAGTATGACCTATAGTATGAGCTTAGTTACATCAACATCTATTTTGATTGGTTGATCCTCCCTACATACACATCATGGTTCCAGCACCCCGGGTAGCTAGAGCTTATAATGCGGAATACTTATAACATTACAGGCTACACATATTACATATCACTACCGGATAATTACTACCTATACTATGTATACATTGTATACATACATTGTATATATACATTGTATATATACATTGTATACATATATGTATATATATATATATACATTGTATACATATATGTATATATATATATACATTGTATACATATATGTATACATTGTATACATTATATACACACTACATGTACTAAACGTATTATTGATAATACATGTATATAATAATTACAAACATATATGTACTGATTACAAATTCTAGATGTTTATTTTATATTATTATTTAAAATAAATAAATAATATATTATTGGGTATAGGGTACGGGGTATACCCTTATACGGGTATAAGTTGAATATATGCAACTATTAATGCTTCACATGCACTTAACGGTAACGCACATATGCCTAGTGGTAACCGCATACTATAATACTGTACTATAGTATATAATAGTACAGTATAGTATACCGAACACGCGTATGGTAAACAAGACCACTGTATACGTGTATTTAAGTTTCGTATTACTTGCATCGAGTAAATACATATTATGTTATTAATATACTCTAGGGTTAGTAAGAAATATATATATATATATAAATGTATATATATATAAATAGAATATTATAGAATATATTACACTATAGTATATACTATATGTATACATATGTGACTATAATCAACAATATATTGTCATTTATTGAGTGAAGTAATTTGTCTAATTCTCTTTTTTCTTATACGTATAGTTGATTAGTTAATGATTCACCTTATATGGTTATCCTATAAGATGCGTTACTAAATAGCGGTATACACCTAAACAACGGCTATACGTTATGACAGCTGTACTATAGTCTACATATTACGTAATGAGTCATCGTTACTCGGAGGCTGGCTGTGGCATCTCGTTCCGATAGCAGTGAGTCAGTGATGAGGGTGTGTTGGCGGTATGCGGTATACACCACCCTATATTACCCTATAGGGTATATATAGGGTAAATTATGTTATAACTTTTATTAAACTATAGTATAACTTTATATTAAATATAGTATAACTTTTAATAATTTATGGTATAACTTTTAATAAAATATGGTATAACTTTATTAAAAATATGGTATACATTGTAATTAATGATGGTATAACTTTATATAAAATATGGTATAACTTTTTTAATTAGTTATACCGTAAATGGTATACCAGGACGCCACGGGGTTATACCATTTTGTAATCAATGTTATACCATTTATTTCTAACAGTGTATAGGGTAAACAGTAAGCGAATGCACGATGCTCGGGAGGTATCACCTCGTATCGGCATGTCAGCCCATCTTCCATCAATATATGCCATCTCCCTTTATTCCTCTCATCCCCACAATAACTCAGTTATTATCTCTTAATACACACCTGGTTTATAGACAAACGTGCACTACGTTAACTCTATGTATGGTGACGCGTGTTCACAGTCACGTGTACGACCACGTGACACACTATGCTTATTTACGTCACGTGATATGCTATTGTATCGTCACGTGACGCGCGTCCTGTGTGGATTTCACGTGATTGCATTGATGACGTATGCAGTACGGATACCTAGTTAGAATGTCCAACATTTAGTTTATTCTTGTAGGTATATCTCATGACATATATGCCATGAAATATATATTAGAACATATATATTCTATATAGAATATTATGTATGCATCATACATACACTCAAACATATATATATATATATATACTAAATATGGATCACATAAAAAGTATATATACTTTTTTATTAAAATAATAGATGTATTGTTATACTAATAGTGTATTGTGTATTGTGTTTAATTTGTGTATACACAATATAATCTGGATCAAATACTTACACACACAAACATACATACACTCATATATGATGTATTTTACATGAGTAACCTGGTGTTAAAACCTAAATCTGATATAACACTCAGCTCTATGATAGTATAGGTGCATGAGGGTATAGGTGTATAAATATAGGGTAACTAAGGCATACACGTATTTATATCACAGAGCTAGAGTTAACGCTTTTCTCTCTAGCTCTGTGATTTATATAAACACCGGTGTATATCAACACACGGAATACGTGCATTCGGTGCTGTTCTATTAATAGAATACCCATTGTCGAGTACAATACAAGCATTGTTCTACAATGGGTGACGACGATAACAAGGGGGTGGGGGTAATCGATGCATCGAGAGAGGGGTTCCGTAGGTGAGAAACGTTTAGGAATGTATGCGACCCTCGGAGTGTTATATGGCCTTTGTTCTGCGCGCTACACTGTGACAGTACCGCCCATTGTTCTGCAGGCTATTATTCTTTGTGTAGGGGCTATTGTTTAGCGGTGTCGGTAACTCTAAAAGGGGTTAACTTCAAACAAGTGGTCACCATTTCAATACTTGTCATATCACGTGATATTTTGTATGTATATCATTAGATAACACTTATATATTCATACATACACATACGCACACATATAACCGTGGTATATTGAATGTATATTATTATTAAATTATTATCGTATTACTATTATTTTATTATTATTTTCTTCCCGCACGAGCGAAGGGGTCTACATGACCATATTTTAGTGCTAATAAACTTAATATCATCATCATCATATATATATAGTGACCTTGAAATCAGTGTCGCAAAACAAAGGTGGATCAACAGTACACTGATGAATGTATTCTACCTGAATATATACACAATTATATACTTCAAATAAACCCGTTAATATTCTCACTTGTAAAACACCCCCTCATTAATATCTACGACAACATAACATAGTGCTACGTAGCACTGTGTTACTGATGCATATCACGGGTGTATCTGTATACGGCTTTAAACACACATCCATACATCCACGTATACTTTAATTAATGGATGTGTATAACAAACACATCTATTACATGTATATACAGAGTATATTATACACACGAATCTGTCTATTAATCTTTTCGATGTTGATTGATTGTACTTGAAATATTGCACTCTACTTTTAATATTCCTAGCTTGATTGCATATTCACTTTTCATTCATAAGTTATAATTTATAACCAGTTATAAGTTACAACCATTGTTGATATGTTCGAGTACAATTGTTATCGACTTTACTGATTCATTCATGATTCATTCATGATTCATAATACTCCCAATCTCTGGATTTCTCTTTACTATTCGTCTAGCATTGTCATAGCTTAATGCATATATATCATCGACTTTCCTATAGAAATGTACTTTTATATGTTTGATATAATATAATAGGTATAAGTATATATGATATATAAGATATTTCTTAAATTTAATAATATATATATTTTAAATAAATATATTAAATATATATATTTAAAATATAAATATGACAAACGTATATTATAACTTATTATGCGAATCATTCTAAAATAGATACCGGCTTAGAATGGTCAGAAGATGATGATCTAGTGATACCTACGATGAACAGGAAGTGGGCGTATCGCGTGATCATCGGCTGTCAATCAATATTACTAATATATTTCCTATGCAAAATCAAACCGAGATATAGTATTTCAAATGAGACTCAAAGTTAGTACCATAATAATATGTCATGTGTGTATTACACAAAACCAATATACAATAACTTTATAACACACACATATATGTATATAAGATTCTGATTTTGGTTATTTTTAAAATATTATTGTATACATCATAACTTATTTTTATACATTATAACTTATTTTAAAGATAATATAACTTATAACATATATATATATATATATATATATATATATATATATATGTGTGTGTGTGTATTGGTATGTATACACATGTATATACTTATATGTCAATGAAACGTGTGAAAATACCCATACACGGTGTTATAAACACCATTCTATAAATAGATTTGACACTGACTCACGCGGAGTGCGCAATAAACTATAAAAAACCATAACAATACTTAACACTATATAGCGTATGACGACTAACGGTTAATGACGCGTGACTCATGCCACGTGACTCATGCTTTGATCAGTGATCGCTATCAGTTGTTGTCACACTCACCGCGTAAACAACAACTATGACATCTATTTTATAAATATAATATTATAAGTTATATATCTTTCCAAAGTGTTATTATATTATATTATAATTTATATTATATACATATATAGGATTATTATATATATATATATATATATATATTCATTAATTAAAAGTAATTATTCACATGAATATTTTAGAAAGGATTAGAGAAATAAAATCAAAAAATATACGATTATTTAGTATTTATTATTTATAAACGATCCATTTAATGATATGTGCACGTCGCACAGAGCGCATGCGCTGTTAGAGCAGATCAATGTAATACATTCTACAATAAATCAGTTTGTATGTCGATAATATAATTAATCTTCATATTAATCTCTATACTAATTAGTATCCTCAAGTGTATGCTATTTATATCGTGGACAGTTAGACATATGGACACATGGACAGGCTACCGTTGTATCTATGCAATGTATCAACTGACTGTCCATCTGTCCATCTGACCTGTTACAAAAAGCACACCCTATAGGATGATATCATCGTTATTATTGTTATCATCATATATATATATATATTCCTCTACTTCCTCATACCAACACATATCTCCATGGTTCACATTTAACAAACGCTCTGCTTATCGCATATTATCTATTGTTCATTCCTCAATATACTTTTAAAATTGCCCTTCATATATTTCTGCTTCTCTAGTACAAAGAGCTCCCCTTCCATCACTTAGAAACCATGCATCTCACCTTCTATCTACCCCTATTCTACGTCCCTCAAAAATGAATACTCGGGCACTGAGTTATATTGGTCCTAAGCTATGGAATTCACTCCCGCCCTATATTAGATCTATAAAATCGCATAAAACATTCATGAAATATATACAACAATTAATCTCAGGTGGTAACCTGAATTATTAATATTGTTTGTCATTATTATTTTATTAATTAATTTCCGTACGGCTTATTCTATTTTATTGTATTATTATTATTGGTATTTATTGTTTACCTACTTTTATTATTTGTATTCTATTATATACACCTTTGAGAAATCATTTATGATTTATTTAAGTGTCTAAATAAACATTCAATATATAGTAGTTGTATATATATATATATATATATTGTAGCATAAAATTTGGTCATATATATATATATATATATATATATATATATATATATATATATCCTATAGGATATATATCTACATACTCTCTAACACAATGATGATAAACAGATAATACCGAAATGTATATCTGAAATATCAGACGATTGTTTAACGCACACGATACTCGTTATTAATCACTTTCTAGCGATATCTATGATTATTGGCACCTAGCGTTAAACACTCGCACTAATAGAGCGTTCACACACGATCCGTAAAATGCTAGACGTGCGAACCACTAGTTTCGCACGACTAAAATAGAACATGTTCTATTATTGCCGTATGTAACATATGTGTACGACATGGGAAACCTGCGTTGCGTTGCGTTAACACTTTCGCCAGGCCTTATGAACTTAAGTTTTACGCAGCATTCTACACGGGTAGGGTAAACACCCCCAATATATTGGGGTATACCCCCCCAACACCCCTTAAAGCTGCGATGCTAATGAGTCAGCGCCGGTAATCTCGTATAACCGTATTATTCAATCAGATTATTTAAAAGCCGCATAATAATTCATGACTCAGAGGATGTTTTTGATTGGATGAGCCGGTCACGTGATATCGCCTGCGAATATTTAAAACCGCGACCTAATGCTGAGACCACACTTGACAATATACGCTATTATCTAGCATGTTTTATGTTTAAAAACGCGATTATTCGCAAATTCTCGCAAATTCTCTCGAATTTACGTAATTTTTACCTTGCCTTAATATACCCTCTCGTATCGGTATCCACACTACCCGTAGTTATTCACTCAATGACCTTGACCCAATATACAAACACACTAGATGACCTTGACCTACCTCGGCGGATCGTCTACAACCGAGTACCGAAGTGCGCTAGTTCATCCCTATTGGACATGATGTCCTTGTCGTCACGCCTGAATAACTTCACGTTCCTACAGTCGTCGGTGTACATGCAATTCGTGCTGAATCTGACCGAAGAGGTCAGTATACTGTAGTACACTATATTGTCCACCCACTTGGTATCATCCCTGTCAATAAGGGTTTTTAAGGTTTTGAAAGTGGGAGGAAAGGGGGGAAAAAGGGGGAAATTGCACACACAAATATTTTATTTTCAATTGTATTCAATTGTCCACAAAATACACCTTAACAAGTCATATCTATCAACCCTATCAATCATGTACGGGGATCATGTAATACATCATGTATGAATCCAATCGACCTTACTATACTATACCTAGTGTATCTATCCTATAGGGTATATAGCAAGTATATGTATACCCTATAGGGTCGCAATACTCGAGATCAACGTATCATCCTAACTTTATATATATAGTGACATGCATGACATATATGTAGGTGTATACATATATGTATATGTATATATATATATAACCATATATGGTATAAGTATTTGTATACAAACATATGGTTCCTGCACTTATAAATGATTATTAATTATGTATTATTGGATATTAAATGTAGAGTGTTTAATAAATACTTTTTAGATATACCTTATAAGGAATTCCTATCAAAATAGGAAGTATATATACTTTCTATACTTCCTATTGTGATAGGAATAATTACAATAATAACTAGACTGATAATCTAAACATATATTAAACAATAATAATAATAATTTAAATTAGTAATCATAATGTAACATATATATATATATATATATATATATATATATATATATAAATATATATATATACCAATAACCAGCAGATTAAGATTGTTTACGGAGATGTCAGAAGATAACTTTTAATACACAATAACTCTATCTCGATATAAAACGTCGCATGCATTTAATGATGGTATTTAATAACGCACGATTATAACAATGCTTCTATTGTTACGTCGTTACCGCACACCTAGTACATCGCACCGGTAGCAGGCTACGCACCGGTAGTATTCGCACTATAGTGCGCGTACCGGTGCAACGGGCTGTGCGGGCTACTTTCGTTGTAGTGTGTGCGCGTGAGGGTACACACACCCACACATATGTGTGCGTGCGTGTGCGTGGGTACACACTAGGGATGTAAATGATGCCGAGCTTTTGATGCCGAGCAGAGACTATTGGTTTTTGATGCCGAGCCGAGACTTTCATTTTCGGAGAAAAAAAACGAGCCCGAGCCGAGCCGAGACTCTAACCAAACGAGCCCGAGCCGAACTGAGACTCTAGCCAAACGAGCCCGAGCCGAATTGAGACTTTTACAAAACTTTACCGAGTCGAAATGATGCTTTTTAGAAATTACATTTTAATACGAATTTTTATATATTAAACATTTACATCAATTTCAAAAAAAGAATATGCGCCAACTTCGCGATTCAGTGAATAATAATGTAAATTTCATCTAGTGGTGTAAATAATACCGAGCTTTTTGATGCCGAGCCGAGACTTTTGGTTATTGATGCCGAGCCGAGACTTTCATTTTCGGAGAAAAAAAACGAGCCCGAGCCGAGTTGAGACTTTAGGTAACTGAGACTGAAACCGCACAGATGCTTTATTCTAAATTTGAGCATCATTGACATCACTAGTACATACCCCCACACACACACACACACACATATGTGTGTGGGTATGTTTGCGTATGCGCGTACTTCCATTATTATATACGAGCTCGTATTACCCCAGTATGAAACCCGTGTTACATACGGATGTGTACCTATTGGTAAGCTGGACCTAAACGTGTTCATATTAAATGTATACAGCTAAATAGACACAGATATTCATATAGAAAACTTATCTATGTCTACCAAGGAGTGTGTTAACTGGAATTATAACAAATAAAAATAAATAATAGTATGTAGGGTCCTATAATATTATATATATATAAATATATGTATATATATATATATACTATAATGTTAAGACATATACACTGTATTATATACACTAAACACATTACACAGTATACGTAGTCACGTGATATAGTCACGTGGTAGCCGATCTAGGTACACGTGTACTTACTACATGTGCACCTATTCATTATTTAATTGGTTTAATTTATAAAATGTATAATTTCAAGTATGTGCGTTGCATCAACGATATGGCTATCACACCTTATCCCATCCCACCTTTCCCATTGTTATGTATATATATATATATATATATATATATATATATTCCCTTGGAAACGCGTATTCCCATATATTATCCCACTATTATGGGATTCCCTTCCATTATACACCCTCTCCACCCGCTCCACCCGCTCCACCCGTTCCACCCGCTCCACCCTCTCCACCCGCTCCACCCGTTTAACCAGCTCTATAGAGGGTATACCCGCTCTGTCCCTCTTACGAGAGGGTAAACCATTCCTTTAGGTTTCATTTAGCTTCCTACTACTAAACTTGAATCATACCTTAAATCGTGTACCTATAGGTATACCTATATGTATACATTCATTCGTACATTACCTCTTTCTTACAATATATTTCTTTTATTCTTTTTATTTGTATTGAAACATTATACGGTTATATTTTATTGTTATTGTTTTTGGTTTTTTGTTATTTTGTTTATTGTTCATTTGCTAAGGGGAGGGTTTGTCAGTTATTGTTGAGTCTGATACATTTATATCAACCACCATTATCATATATACCTACATGACTTATTACACACACATATACATATATATATATATATATATATATATATATATATATACACACACACATCTATACACACACACATATACATACATGTATATATCACATTTTGTAAACTAGTACATACATATATAACTATATATATATATATATATATATATATATATATATATATATATATATATATATATATATATAACTATAGTTATGTATATTAGTGAAGGTAATTTTTGATACTATAGTACTATATATAGTGATACTATATACTATATATATATTAGCACTGTTAAATATAAGTGGTATACTATTGATTACAAAATGGTATAACCCCGGTGGCGTACTGCTATACCATTTACGGTATAACTAACTAAAAAAGTTATACCATATTTTATACAAAGTTATACCATCATTTATTAAAAGTTATACTATATTTTATAACAAGTTATATTCTAGTAAATGTTATATATTATATACGTAAGTCGTACTACGTAATACGGCGTATCGCGTGCGTAATACACTGAAGCTACACTTTAGGTTAATATTCGTGCGAATTTCTGAATAATCATCACCATTTGTGAATAATAATCGCAGATTTTATTTATCAAACACGGTAGAATTATTCAGTTTTTCGAGCGAATATTCGTAAAAGCGGTATCACATTAACACCTACGTCTACATCGACCCTTAACCCTGGCTAATCTCCCCTATCTGCCCCCCCCAGAAGCGACTAGCGGATACGTTACGAGTAGAGGCGCTACGGCTGGTGTTCGAGAGGCACTACCACTTCGTCGACTTCAATAGGTCAGTGAACACACGTGACCGTTACCGGATGTTGTTGTTGTCAGTGTTGTTGTTGTTGTTGTTGTTGATTGCGGCAGCGTCACAAGGACCAAAGTCCATGTGCGTACGCTAAGACAGTCTCGGGGTTGGTTACCAGGACTGCTAACGGAGGTGCCGCTCCTCCAAATGCGCGGATACGTTTCGCGACTAATGCCGGACATTCCTGCAGCCAATGTTCGAGCGTTTCAGGTTCGAGTTCGCAGTGGGGACACAAGGGGGATTCATTTGGTGATACCACACTCCTGTAAGCAGCTAACTTGTGGCAGTGACCGCTTCTTAGTTGTGCTATTAGTACTTCGTCCCTTCTTCCCAGCGAACTGTTCGAGCGCTGGCCATCGAAAACTTCCCTTGTCCTTTGATGCAGGATCGGAGGATCTGTGATTAGTCTTCTGATTGTAGCCTTTGTCGAGTTGAAAGATATCACGACATTGCACTGTACCGCATTTCCCGCTGCTGCTTCTCCTGCTTCCACGTCAGCCCATTCATTTCCTATGAGACCGCAGTGACCGGGGACCCATTGTAGGAGGACTTGCATTTTTAACGCTGATAATCTTCGTCTAACTTCAGATAGCTCCACTCCATCGCTTCTCCCCGAGTTTCTTAGTGCTGATAGAGTTGACTGGCTATCAGAACAAATGATAACGAACTTATATCTCCGGTTATCGTTGTCCTGAAGCCATTTCACTGCCAGATTCAGCGCCGACACTTCAGTTTCGAACGATGAGGTCCACCTTCTTCCTGTCTCGCTGATGGATGAGATGCGCGTAGGATTTGATGCCGGACCTGTCGTGATGATAGCCGCACTGCCTCCATTCGCGATACCACTCTTAGCTGATCCATCGGTGTAAATGATGATGTCTGGGGTCCCAGAGCTTGATAAGGTATCGATGGTGTCATGCAAAAGAGTGTCCATATTGCTTGATTTGCCATTGCCACTTTTCAGGACTGTAATAACTTTCCACGTCGGGTCCGCATCCCAAGTCCAGGGTGGAGGTTTTGCAGGAGTGAGTCTCTGGCGTGGTAGGGTGTTCAGACCTGCCGAATCACATTCTGCTATCGCCATCTGACTGAAGCTACTTCTGTTTTTCCAACGATGAGGCACTGGGTTGTCGAAGAGTGATCGTCTTGGATTACTTAGGGGTAAACGTGCAGACTTTTCCCATGCAATGAGACAGTTTCGTCTTACTGCGACAGCAACTGACATGATCTCCGCCTATATCCTTAGACATTCCAGTGGTGTATCTGATAGTTGACCGGTTATGACTCGTAATGCGCGGTTTTGTGCCCTTTCAAGTATCTGCAAATTCGACTTGGCCAACCATGGTTGCCATCCTGCGCCACAGTAATGTAGTACGCTTTGGATGGTGGCTTTAAAGACTCTTACCAGACTTTTCCGACTCCAACCCCACTGTTTGGTGGCAAGTGATGCTAGTATTCTTGTTCTGCACAGAACTCTTGTTTTCACAATTTCTGCATGTGTACGAAAACTCAATGTTCTATCGTACGAGATGCCAAGGAAAGAAGGGAACTTGTTAACCGGGATTATTTGATCATTGATTGTTATGCTGGGGATCCATTTAGCTTCGTGCGGGTCTGTGCTGAAAAAAGATGCAACGCATTTTGCAGGGTTCAATATCAGTTTGTGATTACAGCTCCAACTGGCTATGTTAGACACTGCTAACTGAACAGCCTCTTGAGCTACCTGAATATCCTTGTGTTGTGCCCATATAGCAATGTCGTCCGCATAAAGGCTTACTTGAACTTCTTCTGGAACGATGTCCTTAATACCATTGATATAAAATATGAACAGTAGAGGAGAAAGAACAGCACCTTGAGGTACGCCTTGATGTAATTTCAAGCACTTCCCCGTGACATTATCGATTCTGACTCGCGCATTTCTGTCGCAAAGGAATCCCCTGATCCATTTTACCATGGTAGTAGGCACCCCTTTATCCAGCATAATCTCAAACAGACGGTTTCTCCACACTGTGTCGAACGCTTTGCTAAAGTCCAGGAGAGCGAGAACGCTTCTTAGAGCAGGACGATTCTGGAAACCATTACTGATTGACTGTGTCAGACGTAAAATGTGGTCCTCACAAGAACGTGAAGATCTAAATCCTGCCTGTTCATCACACCACCAACCGTTCGATTCGGCCATGTACGATAACCGATTAGCAACCATTCTTTCCATCGTCTTAGCGATGCATGATGTGAGAGAAACGGGTCTATATGAGTCAATGTTATTCGCTGGTTTCCCTTTCTTGAGAAGAGGAACGATTACTGCTTCCCTCCAAGTTGCGGGACATATACCTTTATACCATGATTCATTGTATATTTCAAGTAGGAATGCAAGAGCATTCGGGCCGAGTGCTTTGATGAATCGAGGGGAGATAAGGTCTCTACATGGGGCACCTTTCAATTTTATGTTTCGTATAGCTTGATTTAGTTCTGCAAGATTGAATTCTTGAACGCCTTGGATTTCCACGGTAGGCATCTTTAATCGACGGCGAATAGCTTTTTTACATCTGTCCTGTTTCTTAATGTCTATACGACTTATGGACGCGTATCTTTTCATGAAGGCATTTGCTTTAGCTTTACTTGTGACGTACTGCTTTCCATTGTGGATTAGAGTCTCATTCTTTGCGATTCCGTTGCTTGTCCCACTTAGCGATTTAATGGTGGACCAAATCCTGTTCGGATCTGCATTATGCTCCGAGTCTGCAAGAAAATCTATCCATCTTTCTTCCTTTTTTACCTTGATTAAGTCTTTCACTACTCTACAGGCTGTTGTACATTCGGATCGATGTGTAGCAATACTCCTTCTTAGTTGGTTACGAGCTTTTATAGCAGTTCTAATCTCACGAGTAAGCCATACCTTATCATTGGTTGAGTATTTCACTTTACCGATAAACTTGTATGCAGCCTCAATGATAATGTCATTTAGAAAGTTCATCCTAGCGTCCACAGAAGCTGCTGCTATGTCATTTGGAATGTCCTTCATAGCATCTTCAACATAGAGTGAAAAACCATTGAAGTCAGCTTTGTTCCAATTCCAGCGTAGTTCCTTGGTCAGTATTGGCTTTAGCGAAGAGACTTGACATTCGATATTTATCAGAATCGGAAGGTGGTCGGAGCCCATACAGTCAATCGTGGTCCATTCAACTTTGTCAATCCAGCTATCATGTAATAGCGTAACGTCCGGTGAACTGCTGCCACCAGTGCCAGCATTGACGCGCGTGGCTGAGCCATCATTTGCAATTGCGAAGTTATTTACCATCATCCAATCTTCGATTTCTTGACCAAGGTTATCTTCCGGCTGCCATTCGTCCCACATGTGGGAGTGTGCATTCAGATCACCACCAATGATGGTATTCTTGTCCGCCGGAAGTTCTGATGTAAAAAATTCTCGGCCATGCATCTCACCTCTCGTGGGAGGACAGTATACATTTGCGCATATCATTGGTTTTAGAGAACTGGAATTAAGTTGGATCATAAGTATCTCCAGAAGAGAGTTTTGAACTGCTTGATTGTGTTCTATGATGGTGTAAGGTATATCGTCCTTGATGACAGTTATCAACCCTCCACCACGTCCTTCACCTCTATCCTTTCGAACCGTCGCATACCCTTTTATGCTAGGAACTTTATCTTTTGAACATAGTTTGGTTTCTTGAATCATTATGATATCCAAATCTAAAAATCTTGATTTATCCTCTAGTTCAACCATTTTCGTCTTTAGTCCATTCGTATTCCATTGTAGAATTTTCAGATTACCTCTGTTGAGCAAGTCAGATCTTGTTTCAGCTATATTCGAGGGAGGATTCGAGATATCGATTCCTTTCCTGTTATGGGAGGATACGCAGAAGTCACATTTCCACGAACTTGTTCTGATGTACAGATCCTGTTCGTCTCTCGATAGCTTTGAACAGCTTTTGTGACATTCTCGAAGACAACTGACACAGATTAGCGGACGAAGAGATTTTCTCGTGACTTTACTGCAAAGTAAACATCGCCTATAATGAACGTTAGAAGATGACTCGACTCTATCTCCTACCACCTGCCCAAATAGCGTAATCACATTGGGGGAGGGTTGACGCACAATGGGTGAACCTTGTATGCAAGATGAACATTTCCACACAGCTCTAACTTGTGCCGCTCTAAGAAGACTGCTGCATTTCTCCTGTTTGTGACAAGTATTTGGACACTCGCTACAGAATAGATGAGATTGATTTTGTCGTAATTCTTTGGAGCAGGCATCACATCTTGGACCTGGGTTGGATTCAATATCCCCGGCTCTCAGCAACAACATACGGATCAAATTTGCTGAGGAGATTTGTCCGGCTTTCGAAAAAACGTCCCCGCGATTTGGGGAGCGGCAGTCCGTCCGGGCCTTGGGCTCGAGACTGACCATGCCGATGGGTATCCTTTTCGCCGTCTCCATGAAGAAACGGGCACGATGCACCGCGTGAAGGCAGGAAGTTCGCATCGTTGTTGTTGTTGTTGTTGTTGTTGTCGTTTGGTTATTTCATAGAGCTAGAGTATATTAAAATGTTTAACAAGTGTCAGAAAAAAATATATATATATATATATATATATTGTATATACATATTAAGTCATATTTGACTAAAATGATAAACATGACATAACAAACTGACCTATACCAGTGCACTGGTGACACCAACACTGAAATGCCTAACACCATAACCCCGTATGTATCAGTAAATAACCTTCAGCTATTTGGTAGAGGTCACGTTTAGTGGTGATTATGCCGTGGTAATTACTATGTAGCTTATTGTTTATAGCAGTGTTTATAGAATATATAGCAAATATAACATATAAACAGAATATAAACATATCTAAATGTGCATTTCATTTTTAAATGTAATAATACATCATCGAACATATATTACAAATATATTTCTTATTTACAAATTATTCTCATAATATTGAATATATTTAGAATAATACTAAGATCGAGTGATTTTCTGGTATAACATGATGTAATGTACCGTTGCTTTAAATATACATAATGTATCGTATATGGTACTATACTATAGTATAAAATAGATTATAATATACTCTACCATTTAATAAGTATATTATATACAGGTAATATATAGGTAGAGGCATCATAAAAGGGGGGGATGGAGGGGGATGTCCCCCCACTTTTAAAAGTGGTGGGAATATAATATCTAATATCCCCCCACTTTTAAGATCTATAAATTAATTTATTCTTTACAAATATTATATGTCCGCTATTTATAATATTTATAGTATCATTATATCCAACATTGATTTGTATTGTGCAACCTAATACAAGTCAATCATATTAAACCCTATACAAGTGATATTATAGATCTATCTTCTTAGCAAAGTATATGGTAATAATGTATAAGTCTGAAATACCCCCCCCCCCCACTTTTAATCACCCCGTGACGCCCCTACCCCGCCAGGTACGGACTTAACGTTGACCACGTGAACCTGGTGCGGGACCCTCTCGACAGAATGGTCAGCTGGTATTACTACAGGAGGCATCAGCAAGGTCATCAGAGGTCAATGAACGACTCGCAGAGAAATATGGTAGGTATGTCCTTAACGATAGGTATGTCCATAAGGAAGCTAGCCAATCGGTGTAGGTATCACTAAGATAAGAACACACACTAGAATACGAATAGTAATACCTATATAGGTAGTTGTACAATTTAAGAAATATTAATTATATAACATGTTGTCAGAGCCATAAGTGTAATAATTCGAGTTAGTATACAAAACATGTTACATTAGTATTATATATATATATATATATGTTATATATTAGTTTCACAATCAGAAAGTCATAATTATTGAATACATAGTGTATACACGCGCACGCACACACATACGCACACACACCGTCCACTACCAGCCTACTCGGGTATACGATATACGATACTGTGTTATGATCACGTGACCTGTCACCGGTCACGTGATACGTTACGTAATACGATACGCCCACTGACACGCCCACTGTAAACTAACACCTCGCGGGTTCACATCGCGCTTCGGTACTATACGTACACAATACAGATCGAGAGGGAGATTGCGAGGGTTAATATACGAGGGTTATTAACGAGGGGTATTAACGAGGGGTTCGGCTGACACGCGTTTAATGATTACGCAACGTTAGCGGTTGTTTATGACGTCGTGCTGTATTGTTTATTACGTCGTGCTGTATTGTTTATTACGTCATGCTGTATTGTTTACCGACAACTCCCCGCTTAGAAGTAGATTACCTCAGCTATAATGCTTCAAACGATAACCATAATGTGATTCTTGATATGGAGATATATATACATACCATATATATACATGATACCCTAAAGGGTAAATTTATACCGGTATATATATATACCGAAACATCTATCGGGGTATATAAACTAGTTTATTAGTTGAAGTATATTACCTGTATTACATAATATGTACATTAAATGAATCATAAAATGTAATATAATATGCATTATATGTATACAATACAGACATAATTGATTGAGACAATTACCTTGAAAACTTAGCATAAACCTTAACTCTGATTCACATAATTATTAATCATTCTATTTGTAATATATATACTTCAAGTAAATCTTATAATAATTATATATTTATTTATGTAAATATATTATAGTCATAGAAATGTATACATATATTTGTAAAGTTATATATAGTATTTATATTAGTGTCATCATCTTTATATTTTTAACCCTCAGATATCCTATTGTCTGTTGTCACGTGATATACTAATTATGTAATATGTAATGGGTAGGGGCGCTGCAACAGGGGGGGACGGTCGGGGGGTATGTCACCCCCACTTTAAAATCTAGGGTGACCTCATATGTATTGGTCCCCCCCCCCCCACTTTTACCACATAATTTATTTTGATTGGTTGGTCCTTACAAAATCGTTCCAGCGCCACTAATAATGGGTATACTTTAATGTATGTATAATATTTCAATAACAGCTGTTATATAGGTGTATAATACAACCTTCAAAGTGTACTAACGATATTTATTTTTTAATTTATATGTAACCTAAATGTAATATTTTAATAAGTGCTCGTTTTTATTTCAATAATATTTTTCGCGCGCTCATTATTTATAAACTGCAAACATATAATTAATATTATGATTCATAATCCCATAGGATTACCATATATGGTATACAGGATTACCATATATGGTATATAGGTAGTACTTATAAGGTACACGTGTGTATTCATAATAAATTATACTCATAAGATATATGCTTGTACCGAACCAAGCTGTTTACTGTATTACGAAATTTATATATATATAATTAAATATAATTAAATATAATTAAATATAATTAACTATAATTAAATAACCTCATATAAACTGTAACTTATTAATACCTCACTTCTTATATCGTAATTGTAATGTACACTGTACGATGTACGACGTACAGATGTACCCGTATGTATTCCTGTGTATATAGTATACTATACTATACTATACTATACTATACTATACTATACTATACTATATAGTATATACCACACATGCCCTATACTATAGTATAGTATAGTATAGTATAGTATAGTATAGTATAGGGAAAGGGAGGGAATTATCGATCTACCCATTCACGATGTGCACATATATGTAGTAAAGATTTTGCGAAGCAAAAATGTCCTTAGAAAAATCTGTGCATGTAGTCTATAGACTATGCACACTGTGAACACCTACCAAGGACATGTCCTTGCACCTACCGAATGTAACGCATGTGCGGCACGTGATATTATGTTACAATCCAGGGTTACAATACAAGTTGAGAGGTGACGGTTGATAGGTCACGGTTATATTAGTTTATTTAAGTATACCTATTTAATTATACCGTATTATACCAATAGTCTACAGCCTGTATGCTATCTGTATTTGATCCCGAAGCAGGTTACAAAAGTTGTACATTCTATACAATATACTTGAATGACAATCATACAATTGTTATATATAATATACAAAGTATATATATATATAATGATAAAATAAACACGTATGTATACATAATCGATATAAAGAAACTGTCTTTATATTGATGGTATACATACATATATATTATATATATATATATATATATATATAATATATTATATATATATATATATATATATATATATATATATATATATATACAATATATTATATATATAAAATATATTATATATATATAAAATATATTATATATATGTATATATTTACACGTATATATATATAGCGCCACCCACACACCTTCGCTAGTTATAGGACTATATATAGTACACCACCTATAGTACACCACCTATGGTATACCACCTATGGTATACCACCTATACAATGTCATTAATTATATGTATTATGTATACAGAAATATATCAGAAGTATTTTATCTGGAAAAGAGATTTACATTGTACAAAATATACAGTGCTATATACAGTTCTATGTATCTATATAGAATATAACGTATACGATATATATTGTATTACACACACACACAAACACATATATACGTTATATATATTTATATATTATAGGCTATAACCTATAGACTATACACATATATAGGTACCTACTACATCTTTTTCTAAGGAAAATGTTTCACAATATGTTTGTATATATATATATAAAGATTTTGTGAAGCATTTTCCTTAGAAAAATATGTGGTATATATGTGTATATAATATACTATATATATATAATATAGGATTTTACAACTAATAATAATAGTTTATTTAAAAACTTAAATAATAATAGAAACAATTCTCAAAAATGTAATCAAATAATAATGTTAAAAAAATAATTATAATAAAAGATGTTTCTTCAGTCTTTTGCGGAAGATTGAAATATAAGAATAACTTATTATCGTCATAGGTAGTTTGTTCATGATCGAAGCAGAAGAAATCCTAAAAGATCTTGTTGTGATGTTTAGTCGACCCTCTTCAAGTATTATTGGATAACTCCTCGAAAATCCATTTTTTTCTCTGGTATTAACGTTGATACCTAGAAAGTTATTCACAAATAATACATTTTTTTATTCGTCATAAAAATCTGTAATTAATTCTGTAATATACTCTTAAAAATTTTAATTTTATTAGATAATAACTAGCAGGGAGCTCCCTGTAACTAGTCTAAAACCTATCCGAATATGTAATATTAAATATAATGTTAATCCTAATCTCCGAATAACTCGTTTAATGTTTAAAAATATAAATTGGAGCCCAATTAAGATAATATTCTCATAATCTAACTGAACTTTCAATAAGTCGAATAATTTATTTTATAGATAAATTTTATGAATGATATTTATATTATGTAAATGATAATTAGCTGATATGCATATATATGATACATGATCTGACTGCGATAAATTACATGTAGGCCTAACAAATACTCCATGGAATATAATGATGAAAGAGTAATTAAAATATTATCAAATATTATATTAAGAAAAAAAAATTAGAAATAAAATATTTAAGAGCATAGTTTTACTACTATATATAAGTAAGTTATTATATAAAACCCTAAGTTATAATAGTGTTAAACTTATATTAAATAATAGACCAATATGTATTCTATAACATTGAAACATTACTAGCCATATATAACTATAGTATGAGTCGGAGGGGCTACTGATTCAATAGAGGTCAAAGGTTAAATTTAGTGCGGGACTTTAGTTTTAATTGCAAAAAAATGAATGTGAATTTCGTATTATTTAATTATTTCAGTATTATAAACTTAGAGCTAGAGATAACTCTTCACTAGCTCTTTGCTTATACATAACGCAATATTCATCTTTACATATGTATAATACATATACATTAACTACTTCTATAAGCGATATATGTCTATATCTAGACATACTTATTATGTTACCTAATTATATATTTATATTTGATATTTTATACACATTACGAAATATTCTATACAAGATATCCCTCCTTTAGCTTCAGAAGCTAAATGAGACCATGATACAATATATAGTATATTTCACACTTTCAGAATTCGCAGTTGATAATTATAGTTATCGAATGATTGATTTTTATTTCAATAGAGAATTTAAAAACTTGTATAATAATTATATATAAATAGATGTTAAATAAATAAGTGAATATATATATATATATATATATATATAATTACATAATGTCAATATAACTGCATATTGACTATTGAAATACAAAAAAAAACAAGCTATAAAACTATATAAACGAATGAATTAATTAGAAACATTTATATGATATCTATATATAAATATAAATTATGTAAATTATATATATATATATGTGTATATAATGTATACATTAGTACATGGTAATTGCTATATATTCCCATTGCACGAATGTATTTTCGGTTCCCTTTAAATAATAATCGCTAGATAATGATGACAACATTCCACCATTTCCCCCCTCCTCCTCCTGCACCTCCAACTCCTACTACTACCTCCTCCTCTGCAGACTTTCAACGAGTGCGTACTGGGCAAACACAGCGAATGTGTACACGCGCACGGAGGTGACCCTGAGATAGGTCACTTCAAGGTCATCCCTTTCTTCTGCGGTCAACACGAGTTCTGCAGGTTAGCGTCGATAGATGGCGCTACTGATGCTCGCTATAGTAGACTATACCTACTACTATAGTAGTGATTGTATAACCCTATAACCACTTGCTATATAACGTATGTGCATTGACTTCTCTGGCAATATACCACGGGGTAGGTACTTAGATGACATTTGTACTTATAACCAATAACTCTAATGTCCTATATGAGCGGCCTGTATATATCAAGGCCGCTCATATATATATATATATATTTATCAAGGAGTAATACAACCTAACCACAGGATAGTACCTAGTAGGTACACCTACACATATAGGTACATCATAGATGTATTGTATAAATAAGTAGTAGTAGCGCCACTAAAACGTTTTGTATACTTCACTTAACAGCATCATAATTAAATATAGATAGGTAATCAGCCCAGTGTAAATCAATACTTATTTTCGTTAAGATTTTTTATATTATTATTTTTGTTGGTTTTCTACATTAAATTTTATATATAATATCTATGTATATATATACATAGATAGTTACCCCCCTACCCCTCCCCCCCTCGACGTACAGAACCCCCGGAGACGAAGCTCTATCTCAAGCCGTTCAGAACGTAAAGCGCTACTACACGGTGATAGGGGTCAGCGAACGTTTCCCAGAGTTCCTGTTCGCCCTTGAGACCATGTACCCGGCCTACTTCCGCGGCTTGCAGAATATCAACACTGCGATAGGTTTACTAAGGGGTGGGGGTGGGGAACAGGGGCGATGATGATGATATATCATCATAACATTATAATGTGACTTCGTAATGGCACCTAGGGCAGGATAGAGGATGCTAGGATATATTGTAGTTATATTTATACTATGGATGGCAGATTGTATTGTACTTTTGTACGTCGACTAATTAAATATTTCATAATATTGCTTTTCTTTGAATATATGTATATGCTTTCATTAGAAGTTATGTTCATTAATTAATAAAAACTTCATATATAAATATATATATATTGATAATAAACATATACTATATGTAATAACATAATAACTATTACAAATATTAATGTATTTTTAATATTATATACGATTTTTTTATTGAAATTAAATTATATATTAACAATATAGCAGCAATATGATTTAAGGATACATAAATAGATATGTTGTACATGTAAAATATATAAATGACTAGTTTTCAAAGAATAATTAGCCTATCATATTTTGTTGTTGTTTATTAATAAATAATATATATATAATATTAAAATGTACGTTTTTTTATCTTATTGATTTTCTACAAATTATGATTGTCTATTTTTAGAAACAGACACCAAAAAATGAAATATTTTAATTTTAAGAATAATTATAAATTAATATTATAAAAAAACATACGAAATAATGATACATTTATTATGTTGATATACTAACAAATTTAATTAAAATCATTTCTCATTACTATATAATTGATATGAATGCAATTGTACAAATATTTATTTTGAATAAATACCGTTTTAAATATTCATAATTTTATTAAAAAAATAAATAATCTCCTAAAATATATATGTTCAAATAAAAACATATAAAATACATCATTATATTTATAGAAACTAAAATATATATCACGAGAATAAATGATAATACAAAATATGTACAAAACTATATTAAATTAGTTTTATATATGAGTTCTATTCAATATAAAATATAACTTATGCATCATTTTAAAGGTATTTATGGTAATAGCAAAGCCCTTTGGTAATAGTAAGTTAATATTTCAAATGTTATCAATAGATTATAACAAATAATTAGAAATTGATTTTTATGTTATGATGTATGCCCTTAATATGATAAAATAAATATTTTCGAGTAGATATGATTACAGCTAACATGTATTTAATACACGATTACCTATTGCACAGGGGATTCGCTACACAACCACTACAAAACCACGAGGAAAGATGAGATCTCAACGCAAGTCACACTGATAATGAGGAAGAAAATGAGAGACGAGTATTTATTCTACAACTTTTTAAAGAGAAGATTTCAACTATTACTAACTAAATTCCGCAAAGAAAAGTGATTGACGGGTGACAGTTATCGGTGATTATAATGTGATGATGGAGCGAGATAGAACGTATAACATTCTGCTATATATTTATATAGACACACACGCAATTTTACTAATGAAAATCAAAAATAAAAGAAAATCAAAAAATTATTTATTCACTTATTAATTTATTGTATAAATATAATACGTAATAAATGTTCATTTACAATCGTGTGCTTATTTCCTGATCATATAATCGAATGATAACGATATATAACGGACTATAAATCATAATCGTACGAAATCACAAATCTATTAGTATTATCATCAGTATCGTCGACGGATAACTCATGCATGCACTCAGTAGGGGTAGGGGTGGGCGAGGTGGGGGGCGGGGCTTGAGGGCGGCGAGGGGGCGTGGCTTATTCATCGTTGTCGACTTCTACGGGTTCCTGATTGATGGCCGCACGATACGCTAGATCCCAGTAGTGCGCGACGTTGTTACGTCTCAGCGTGTCTCTGCACATGTTCTCCGTGGGGCACATCTTGAACTTGATGTCGCCGAACGAACGTCTCTGTACTGAACCCTAGTGGCGGGAAGCGGCGACACAAGCGTTAAATATCATGTTAATAATAAATTAAATATAATGTTAATAATGTTAATAGTCAGTTAAAACAGTTAATGATTTAAAATATATAATTTATTAACGTATATATTATATTAACGTTAGTGTTAAATAACATATCTGTATGGAACGCTAGTGGCAGAAATATTATATTATATTGTATTTATATATGGAATAATGTGTATATTAGCGTGTATACTATTGAATGCCATTGTATTACGCCTATATTAAGTATAGATACGCATAGAGAGACTGACTATAAAGGCTACATTTTAGAATTACACTACACATCTAAAGATCTACAAATCTCCGATCTGCGCTGACAATGATAAAACACTTTAAAACGCATTCTTAGCATTCTTAGCATTATGTAGAACGCATAGATGACAATTAATGATTTGAAAATTTAACTCGAATGATATTAATAACCCGTATTCTATTCTACGTAATAATAATAATGCTTTCCAATGAAATTGAATTGCTTCAGTCGCTCTACGTTATATAGATGATGTAATCAGCGATAGAGTAGATGATGTAATAGTTGTGTAACCTCCCAGACTATAATACAGTTGTTCGGTCCCAGAGAGTCAGCATCCAGTCCTCCTTCTGTGAATCAACGAGTGAGGCGTTAGCAAAGTAAACATCATGATGACATAATATATCATATCGTTGTATTACATAGGGTATAACAAAGATATAACACTCCCTATGCATGCAACGTAATTTAGTAATACCCAATGATGCTGCTAGCAGTAGTATCGAAATCACTGAAATAGATTTAGGTTCGGCTCTGTTTTCATACAACAATATTTTCATTGCTCTATTAAATTACATGCAATATAAATTAGCTTTTACTCACAAAATATATACTTATAGAATTTAAAACATACATATCATATTTGTTTGTTATATATTAGTAATGAACACTTAGTTTTCATCATATAAATATTAATTTAAAGCATATTATTTAACATTTTAAAAGTGTATAATTAAATACGAATTTACATTATAAACAACGCATAGTTCCTAAAAGTAACCCGCTATAGGTGGCACCAGGGTATTTTGTATACAAATTCGAATTACACGATTTCGCGTAAGTGTTATATCTTTCCTTAGAAAAATCGTTGGTATATATTATATAATATATATATGTATATATGTATATATATATAATATATATATACATACATATATATATATATATATATATATATATATATATATATATATATATATATATTATAGTATGTGTACACTATGTTTATGATTATATAAGAAAAATTAAATAATAAGTTCTTTATTTGAAAATCATCATAAACACCAGTGATGTGTGTATTTGTATTTATATTTAAATATACTGATTTGGTGTATTTGTTTTAAAATTTGTATTTGAAAGATTAATAAAAATGAATTTGTATTTGAATGATTAATTAGAGATGTATTTGTATTTGATTGTTTTTTTGTTGTTTATTTGATCAAATATAGCGTAAGACACACTCACACAAATACACACACTCACATACATACACTCTAAATATATTTAATAGTAAATCATATAATATAAAATATTATAAAGATTTTTAATAAATATATTTAATTTATGAATATAATTTTTTTGTTAATTTTAAAATCAACATTTTTTAATTGCTATATTTTATGTAGGAAATATGTTAGATTTTAATCAGAAGAATAATAATATTTTATAATAAAAATTTATAAATTTATTATTTATAATAATATATCAAAAGAATAACAAAATAATGAAGTATTTTTCTGTACAATTAATATTGGAATAGGTAATTTTGTAAATATTTTGAAGTAATTTAGGATGACATCAAAGTATTATTAAATAACATTATAGTACTGATTATATTACTAATATTATTACTAAATAACATTATAGTACTGATTATATAACTAATATTATTACTAAATGTGCATAAATAGATATACCAAAGATTTTCCGAAGGAAAGATATAACACTTACGCGAAAATGTGTAATTCGAATTTATATACAAAATACCCTGGTGCCACTTATAGCGGGTTACTTTTAGGAACTATGTGTTGTTTATAATGTAAATTCGTATTTAACTATACACTTTTAAAATGTTAAATACTATGCTTTAAATTAATATTTATATGATGACAACTAAGTGTTCATTACTAATATATAACAAACAAATATGATATGTATGTTTTAAATGCTATAAGTATATATTTAGTGAGTAAAAGCTAATTTATATTACATGTAATTTAATAGAGCAATGAAAACATTGTTGTATGCAAACAGAGCCGAACCTAAATCTATTTCAGTGATTTCGATACTACTGCTAGCAGCATCATTGGGTATATTACTAAATTACGTTGCATGCATAGGGAGTGTTATATCTTTGTTATACCCTATGTAATACAACGATATGATATATAGCATTCAACTAGTTTTTTATCAAGATTTATTTAGGGTAATTATATATTAAATAATATAGTACTTTGTGAAGGTATATCTCTCAATCAGAGTACTAACATGTTATTTATGTAAATTGCATATATATCTTTATTTTTAAAGAAATAGTATTGAATATGACTATGATTAACATTTTGAATTTAGTGAAAATATAATAAATATATTACATAATATGTCAGAATTAATATGTAGATTAATTGGCTATTAATCATTTAATAAAATACATAGGTATTATTTGTATATTACCGATCTAATGAAATAAACAAATTAGTAAAGTTAGTAAGTTAATAGTATATCTATATAACTATACACATTTGTATATAATGTTATTACTATAATATTATTTAACTATTATTTCAAGTTTCCCAAATTACTTAGTTAATAAACAACAATTCAATCTTACAAAATATCAGATTATCTGCATTATCTCGATTCATATTTTGTTTTAATTTAATTTTGTACTTGTATTTGATAAAGTGAATTTGTATTTGACCCCATCCATAATAAATACTAATATTTACCTACTAATTGCCACCAATAATATATAGTGATATACATCTATTTGTGTATAGATATTTTAGCCTGAAATTGTTAGGATTCGCCTACCTTCTTTTAATAAATTCTTATCTTCCCATTTTATTCTCTTCATCATCAGACGCTTAAACTTGATTTGTTGTTTCGGACCTGACGTAATATCAATGTTAATGGTAATAGTAAATAGTGAATAAATAGTGATTCGATAAATAAACAAATAGTTGCATTTAAGTAGAGATTTAATATATTAATTTATATAAGTTAGTTAACTTTACTATATTATTTAATTAAAACATCATTATAAGTGTAAAGATTGTGAGAGAATCTGAAAAACTTTGTTATATTTTCTTTTAAAACCATTATAAATGAACACACACACACACACACCATCGAAGTAAAGAAAGTGAACCTGTGCAATTGACGCACGCAATGCATGTAAAAGATAGATACGCAAATGGTATTTTATAGATAAATTAACAAAATATTATCAACGATTTTAATTTGATATTAGTCATACAATAAAGGGCAAATATTTAAACAGTAGGATTTTCGTCGAAATAGATAGAATTGAGTTCTATCTTTATCTATGGTTTCAGAATATATATGTTAATATTATTAACTCGTTAATAAAATAGTGAATACATTTAAAATTCAAATCGCTTAAATACAACCGTTATGAGCAATGTTGATACAAAGTATTTTAAATATATAACTATTATTTTTAATAACTTAAACTATCATAATTATCAATAAATATAAATCTAAATAATAATTTGAAATGTATAGAAGTAGATTTCGACTGCAGCGCCTCCTCTATCGCAAAGTGCCTTACCACACTCAATTGCATAGGTCCACTTGCTCACTACATCGATGACCCTCACACCCCCTCACACCCCCACACACACAAACCTCCTTCTACAATGACTATATTGCACTCCCTGTGCAGGATCACTATGCCAGTCATGTGCAGCTGCTTACAGTTTGCTTCTATCTTGAACTTGATCGAGGCACTGGTCAGGTCTACGATACTGTGGGGCGGGGAGTAATGGGGGTTTATAGGTAGTAGGGGGGGAGGGGGGTAATATGGGGTTTATAGGTAGTGGGGGGGCGGGGTAATGGGGGGTTTATAGGTAGTAGGGGGGCGGGGGGTAATAGGGGATAATAGGTAGTGGGGGTTAACATTATTTAATAATTAAATCAAAATTTGAATTAAAAGCAGTGTTCCATAGGTTATTACCGCCTATGGTAATAACCGCGGTAATAACCGGTAATAACCTGTCCGGTAAAAACAGGTTTTTACCATGGTAAAAACCTAGTGTTGTCTATATAATTAAATATAATATTATCTATATTATATTAAACCTACTAGTGTCTATATAATTTACAATTATATATTATTTATAGATTTTATATTTAATAGATAATATACAATTATAAAGTTAAATAATACTACATTAAAATCAATATTATAAGATTTTTTATATTAAAAAAAAAACTTTATTAATTTTGACTCTATATAAAGAAAACATTTTTAAAATAAATAATATGATATTGAAATAAATAAGTCAATATATATATATATATAAAATATTGAATATAATAATATATTTATTTTTGCATTAGTAAAAGGAAAGCCCATTCACACCAAATAAAGCGAGCGATTTTTCACCGATATGCGCAGTAACGAAATCGTCGAGAAATAGTTAAATATTTAGAGATATCTCGAAATGATGAATAGTGATATCGTCACGATATCGATGATATATTGGTGATATATCGGTAGGGGTGTAGCACAGAGAGAGAGAGAAAAATCCGTACGATATCGGTGAAAAATCGGAAAACTTTTTCGGTGTGACAGGGACTTAATATTGTAAAAAATAATATATATATTAAACAATAGAACTAATAATATTTTCATTGAGAAATTATTTGAAAGTATTCATTATTTGATTTTATACCATGATATTTAATTAAATATATTAAATATATCTATATATATTGTTAATTATATATATATATATATATATATATATATATAAATACTGAATAGAATATTTATATATATGAAATTAAATTGAGTTTTTACAAATATTTTTTACAATACTGTATAACTATTTAGTAATATTTTCATTGTGTAATTTTATGAATATATAACACAGTATGATTTTATTTCATTTATAAAATATATCCAATTACATCAACTTGTTAATTTTACAATATAAGGGTGGCAGACCTCAAAATCCAGTTGGATTTAAAATAATAAATGTACTATAAATGGCATAATAAAGCAGACAAATGTTGACAAATTTTCAAATAAATCTGCTAGATTAATTAGCCATAACATTTATATATAAATGAATCAATATTACTTTAAATTTCAATATACATTTTTTTTTAAAGGTATTATATTTTATGAGTACTAGGTTTTTACCGGTAATTACCGGTTATTACCGGTTTTTACCGTAAATTAACATGGTAGAGATAGGTTTCTACCGGTTATTACCGGTTTTGCCCGGTAAAAACAGGTTTTTACCGAAAATAATGGAACCCTGATTAAAAGTAATTATTTAGTACTATAGATGCTACGATAATTTTGTTAATAACTTATACTTTTACATACGATTTCAATATATTCATAAAACATACAGAATAAATGTACATTTTTAAATCATGCCTAAATAGTATTTATATGAATGTTTATCAAATATATACCCTTAAAACAATGAGGCAAACAAGAGAGGTGTTAGGTAAGAGATTGTTATGTCATGGGAGTAATAATACATATAATGTCTGTGTATACAGTAGATATTATTATTATTATTATCAGAGTTAGGCAATGCCAGGGTAATTATAGAAGCACTGTTGCTTATCGAAACAATTACCCCTTTATAGTAGATATATCAAATATATTAGATATCATTTCAAATATGGTTGATTTATTAATTTATTAATCATTGAAATTAATGAATACAAAATATTCGGATATAATTATGAATCATAACTATTCAAGAATGAAATACTAGATATTATACTAAGTTGTGAGTTAGAAAAACGAGAAGTATGGAGAAAATTAAAATAATAGTTCAAAACATACGATAAAGAATAAGTATTGATATTATGCAATTCATAGACTAAGGTAATCGTGATATTTAAGGACATACCATCACTAGGTATATCAGTAGGTCACTGTACGACCTTGAACATAGATTATTGTATACTACAGCTATTTCAATACATAAAGAGATGTAATGATTGCTTAGACTACCTGTATTGTTTGAAATGTATATTTTATTTATCATTTATTTAATATATATATGTAAAAAATATATATTGAAATATGTTATAATACTAATTATTACTAAAATATACGAAATTATTGAAATAATCAATGGTATGAATATATAAACAATCCATAATACCTATTATCTGTATAAAATCGACGAATGCCGAAAAAAGACTTATTACAATATATACAGTAAATAAATAGAGAATTTACTATAAGGCATTATTATAATTTATATATTCATATGCATAAATAATATATATTTTAAAATGTATACAATATAATAATTTTTTTTTGTAATAACAAATTAATACTAATTATAATAAAAAGTTAAAACTAGAATAAAATATATTATATCTTGATACATAGGCTATACCAGTGGTCTACTAAAAGTGTATTATCTTATTTATTATTCATTCAATAAAATATTTAACATAATGATAGATATTATATGAATCTATAATAATTGCATTTTTTATAGAATATTTATATTAAAGAAAATATTTTATATAAATTATGTTTAACTAATAAATTATTATTATTTTGAAAATAACGATAAAATTATGAATATTTTAAATTTTACTAATTATTAATTTAAAAAATGAAAATAGATTTACAATATAATTATGAAAAATATATGAAATATATAAACAGACGAGAACTTATCACGTTATGTTATTATAAAGAAAGAACTACCTATGAATATTGATTATTTAAATCTCTATTCAAAAACTGATCTTATATTCATTCAATTATGATGATTAAATTAAATTAATTTTTGTTAAATTATTATTATAATTTATTTAAATGATAAATTTAAAAATATTAAAAATATTTTAAAATATTGTATGCAAAAAAATGATTTATATATCATTTTAAAGATAATATGTGGTATTTTAATGATATTTAATGATATTATAATAATGTGACAGATAATATTATGTTCTTAACTTCAGAGGTCGCCCCTACTAAGAACACAGAGGTCATCTAAGAAAATATAATTATACCTATCCACAGGTGGTGGTTCTATTAATTGAATCGCAGTTACACACGTTTTTCTGCATAATAAAACACTGTAATGTAAAGGATAGGCCACCTCGAACATAATTCTATTTGTTCACCTAAGTACATCTGTGTACACCTAATTGTACACCCAAGTACACATAAGTACACCTAATTGTACACCCAAGTACACACATCTGCATAGTGTTTGCTAACCGGAATATAGTAATGCAAACACCTAGAGAAGTATCCTCCATCAGCTTACGAGATCTTTTCTCACTTCTCTGCTCTTTGGTCAACTTTCTGTCACGATTTGTCTTCTCGTGTTCGCTAGGGATGAAGAGTGAGAAATGTTAATACAAACACACACCTTTAATGAATTATACATATATATATGGGTGTATATATATATTTTGTATAAATATATACAATTACAAAATGATCTAGATAATCTAATCTCATGAAATATTATTGAGTTACAAATTAAAAAATATATATATTAATTAATTGATACGATCTAAAAAAATAGATATATGCCTATATTCCATATGTAAATATATCATTTCTCACTATAACTTATATTTACTAATTTATATATATATATATATATATATATATATATATATATATTAATATATATATATCAGGGATGGGGTCAAATACATTTTTCAAATTCAAATACAAATACCTTTTCATAAAAATGAAATACATTATGAAATATTTATGTAATATTGTATTCAAATACAAATATAAATACAACTGCAAAATAAAATAAAAGTAAAACGAAATACAAATACAGAAAACTAGGGAGAACTAGTTCGGGATGATTGAATTAGGGATTATTTGATAAGTAATTTGGGAGACTTTAAATAAAATTATTGATAGTAATACAATGATCAACAAACGTGTAGAGTGAGATATACTATTAGTATTTAACAATGTGCTTACTTTAATAACTATTCTTAATTGAGTACATAGGAAAATATCACAATAATACATTTTTATTTAATATGTATTTTATTTTATATGAGATGAATAGTGATATCTTAATATATATATTTTATTTTACTTTTAACATGTTTAAATATAAAATTTTCAAATTGTATCTGTATGAAAAACTATTTCTTTAAAAATATACACAAGTATGCAATTTATACATACAATACATACGATACATGCAATACATCACATGATAGTACTGAGATTGTGCGCTTTACATTCATAGGGTATTATTATATTATTTAAAATACAATTAACCTACATTAATATAATAGAAATGTATGGAATACCATATCATACATGATATACATACTCATGATAATACTAATGCAATTAATAACAGCTATTACAAAATATTACTGTTAAAAATATGATATACTTTTATAATATTTCATATATATTATTTTTATACTATAACATTTATAATATATATTAATATATTTCATATATATCTGATATTATTAAGTACAAATAAAATAAATGTAATACATCAAATATACCATGATAACATACATCAACCAATAAACATTTATAAATAGTATTATTGCTATAATGATATTTAAATATTAAATAAACTCTATGTCATAAAGATATCCAAAATTACTCCACAAGTCTCCCAGATTAATTTGATTTTTATCTCATATAGAATAAAATAATATTTATATTTATCAAATCAATTAAAATAGTTGTTAGTATTATTTTATTGATACTGTTCAACAGTTGATAGTCTAACAGTATATTTATCTATATATATTTATTAATAATATTAATAATATGATATTATTTAACAATACTTTAACAAGTACACCTAGAAAAATACTTCACTGTATATAACAATATTGTTATACAAATAGAAAGATGATTTGACCCATCACTGGTACATATATATATTTTTATAATTTTATGTTTAAAAATGATACATATCTATAATTATTGTATGAACATATTTGTATTATTATAATATTTTTTAAAATCACTAAACATTATATTTGATGAATTACCTTTTCTATCATTAATTGATCATTACATAACAAATATATGTAACGTAACACCTATGGTGCCCTACGGTACCCTGATGGTGCTCTATGATACCCTACGGTACCCTGATGGTACCCTAATGGTGCCCTATGATGCCCTATGATACCCTAATGGTACCCTACGGTACCCTGCCGGTGCCTAACCTGATCCTCTTAGCCATCTGTGCTCTGACGTGGGCCTCAACCTTGGTGGGGTCCTGGACTGCCTCTGTTCCTAGCACTCTCATCAGATTAGCCACTCTTACTGTGAGGGGGTAGTGTGGAGGGGTTAGTGTGAGGGGTAGAGTGGAGGGGTTAGAATGAGGGGTAGTGTGGGGGTAGTGTTGAGGTTAGTGTTGGGGTAGTGTGGAGGGGTTAGAGTGAGGGGTAGTGTTGAGGTTAGTGTGAGGGGTTAGAGTGAGGGGTAATGTAGTATTAGTGTGGGGGTAGTGTAGAAGCTAGTATTTGTGTGAGGGTTATTATATGGGTTAGTGTAAGGGTTAGTGTAAGGGTTAGTGTAAGGATTATAGTTAATGTAGATGTTAGTCATTATGAATACTTGGTAACACAGCCAATGATAGTATATGTGACAGCTGAATTCATTTAGTTTATAGTTACATATTGTTATATTGAAGGGAAATATTGTAAATCTATATATTGTAAATAAATGTACTTCATCAATAATAAAAAAATTATTAGATTTTCTGAAATAATTAATTTGGTACATTGTATATAAATGTTGAAAATGTATAATATAAATGTTGAAAATGTACAATATAAATGTTGAAAATGTATAATATAAATGTTGAAAATGTATAATATAAATGTATGCGATATATGATGTTCTCATATATATATATTACTGATTGATAGGATGATTTTGAGTAGTTTGGTTTCATTGGTTTGGTTTTGTCACAAAGGGTTGTGTTACCTGCCTAAATGAGCCTTTAAAAGCGTATCACAATGTATCATAACGAAGTCATATATCGTATACAAATCATGGTTAAAGGTTACAAACAAATAAATGCTATCAAATTAATAAAATATATACATATAGGATATTTGTTCCTGTTCATTTTTTTCCTAGATTCATTAAATAGATAATTATCTATTATACTAGATATTAAAATATTTATATTAATGATTTTATGGTCTTTTAAAAAGATGTTCTGAAACTATATAATTACGAGCCTCCCAACTTAACATTACTTATTTACACATAATAAAGATATTTTATAGTTTACCAGTTATAGATGGTAGCAAATGCAATGTAAGCATATTAAAACAATATGTAAATAATAATGAATATATTAAATGTTATTTAGATTATCGAATATAATAAAATGATTAAATAATAATATTGATTTTATTGATTACAATCGACTAAAGGCAAGAATCCAACTAGGCATGCCAGTCGATCTCCTCATATTATTGTATCACTAAAATCAAAATGTTTACTAACGATTATTTAAGTACACTTATTCATTATACAATATAAATACACATGCTGTATGCATGATAAACATGCATAGATTCATACTCTATATTAAACTATAGTGGTTTACTATATTTTCTACAGTTATTTAGATATCATTAGCGTCTTCATGCTATAGTTAAACTATGCATAGTATTATTTAAAAATGTGCGTCTTTAGTTAAGATACAGCATTTTATTATATAGGAAAATATATTTTATTTTTAATAACAAACTATTTAAATACATTTTTATTAATTTTTAATTACGAAAAATTATATGAATTTGGAATGTTCTAATTAATAATATTAATCATGATATCATATACCATATCAATACGATATATTATTAAGAATAAAATCCTATCTCTATAAAATAGTAACATAATTATATTATACTTTAATTTAAAATGACAAAATTCAATCAATTATTTTATGACAAAAATTATACATTAATTTCAATTATAATTATATATTCATATATTCTGTTATCAAAATAAAAACAAAAAAAAAAAGGAAAAAAAATAAAAGAAAAAATAACACTAATAAATAGATACAAAAATAACAGGCAATATTTAAAGGGTGGTATATATTAAAAATATTATAATTATAAGGGAGTTATTATTTAATTATCATATAATATATTATATTATGTATAATTTATAAAATAAATTCAGGATAAGTATATATAAAATTATATAAAAAAAAAAATAACTGAATATATATTTGTATATATACATTATATAAAAATATATAAATATACATTTAACTTCTGCTAATTCAGAAACTCTAATAATTCATATAACTCTTATGTATAAGTTAGTCTGGTTTTGTATCTAGGTAAATATATGCAAACACAATTCGATATTTCGACACATTTGGTCGGTCCCTTTGAGTCTGATTTAGTGGGGGTTCATTGTATATATATATATATATATTCAAATATATTTTATAAAATATATTATATCTGTTAATTTTTCCTATTTTTTGTTACTATTATTTTTTTTCTGATAATTTTTTTCTTTTAGTTTTATAGTTATATTTAGTTATTTTTAGTTATCTTAGAATCTCATAATAAAATCAAATATTTTTGAATAACATTATGCTATATAGATTATATAAATAAATATAGATATTTAAAAATGTACTCTAATTTAAAAAATATATCATGCAATAATTTAATTTAAAAAAAATGAATACATCATTATTAATCTTGACATTGTTAAAATATTGAATATTCTATTTTATAAATAAAAATGATTTATAATCAAATATAGGTAATTTGGTAACACAAATAAATGTAATCAATAATAATCATATATTATTTTATTATAATTTATTAATAACAGTAATTTAATTTATATATATATATATATTAGTTTTTGTTAATATTGTAGAAATAAAAAACGTTATCTTTATATAAAATATGTTTTATATCAAATAAATCTTATTACAAGTATAAACAGAATAAATATAATAAATAAAAAAATATATTTTCCTTATTACAAAATTAATAACTAAATTAAAACATATTTATGTATACAACTTGCACTAGATAGGTGCCACTTTACTTCTAATAATATATTTATATAATTAATATTATAGGTAGGTGCCTTATTTTAATTGTAATGTATTGATTATAGATTATAAACTGTAATATATATATAATTTATTAGAATTTATATAGAATTAAATTAAATATATGACATATGGAAATAAGTAATTTGATTATAGATTATAAACTGTAATATAAATAATTTATAATTATAAATAAAAGTAAAAATATGTAGGCCTACTAAAACACTTTTAGATATTTTTAATATATTAGATCTAAAAAATAGTAAATAATTTATATAGAATTTATATAGAATTTATTAGAATTAAATTAAATATATGACATATGGAAATATATTAGAATTAAATAAATAATTATGTTAATTTTTTAAATTATTATAATTATATTTAAAGAATATTGTACTTATATTTTTCCGATTTTGAAAATTAAAATAATAATTATTTAGTATGAAATACTTATTTATGAAATTCTAGTATCTTAATATGCAATGATTTTTAATACAATGTAAACATGATATATATGTATAGATAGACTATCTTCAATTATCATAGTAATTTGATATTAATATAAGAATATTATTATAAAATAATTAATTAATTAATTCTTAATAATTCTCCCAATGTATGTTATATTGTCTACATTCTAATATTGAAATTTTATTATTTCAGCGTATTATTCAATGAATACTATTCATACAAATACATAGTTTAAAGATAATAATAACAGGGTTAGAATTATTTAAATCACGATTTAAATCAGCCTAAAAAAATCATATTTTATTTAATTTAAATCAGTATTTCTCAAAGTATATTATATAACTATTAGATCATGACTTTTATAATATAATAAGTATATTCATGATGGCCTCCTATATCCCTATGGGATGCTATATTATATCATTAAGGGCATACCGCCACACGCAATGTGCTGAATTCACAAATATTTTTAAAAATTGTATTTATTTTTTGTTCCATAATATTAATAATGATATTGTTTTTTAATATGTGTAAAAAATTTAGCCATGAATTCAATCTAGAAATAGCATAAAAAGTAATTTTGACCATACTATTCAAAAATAAAAGTACTATTTTATATTTTATTTATTATTTATTTAGTGTTCCTGACTAATTTATTTTAGTTTATAATGTTTTATAACTTATATATTACCGATTTATATGAAATAAAAACGAGATTGTTTACATTGAATTATTCTATATCATTGCACACATAAATGCTATATCATGTGACCATACTGGCCAATTAGAGAGTAGACAGTTGACGCTATATTTTTTTACATTGAAAACTCTGTTATTTGCATTTTGCTATATTTTCATTACAGTTTATGATTTTGATTTCATTATTACTTTTACTATATTACTTACTTTATTTGAATATTATATATATTGTATTCACACACATATACATTATATTTTATTATTAGTTATTTGTATTCATATTATTTATTTGTATTCATATTATTCATTTTAGTTATATATATTTTAGTTTTATATTTATTTTATTTTGTTTACATTAATATTTATACTTTTATATCATTTATACTATATATTATATATAATTATATATACTTATATATATTATACATATATTATTCATAATATAAATTATTATTATTCAATTAGTTATTCTCATTTTATAGTTGTTTTCAATTACATTTATGTATTTTTAAAATAAAATCAATTGCTTTTTATGCTGTGTAACTTCAAAGGGAATTTACTTGGAATAAATAAATTCGCACTAGGTATGTGTGTATAAATGTAGAGAACTCAAAAACTATTATATGTATCATACTAATTTTTGTAAAATTGTATAAAAAACAAATATATACACAATCCTATTGAACAAATAATTCAATATTGTTATATATATAATTGAAAAAATATCAATTTCTATAGAATTTACATATTAAAAAATATAAAGTTTTTTATTTATATATGAATAATACACACTATGAAAAAGTTTATTCTATAGGATTGTGCATGTGAATGTATTTAATATAATGAAAAAAAAAACGAGCTCAATTCATTGAATTGAATGTTCTGCGCCTAACTTTGTATAGACCCATTATTTGCTATCTTAATACATTGTGCATGTGGCAGTATGCCCTTAATATTTAAATAAATGAGAATTATATATATATATATATATATATATATATATATATATATCATAAATTATGATTTATAAACATCAAAGGAAAAATATATAATGTTAAATGAATAAGAATTATGTATATCAGACATTATTGGAGAAAGATATATTTTATTTTTGTCTATATAAATTCCAAAAAAGATTGGTGGATTCAAAATTAAAAAATTAAAAATCAAAAAAGACTCAGAGTTAATAAAGCTGCAAAGCTTGTAAAAATATTTTAATATAAAGTAATTTATTTAAATAATTATCAAAAACGTTTTTATTTGATTTCTTGTATTAATAATTTTAGCATAATTATTTGAATATAATTCTAGATAATAAAGTAGTCAGTATAATATCAAAACACTAGTAATTAAATAATAATTATTTAATGTTGCATTATGCAACAGAATATATTATAATGTATACATTAATTTAGATAATTCAAAACATACACGATATCACATTTTTATTAGAATATATATATTCTATAGAATTATAATTCTATTTATTTATAAATCTTCACTTAATTGTATAGATAATTAATATTTATATATAATTTTGTAAATTTAAATATACATTAATAGTTATTTACATTTCTAAGTCTATTGGCAGTAGAAAAATGATTTATTCAATTTTTATAATTAATTACACATGTATTTATTATATTATTTTACAATTTAAATATTATTTGCATTAAAATCAAAAAAATCGATTTAAATCAAAAAAATCAGATTTAATTATTTTTTAATTTTGTTTTTAAATATTTATGAAATTTATTAAAAAATTATTACAATTTTTCAAACTAATATTACTATTGCTACTATACTTCATCGAGTAATAATTATAGCTATCTAAAAATAATACTGAATAAAGTATCACAATTAAGCCAATAATAGATTACAAAATATTATCTAGATTGAAAGCTAAACACACACATATCTATTTACATGTAAAAGACTGCCACTATGTATGGATTAAAATTAATTCTAAATAAATAATATTGTAAATTCCGAATGAGTAAAATAAATCTGACAATCTGTGTGAATATCGATGTGGTGATCATGTGAGAGATCATGTGACAGCGGTAACCTTTGGCCTCTGGAGCAGGAATCAATCCGAGGCGAATCTTCTCTTGTATCTCCTGCAGATTCTCAGATCTCTTTTGCCTCCTCATCTTCTTCCTCTCCTGCTTAGTCAGCATCACTGGCATCTCCCTCGGAACCAAGGGCTCAGCTGTAAGGGGGTGATGTAGGGGTAATGGTCTGTAATAGGGTGAAGTAGGTATGTTCAGTTGTAAGGGGGTGAAGTAGGGGTGATCGGTTGTAAAGTGGTGATCACACCAGACTTATGTCGACATTTTTGCCGGAATAAGTCATATATACCGACAAATTGGTGTGAACTGCATATATTATGTCGACACAAATGCCTGCATAATAAATAGAATTATTCCTAATTTTTCTGATTTATGTCGGCAAAAAGGTGTGTCCTATGTGTCAATCACAGAGGAGCTTAATATAATATAATTATAAATTAACCTATATAACTGTATATATCTATATAAAATTATATGTTAAATATAATAATATCATATATAATATATATATACTATATTATATATTAAATTATATTAAATATATGAACTTATAATATATAATATAGGCTATATTATATATTAAATATGATAAACTATAAATTATAATGAAGGTGTGTCCTACACGGCTATATGTGTCAATCACAGATGAGCTTAATAAAAAATTTATTAAAAATTATTTTGAAAATTAATATGTCTAAAGAAGAAGTAAACATAAAATTCGTGAGAGAAATTAAGAAGAGATCAGTTATCTGGGATGCGTATAGTATAGATAACAAAATAAAATATTACCAAGAAAAGGGCTGCATGGAGAGAAATCAGCATCATTCTAAAAATCAACGGTACGGTAGTTTATTTTAATTTAATTTACTACGCAGTTAATATAATATATTTATTCAAGCGCAAATGCATATTTTATAATTATTATAATAATATTATAACAAATATTATAATAATATTTATATAAACTATAGTTCGAGATTAATTTGTATTAAATATGATTATGTTTAATCTTTCAAACCGAGAAACAGATATAAAATTTATAATATTATAAAATTATAAAATTTTAATTTATAGTATGTTCTAAGTATGTATTTATAGTATAGTATGTATTCCCCAGTATGTACTACCCTCTCTACGTTTTTGTTGTAATAACTTTTTTAATAATGAATACTTTAATATTTTCATTGTTTTCTCTGTTTAGTTATGTATATAAATAAATTAATACTCCGTTCTAATACTACGTTCTACTGCCAAATAGGATAACGATAACTATAACAATCTACTACGCTGCAAGTTTTTAAGTTGTTTATAATACAATCTATTAATACATTGATTGACACATATTAGACACACCTATATGTGTCAATCGCAGAGGATTTATTATATTCTCTATTTTTTATTTTTTATTCTCTATTTTTTAAACTGTAGATATGTCGACATAATATGGCGGTATATTTTGCCGGCATTTTTGGTGTGAGGGCTTAAGGGTTAAAGAGGGGTGATAGGCTGTAAGGGCGATGTAAAGGGCAGGGATATAGGGGTGATATAGGAAGGATGAGTAAACTATATGGTAATCATTTATAGGATAATTTAAATATTGATACTACTATTAATAATATATCTTGAGACCTCCGTATTGTGTCAATATTCTTTATGATTAGTCTATAAAAGAATACAGAATTAATTTAATTTAAATCGTGATGATTATTGGGTAATATACATCACATGATTATATCGGAGCAACACTGCTGATGATAGTGAACACATCGGGTATAATGATATACATCACAAGTATTAACAGCTACACTAGCCCAACTCATTACTGACAACTAACCTAGTGTACCACGACAGTGACCGACATACACGTAACTAACTGGGTGGTCTATGTGTACTAATAGTGCTTACATTGATACATTATTAATTGATTTTTACAAACATTTGAAGCTATTTTTATTGTTATAATATATCATCATAAACAAAATTTCAGAATATTTAGGATAGGTTTAGGGGAGCCGACGTTCCTTTAAAAATTAACATGTAATGTATAGGAATTTTTACATTGCAAAAAATAAAAGTTAGGTAATATAGTTTTTACTTAGATATATTCAAGATTGTAATATAAAATTGTTATTATATAAAGTATACTAAGGGAGTATCACAATAAAACTAGTAACATATTTTTTTGCTGTTTTTGTCATGTCTTTTTTGTCAAAAATATTAAAAAAAAAATATTTGTTCAAAATTAAATTTTTTTTATTTCACAAATATATTTTTTAATATATTTGTATTTAAGGGGACGCGATACCATTGATTTTTTCGAAAAAAAATTGAATTTAAATTTTTTTTTTAATGTAAAATTATAATATTTCAAATATTATCTTTAAAATGGTGTTTAAATTATGTTCATTACATTATTCATTTTGTTTATATTATATTATTTGTACCTGTATAATCATATTGTTTATATTCATATATTATATTTGAAACTTGATTTACTCAGAATAATTATTTGTGACCAATCATGCTGACCTAACTAGTATTAACTTTTGTACAATTGAATATTTTTTCTTAATTTTTTCAATATAACTAGATAAAACCTGTTAGATTAAAGTTATTTATCAAAGTTAAAAAATATTTATTTAACAAATTTTAATTAGCAAGTTAGTTGGAAAATTAAAATTTTTTATCAGATATTTCAATTATTTTTTTTATAAATGTATAACATAGAGATGTGTAAACATCTATAAATTTCAACATATAATATATAAATATGGAATATTATTAATAGATTAAAAAAAAAAAAAAAAAAAAGTGAATATTTTTGAGTTAATAGATTTCTAAAAATAGCATTTTTTCGTATCTTTTACATGTAAACCAAACGATTGTATCGCGTCCCCTTAAGTGACTTATATATAAATAAATATATTATTGCAATAAAATTATAAAAAATAGTCTGTACTTGATATTTAATACATATTTATGAAAAAAAAGATTTAATACATATTTATCAAACAATTTTCAACATTTTGGACAACTAAATTTTCATAAATTAAAAAAAATATTCAAAATTTGTATATAACTTTTTTAATATTTATTATAGGGTTCACATCAAATCCGTTTTCCTTACGTTACGTGAAATCCGTAAAGAAAATGAAAAAACTAAATTCGAAAATATACATATATACATATAAAAATAAAATACGAAATAAAAATAAACGAAAACGTAACAAAAACGGAATTGGTGTGAACACCTAAAATCTGATTACAGAAAATTGTCTGTAAATGATTCATTTTCTGTACGGATTTCACGTAACGTAAGGAAAACGGAATTGGTGTGAACACCCTATACATATAAACACTTTAATCGTATATTATATATCATTAATACTATAAAAATAATATATACATACATTTATATATACATATATATATTTAATATATATTTATATTTGATCTAAACATACTAATCGTACAAAATTACCAGATTTATATGATTAATTAACTTCATTTAATTTTAAGATTATCAATTATCAATATATTTACTATTATAATAAATAAATGTAATTACTAATATGAATATTTAAATTTTTTTTTATTTATAATGAATAATTTTATTTTGAAAAAATAAAATAGGACTTAGATACAAAATCCGGTAATAGTTTTCGTTCCATAAGGATTATATTAATTAATACTGCAACGTGTCATCGATTAAATAAGCAATCTAACCGAATAATTTTGCTAGTAGTTTCACTAGAATATCAACCTTTGATTGAGGTAAAAAAAAATATTTCTTTTTAAAAACTGTCAAATATAGCTTATTATGTATAATTATTGTTAATTCATAATAAATATTATAAGAATAATGTTATCGATATATTAGTGTGGTATTATATTATAATGTAATACTAGAAATGTATAAATATACAACTAATAAACATATATTACCATAACATTTAAAATAAATTTGGTCTATGTGCACTAACTGGGTGGTCTGAGTTGTATAGGATGCTCGACTAGGTTTGTGATGCCTTGAATGTTTTCATCAGCAAATGTGATGTCATCGTTGAATCTGAATAGAGGAGATGAAGGACATGAGAGGAGGAGGTGAAGGAGGATATGAGAGTAGGAGGAGGACATGGAGGAGAGGTCACGGAGAGGTCAAACTTTGTATGTACGATAATAATTTGATTTACATTAATATAATCGCCAATGAAAACCTATATAGTAGTTATAATGTACTTTACTTGAAATAATTGTTTTAACAAGTGTCATTTTAATAGTAAGCGCTAAATCTCTAAAACATGGTGACAATGGTTAATTACAATCTAATATAACAGTTTATACTGCATTAACTTATGGCATTGGTGTAAACCATCATTCTTATTGTCATTAATTACTTATCATTAATATCATTATTGTTTCATGTCATTGTGTGTACACTCTATAAACTATATAACTATCTATCTATCTAGACTATTAATAAATTGTAATAAACAGTAAACAATTGATTAATCTATGTATATGTTAGTGTACAAATCTACTACATCAACTACTCGTGGGTAACTTAAACCATGCAAGTGACATGTTGTTCTCAAAAGTATGTAATGACATTAGCTTAATTTAGATAGTTTATACGGATTTTGAAATATTACAAGATAAAATTACAAGTAAATAATCAGCAACCATTATCACATTGGTCTTCGACTGTATGTATTATACTGTATGTATTCTATTGGATGTATGTATATAGGGGTGTATGTATTTTATTGTATGCATATAGAGAAGTATGTATTCTATTTTATATATATATATATATACTATATTCTATATACTATATATTATATTATATATACTATATATATATATATATATATATAGGGATGTGTGTATTATATAGTATCTATATAGTTATATGTGTATTCCAGTGTAGCTATCACAGCTAGCAGGGGACACCACACTACTACTACTGCTGCCCCCTGGATGTTGTATACAAACGTGTCTGGGTCTACGATTACACTGTCCCACCATTCTATGTCAGGTATTTCGTAGTCACCCTGCAGTGTGTGGGTGTGTTGGGGTTAAAGGTCACACTATGGTAAGGGTATGCGGGGTTAGATGACATGATGAGGTAAATCTAGCATGCGTTAAAGGTTGCGGTGACCTTATGGTAGGGTAAGGTAGGTAATGTTATGTTAAAGGTCACGCTATGATATGGTAAGGTAGGTTATGTTATGTTAAAGGTCACGCTATGATATGGTAAGGTAGGTTATGTTATGTTAAAGGTCACGCTATGATGTAGGGTGTAACGGATATGATAATCTAGCATGCGTTAAAGGTGGAGGTGAGGAGGGGCTATGTTATTTTAATAGTTGCGATGAGATAGGGGTTAAAGGTCGTGCCATGGTAACGGTATGTTGTGTCTCGATGAGGTAAATTAACAATGAGTTAGGCTAGGTAACTATGGTAACTACTAAAGGGTAGGCTCTATGTTACGTTAAAGGTCGCGGGGTTGAGGTCGGGGGTTAAAGGTGACCAACGTCCGGTTTCCTCGGTAACGATATCGCGAGTCTAGTGGCAGAAGCTATTCCGGTCTTCTTAGCGACGCAGGCGATCTCACTCTGAAGTCGTTCGAGTTGTGCCTGTAGTCGTCACCAGGGGGCGGCGGTGTTAATACATATATTCATAATAACGTTGATTTAATGACAACGCAAATATATTGCATTTAATATTACGTATATTTTTCACAAATATATGTAACATATTTCATATATAACAAATATTGCATATGTTTACATATATACAAATTTTCATGGAACAAAATATTGTAGCTATAATAACAGTGTGTGTTGCTTTATATAAAGATCATATATATATGAATAATAAAATAGAATGATATTTTCATAAATATAATTAGTAACAATTGTAAACATATATAATTGTATAGAAATATTATACTAAAATAAGCCATATTTTTAATGTCTATTTATATATATATATATATATTGTTTTTGTTGTTGTATTTTGTTGACTCTTAATTCATAAATTTGTCATATTTTATATCGGGTAGTATGGATGCATTTGCTGGCTCCAAATGTTACCAGTGTATATACTATTGACGAAAGTATATTCCCTAAGTTTTTGGACTTGATGAACCCACATTAGGAAAGTTTATATACTATGGGTGTTTATGCTTTATGAGTTGATGATTTATTTTATTAATTTTATTAATTTGTTCTACTATTTATTATTTTTAATTATATTCCAATATAATTTTTACTCCTCGTAATCATAAATGGGTGAAAGACTTGATAAGCTCTGCTTCTTCCTTCACCCATGCAATTGTCAAATCTGATTTTATTATTATAATATATATATATAAAATATACTCTATATGAATTACGGACCCTATCATCTTTTATTACTTTTAAATGTCGACTATATTAATTATTTTACCTATTATTACCTATTTACATATTGTATGTTATCATTATAATTTCTTCTTTTTAAATTTATTATTATTCGTGTAATTATTTATTTGTTTTATTATTTCAACTTGACGCACATAAACGTCCATCATTTTCAACTGAGTCAATAAATCTTTCTATTATTATTATATATTTTAAATATTATTCTATTATATTAAAGTATTATTTACATTACAGTATTAAACTGGCTCAATTCAATGAATAGATTTCTGTGAGTTATAAAACTTCAACTATTTAAAACTTCAAGCACCGTTTACTCCACATAATAATTCATGGACAAATATGCATGTATAAATGAGTACAAATAAAAACTTATATAGTTATATTAGCAATTGTTGTTGATATATATAAATAATAAATCAGAGATATTTTCATAAATATAATTAGAAATCATTATAAACATATAATTTCCATAGAAATAAAATAGTAAAATATATTCTGGCTCTATTTTTAACTATTTTGTGTGTCTTTATATATATATATTTATATATATATATATATATATATATATATATATATATATATATATATATATATATACTATATATTATAAATATGATGCTATTTCAATGTGCTTATTATTGTGAATATTATAAATATAATAAAAGGTTCAATGAATAGATTAATGTGCAGTGCACCCTACTTTGAATACACATCATGTATTGAAGTGCATCTATTCATGTATGTGAATGTGTAAATATACATGTTTAATGGATCCCCTCAATGGAATACCATAGTGCTGGTGCCAAACAGCTATATTGTTATTTTTATTTGGTGAAGTCCTTTCATCCCATCCAAGAACTTAGATGAGGTTTTCACTTATAACCATATATGGCTCTAATGTCCCTTCGAAGCTCTCATGTTAAGGAATCTATGGTTTTAACGAGAGCTGATCATTTATGTATACACAATTATATAAGATCACTTCTAAAGCTATATATTGTAATAGATATTATAGGATTATAGAAAATATATATTTCCCTATAACAGTTTAATGCTAGATAATCTACTCAATGAATTGAACTAAATTTGTTTGTATTGTATAAAGGATATATCTAGCCTCTGTAAATCTTAGCTATCTTTTAATAATATATAATCATATTAATTGTTTACAAGTATTTCTATAGATATAAACTAGTACATATATGGGATCATATATACATATGTTTCACAAGTATACATATGGTTTTTTTTAAATCAAAACAAATTTGTAAAATATCTATAATAGTTTATATTTGTATCTATTATTATGTTTATATTTATAAAATAATTATAATAAATTAGAATAAATGCAAAATAATTATTCTGAGTAACAACAGATTACAGATGTAATGTACAGATTACAATTTTTACAAATAATAAATTAATTTAAACCCATGCATATGAGTCATAGGTATTAATTGGTATGAAATTATATCATAGATATTAATAATATATTAATGTCTTTGGTAAATAAAAACAGATAATATTAATTTTAAAATCATATTATATTTTATGTATTTATTTTTATTACAATAGAAATATCAAATATATGCATATATTTATTAATGATATTAATATTATTTAGAAATAGGTGCATTATTAATTTAGTAAACATTTAATTGGCATATTTCTTGTTATAATAAATTCAATTTTTCATAATTATAATTCATAACAAAATAAATTTAAGCAATCAAATTTATATCACATTTTTGATCATAACATTTGTTTTGATAAAAATAAATAAAAACTAAAATACGACTTGTATTATAGAATTTAATAAGATTTCCAATGATACTACTTTTATTACAATATAACTAATGTAATTCTCATATTTATTAGTTGATCATAATAACAAATTCCACGATCTAATATTTCCGAAATTATATACTCTATTTATATATATATACTTATATAAATATATAATTATATATATATATTATAATATATATTTATATTTATTTTATATATATTTATATACATTGTGATAATTTTAAGGGGGGAAGTTCCCGTTAATCTAAATAATGCTATTTTAGCTCTATCTAAAAATTCTAAGGATAAATAACTAATATAGATAATTACTTATTATTTTTGTATTCAACAGATACTTTCCTCCATCATAAATATTCTATCTTTATATAAATATAGTTAATTTAAAATGGTGTTAAAAAATAGTCTCAATTAGTTAAATATTTTTTATTATTTTTTTTCATTAAAATGCAAGTTTATCATCATTTATTTAATTAATAACAATTATAATAATCAATCCAACATATAATTTATATAGTTTTATATATTTTACATTTACAGTAAACATTTCAGATACAAATAATAAAAAACAAAGTAGTAGGCTTTTACATGTGTTTACTGAGTGATAAAGTAGAAACTTGAAAAAATGACATTCAAAGTTTAATATATAAAATTTAAGTAAATATAATAAATACAATTTCCTATCAATTTCAAATAATTATTATATCGATTACCTTCATAAAACACTTTATTAATACTTCTTATTAATACACCGAAAATAATTTGAGAAATTTATAAATAAGATACTAAACATGGAAAATATGTAATAACAAATTATTGTTAAAATAAAAATATTTTATATATTTAAATATTTAAAAATATTTTAACTAGAGCTTCTTAAATTAATATTAAAATATTTATAATACATATTAAGTATTTAGCATTATACGAATCATTAAATAATTATTTGATCTAATATTGATTATAAATAGTAAATATTAAATGTACAAAATTAGTCACTAGATTAAGTAAATATATATGTTAAATTGTATATTAGATGACAAATATTTAAATTGTATATTAATAACAAAGACATTTATAAATATGAATAATTCAAGATGGTCGTGTATTAATAAATCATTAGACCGTAATATGTTTGACAGTTATTGCTTGACCGTGTATCTTGGACTTTGTTATAATGGTGTATAATAAAAGATGTTATTAAAAGTAAATATTTATGTTTTAAAATTGTTAAAATCAGTAAAATAATAATTATATATTAAATACATAAGTTATAATACATCATAAATAAATGTATACCAGTCAGGATGTTATACAATAAATAATTAATTTGTAAATTTTAATATTATAATCTTGTGTCTCAAAAAATGTTTTTTATGTTATTTATAGATAAATTCGATTGCTACTTTTTAACAGATACTATATATATACATGTAACATTGAATAATACAATTTTTTAAAATGATTTATAGATATGTTCATATATAATCACTGCGCTATCCCCAATAAGTAACATATAAATCATTTATTTAAATATATTTATTATTGTATTTTTAAAATATACAATATACAAATTTTACATCTAAATTTTAATAATAATTAAAGGGTAAAAACAATTAAACAATAAATATTCCTTCTAAACATATGATATTAACTATAAAGATCTGATAATGACTGCATACTTATAAATGTTTCATATTAAAAGAATAGAATTTATAAAAAGATCTCATTTATGGATCATATTTATTGAGTGAATGTGAGATGATTGTAGACCATGTAAGATATAGTTAACATGTACTGAACCCTAACCTTAGTTCTAAGTCTGTTCGCCAGTTGTTCAAACTTTCCCGGAATGTGAAACTTAAAGGAGCGCTTAGTTCGGGCGGAAGGTTTCAACCTAAAAGTGGGGGCGGATGATTAAAGCATGGGGTAGGGTGGGGTGACTTGTTATTGTTATTTTGGTGGAGTCCTTTCATCCCATCCAGAAACCTAGATGAAGTTTTCACTTATAACCAAATGGCTCTAATTTACCTTCGAAGCCGCTCTCATGTTAATGCATCCGTGGTTTTAACGAGAGCCGATCATTATTGTATACGCAATTATATAAGATCACTTCTAAATATTATTTTATGACCTATTTTAATGGTCCGGACGGGGCTAGGTGCTAATGCTTGTGACACCATGGCCAACAGAGCCATACAGGCAGTTATAGTACAATGATCACACCTAAACCACACACATCATCGTTACAGGCGATACACACACACACACTATATTGATGTCAAAGACTGCAGACTATCCGAACCACCACAACCGTGCTAGCTAGTCTAATCAGATTATTATATCTAATCTGATTGGTGGAGGAGACGTCACCATATAACATACATTAAGTTACTATTAATACACTCTACATTTAAATATACTTCTATTACATCGTGTATATATTTATATATTATAAATATAATTCAGAATAAAAATGGCTCAATTCAATGAATAGATTTCTGTGAGCTTTAATTTGAAAAGACCGATAATACCCATGAGTGCATGTTTATTATTTTATTTACTTTCGGTGTTATGAAATCACAACTTATTTATATTTGCTAACTATTATTTATATATTTCTGTAATTATTATTTATTGTTACCCATCGTTTTGAATCTATTCAATAAACTATTATCTATCTATCTATCTATCTATTAAAACGCACATCGTCGATGATCAAAGACTACAGAAGCTAACTTAACGCGGCCGTCGAAGTACTGAGTGTCGGAGATCTCTTCGATCTGTCTCTCGGTGGCGGCTTTGTACTGGTCGCGCTTCATCGCACGTATGTTCGCCTGTCAATCGGGGCGGTATCGCGTGAAAGGGGGGGCGCGGGGCGGGGCGATAGCTCGCGCGGAACACTAATGGCGGATACGAATGATGAGGTGATGTTGAGGTGATGATGATGATAGTGGAGAGAATACCTTAATCAGGTATCACTGCGTGTAATACAACTACTAAAGATGAAATACTTAGCGACGTTTTGAAATAGTTACTAGAATAATGAGATTAACATTCTAGATATCGTAGTAAGTGTAATCAATTCGGTTCGGTTCGCAATAAATTCGAGATCGAATCGCTAAATAGAACTTTAAGCGGATGTTCCGGAAGCGTACCTTAAGCGTCGGTTGATACGCCTTGAGCTCTACTTCCTGTCCGGCCGAGTCGATGGTTCTGCCCTTGTCGTCGAGGATCAACGGCATCGGGCGCATCACATCTAACGGGAATAGGGGTCAAAGGTTAACGAAGCGCTACGGTAATAGGGTTCGTACCGGAATAGGAGAATACAATACACATAATTATAGTTATAATCGTAGAAGAAAAATAAATAAAAATAGTACAATAATAATTGATGACAATGTGTAAGTTTAGATAGTGTTCAATAAAACATGTTTTTTACAGTCTCCGCAAGAGCATCTCGAGTCATTGAACATAGGACAACATCGTAACTAGATCAAAGTAGGGGGGGTTGATTACTAGTGAATGGACCCGGCGAAGTGACACATATGTACGTATCGGTTAGGTATCGACTGTAGAGGTACGAGGTCGCCCTAAAGGTCGTAGGTCGTACTGGTGAATAGCCAACGGAGGTTCGTTATAGGTCAAACATATTCGATAGTTTCGAATGAATATTAGCAAACGTGGTCTGTTCGGCTAAAGATAGAAATACCAGATGCGATGATGAACTAGCGATAACGAAGCGTTCCGATTGGTTCTAACCGTCGGAAGGTTTCTTAGGCTTGAGCGGCAGTCCGGCGCTGGCCAGTTGACGCTGAATATTCATCTGTAGCTCGGTGGCCTTCTGAGCTTGAAGCATCGACTCCGACATGTAGTCGTCCTCGGGTTGAGGGGGGTCGCGCGGCAAGGTCATCAGCGGTAGGATCGGACGAGGAGGAGCCGACGCCACCACCTGAGGAATGTTCATCTCTTGTTTACGCTTCAGGATCATCTTCTGCGCGTTCAGCATCATGTTTTTGATCTGTGGGTGGGCGGGCGTGAGTAGTGCGAGGTATGATTATAGAAGTGGAGTAGGTGGCGCTGCGGTAGGACGAGGTGGTCATGTGACTAGAGGCGCTGCAACAGGGGGGGACGGGGTGATATGTCCCCCCACCACTTTAAATCTAGGGGCACCTCCTATGTATTGGTCCCCCCCCCACTTTTACAACAAAATGTATGTTGAATGGTTGGTCCCCCCTACATACTCACCATCGTTCCAGCGCCCCTAGATGTGAGGCAGAGGTTGATATAGGCGTTTAATAATCGCACTAAGGTACGGGGATATCTCGCGTTGTTGTAATGGTTTAAATCGTGATATTGACGGACACAGATGTGATTCTGTGATATGCTGAAGGTATTCACGTAAATCACAATATTAATCATTGCTCGTACAGTCATGTTTTAATATATACGACATATATTACGGCTTTAGATGTCATTAAAATTAAATATTCTCGAGTGAATATAAAAATAATCTATTAATTTTTGTAAAAGAATTACTAAATTATTAAAAATGCGATATCGATGATACAAATATTTCGATTACAATTTTTATTTAAATTAATACTATAAAAATGTATTAAAAAAGAATATATGATTTTAAAATAGATTTTAAATATAAATATTAAAATTGTTTAAAATCAAACTTTATTGAATATTAATATCTATATTAAATAACATCACATATATATATATACAAGAAAATTATTATTATTGTATCAATATAGAATATCTTTATAATAATATTACGATAATTTCAATGTTTAAATCTATTTATAACTATATAGAATACTAGTTAATATCTAGGTAATATAACTAAATATATAACGAATATCCGATTAGTTATAATTTATACCAGGTATCAAGTAAAATACGTATTTAAATATATTATTTGGTGTATTTGTATTTGAATGCATATCCAGGCATATATTTGTACTTGGTTTATTTCAAATATACCATCAAATATACTATCAAATATACTATCAAAATATATATAATTATTAAATAGAAAAATATTTTATAAAGAATTTTAAAGAATTTAGAAAATATGAAAAATATGTAATAATCAAAGTTTTATTGACATTTAAATTTTATATAAGAAATATAATTAAAATATAATAAAGTATCTGGGATAGGTTTACAAGATTACAAGATAGGTTTTTGTTCGGTTTTTTGTTCCGGTTTTTTTAACCAAAAAAAACCATTATTAATATATATTAATTTCAATACTATAGTATAATATCATTTATTATTAGTATCAATATTATTAATAATAGTATAGATTATGTATATTATACACAGCATATTATACAAAGTATACCATGGATAATATAAAAAATATAATACAATTAATAACAATTTACTTGATAAAATTAAAAGTATTGATACATATATTAAATGTAGTCAATCACATACTGAAATGAATAAAGACAATAAAATTAAAAGTATCGATATATATATTAAATATAGTCAATCACATACTTAAATGAATAAAGACAATTATATAATATATGTTCATCTGGTTTACAAGTTAACACTGCCACCTGGAGGGAAGTGTGAGTGTTACAGGGTTGTTCGCTTTTTTTGATACCATAGTTTCATTTAATATTAGTATAAATATTATTACTAATAGTATGGATTATGTGTATTATATAAAGTTATTCATTTAATAAACATGCCTTGCCGAAATAAAAATATAATTTTGAAATAATTTACTGAATCTTTGTATAAATTATACAATAATACTTTTATGATGTTTATGATATATATGATATATCTGATAATAATCATAGAAGCATTTATTATAAATAACATTCAATATAACAATTTATTAATACAAATTATTTAATAAATAAAAAACCAATAATCTTAAAAAAAACAAACAAAATATAAGTTTTTTTTGATTTTTGTACATAAACCTGGGTACAATTAACATTGGATGAGGTTTTCATTGTGGACACATAGTGAAGTCAGTTGAGATGAGACTTTAAATTATTGTTAAATAACATTATTATATGTAATAATAATATTAATGTGTAGGTAGATATACTTTTAGTACTTGTCAATATAATACTATTAACGACTATTAATTGATTAGATCGGTAAATATGTATTTAATTTAATTTAATATAGATGATGATTATGAAGTAATTTGGGATGACTTGTTCATTAATATTTGGTAATTTTATGTAATAGCTAAATATCATTATTTATATTAATAATATTATTAATAAACATGTATAGTTTGATATATGTTATCATGGTATATTTGAAATAATAAATATATATATTATTTTTTCTTAACATATAATATCAGAGATATATGAGATATATTAATATATACTATAATCATGCATAATACTTAAATATTGTAAGGGTTTAATATGCTTGTACATTTAGCATTAATATTTTTTATTATAGTTATTCTTTTAATTCTATTTAAAAAATATAATATATTATAAAGGTAATTCGCTAAACTTGAGTAAACTGTCATTTATTGTAATTGCTTATATAGATTACACATGTATATTTATAAAGAAATAATATTTTATATAACTACATTTTTTAAAATATTACATTTATCAAAAATGATAAATGTATTACTTAGTGATCCCAGATTACTTCGCTATTCATTTCATATCAAATAAAATATACATGTATTATATTCATATTTACAAATATTAATAAAGTCAATATATAGATAAATTCTAATAGTATATCTACCTATACACATTTATTAATAATATTATTACAATAAGTAAATTATTAAACTATAACTTAAAGTCTTCCCAGGTTACTCTATCTATTCATCCTTATTTATTGATTCCTAACTTTTTCATTCCATCCTTCAATTCTTATTTGTTATTATTTTGTATTTCATAGTGTATTTATATTTGAATTGAAACATTACATACATATTTGTACTTGTATATGATTAATGTACTTGACCACACACATACACACTTTTATTAATATATATGTAATTTACTTATTTAAAATGTTACGATACAATTTTTTGATATTAATAATAATATTATTGTTTGATAATAAATAATATTAATAAATTATTATTTAAAATTGAAAATTTATTTTACTTGCTATTATTTTTAAATTTGATAAAATGGATAAATTAGTAATAATTAATTATTATTTTAGAAACCATGACAAATATCAATGAAAGTGAAATTTGATTATTAATAGTTCTAAGCTAAGTTTAAATATAAACGTAAACATATATCCGAAATGCTAAGTCGAGATGATATACATCGGTGCTGCCCCCTATAGTAGAGGGTGTATCGTAACCTTATCGGCATCGAGCTTCTCGGCTTTGTTGAGGTACTTCGGGGGTAGCGAAGGTGTCACGATGTCGAGCTCTTGGTGGAACTTCTTACTCTCCTTGGGACTACTTCTGCCGTTAGATTCCTGTGCCGCGAGAAAGTTGTCGAGATATAAACGGGTTGATGATTACTTCTACTGTTTATTACCAACGAATGAAATATCGAGTGAATCGAATGTATCCAGTGCAACGTGTGGATATTAATGTTTTTTTTAAAATAATAAATCGTCATTTATAGATAGGTTAGATTATCGGTTGAAAGAAAAAATGTTAATGAAAAATCACTTAAAAATAGAGGAGTATATATACTTTTATATATATATATATATTGAAAAGCGTAAATGACTAACCTTGCGCTTATGGCCAGAGCGCCGGTCATCCTTGGCCTTCACCATGAAGTCGATAGCGATATCGTCCAATCGGAAGGCAAACCGTTCGGCGTCAGATTCACTCATCATCTTCATGAACTTTTCTGCGTTAAATAACATTCGGGTTTGGATTAGAATACAAGATATTATATATATAATATATATATATATATATATTATTTAATATATATATATATATATATATATACTATATAATATATATATATTTATTGATTAGTATGTAGTTAGTTAGCGACTAAGCGTAATACAAACAGTTAGAAATAAAGTACAAATAAGTCTCCTGAAACTAATTCAGCATTAATCGGAAGGTTATTAAATTTCTAACTGTATTATTTTACTCTATCGTTACTAGAATTACTGTTTGTTTTTCCTTTCCTTTTGCTGGTAGGTAGATATGTCGATACGTTCAGTGAACTTTTATATCTACCCGGGTTCACTCTCACCAATTACGATGAACCAATCTGATTATGATTACGATGAATTAAACACGGGTGATTTCGTGCCTAGACGGAGTAAGGGAAACAACATAGGCAGGGGAGGAAGCAACGTAGGCAGGGAAGGGAGCAACATAGGCAGGGGAGGAAGCAACGTAGGCAGGGAAGGAAGCAACGTAGGCAGGGAAGGAAGCAACGTAGGCAGGGGAGGAAGCAACGTAGGCAGGGAAGGGAGCAACATAGGCAGGGGAGGAAGCAATGTAGGCAGGGAAGGAAGCAACGTAGGCAGGGGAGGAAGCAACGTAGGCAGGGGAGGAAGCAACGTAGGCAGGGAAGGAAGCAACGTAGGCAGGGAAGGAAGCAACGTAGGCAGGGAAGGAAGCAACGTAGGCAGGGAAGGAAGTAACGTAGGCAGGGGAGGAAGCAACGTAGGCAGGGGAGGAAGCAACGTAGGCAGGGAAGGAAGCAACGTAGGCAGGGAAGGAAGTAACGTAGGCAGGGAAGGAAGCAACGTAGGCAGGGAAACGACATAGGCAGGGGAGGAAGCAACGTAGGCAGGGAAGGAAGCAACATAGGCAGGGGAGGAAGCAACGTAGGCAGGGAAGGAAGCAACGTAGGCAGGGAAGGAAGCAACGTAGGCAGGGGAGGAAGCAACGTAGGCAGGGAAGGAAGTAACGTAGGCAGGGAAGGAAGCAACGTAGGCAGGGAAACGACATAGGCAGGGGAGGAAGCAACGTAGGCAGGGAAGGAAGCAACATAGGCAGGTGAGGAATTAACGAAGGAACGGGAGCAACATAGGCAGGGAAGGAAGTAACATAGGCAGGGAAGGAAGCAACATAGGCAGGGAAGGAAGCAACATAGGCATGGAAGGGAGCAACACAGGCAGGGAAGGGAACAACATAGGCAGGGAAGGGAGCAACATAGGCAGGGAAGGGAGAAGCGTAGGCAGGGAAGGAAGCAACGTAGGCAGGGAAGGAAGTAACGTAGGCAGGGAAACGACATAGGCAGGGGAGGAAGCAATGTAGGCAAGGAAGGAAGCAACATAGGCAGGTGAGGAATTAACATAGGAACGGGAGCAACATAGGCAGGGAAGGAAGTAACATAGGCAGGGAAGGAAGCAACATAGGCAGGGAAGGGAGCAACATAGGCAGGGGAGGAAGCAACGTAGGCAGGGAAGGAAGCAACATAGGCAGGGAAGGAAGAAGCGTAGGCAGGGAAGGAAGCAACGTAGGCAGGGAAGGAATTAACGTAGGAACGGGAGCAACATAGGCAGGGAAGGAAGTAACATAGGCAGGGAAGGAAGCAACATAGGCAGGGAAGGAAGCAACATAGGCATGGAAGGAAGTAACGTAGGCAGGGAAGGAAGTAGCGTAGGCAGGGAAGGGAGCAATGTAGGGAGGACGAGGGAGCAACGTAGGGAGGACGAGGGAGCCACGTAGGGAGGACGAGGGAGCCACGTAGGGAGGACGAGGGAGCCACGTAGGGAGAACGAGGGAGCAACGTAGGGAGGACGAGGGAGCAACGTAGGGAGGACGAGGGAGCCACCCCCGCTGCGACACTAACTCTTCATCTTACGTCGATCGTAACCCCGATCCAGGTACTCGAGGGCGGAGTCGCTGAGCTTGTGGTCAGTACTGCCAAACTGCTTGACCAGTGACTCATCGATGGTGAGGCGTAACTCAGACAGTTCTCTCTTCGAATAAGTCATCTGTAGGGTGTGTGGTGGAGGAGAGATAGCGATGTGCGGCTACACGATTCTATTATTCTAAGTATATTTACATTGTTTGATAATCATGTACGAAATATATTAACATATTTATATTACACGTATATTTATTAAAGAAGTATGTTTATTTAAAGATGAGCAATAAGATGATTAAATATAATAGAATAAAATTGTATCTGTATAATAATAGAATTTAAATACTTGAAATGGAAACTGTTGAAAGTGTAGATAATGAAGAGTTTCAAAATTCAAAATTCAAAGAATTTTCTAAAATAATAGATAAATTACCGAATTATGAATATGACTGAATAAAACACATTAGATTATAATAGATATTTAAATTAATAACTATATATATCTTAATGCATGCCGGTGATCTTGTACCATAATGATATCATAACAAATCAATGATCTCGATATCGTACCAAAATTAGGTGATTTCATACCAACTATATAATATAATATTAAATATATATAATATTAAATATATATAATATTAAATATATATAATATTAAATATATATATATGTAATACATATTATGTATGTATTTTATATAAATAAATTATATTAATCTAGTATAATTATAGGTTATCAACAATACGCATATTAAAACTGTACTAATAAGGCAATACAATTATAGAATAAACTGATTCGTATACAATATAATGTATCTCTCATATGTGGAATTCATAACACGACATATAATTCTATATATTCATGTGAATTTAAATAATTTAAAAAACTATATGAAATTAATACGGTATCATTATAAATTACCAACAATATGCATCCTAGATAATATCCAATGGATATGCATATTTGAACTTTACTTTTAAAACAATAAGTGTATATATATATATTTAATATTTATATATTATATATAATTTTATAATTGTTGTTTTATATATATGTTTATTTTATATTTGTATTTTATCATCGAAACTTTACTCTAAACATAGATACCTCGATGAGCTATTCTTGCTTCCGTATCTACTCTAATATTATTATTATTATTATATATCAATCTATTATGCTTAGTATACTTTTAACAAACGCATGATAATTTAGTATGATGATAGATGGCTATTAGCGCTGTATTAGGGCGCCGATGTGTTATTGTTAAGTTCGGTGCTGAGACGCTCGTGGTATTTAGTATGCTAACGAGCGATCATATTGAATTGAATATGCTTTATTGAGTAGAAATACAATATAATGCAGTATATACAATTTCTGCTCAAAGGAGAGTACCAGAGATTATCTTGTAATCTATACTCACAACGAGGGTACCCTCCAATAAATATGTATGTTCAAAAATATATGTTGTCGGTCATACGATTCTATCACATCGACTTATATTCATCCACTAAATTATATAAACACGGTACTACCAAAGATTTTTCGAAGCAAAGATATAACACTCCCTATGCATGCAACGTAATTTAGTAATATCCCCTGCCGCTGCTAACAGTAGTATCGAAATCACTGAAATAGATTTAGGTTCGGCTCTGTTTGCATACAACAATGTTTTCATTGCTCTATTAAATTACATGCAATATAAATTAGCTTTTACTCACTAAATATATACTTATAGCATTTAAAACATACATATCATATTTGTTTGTTATATATTAGTAATGAACACTTAGTTTTCATTATATAAATATTAATTTAAAGCATATTATTTAACATTTTAAAAGTGTATAGTTAAATACGAATTTACATTATAAACAACACGTAGTTCCTAAAAGTAACCCGCTATAGGTGGCACCAGGGTATTTTGTATACAAATTCGAATTACACGATTTCGCGTAAGTGTTATATCTTTCCTTCGGAAAATCGTTGGTACTACTATGTACTAATATAGGATACTCATAAATGTTTGTCAGTGGTTTATAATATGTATTCATTGCAATCATGTATATACATATATATTGAATACAAATAGTAGATACACATGGACAATGGTTTGATTGCTCTGGGTTTTTAGCTGCATTACATCACGAAGTGAGCATATACAAAATATGTGATAATCATAGAATATACAAACACACACACACATATACACACACATACACACATATATATATATATAGTATATTTTGAACCTACGAGAATTTAAAAATAATTAAAAATTAGACCACGCCACTAGTGAGCATTCTAAAATTACAGAAATATAATATTTATATTAAATATGATATTACTTTAAAAAATTGTTTATTCCTACTAAAAATCTTTATTAAATTAATCAGTACAGTCTTTTATAACTATATTTTTAATTTTTAATTTTTAATATATCATAATTATTAATATTGTTAATGTTACACTATTAATATTATAATTTTAATAATTATTTTAACTAACATTTTAATAATAATTATTATTATAATAATTATAATAGTTTAACTTAGTTAAACTTTAACTATTAGTTACTATTTTAATATAATAATTTACATATTTAATATGATTATCATAATCATTATCATAATAATATTACTAACGAAATATGATATTTAATATCATTAATATAATTATTATCATGATTATCATGATGATATTAAATTATTTAATAATTAAATATGATATTTCGTTAGTAATATTATTACTAATAAATATGTATTTAATAAGATTATTCATTGAAATATCATTTAATACACCATTATTAATCATCTAAATCATATAATTTATAAAAAAATTATATAATAATTATTTATAATTCATGATTATTATCACAATTAGTATCCAATTAGTATCCGGATTAGTATGACAATAATCAATTACATCTAACGTAACATAACGTTAATTATTACGAATTAAATTGATAGTTATTTAAATTATCGTTCAATGTATTAATATTATACATATAAAACTGATTAATAATAATATAACCTTGTATAGTGTTTGTCAAAGTAATAATTGATATTTATTAAATAATAATTAATAGGATAATATTAAAAATATATTAACAGGAATATATATTTAAATTAATAAAAAGATAAACAATAATTTAAAAATTACAAAGATTTTTAATATAGTCAAAGATTTTGTAAGTTACTAAATATATTGTAAATATATGGCATATAATTGGAGCGAAGTAAGGAAAATAATTTTTTTTAAAATTACAAACTAAAGTTTAAGTATATTATAGTATATACGTCAAATTTATACTATTTAAAGATAGTTCCTTCTTAATAGAATCTAGTAATGAAACTATATTATAAATTATAAATTATAAATTATAATATAATTTATAATTATATAATTATAATTGAAATTTTAGTTTTATACATTATTGCTACATTATCATGATATCATGTGTCACACGAATACTTAATCTATCTCAATTAAAGATTTAGAAATCACTTAAATAAATACGTAAATAAAATATTACATATATAGATACTTGTCCTAATATTGATTTATTTTGTTTTCAGGAACACTGGCTTTCCTCTGAGGAATGTTCTATTTAAAATACTAATACTAATAAGTATAGTGGTTATGGTAATGCTTCTTTTGATAACACAAAATTGAGAACTGGCAAACCTTTGGTGGTGTTGTTTTTATGTGGAAAAAGGGAATAGATAAATATATAAATATTATGCAATCTGAATATGATTGGTTTATATGTATTAAAGTATTCGATTTCTACATTATTAATATATATCTATCGTATGAAAATCCTAATAATATTAGTTTATTTGAAAATCATCTCGTTCAACTGTTATTATATTGTGAATTCTTAAATTCATCTAATTATTGTATAGTAGGATATTTTAATGCTAATATTTCTAATCTTAATTCATACTTTAGTAATACTTTAATTAAATATTGTGCGGATAACAATAATATTATGTCAGATAAATCATTAATATAATCTGATAGATATACTTGTGTTAGTTTGGCGTGGAATACTTATTCATGGTTAGATCACTTATTATCCACTTTTGATATGCATTCATCCATTTTAGATATTAAAATTGATAACTCCTTTGTATTATCAGATCTCCATTAGTTTTATCATAAATCAGAATACTATTCCTAGCTCAATTAGCTATAATAATAGTTTCATTCATAAATAAATTCAATGGAATAGACTTGATAAGAAACAAATTTTGAAATATAATATTGATACTAGTAAACTTAACTAAGTTTAACTTATGAAAATTAATTAATAATATATATTCTTTTGATAGTAATATTAATTATTAGGATTATAAGTATACTTATATAATTATTATATAATAAGTATACTTATATAATTATTTATTGAGTATTCTTGTATATTGTTCTAACGATATATATATATATATATATATATATATATATATATATATATTCAGTAGCTAATAAATGTAAAAATGCACGCATGGAGTGTAATACTATAGTACATTATAATGTATACTACATGAGAAAAATATGTTATTGCGAGATCTTACTATTTAACTTGGAAATATAATAACAAACCCTTGTCTGGAATATGCTATGATAATATGATTAATTTGAGAACAAATTTCAAATATGAATTGCGACGTAGTAAATTGATATATAATCAATAAGAATCTAATACGATTGCCTTCAAATTAATTAAAGATCGTAATAAATTTTGGAAGGTGATTTCAAACAATCTGAAGTAAACCAACTCTTCCACACCAAATAACATTGAAAATGAATATGGTATAGTTAATATTACTAAATTCTGGTATAATTATTTTAATAATTTATTTAACAGCACTATAGGATACCTATATAGTGCTATATAGTGCTATATAGTGCTATATAGTGCTATATAGTGCTATATACAGCACTATAGTGCTGATATACGTAATACTTACAATAATATTAATGTTAATGACATTGAATATACTAACTATAGTTCATATATGCTGTAATTTCATCTATAATTAAATCAATTAAAGGGGGTAAAGCTATAGGCCCTGGTGGAATATCTATAGAACATATTTATTACGCGAATAGTTTTATAATTGAATTAATAATAATACTAATTAATAATATGTTGTGGCATTCGTATTTCCCGAAAAAGCTAATTTTATCTTATATTTTACCTATAGTTAAAAATAAAAATAAAAGGTCGAATGATTCCACTATTTATCGGCCTATATGTATATCTAATGTTATCTGTAAGATAATTGAAAAGGTGATACATAATATAATATCTTCATTAGTAATTACTATGGATAGTCAATTTGACTTTAAAAAAAATATTGGTAATGAAATGTGTATTTTTGCCCTTAACTTTATTTAAGCAACAGATTATAATAATAACACTAATATGTTCGTAGCATTTTTAGATGTTTCCAAAGCTTTTGATAACATTAATCATAACATTTTATTTCAAAGATTAAAAGATAATAATAGTCCTTTATACATAATTATTTTTTGAAATTAGGTATAGAATATTATATTAGGTATAGAATACTGGTATAGAAACCAACGGATATATTAAATGGAATACTACTTTATCGGATAGCTTTCCTATTACAAGGGGTGTTCATCAATGTGGCATTCTCTCACCATTGTTATTTAATTTATATACTAATCCTATGATTAAGTAATTAAATGAAATACATGCAGGTTATTGCTTAAATGGAAATATCATAAATAATTTCTGTTATGCAGATGACACAGCATTATTTTTACCATCACTAAGGGGTTTGCAGTTGTTGATAAGTTGTTGTGAAGAGTTTGCTAACCATAAACACATATCGTTTAATATTGATAAATCGGTTATTTTACCAATTTATTATGATAAATCATATCATAATCCTGTGAAATTATATATAGATAATATACTTCTAAAATTTGTCAAATCATATAAATATCTTGATCATTGGATTTCAAAGTAATTATCTGATGATATTGATATATATAGTAATATTAAACAGTTATATAAACAAAGTTAGCAATATCATATAACTTTAATCATTGGTCTAAGGATACAAAAATGATTCTATTTAAAACATTTGTTTCTAATATATACCTTAGTAGCATTTGGATACCAAATAGATATTGTATGGTTAAACTTAATATAGCTTATAATGCTTATCGTATCGTTATGAACTACATACGTAGAAATAGTGCGTCATTAATGTTTCTTATCGATTAATAATTTGACAGTTAAATTACGTAAGTATTATTATTCGCTATATAAACGAATACAATTATCGTGTAATTATCTAATTGTTCAATTATATGAATATAATATTGTTTTCCCATCGAAACTGTTTACCATGTGGTATAACTCATTATTTGTATAGTATTTTAAATTTCGTTTCTTAGATTAATTGTTAACAATTTTGTTACAAAATGTTGTTTAGTTTATTCTTTTATAATTTTCGTTTATATACTATGGACCTCTGTATTTCATGTCTGATTTAAATAAATAAATAAAATAAATATAGGTATATATATATATATATATATATAACAGCACATATCTAACAGAAAAGCTCCAGGTTGTGATGGAATAACGATAGAGTTTCTAAAAGCAGGAGGAGATGAGGCAATTAGAGTCATGACAAATCTATGTAATAGCATATGGAAAATGAAGACATGGCAAATGATTGGAAGAAGTCCATATATGTCTCTATTTACAAGAAAGGAGATAAAAAAGAATGTGAGAATTATCGAACTATTGCCTTAATCTCACATGCTAGCAAAATACTTCTGAGAGTTCTACAAAAAAGACTGGATGCCTTCCTTATCCCTGAACTACCGATCGAACAAGCCGGGTTCCGAAGAGGTAGAGGAACTAGAGACCACATATCAAACCTGAGATGGCTGATGGAAAGTGCTAGGGATAATCAAAGAAAACTATTCATGTGTTTTATTGACTACAAGAAGGCATTTGATTGTGTAGACCATCAACGATTATGGAACACTCTAAAAGGTATGGGAGTACCTGAATATTTGATTGTCATGCTTAGTAACTTGTATACAAATCAGGAAGCGACTATAAGGACATAGTATGGAGAGACAGGCAACATACCGATTGGTAAAGGAGTACGCCAGGGTTGCATTCTATGTCCATTGCTATTCAACATCTATGCAGAAAAGATAATGCGAGAGGCTCTAGATAAGTGGGACAAAGGCATTGGCATAGGTGGAAGGAAAGTATCAAACCTGAGATATGCGGATGACACCATATTGATAGCCGGTAATAGAGAGGACCTTATAGAACTTATAGAAAAAGTCAAATCGTCGAGTGAGAAAGCTGGGTTATATCTAAATGTCAAAAAAACTAAGGTGATGGCAACAGGAGAACTAGATTCTATAATAGTTGATGACGTAAATATAGAAGTAGTTGAAAGATTTGTGTTCCTGGGAGCCTTGATAACAAGTGACGGACAAATAGATATGGAATTACGCAGAAGAATTTCAATGGGAAAAAGTGCAATGGGGAGTCTGAGGAAAATTTTTAAAGATAGAGATTTAAGACTCGCCACTAAAGTAAAAATTGTACAGACACTTATTTTCCCGATTATTCTATACGGTGCAGAAACCTGGACTCTAGAGAAGAAGGAAAGAGCAAAAATCGATGCTTTCGAAATGTGGTGTTGGAGAAACCTGCTTGGAGTGACCTATATAGATAGGAAGACAAATATAGAAATCATTGCCAGCATAAAACCCAAAATAACGCTAGAGGCAGAAATTGTCAAACTTGCCTTATCATACTTCGGACACGTGGTGAGAGCGGACTCGATGAAGCTACAGCTGATGCTAGGAAAGATGGATGGTCAACGGCGAAGGGGTAGGCCTCACATAACGTGGCTGAACAATGTGCAGAATTATATAGCCAACGACAACATCATGAAGATACTAGCAGAAGCCAAAAATAGAGTGATATGGAGAGGAACTGTCATGGACGTCGCCAGGGGTCGGTTACGACTCGACGGCACAAGGTATATATATAAAGGAACCTACATCTATTACACTAGAATTATAGGTCTTTACCTAATCCATATTAATTATATATTTTTGGAAAGCAAATGGCGATATATATATATATCAAATGATTAAATATATATATTATATATATAATATATATAATATATAATCTAATTATTTATATAAATGATTAATAAGTTATTAATCATAACCCAAGAAACCAAAGTAGGTGTACAAATTATATGCAAATAGCGTATTTACAACGTTGTAAATATAGGTGCTTTGTGAGAAAATTAATATTTTTAATACTAAATTAACTGTTGTTCGCCAGGCCCCCTAATAATTGCAAGACTTCCTATAACCGAGGTTATAGGAGGTCTTGATAATTACCAGCCCCCTATAATATTTTTATAAGATATTTATTGCCATTTAATGGATGATAAAAATGAATGATTTAAAAATAATATCTTTGAGATATTATATTAATGATAATCTTATAATATACAAATACATATATACTGAGTTCTCACAATTAGCCAAAAGGATATATTCAAATTCTAAATAAACATCACCGATAATACAAAATGAAATAATAAATATAATATAATAAATACCAAATGAAAATAATATTAAAGATATCAATATATAATATTATTTAACATAATATATGATAAAACTAAAGATAAATCACATGTTGAACTGACTAAACCTATATGTATATATATACTTCCATTTCATGCCTTTCCATCATATTCAAATGTAATATATAAAGCGATAAATAAATTGTTATGTTATATATCTGTTTTATTCTATACCTATTTCTTTTATATCACAGTGTTTATCTAAATACCTGATTATAATGACTTTTCTGTAAGCTATTTTTAAATTAGCATTAAACTACCTCAAAAAAGTGCACAATAAGTATGCACTTATTTTGAGGTTTATTGTATACAATATATATGAATGAATGAATGAATTAAGTTTATAGACAACGTCTAAGGAGGATCAGTGAAAGCGATTAGCTTTATTGATTCGAAACCTCCTAACAGTATGTGCAATGTCAAATCATCATTTCCATTCAAATAAAATAATAAAATAGAAATAATGATAAACATAATAATAAAATCATAATAATATAAAAAACAATGAAATGATTAAATAAAAAGTTAATCACATACGAAAATAATAAAATTTAAAATTAGAAACAAAGATAAATTATAAAATTACAATAATAAAGGAGATATAAATAAAGTTGATACAGATTATAAAAATAAAAGTTGTGATTCGTGAATAGGCATTCAAAGTTAAATTGTAAAGAAAGAGAAAATTAAATAATTTGTACTATCAATATGACATATAATTTAATACTGTTTAAATAAAAACTAAAATTAAAACTGTTAAAGAAATAATTGATTATTATATAATAAGCATAAAAATGTAATAGGTTAATATTGCGATAGTGTAATATGAAAAAAAAGAAAAATGAAGATAAAATAATATACAATAAATTAAATAATTTGTTTAGATTTTGTTTTAATACTGTAATGTAAACATGTTTATAATTTTAATACTCTTTTTTTTTAAAGATTATAATACTTTTATAATTTTTATATTTTTTAATACTGTTTAATTTGTAATAGTTTATTTGTAATACTGTTTATAATTTAAATTTTGTAATACTGTTTATAATAAAAAATGTGTACATTTTGTAATACTGTTTATAATAAATATGTGTAATTGTTTTAGAATGATTAAAAAAAAGATGTTTGCCAAAATTATAATAATTAATATTTATAAAAAAATTAACAATACTGTTTAATAAAAAATGATTTTAATACTTTCTTCAGTTTTAAAGTATGAGTAATTGTATTAGGTTTTAAAATATTATTAAACATTATTAAATTATAAAGTTTAGGTCCTTTGAAAAATATTGTATTTTGGAATCTATTGGTTTTCATAAGTGGTAAAATAAATTTGGTTTTATTTCTATTAAATTTAAAATAATCAGTTATATCGTTAACATATTTATTATTTAAAAGATTATATATAATTAAAATATTTCTAAAAGTTATAAGATCATCAAGTTTTAAAATGTTACTATTATAAAATAAAATTGATGTATGCGATAATCTTATTAATGGTCATTTTGAATTGTCATTAATCCTTTTATTAATTATTCTTATTATTTTTTTTTGTGATAAATTTAATATATTTAAATTATAATTATAAATATTACCCCATATTTCAATACCATATGTTAAATTAGATAAAAACAAAGAGTTGTATAATAAAATCTAATTTTTAATATTTAAATATGATAACCTTTTAATTAAGTATATTATTTTTGAAAGTTTCATATTTAAATTATCAATATGTATATTAAATGATAATTTTGTATCTAAATACAAACCCAAAAATTTATAGTTATCTACAATATCAATTTTTATATTGTCAATTGTTATATCATTAGTCAGTTTAGTATTAAAATATGGAAGTATTTTAGTTTTTTGTATATTAAGTTTTAAATTATTTATATCGAACCAATATTTTAATTTATCCATATATATTTGAAGTAATTTTGTTAGTTCAACATCACTATTAGCGTAAACTGTTAGTGAAGTATCGTCAGCATATAAATTTAAATTAATATTATTCACATTTTTAAAAACATTTGGTAGGTCAATTATAAAAATTATAAAAAATAGGGTCCCCAGAACAGAACCTTGAGGAACCCCGTACTTAACATATTTAGTATTCGATAATGAATTATTTATTTTTGTGGTAAATGTTCTGTTATTTAAATAACTTTTTATTAAATTATATATATTTCCTCTTATTCCATATTCCAAGTTTTTTTAATAATAATACATGATCAACAACATCGAAAGCTTTTTTCAGATCAAGAAAAATTGTTGCAATTTTTTTATGTTCACTATTTTTTTGTAGAATATAATCCTGAATGTTTAAAAGCGATATCGTTGTATTAGATTTTGGAATAAAACCATATTGATTCTTATTTATTATTTTATGTTTAATTATGAAATTGGATAATCTATTATATATAATGTTTTCAAATATTTTACTAATTTGTGTTAAAAATGCAATTGGGCGGTAATTAATAATATTTTTATTATCATTATTTTTAAATAGTGGTTTTATAATTGATTTTTTCATATCCGTTGGAAATAGTCCAGTTACAATACTATTATTAAATATATGATTTATAGGATATAAAATACAATTAATAATCTGTTTTATCAATGACATATCATAATTATTTACATCCATGGATACTTTAGATTTCATGCTATTAGTAACGTTAATTATTTCACTATTGATAATAGGTATGAAATAAAAACTATATGGATTATATATTAGTAATTTTAAATCATTGTTACTACTATTTGTATTCACAATATTTTCACCAATATTAGAAAAATAGTTATTAAAATATTCGCATTGATCTTTTTCATTATGTATTTCAATACCATTGTAAATAAATATATTTGGAAAGTTATTATATTTTTTATTAATTAGTTTATTAATTATTTTCCAATTATCACTTTGATTATTTTTAGAAAATAATTCATTATAATATTTATTTTTTTGAAATTTTAAATGATTAATTAATTTATTTTTTATTTTTTTATATCTCATTAGCGCAATTTGACATTTATGTTTTTTATAAAATAAAAACAGTTTATTCTTTTTTTTAATGGCATTTTTAAGTTTATTTGTAATCCAAGGATTAATATAATCGTTTTTTATATTTGTATGTATTAAAGGACAATGTTTATCCATTAGAAAATTTAACTTTTTAATAAAACATGAGTAATAATGTAAAGGGTCATTACTTACAATTTCATTTTGCCAATTTATAATATTCAATTCTTTTTTCAAATCATTGATATTTTTTTTATTTCTGTATGGTTTAGTATTAGTATTATGTAAATTTGTATGTTTAAAATTAAAAATAAAATAGAGTGATCTGTTATATCAGATTCTATAATACCGCTAGTTAATATATTTTTACTATTAGTTATGATATTATCTATTAATGTATTTGTATTTATTGTTGTACGGGTATATATATTAATAATGGACGAGAGACCTAATTGAGTTAGTATATAATTAAAATTTTGTGTAGTATTTGAATTTTTTGAAAAGTCTATATTAAAATATCCGCATAGAAATATATCTTTATTAATATAATTTGAAAATAAATTAAAAATTAAATCATTGAATACAGTAGTATCACTATCAGGCGAGTGGTATATAGCAGATAAAATATTGTGTTTTTTTGATTTTTCATCTATTATTTGAATAGAAACAATATCAATTGAATCTGTAATTGAAATAGATAGATTATCAATAATTGATGTTTTATACATTTTTTTCACTAAAATAGCTACACCACCACCTCTTTTTTTATTTTTAAATGATCTATTCATTTGGTATATATTATACCTATATATTATAATTTTTAAAATAAATAATAGGATCATCATATTTAGTAAGCCACGTTTCAGTAAAAATTAGTATATCTGGTTCATATGTAAATAAACCTAGAAAAGTTAAAAAGTTATCTATATTATTGTTAAAACTACGTATATTTAAAATAATTATCGATAAGTTATTTAAAAAGTCATAATTTAATTTATTATATTCATAAAGTGTATATATTTTAGGTTCCATTTTGTGATTCAATTATTGTATGTGAAATTAATTTAAAGTTATTATTAATAAATCTAACTTTAAATATAGTATTATTATTTGTTTTATCTTTAGCTTCAGTTAGTAGTTTTTTTTGTGTTAATAATTGTTCAGTAGTAAATTCATGTGAAATTCCAATTCTGTTATATTTTGTATTATTTAATTTATATGCCATATTTAATATATGCATTTTATCTAGTTCTGTGTTTAAAGTAATTTTAATAGGCCTAATTGTATCATTTATTATTTCATTGGTTTCACTATCTATATTTATTTTACCAATTCTATGTATATTTTGTATGGATATATTTTCAACATCACTAATTTCACTAATAATACTATTAATTGAATCTTTATCATATTTAAATTTATCTATTTTTTTATTAAATTTTTTTTCTTCTATATTATATATTATGAGAGTTTTTTTACGATTACCATCTTCATATATATTTTAAATATTTTTAGTTACAGTATCATCTATAGTACATTTAATTTCATCAAGATTTTTAGTTACCATACTAGAATATAATATTGTATTGCTATCATTATGTTTATTACTATTTTTAATTTGTGTTTGTAAATCTAATATAGTATCTTTTAGATCTATAATAATTGTATTATGTTGTTCAATAATAGCTTTAATATTAGTATCAAACATATCTTTAATATAATTTTTAATAGAGTCAGATAATTCAGAATTTGACATTCTACCATTAGCCATAATTATTATGTAAATTATATAAATATATAAATAAATATAATTATATATCCATATATATACATATACACCTATATAAAATATAAGATATTATATATATATATATACATATATATATACAAATGATAGTTAATGTATATTAAATAGTAAATGATTTATAGAGAAATATATAATTGTAATAGGCGATATCCTACATACGATTTTATAACAAATTTTAAATTAAATAACTTATCTGAATGTTGATTTGGTTGAATGCACAATATGGTAAAAACACGACCGTTCACTATGAATGCCTAAACATATATATATATATATATATTATATATTTTTTAAAATTATTTATAGAGGTTGTATGCACTTTTTTGAGGTATTTTAATGCTAATTTAAAAATAGCTTACAGAAAAGTCATTAAACTTACTATATGGTGATGATTTAATAAACATAATGATAATCAAAACAAAGAAGAACAACATTTGTATATTATAGTGAACACAAAATGAAAGAAATAACTATAAATGAAGAACAAACTTCAAAAAGAATCAAAAAAGTATGTCAAGTTTGAATAATTGTTAGTGTTAAGGAAGTAGATATAATATCTGATATTCGTGTATTCGTATATCTGAACTAAAAAGTGTGGGTGATAATGAAGGAGTATTATGTTCAAACAAATGCATGCAACCAGGTAGTAAGCATTGAATAGCATAACAATAGTGTCATTCTAGTAATAACTAACAAATCTATAACAATTCAATATATATATTATACTATCTTAAAATAATTGTAATACAATATTTTATAAATTAATAAATTAAAAACTGATGAAATAATTAAATTTAAATATATATTTTACTCAATATTCTCTCTTCAAAATGATTAATATATTCAATATATCATTAAGAGGGAACCTTCTTATCATTTACATATACAATATAAGGGGAAATGGATCTAGGAAGATCTACTAGAAATATCCAAATTACTGTGATAAATATAAAGTAACATTTTTAAATATATTGATAACATTGATATTTACTTTATATGAGCTAATGACTAGTATTATAATGACAAATAACTTTAAAACACATATATTTTTTTACTGATTTTTTACAGATTTGGTTTTATATTATAATTTTCCCAAATCAATATATTTATTTTCAATAGTACCTAATATAATTTATATAGTATTTATACAATCTGACAATTTTATAAAAAATATCTTAACATTATAAAGTGTGTAACATAACATTCCGAGATATAATATTCTAAAGTTTTTGTGCAATAGATACGAAATAATAATATGTATTATATACAATATGATACATATTATATACTATAAATTACTATTCAAAGTAGGATCATGATATGCATCATGATGTATGCATTACATACTTCCTTCCTTTGACAATAGAAGAAGGTGGGGAAACTTTCCACATCAACACATTTTTATTTCTAATATATCAATATTTAAAAAATTATAACTATTAAACCAATGAGAATATGGTATTATACCATGACATAACATTTTGAAAATATTGTATATATTTTATTTATTTTATAAAAATAAAAAATGTGTATTAGAATTACATTTACATAACTAGGTACAATAACTACCTATAGAAGATACAATAAAGTAATATAAAACTACATATTTATATATTATATAAATAAATTATGTTTGTGCTATATATTATATACGTATATAATATATATAGTATATCAAATATGATATTAATAAATATAATAATACAAAATTCTGAATATAATTTGTTATGAGCATTTTTTTAAATAACCGAAAATATTTTTGTGGCATTTTCTAGAACAATTTATTAAAAATATGTATACTTATTTAATCATTGTTATCATTTATACATATTTGTAAATATTGAGAGAACGGGAATATACCCAGCCCAACGTTAATGTTTTATGTACAAAATTGAATTACACGATTTTTTATTTCGATAATGTTTATATAAATATGTTTCCTTAGAAAATCTTTGCAATATGTGTTGTTTAATTTGTTAAATTTGATTATATTATAAGATTTAAAAAATCTAAAGTGCACCAGGTCTTCCTATTTTTTTGGGAGATATGACCCTTTTGAATCTTTGAATTTTTCTATAACAATTTTTTTTAAAATATTTTGAAAAATAGAAATCCCCTTTATTAATTATAATATAGGTATTATACCTACTAGACATGTTGAATGCATAAAATTATCAGTATTTTAGATATAGTATGCGTTTTTTATAAACAATTGTTAGTTCAAGTCTCTCCCATTCTCTCTATTAATTTAAGTTTACAAATTTGTAAGCCCCTAAGATATTGGGCCCGAGAAATTTCCTGATTTGAATCTTCCCTTAAGTCGGCCCTATTATAATATTAAATGAATAATCATTAAAAAATGCTCACTAATATTATTTTTGACTTTATAATTATACAATAATTGTATTTGTAAGTATACAATAAGTATATATATCGTGATAGGTTATCAGTAAAACTTATAATTAGTGGAAATATGTTCATATAAACTACAAGTCTAGAAAATATCTAGTCTTTAACATATATTGGGGGTCTTGTCCCCACTAACTAAAAGTCCTGGCTACGAGCCTGGTGTATATGTACATATATACTTACCTATCCATCTATTTATAAATCTCTACTAATATTTACAAATTATTTAATTAGCACACAAAATAAAAACGTTGTTTATAAATAATTTGTAATATCAAATATAATTATAATTGATTTAGAACAAAATGTCAACCTAAAATAATTAGCAATATAATTATGATTATAATTATTATTCAAGGTTTAACCTGAATAAAATAATTGTGATTTTGTAAAATACTATAATTATTATTAAATTAAATATGAATTTTAAAATAATATCTTAGTTATCAAATTAAGAATATTAACTTAGGACAATACCTAAATTACTTACCTAAATACAAAATTAAATTAAATAAAAAGTAAACTATTATAATAATTAATACAAATTTAAATAAATATATTATTTATTTAATTAATTGTTAGTGTATTACAAATTTAAAGTTTTTAGTGGGTTTAATTACAACGTATTACACATATACAAAAGAAATGTTATAAATACACCATGTTATACCCACTTTTACGACCAATCGCAACCTAATACACCTATTCTGGTTGTTTGGAAATATGTATAGGTACTTACGGTACTTACCTACCTAATTTGAAAATGTTCATGTTATTGATAATGCGTCATATGTGAATCATATATAACTGTTATTAAATAGTCTATACCTAGTCTATAATAGATAAATATATTAAAGTTAGAATATTTCATAAACATACCTGACTAAATTAATTAATGAAAAACTTTCAGTAGATCAAAATAGTAAAATATATGCAAAATCAATAGGTATAGGGGAAAGTAACCGAATACGGACAGTGCTCGAATACGGACACTCTCGGTATCTCAGAAACCAAAAATCATACAAAAAATGTAATGAATAACATATTCATAATTATATAAATAGTCTAAAAAAAGCATATATATTTTTTATATAAACTGAATTTTTATTACGTTTTTAAATTTATGAAAAAAATGTCAACTTAAAACCTTAAAAATATACAAATGTATAGATATAAAATAATACACATATTAAAAAATAAAGCATTCTAAAAATTATATATATATAATTTCTATATTTGTTATCAAATATTCATTAGTTATAAGCATATATCTAGAGGTCATATAAGTCCATAATACGGACACTATATATGTCTTAATATGGACACCCTATAACCAATCAGTGCCCAGCATATGAACTATTCTGATTTTCATAAAAATCGCGTGCGTTATAATATTAATATCACCAATAAAGCTAAATCTAACATTTTTATTATTTAGATACTTAAATTGTATTCTTAATTTAAAAAATAATAAAAATAAATAAATTATTATCTAATTAAATTAGAATAAATTATTCATAAAATTAATTATAAATAATGTAATTGTAATTTGTCTGATTGTTTCATCAATAATATATAGTGTATATAGGGTTATATAGGGTGTCCGTATTATAAAACAGGATATCCTTATTCGGACATGGGTACCGAATACGGTCACCCCCGTTATCTATGGAATTATAAGATTAAATAAAATGTTAAAATCACAATAATAGTTATAATCATATAATATTAATATATTGTAATTGTTGAATAAACATACGAGTCATAAAATGTTAAGACAATTTATTATTAAAGTATCGGTATTAGCAAAGCCCGGCTTTGGTATCAGGTTACTTTACCCTATGACCTTACATTTTAATTATGTTAACCCGGATGTTATCTATCTATAAAAGTATTCGGATATAATCATAGATTTTTATTGTACCGGTAAACTATAAATCTACGGATATAATCAACACGTATTGACGTGCGTACACACAACTCTCGTAGCTTCCCAAACTATTAAAGCTATATAGCTTATATTATAATATATTATGTAGAGTAGGTATCTTTAATAATTTCGTTCAAGATATTTCTTATTATTATGTTTTCTTATCGCGCACCTACTGTTGTCAAGACTATAACCTCCTATAACCTCGGAGGTTATAGGAGGTGTTGATATTATTAGATAACTAATTATAGTTACACGTAGACGAGAATAGATGTGAAGACACATCGACGTGGTTCAAAGGTACACTCGTGTTTACACGTATGTAGGCATGCCTACACGCACGTATGCCCTATGACGTAGGCATGCCTACATGCATACGTGTATGTACGACTTACGATGCACGTCGTACATTGTACAGATAACTTTAACATTACGATACTACGCTAATTATTATTGTCAACGACGAGTGTCGATTTTGAATTTATTCAAAACAATTTGAATTTATTTTTTTTTAAATTTATTATTATTCCTGTTATTATTTATTTGTTTTATTATTTCAAATTGACGCGTATAAACGTCCATCGTTTTCAACTGAGATAATAACCCTTTCTATTGTTATAGTTATTAATTTCACTGTGCCAAGCGTATCACCCGCCATATGTTTTAACATTATATATAACCTGTTATCCGATTTATAAATATTATATATCATAATAAATTATTATGTATAAATACTTTATAAATGCTAATTATATTAGGAAATAATCATTGTGTTAATTACCACATTCTATTTTTGTATTTATTTCCGAATGAATGAATAAATAAATTATAAAAATGCATGTAATATATTTATTATTAACCTTCAAATAATTTACAAAATTCCTTTAAATTCATTTTATAATTAATCATAAATCCAATTATATAATATAATAAATTGACTTAATAATAATATAGCCTATATATTAATTTATCTATATAAATATCTAATATAGTATACCATTTTATATAGATATAAAAAAGACGTTTAAGATTAATTAGGACTACATGGTTGTCTCCATGTAAAGTTTCCGTAAAGTTTTAAGTGTACGAGCAATTAATTTATAATACTAGAGATTTTATAATAATTAATTATTTAGATATAAAACCGCATCGAGATTAATGGACGAACTCCATTGTACGACGTCACCCGTTGTGCGTCACCAATCTATTTATAGATGAATAATTATATAATAGGTTTCGAAGATTCAAACGATATACATACGATACTAGTATTATATTCCTGTATAACAAAAGAGGAATTACAAGCTATCGAGATATGGAAAACGTTCTTTTAGTGTAGCTGCAGCCGATCTATGGAAAGCGCTACCTGTAAGATTAAGAACTAATGTCAATTATTCGTATTTTAAATCTAATTTATTGTTATTAATTCTTAAAAATTAATTTTATTATTTTCAACTGATTTATATTTTTTTGTGTATTTGTTATTTTATATTTTTTGTACACAATAGAGAACGTCTAACGTTATTTTTGTGTCTAAATAAACATTCATTCATTCATTCATTCATTCATTCATTCATTCATTCATTCATTCATTCATTCATTCATTCATTCATTCATTCATTCATTCATTCATTCATTCATTCATTCACTCATTCACTCATTCATTCATTCATTCATTCATTCATTCATTCATTCATTCATTCATTCATTCATTCACTCATTCACTCATTCATTCACTCATTCACTCATTCATTCATTCATTCATTCATTCATTCATTCATTCATTCATTCATTCATTCATTCATTCATTCATAACAGGTATGCATAGATTACGTAACTAAGGCAATCCCACGTAACCATGGTAGCTATGACGCACTGACACGATAGCTGGGGCAGGTTGCTATTGAAATAAAAGATGTCCTATCACTATCCGGAGATAATCTCTGGATAAATCTCAGTAAATCGTGATGCTCTGGACACAAATAGCCTATAGGATAGTTATAGGATCGGTTGTTCTGCGAATTTTAGGCGCGTAGGACGTTTCGGTAGCTCTTGAAAAATATTTATATAAAATTAGGATAATTTTACGATCCTTATGTGAACAAATAAGGATTCCAAATAGTTGTCCTTATTCTATTTAAAATAGGATCACATATTAAATATAAAAATTGAAATATAATTATTTTATTTAATATTACAACAAACATAGTTATATAGAATTATCTGATGTAGATGTAGTACAACTATTATACATAGTATTACATAGTATTACATAGTATTACACAGTATTACATAGTATTACATAGTATTACATAGTATTACATAGTATTACACAGTATTACATAGTATTACATAGTATTACACAGTATTACATAGTATTACATAGTATTACATAGTATTACACAGTATTACATAGTATTACATAGTATTACATAGTATTACATAGTATTACATAGTATTACATAGTATTACATAGTATTACACAGTATTACACATTATTACATAGTATTACACAGTATTACATAGTATTACATAGTATTACATAGTATTACATAGTATTACATAGTATTACATAGTATTACATAGTATTACACAGTATTACATAGTATTACATAGTATTACATAGTATTACACAGTATTACATAGTATTACACAGTATTACACAGTATTACATAGTATTACACAGTATTACATAGTATTACATAGTATTACATAGTATTACATAGTATTACATAGTATTACATAGTATTACATAGTATTACATAGTATTACACAGTATTACACAGTATTACATAGTATTACACAGTATTACATAGTATTACATAGTATTACATAGTATTACATAGTATTACACAGTATTACATAGTATTACATAGTATTACATAGTATTACATAGTATTACACAGTATTACATAGTATTACGTAGTATTACATAGTATTACACAGTATTACATAGTATTACATAGTATTACATAGTATTACATAGTATTACATAGTATTACACAGTATTACATAGTATTACACAGTATTACATAGTATTACACAGTATTACATAGTATTACATAGTATTACATAGTATTACATAGTATTACACAGTATTACATAGTATTACATAGTATTACATAGTATTACATAGTATTACATAGTATTACATAATATTACACGAGGACCAATGAGCCGAGAACGCTATTCACAATATTTCTAATATTTCCAGCTTAAACGTTTATAAATATAGCTTACATTATCGCCCATTGAATTAATATTATAGTACACTATTGTATACATATGTATCGTCACTATATAATTAATATAATATTCCCACTAATATATGATTAATACTTTTGTTATATATCATATACTATCATAGATTTTATATACACAATTAATATTATATTAAATATATAAATTATTGAATTATTCAATGAATAGAAATAATTATTTATATATATATATATATAGAAATTATTTAGAAACACTGTAGGGTTTTAGTTCAATATTATATAGTAGGTATAGTCCTATATTATAATATATATATAATTTTATATATATATATATATATTATAATATTTATGCTGATGACCTCCAAATGTACACGCCCTTCCCGCCTTCCAGCGACCCTGAATCCATTCAATTATCCATTTACAACTGAATTAATGATTTAACTAAATGGTTTGCTAATAACTCACATTCACTAAATATTTTTATCTCTGATACTATTATTTTATTTCGTCCCAGTTCTCCTTTAAATATAACACATCCATTTTTACTCTCCCTTCCCACTTCCCAATCAGTAACTACACTCGGTATTAATTTAGAAAATCATTTCAATATCACGTCGCAAATAGTAAATATTATAAGTACTGCTAACTACTATATGTACAACATTAGAAAGACGCGTAAAAATCTAACTTTTACTTTAACCAAGTGCCTTATTCATGCTATTTTATTCAGTAGACTTCGGTACTGCTGTTCCTTATTTACTACTCCCCCTTCATTTAATGCACATACTTGAAAATATTCAGTAAGAATACTTTAAAAACTTGGTCGTCGAACGATGGTTTCCATTTTATCTGTGATGTATTCGCTTAAACTTTAACCATGGTTAAAGTTTCTAATTGTCTAGTTTGCAAGTTCCGTCTCCTTTGTATCAATCATCGAGCCATTTATCAAGACAGCACTGAATATCTCGCTAATGTTATTACTAACGCACGGCCTATCGACCTCGTCGTGTTGGCTCGACTATGATGCTCCGTCAACCGATCACTATAGTGATACGTATTAAATATCACTACAGTATACGCCGAATCGGCATTTGCAGTCGTAACACCAAAGTGTTTGAATGCATTGCACATTAGATCAATTGAATCTGAACCTTTATTTAAACGTAAAGTATATAACTATTTTATTTCTTTGTAGCTGAATTATTTAACATTGACCTCGTTCTTATATATATATATATATTGTTCTTGTTATTGTTCTTTTATTTATTTATTTTAAAATTGTTATTGTTTCAATATTAAATATTTAATTATTATTGTCTTATGATGCCTATAAAAATATGATGTTTTGTAGTCAATAAACTATTTAATAATAATAAAATAATAAATATATATATATATATATATATATATATATATATATATATGATTATTATATATTATAATTATTATATTAATATATTATAATTATTTATTATAATAATACAACTACGGAGCTTCGTTAGAGATTATTAAAATAATGAAGCTCCATAGGTTGTTTCCTAGTTGTATTATATTATATTATATAAGGGAAAGATGGGTAATGTGGCCACTTTTAGATAATGTTGTATAACTTTATAAATATTAGTTTTAATTCGATAACTTTTCCAATATAGATAGGCATCTTACATCTCATGATATACATGAGGACTATCGAATATTTTTGTAATGTTAGCGTAACTAATTGCAATTATTAAGGTGGCCACATTTTGCGGGTAATGTGGTCAGGCATTAATCCACTAGATGTCGTTACTTTATATCAAGTTTAGTCCAATGATATCACATCAACTAAAATCTAAAATAACACACGCAATTGTGATATATTAAACTTACTTATCATGTTATTAATATATAAAAAGCAAGTTCATTAGTAAATGACTGTAGGGAAATGTAACCGAATACGGACACTCTCGGTATATCAGAAACCATACATCCTACAAAAAATTGTAATTAATAAAATATTCATAATCATTTAAATAGTCTAAAAAAGTATTTTTTATTTTTAAATTATTCAAAATATTGCCGATATATCCAATAAACTGATTTATTACGTTTTTAAATTTATGAAAAAAAATGTCAACTTAAAACCCTCTCAAGAATATAAAAATATAACACTATATTATTAAAAAATAAAGCATTCTAAAATTATATATATAATTTATATATTTGTTATCAAATATTCATTAAGTTATAAGCATATATCTAGAGGTCATATAAGTCCAATATACTGACACTTTATATGTCTTAATAATGACACCCTATAACCAATCATAGCGCAGCGTATGAACTATTCTTATATTCATAGAAATCGCTTGCGTTATAATATTAATACCACCAATAAAGCTAAATCTAAAAATTTTAATATTTAGATACTTAAATTGTATTATTAATTAAAATAATAAAAATAAATAAATTATTAACTAATTTAATTAGAATAAATTGTATATAAAATTAATTATAAATAATGTAATAGTAATTTGTCTGATTGATTCATCAATAATAATTAGTTTATCTAGTGGTATATAGGATGTCCGTATTACAACGCAGGGTGTCTGTATTCGGACATGGGTACCGAATACGGACACCCCCGACGGGGGCCCCCCATTATCTATTGAATTAAAATATTAAATAAAATTTCAAAATCACAATAATATCTGTAATCATATAATATTAATATATTGTAATTTTTGAATACAAATAAAGAGTCATACAATGTTAAGACCATTTATTGTTAAAGTGTCCGTATTAGGTGCGGTCCACTTTCCCCTATATTCCCCTACGCGTATATTGTTAGAGAATAATATAAAATAATAATGCATAATTATAAACATTTATATTAATTGTTAAAAGGGTTTTAAGGGTTCTATAAAGGGTTGATAAAGTGCAAGTGCCAGTATAGTTATATGATAATATTATACGAATATAAATTCATCGATATTCACGTCTATACATAATATGTAACACATTTGTATAGTTTTAATGATACAAGTAAGAATGCGATAGCGGGGAAACATAATAAATACATTATTATTCGTAATTCATGATCTGATTTAATTAATACACTATATTTTGTATTATATATACATATATATATATATATATATATATATATATATATATATATATATATATATGCCTTATCTGGTATCATAACATACGAGTTTGAAGACCACCACGCCAGTATTACATAACAGATTATGATAGGTTTTATCATTACGTAATTAATGGAATCGGTAGTGCACGTTTATTACGCAATGAAAGCATTTATCTCCTGGTATAGACTGGCCGGAAACTGACTAGACTTCATCTACTAGTTATTAATGTAGTATATTCATTATTATAATTATATAGTGATATTGTATATTCATTGTAGGGTTATGTTATTGATTGGTATTTTTATTAATGATTTTATGACATCTAATATCTGAAAATAAGTTACTTAGAATTAATTGATTAAACAAAGATGAGGTTTTAGAGAGTTACCATCTTGCCTGTAATATATGTTTTTTATAGACTCTAGTATACTATTAATTATATCATACTTGTATTTTATATTTATTACCTAAACCAAAATTACCCAAAAGTTATTAATAATTAATACCACGTGATCGAATGTGGGCGTGGCTACTTCTATATAAGTGAATAGAATAACAGAAATATCATTATCTATTTCATAGTTATCATCTCTTCAACTTAAATATGTTTAAATTATTTATCTTCGCTCTGGCCCTCACAGCTGTTTACGGTAAGTTATTTCATTATCGATATCTACTATAATATATTCATTAATATACTTGTTTATATATCCTAATATATATATTAAAATTATGGATTTAAATTTATGCAAAATATATACAATATTATTTTAAATAATTCGATATTTTGATTTCAAATCTTACTCATTTATTGGTATTAATAAAAAGATAATAATTATTAATACCTATCTAGAATATAAACAATCGCAATGAATAAACACTTATTCTGATATGTTATCTTATTATTATTCACACATCTGTAATTATTTCATATTTACGACAGTAGATTTATATTAAATGTGACATGATTGCATAACAATATTGTTATACAAAGTCTAGTTTATCTTCCGTATATCCAACAAATAAGCCCACATTAACCCCATTTTAACCCCACATTAACGCAAACTTTTCTATTCTTAGCTACTCTATCATGCAACGATGATTGCGAGAAACATGGTTTGGTGTGCGACTACAGAATGTATATCTGCGTGAACGGTTAATATTACAATTATATATATATATACACACACATATATATATATATATATATATATATATATATATAGATTACATATTATAAATTAATACACATTTAATTTTTATAAGTTTATTTACATTATAAAAGTAGCGAACTCAATATTGTTATATAATGCTAACATTACAATATATTATAGTATAGACTTATCTACATTGACTATAATACTGTAGGTAGTATATATATAGCTTTATAACTTTATATAATAATAATATCTATTGTATATGAGAAATACCTATCATAAGTTACTCAAAATTTAATAGAAATTTAAATAACGATCTCAATTAATTCTTATTTAACGATTAGCGAATAACTATTAAATATACATACACCTATAGTTGACTATAGTTAAATATGAGTATAAATGTCACGTGTCTAATACTTAACACTATTACATAGAAATTGTAGAGAATACTCCTGTGCCAGATTGCCTACTGAAAACAGTGAAAGGTAGACCTAACTTCTACAAACTTGGAGGACTCGTCAGACCATGCGCTGAAGGAACAGTATTCAGTCTTTTCAAGTGCACCTGTATTCACGAAAATGAATCTGACTAAAATAACACATTATCCTATACTTATTAATGTTGTTATTAATATTCGCTTGTGGTAAATCACATCGTAAACATAATAACATATATTACAATAACAATAAATTTGCAATATTAATATTATTTATTTATTATAATTATTAATGAATCTGTAATCTGATATAAACATACTTATCTACAAGTATATAGATATACATATATACAAGTACTAAATATTATCTAATACTTATTCGTATTATTAAACTTCTATACAATTGTGAGAATAGATGTATAAATACAACATTTAAATTCATATTATAAGTTGTATATTATAAATAAAGAAAATAAAATATCAACACATATATCGAATGAAATAAATATTATCAAACATGTAGGGGCGCAGGAAGGTATATTTCTTAGGGGGGGTCCAATAATTTATAATATATTATTAATATATGTATATATATATGCATGTATATATGTATATATATATACATGTATATATACATAGCTAATTACCTGAAATATCATATGTTCCTTCACATATTTTCTTATAGAATCCTATATTTGTTTAATAATATCTCTTAAGAGTACATGTGCAATTAATTCAAGAATGTAATTTAGAATTTTCCATGATAATAGGTATATTATTTTATTAGTATTTTCAGTTATCATGTTTAATCATGTATGCGTTTAATTGATAATTATATTTTTTCCTTATTTAATAGTTTGAGGAATTGGCCCTCAAAATCTTATTTACCACTGAAAGCTACGTTTTCTTGACCTAGTTAACTTATAGAAGTAAATATAGCTATCAGAACAATTTTATTATTTTTGTATATCATTTTTAGTATGTATAATCATTACTTATTTACTTAGTTACTTAGTCCCGTGACGTTGGCATCGTAGGGGGAGAACATGACAATGTTTTAACAAATTTATCCATATATAACGATATTTTGCATTAACTAAAAGTTGCTGAAGAAGGAGATTAGAGTAATCAAAAATATCATATAAGCAATTTTTCTTTGGTCTTCCTCTTTTTCTATTACCTTCGATATAGTATTGAAGAATTGTTTTGGACATGGAATCGTGTCGAGTTATATATCCGAATTTGGTAATTTTTCTTCGCATAATTATATCAATACGAGCCGATTTTCTAATTTATTAAATTATTGACTAATATATTCTTCTTTCATTCTTTATAGCTTATATTCAGGAGACGTCTGTGAGCTTTTGAATCAAAACCTCGGATCTTCTTCTTTGATTCTTCTAGCAGAGTCCATGTTTCACAGCCATAAAGCAATGTTGAAAGAACTAATGAGTTATATAATCTAAATTTAAGTTTGAATTCGATTTCTCCGCAACGCCAGATCTTTTCCAGTTTTATTAGTGCTTAAACTGCCGTAGCTAATCTTATACGAATTTGATTTTTTGAGTTGCCGGAATTCGTAAGAATTTCTCCGAGGTATTTAAAATGTTCCACATTTTCAATCTGTTTACCGTACATATAAATTATTGGTGTTGCAACATGGACGTTCTCCATTGACAATAATTGAGCATTTATCATGATTAATTTCCATGCCGTATGATGTCGATGTTTTTTCTAGTACATCAGTTATAGTTTGTAGTTCACTTTCGGAACCTGCAATAAGATAAATATCGTCTGCAAATCTCAGGTTATTGTATTGTCTGCCTCCTATATATATACTAGATGGTTGGTTTATTACAGAGTCCAGCAATATTTTTTCCAGGAATATATTGAACAGAACAGGCGATAATAAGCACCTTTGCCTCACACTTACTGTTGTATTAAACCCTGTTCCAATATTATTATTTAACAGTACGCTGCTTTTAGAATAATTATAGAGTGATTTAATAAATTGAATTATATCATTGCCTATTACAACAGAAGACATCACGTTTCATAAACCCACATGCCATACTCTATCAAAGGCTTTCTTGTAGTCAATTAAATTATGATAAACTTGACGTTGTTGACCCATGTGTTCATTATTAGTCTGCAGTTAAGAATTTGTTCAGTTGTGCTTCGATTATTTCTAAAACTGGCTTGTTCTTACGCTAAAATTTCTTCGGCTTGTGGAATTAATCTGTTCAATATAATTCTAAGGAGAATTTTGCTTGTATGGATGATAAGACTTATTGTACGATAGTTTGAACATTTTTTGAGATCTCCTTTCTTTGGAATAGTCATCACATAATTATTACATCTTTAATACTATTTCTATTCTTCCATTGAAATATGGTGCATATTAGATTTTCCATGATTAATAAATCATTCAAATGCTTTTTTTCAATTTGAATAACCAGTAATTATAAAGTATGTGATATTATCATACTTGCTTTTTTATAATGTTTAAAATAATAGTATAAAAATACCGCTCCTTTCACTACAAGAAAAACATCCATTGCAATTAGTAGTACCAGTTTTTCTGGAATAATAAACTTTGATCTTTGCTATAACGACTATAAACATATATTTTAATACATCTTATATCTACCTGGAAAGGTTTATAAATGTTTTTTATATTATTATATAATGTATTGATAATATTGTGACTAAAAAACTATTAAAACTAAAATATTATAATGTGTATTTTACTAATAATCGCTACTAACATTAAATTATCTAAATTATTAACAAATTATTAAATTATTTTAAAAATTGACTCTAAACAGGGGGGAATATCCAAAGATATCCGGATCCCCTTATTTATAAATGGGGGGGGGGGGTCCGGACACCCACGACCGCCCCTGTTACTGCGGCCCTACATACATGACAATAACAACATTTCATTAAGATCAAATATCTCTGTATTTATTTATATTTCGAATGATATATGCTATCAGGTTTTCAAATATGTAATTTAAGGATCATAGATTAATAAAAATGAAACATAGAAATATAATTACTTATTTAACTCGAAAATTAACTTTTAATATCTTACGACCTAGGTATTGTAGCTACATTATTCGTAATATTAATATTTCTAGTATTAAACTCATCCTTTATAAAGTAAATTATTATTATTAATTACGAATTTATATTAAAGATTTCAATTCCAAATCATATTAAACTAATTGTATAATATTGAACATATAAAAATTGATCATTGATTACACATTGAAATTAATATCAAAAGTGTATTTAAAAAAAATATAATATGAACTTGGATTTAACTAGGTTTTAACTCTAGTTTAACATGGATTAAAATTGGATTGATCTGTGATTAATCTCGAGTTAAACTTGGAAATAGCTGGTGTAAATGTGTTACCAAATTATCAGGCTAAACACGAGTATAAACTCGAGATAAATCCAAGTTAATCATGAGTATTAAATATTGATATATATATATATATGATACATCATTTAGAAATATGGGTTATTTATTTACTAACTGCAATATAAATTAATATTAACCCTAAAGCTAATATTCATTATAGCCTATTTGTCAGATTATATTTTCTCAATATTTGTGATTTCAAAAGAAATAATATCATATATTGAAGGTGTTCGTGATGGTATGAATATGTATTTAATCGGCCACATTATGATAGTATTCAACTTACCCAAGCTATATCGTTAACATTATCATAATATTAATTTAACTTTAAGTTTATTTTATCTTTTAATTATAAATAGTGAACTAAAGTTAATTAATATATAATAATAATGTAAAATGATTAATAAAATTTAATATAAAGTCGAGTTGATAATGAAATTAAAATTATATCAATTATAAAGAATTATTAAATGTTAAATAATTAATAAAATACTTCAAATTAAAAAACTTACAAAATTAAAATTTAACTTACATAAAAAACATGTGTATTCAAATGATGGAAATTACATGGGATTCAAATGTTTATTCAAATAAACGTACACTTTTTATCAATTGCAGACATAATTGAGATAGTTCAATCTGCCCCACTATCTAATGATAAACGATTCAGAACGATTAGTTTAATGTATACCCCTAAATAAGATTCCAATATCGCAATACAACTTGATATCCGCCATAGTATTATATATTAGTATTAGCATATGAAGTATTACTATGCATTCTTCGTAATATATTATGATTGCTTTCTCATCGAACATTACGTAATTAATCATTGAATACATTTATGTGTTTAATGTATTCTAAATAGAATTAATGAATTTTTGTATCTCGGTATAGTCTAGCCGGAAATAGCAAACTAACTAGACTTCATCTACTAGTTATGATTATAGTATCTTAAGATGAATTCATTATTATAATTATATAATGATATTGCATGCTCATTAAAGCGAAATGTAATTGATTAGTATTTTTATTAATGATTTTATGATATCTAATATCTGAAAATAAGTTACTTATAAATAATTGATTAAACAATGATGATGTTTTAGAGATTTCCACATTGCCTTTGATATATGCTCTTTATAGACTCTAGTATACTATTAATTATATCATACTTATATTTTATATTTATTACCTAAACCAAAATTACCAAAAAGTTATTAATAATTAATACCACGTGATCGAATGTGGGCGTGGCTACTTCTATATAAGTGAATAGAATAACATAATTACCATTATCTATTTCATAGTTATCATCTCTTCAACTTAAATATGTTTAAATTATGTATCTTCGCTCTGGCCCTCACAGCTGTTTACGGTAAGTTATTTCATTATCGCTATCTACAATAATATATTCATTATTATATGTATTTATATATCCTAATATATATTTAAATTATGGATTTAAATTTATGCAAAATATATATAATATTATTTTAAATAACTCGATATTTTGATTTCAAATCTTACTCATTTATTGTTATTAATAAAAAGTTAATAATTGTATTTTAGATATAATAATTATTAATACCTATCTAGAATATAAACAATCGTTATGAATAAATACTTATTCTAATATATTATCTTATTATTATACACACATCTGTAATTATTTCATATTTACGACAGTAGATTTATATTAAATGTACATGATTGCATAACAATATTGTTATACAAAGTCTAGTTTATTTTCCGTATACCCAACAAATAAGCCCACTTTAACCCCATTTTAACCCCACATTAACGCAAACTTTTCTATTCATAGCTACTCTATCATGCAACGATGATTGCGAGAAACATGGTTTGGTGTGCGACTACAGAATGTATATCTGCGTGAACGGTTAATATTACAATTATATATATATATACACACACATATATATATATATAGATTACATATTATAAATTAATACACATTTAATTTTTATAAGTTTATTTACATTATAAAAGTAGCGAACTCAATATTGTTATATAATGCTAACATTACAATATATTATAGTATGGACTTATCTACATTGACTATAATACTGTAGGTAGTATATATATAGCTTTATAACTTTATATAATAATAATATCTATTGTATATGAGAAATACCTATCATAAGTTACTCAAAATTTAATAGAAATTTAAATAACGATCTCAATTAATTCTTATTTAACGATTAGCGAATAACTATTAAATATACATACACCTATAGTTGACTATAGTTAAATATGAGTATAAATGTCACGTGTCTAATACTTAACACTATTACATAGAAATTTTAGAGAATACTCCTGTGCCAGATTGCCTACTGAAAACAGTGAAAGGTAGACCTAACTTCTACAAACTTGGAGGACTCGTCAGACCATGCGCTGAAGGAACAGTATTCAGTCTTTTCAAGTGCACCTGTATTCACGAAAATGAATCTGACTAAAATAACACATTATCCTATACTTATTAATGTTGTTATTAATATTCGCTTGTGGTAAATCACATCGTAAACATAATAACATATATTACAATAACAATAAATTTGCAATATTAATATTATTTATTTATTATAATTATTAATGAATCTGTAATCTGATATAAACATAATTATCTACAAGTATATAGATACACATATATACAAGTACTAAATATTATCTAATACTTATTCGTATTATTAAACTTCTATACAATTGTGAGAATAGATGTATAAATACAAAATTTAAATTCATATTAGAAGTTGTATATTATAAATAAAGAAAATAAAATATCAACACATATATCGAATGAAATATATATTATCAAACATGTAGGGGCGCAGGAAGGTATATTTCATCAGGGGGGTCTAATAATTTATAATATATTATTAATATATGTATATATATGCATGTATATATGTATATATATATACATGTATATATATATATATAGCTAATTACCTGAAATATCATATGTTCCTTCACACATTTTCTTATAGCAGCCTATATTTGTTTAATAATATCTCTTAAGAGTACACGTGCAATTAATTCAAGAATCTAATTTAAAATATTCCATGATAATAGATATATTATTTTATTAGTATTTTCAGTTATCATGTTTAACCATGTATGCGTTTAATTGAGAATTACATTTTTTCCTTATATATTAGTTTGAGGAATTGACCCTCAAAATCTTATTTACCACTGAAAGCTACGTTTTCTTGACCTAGTTAACTTATAGAAGTAAATATAGCTATCAGAACTATTTTATTATTTTTGTATATCATTTTTAGTATGTATAATCATTACTTACTTACTTAGTTACTTAGTCCTGTGACGTTGGCATCGTAGTGGGAGAACATGACAGTGTTTTAATAACTTTTTCCATATATAAAGATCTTTTGCAATAACTAAAAGTTGCTGAAGAGGGAGATTAGAGTATTCAAAAATATCATATAACCAATTTTTCTTTGGTCTTCCTATTTTTCTATTACCTTCCAGATAGTATTGAAGAATTGTTTTGGACATGGAATCGTGTCGAGTTATATGTCCGAATTTGGTCATTTTTCTTCGCATAATTATATCAATACGAGCCGATTTTCTAATTTATTAAATTATTGACTAATATATTAGTCTTTCTTTCTTTATAGCTTATATTCAGGAGACGTCTGTGAGCCTTTGAATCAAAACCTCGGATCTTCTTCTTTGATTCTTCTAGCAGAGTCCATGTTTCACAGCCATAAAGCAATGTTGAAAGAACTAATGAGTTATATAATCTAAATTTAAGTTTGAATTCGATTTCTCCGCTACGCCAGATCTTTTCCAGTTTTACGAGTGCTGAAACTGCCGTAGCTAATCTTATACGAATTTCATTTTTTAAGTTGCCGGAATTCGTAAGAAGTGCTCCGAGGTATTTAAAATGTTCCACATTTTCATTCTGTTTACCGTACATATACATTATTGGTGTTGCAACATGGACCTTCTCCATTGACAATAATTTTGCATTTATCATGATATATTTCCATGCCGTATGCTGTCGATGTTTTTTTTAGTACATCAGTTATAGTCTGTAGTTCACTTTCGGAACCTGCTATAAGATAAATATCGTCTGCAAATCTAAGGTTATTGAATTGTCTGCCTCCTATAGATATACTAGATGGTTGGTTTGTTACATAGTGCAGAATTATTTTTTCCATGAATATATTGAACAGAACAGGCGATAATAAGCACCCTTGCCTCACACTTACTGTTGTATTAAACTTTGTTCCAATATTATTATTTAACAGTACGCTGCTTTTAGAAGAATTATAGAGTGATTTAATACATTGAATTATATCATTGCCTATTACAAAAGAAGACATAACGTTTCATAAACCCTTATGCCATACTCTATCAAAGGTTTTCTTGTAGTCAATGAAATTATGATAAACTTGACGTTGTTGATCGATGTGTTTTTCTATTATTAGTCTGCAGTTAAGAATTTGTTCAGTTGTGCATCGATTTTTTCTAAAACTGGCTTGTTCTTACGCTAGAATTTCTTCGGCTTGTGGAATTAATCTGTTCTATATAATTCTCAGGAGAATTTTGCTTGTATGGATGATAAGACTTATTGTACGATAGTTTGAACATTTTTTGAGATCTCCTTTCTTTGGAATAGTTATCACATAATCATTACATCCTTAATACTATTTCTATTCTTCCATTGAAATATGGTGCATATTAGATTTTCATGATTAATAAATCATTCAAATATTTTTTGTCAATTTGAATAACCAGTAATTATAAAGTATGTGATATTATCATACTTGGTTTTTTATAATGTTTAAAATAATAGTATACAAATACCGCTCCTTTCACTACAAGAAAAACATCCATTGCAATTAGTAGTACCAGTTTTTCTGGAATAATAAACTTTGATATTTGCTATAACGACTATAAACATATATTTTAATACATCTTATATCTGCCTGGAAGGGTTTATAAACATTTTTTATATTATTATATAATGTATTGATAATATTGTGACTAAAAAACTATTAAAACTAAAATATTATAATGTGTATTTTACTAATAATCGCTACTAACATTAAATTATCTAAATTATTAACAAATTATTAAATTATTCTAAAAATTGACTCTAAACAGGGGGGAATATCCAAAGATATCCGGATACCCTTATTTATAAATGGGGGGGGGGGGGGGTCCGGACACCCACGACCGCCCCTGTTACTGCGGCCCTACATACATGACAATAACAACATTTCATTAAGATCAAATATCTCTGTATTTATTTATATTTCGAATGATATATGCTATCAGGTTTTCAAATATGTAATTTAAGGATCATAGATTAATAAAAATGAAACATAGAAATATAATTACTTATTTAACTCGAAAATTAACTTTTAATATCTTACGACCTAGGTATTGTAGCTACATTATTCGTAATATTAATATTTCTAGTATTAAACTCATCCTTTATAAAGTAAATTATTATTATTAATTACGAATTTATATTAAAGATTTCAATTCCAAATCATATTAAACTAATTGTATAATATTGAACATATAAAAATTGATCATTGATTACACATTGAAATTAATATCAAAAGTGTATTTAAAAAAAATATAATATGAACTTGGATTTAACTAGGTTTTAACTCTAGTTAAACATGGATTAAAATTGGATTGATCTGTGATTAATCTCGAGTTAAACTTGGAAATAGCTGGTGTAAATGTGTTACCAATTTATCAGGAGTAACTAAACACGAGTATAAACTCGAGATAAATCCAAGTTAATCACGAGTATTGAATATTGAGATATATGTATTTATGATACATAATTTAGAAATATGGGTTATTTATTTACTAACTGCAATATAAATTAATATTAACCCTAAAGCTAATATTCATTATAGCCTATTTGTCAGATTATATTTTCTCAATATTTGTGCTTTCAAAAGAAATAATATAATATATTGAAGGTATTCGTGATGGTATGAATATGTATTTAATCGGCCACATTATGATAGTATTCAACATACCCAAACTATATCGTTAACATTATCATAATATGAATTTAACTTTAAGTTTATTTTATCTTTTAATTATAAATAGTGAAATAAAGTTAACTAATATGCAATAATAATGTAAAATGATTAATACAATTTAATATAAAGTTGAGTTGATAATGAAATTAAAATTATATCAATTATAAAGAATTATTAAATGTTAAATAATTAAAAAAATACTTCAAATTAAAAAACTTACAAAATTAAAATTTAACTTACATAAAAAACATGTGTATTCAAATGATGGAAATTACATGGGATTCAAATGTTTATTCAAATAAACGTACACTTTTTATCAATTGCAGACATAATTGAGATGGTTCAATCTGCCCCACTCTATAATGATACACTTATTAATGATGCAGTACGATTAGTTTAATGTATACCCCTAAATAAGATTCCAATATCGCAATAAAACTTGATATCCGCCATAGTATTGTATATTAGTATTAGCATATGAAGTATTAATAATCATGCTTCGTAATATATTATGATTAGTTTCTCATTGAACATTACGTAATTAATCATTGAACACATTTATGTGTTTAATGTATTATAAATAGAATTAATGAATTTTTATATCTCGGTATAGTCTAGCCGGAAATAGCAAACTAACATCTACTAGTTATGATTATAATATCTTAAGATGAATTCATTATTATAATTATATAATAATATTGCATGCTCATTAAAGCGTAATGTAATTGATTAGTATTTTTATTAATGATTTTATGATATCTAATATCTGCAAATAAGTTACTTATAAATAATTGATTAAACAAAGATGAGGTTTTAGAGATTTACCCTTTGCCTGTAATATATTCTATTTATAGACTCTAGTATACTATTAATTATATTTTATTTTTTATTAGGTATACTGCAATGACGCAATACGTTATTAATAGGCAATACCACGTGATAGGGTGTGGGCGTAGCTACTTCTATATAAGTGAAGAGAATAAAAGAAATATCATTATCTATTTCATAGTTATCATCTTTTCAACTTAAATATGTTTAAATTATTTATCTTCGCTCTAGCTCTCACAGCTGTTTACGGTAAGTTATTTCATTATCGCTATATACTATAATATATTCATTATTATATGTATTTATATATCCTAATATATATATTTAAATTATGGATTTAAATTTATTTAAAATATATACAATATTATTTTAAATAACTCGATAATTTGATTTCAAATCTTACACATTTATTGTTATTAATAAAAAGTTAATAATTGTATTTTAGATATATTAATTATTAATACCTATCTAGAATATAAACAATCGTTATGAATAAATTCTTATTCTAATATATTATCTTATTATTATACACACATCTGTAATTATTTCATATTTACGACAGTAGATTTATATGAAATGTACATGATTGCATAACAATATTGTTATACAAAGTCTAGTTTATTTTCTGAATACCCAACAAATAAGCCCACATTAACCCCATTTTAACCCCACATTAACGCAAACTTTTCTATTCATAGCTACTCTATCATGCAACGATGATTGCGAGAAACATGGTTTGGTGTGCGACTACAGAATGTATATCTGCGTGAACGGTTAATATTACAATTATATATATATATACACACACACATATATATATATATATATATATATATATATATATATATATATATATATATATATATATATATAGATAGATATAGATATAGATTACATATTTATAAATTAATACATATTTTATTTTTATGAGTTTATTTACATTATAAAAGTAGCCAACTAAATATTATTATATAAACTTACATTATGATATCGTATAGTATAGGCTTATCTACATTGAATATGATACTGTAGGTAGTATATATATATACCTTATAAGCTTTACATAATAATAATATCTATTGTATATGAGAAATACCTATCGAAAGTCATTCAAGATTTAATAGAAATTTAAATAACGATTTCAATTAATTCTTATTTAACGATTAGCGAATAACTATTAAATATATATACACCTATAGTTGACTATAGTTATATATTGATATAAATGTCACGTGTCTAATACTTAACACTATTACATAGAAATTGTAGAGAATACTCCAGTGCCAGATTGCCTACTGAAAACAGTGAAAGGTAGACCTAACTTCTACAAACTTGGAGGACTCGTCAGACCATGCGCTGAAGGAACAGTATTCAGTCTTTTCAAGTGCACCTGTATTCACGAAAATGAATCTTACTAAAATAACACATTCTCATATACTTATTAATGTTGTTATTAATATTCGCTTGTGGCAAATCACATCGTAAAGATAATAATATATTATAATAACAATAAATTTGCAATATTAATATTATTTATTTATTATAATTATTAATGAATCTGTAATCTGATATAAACATAATTATCTACAAGTATATAGATATACATATATACAAGTACTAAATATTATCTAATACTTATTCGTATTATTAAACTTCTATACAATTGTGAGAATAGATGTATAAATACAACATTTAAATTCATATTAGAAGTTGTATATTATAAATAAAGAAAATAAAATATCAACACATTTATCGAATGAAATATATATTATCAAACATTTAGGGCGCAGGAAGGTATATTTCATAGGGGGGGTCCAATAATTTATAATATATTATTAATATATGTATATATATATGCATGTATATATGTATATATATATATATATATATATATATATATATACATGTATATATATATAGCTAATTACCTGACATATCATATGTTCCTTCACACATTTTCTTATAGCAGCCTATATTTGTTTAATAATATATCTTAAGAGTACAAGTGCAATTAATTCAAGAATCTAATTTAGAATTTTCCATGATAATAGATATATTATTTTATTAGTATTTTCAGTTATCATGTTTAACCATGTATGCGTTTAATTGATAATTACATTTTTTCCTTATTTAATAGTTTGAGGAATTGACCCTCAAAATCTTATTTACCACTGAAAGCTACGTTTTCTTGACCTAGTTAACTTATAGAAGTAAATATAGCTATCAGAACTATTTTATTATTTTTGTATATCATTTTTAGTATGTATAATCATTACTTACTTACTTAGTTACTTAGTCCTGTGACGTTGGCATCGTAGTGGGAGAACATGACAGTGTTTTAATAACTTTCTCCATATATAAAGATCTTTTGCAATAACTAAAAGTTGCTGAAGAGGGAGATTAGAGTATTCAAAAATATCATATAACCAATTTTTCTTTGGTCTTCCTCTTTTTCTATTACCTTCGACATAGTATTGAAGAATTTTTTTGGACATGAAATCGTGTCGAGTTATATGTCCGAATTTGGTCATTTTTCTTCGCATAATTATATCAATACGAGCCAACTTTCTAATTTATTAAATTATTGACCAATATATTCGTCATTCTTTCTTTATAGCTTATATTCAGGAGACGCCTGCGAGCTTTTAAATCAAAACCTCGGATCCTCTTCTTTGATTCTTCTAGCAGAGTCCATGTTTCACAGCCATAAAGCAATGTTGAAAGAACTAATGAGTTATATAATCTAAATTTAAGTTTGAATTCGATTTCTCTGCTACGCCAGATTTTTCTATTATGTCAGATCTTTTCCAGTTTAACTAGTGCTGAAACTGCCGTAGCTAATCTTATACGAATCTTCCACATTTTTAATCTGTTTACAGTACATATAAATTATTGGTGTTGCAACATGGACCTTCTCCATTGACAATAATTTTGCATTTATCATGATATATTTCCATGCCGTATGCTGTCGATGTTTTTTCTAGTACATCAGTTATAGTCTGTAGTTCACTTTCGGAACCTGCTATAAGATAAATATCATCTGCAAATCTAAGGTTATTGAATTGTCTGCTTCCTATAGATATACTAGATGGTTGGGTTGTTACTTAGTCCAGCATTATTTTTTCCAGGAATATATTGAACAGAACAGGCGATAATAAGCACCCTTGCCTCACACTTACTGTTGTATTAAACTTTGTTCCAATATTATTATTTAACAGTACGCTGCTTTTAGAAGAATTATAGAGTGATTTAATACATTGAATTATATCATTGCCTATTACAAAAGAAGACATCACGTGTTATAATCCCTCATGCCATACTCTATCAAAGGCTTTCTTGTTGTCAATTACATTATGATAAACTTGACGTTGTGGATCGATGTGTTTTTCCATTATTAGTCTGCAGTTAAGAATTTGTTCAGTTGTGCTTCGATTATTTCTAAAACTGACTTGTTCTTACGCTAACATTTCTTCGGCTTGTGGAATTAATCTGTTCTATATAATTCTCAGGAGAATTTTGCTTGTATGGATGATAAGACTTATTGTACGATAGTTTGAACATTTTTTGGGATCTCCTTTCTTTGGAATAGTTATCACATAATCATTACATCCTTAATACTATTTCTATTCTTCCATTGAAGTATGGTGCATATTAGATTTTCATGATTAATAAATCATTCAAATACTTTTTTTCAATTTGAATAACCAGTAATTATAAAGTATGTGATATTATCATACTTGATTTTTTATAATGTTGAAAATAATAGTATACAAATACCGCTCCTTTCACTACAAGAAAAACATCCATTGCAATTAGTAGTACCAGTTTTTCTGGAATAATAAACTTTGATCTTTGCTATAACGACTATAAATATATATTTTAATACATCTTATATCTGGCTTGAAGGGTTTATCAACATTTTTTATATTATTATATAATGTATTGATAATATTGTGACTAAAAAACTATTAAAACTAAAATATTATAATGTGTATTTTACTAATAATCGCTACTAACATTAAATTATCTAAATTATTAACAAATTATTAAATTTTTTTTAAAAATTGACTCTAAACATGGGGGTCCAAAGATATCCGGATCCCCCTATTTATAAATGGGGGGTGGGGGTCCGGACACCCACGACCGCCCCTGTTACTGCGGCCCTATATACATGACAATAACAACATTTCATTAAGATCAAATATCTCTGTATTTATTTATATTTCGAATGATATATGCTATCAGGTTTTCAAATATGTAATTTAAGGATCACAGATTAATGAAAATGAAACATAGAAATATAATTACTTAATTAACTCGAAAATTAACTTTTAATATCTTAAGACCTAGGTATTGTAGCTACATTATTCGTAATATTAATATTTCTAGTTTTGAACTCATCCTTTATAAAGTAAATTATTATTATTAATTACGAATTTATATTAAAGATTTCAATTCCAAATCATATTAAACTAATTGTATAATATTGAACATATAACAATTGATCATTGATTACATATTGAAAGTAATATCAAAAGTGTATTTAAAAAAAATATAATATGAACTTGGATTTAACTTGGTTTTAACTCTAGTTAAACATGGATTAAAATTGGATTGATCTGTGATTAATCTCGAGTTAAACTTGGAAATAGCTGGTGTAAATGTGTTACCAAATTATCAGGCTAAACACGAGTATAAACTCGAGATAAATCCAAGTTAATCACGAGTATTGAATATTGATATATATATATGATACATTATTTAGAAATATGGGTTATTTATTTACTAACTGCAATATAAATTAATATTAACCCTAAAGCTAATATTCATTATAGCCTATTTGTCAGATTATATTTTCTCAATATTTGTGATTTCAAAAGAAATAATATCATATATTGAAGGTGTTCGTGATGGTATGAATATGTATTTAATCGGCCACATTATGATAGTATTCAACTTACCCAAGCTATATCGTTAACATTATCATAATATTAATTTAACTTTAAGTTTATTTTATCTTTTAATTATAAATAGTGAACTAAAGTTAATTAATATATAATAATAATGTAAAATGATTAATAAAATTTAATATAAAGTCGAGTTGATAATGAAATTAAAATTATATCAATTATAAAGAATTATTAAATGTTAAATAATTAATAAAATACTTCAAATTAAAAAACTTACAAAATTAAAATTTAACTTACATAAAAAACATGTGTATTCAAATGATGGAAATTACATGGGATTCAAATGTTTATTCAAATAAACGTACACTTTTTATCAATTGCAGACATAATTGAGATAGTTCAATCTGCCCCACTATCTAATGATAAACGATTCAGAACGATTAGTTTAATGTATACACCTAAATAAGATTCCAATATCGCAATAAAACTTGATATCCGCCATAGTATTGTATATTAGTATTAGAATATGAAGTATTAATATGCATTCTTCGTAATATATTATGATTAGTTTCTCATTGAACATTACGTAATTAATCATTGAACACATTTATGTGTTTAATGTATTATAAATAGAATTAATGAATGTTTGTATCTCGGTATAGTCTAGCCGGAAATAGCAAACTAACATCTACTAGTTATGATTATAATATCTTAAGATGAATTCATTATTATAATTATATAATAATATTGCATGCTCATTAAAGCGTAATGTAATTGATTAGTATTTTCATTAATGATTTTATGATATCTAATATCTGCAAATAAGTTACTTATAAATAATTGATTAAACAATGATGATGTTTTAGAGATTTCCACATTGCCTTTGATATATGCTCTTTATAGACTCTAGTATACTATTAATTATATCATACTTATATTTTATATTTATTACCTAAACCAAAATTACCCAAAAGTTATTAATAATTAATACCACGTGATCGAATGTGGGCGTGGCTACTTCTATATAAGTGAAGAGAATAATAGAAATATCAGTATCTATTTCATAGTTATCACCTCTTCAACTTAAATATGTTTAAATTATTTATCTTCGCTCTGGCCCTCACAGCTGTTTACGGTAAGTTATTTCATTATCGCTATCTACAATAATATATTCATTATTATACGTATTTATATATCCTAATATATATATTTAAATTATGGATTTAAATTTATGCAAAATATATACAATATTATTTTAAATAACTCGATATTTTGATTTCAAATCTTACACATTTATTGTTATTAATAAAAAGTTAATAATTGTATTTTAGATATAATAATTATTAATACCTATCTAGAATATAAACAATTGTTATGAATAAATACTTATTCTAATATATTATCTTATTATTATACACACATCTGTAATTATTTCATATTTACGACAGTAGATTTATATTAAATGTACATGATTGCATAACAATATTGTTATACAAAGTCTAGTTTATTTTCCGTATACCCAACAAATAAGCCCACATTAACCCCATTTTAACCCCACATTAACGCAAACTTTTCTATTCATAGCTACTCTATCATGCAACGATGATTGCGAGAAACATGGTTTGGTGTGCGACTACAGAATGTATATCTGCGTGAACGGTTAATATTACAATTATATATATATATACACACACATATATATATATATATATATATATATATATATATAGATTACATATTATAAATTAATACACATTTAATTTTTATAAGTTTATTTACATTATAAAAGTAGCGAACTCAATATTGTTATATAATGCTAACATTACAATATATTATAGTATAGACTTATCTACATTGAATATGATACTATAGGTAGTATATATATAGCTTTATAACTTTATATAATAATAATATCTATTGTATATGAGAAATACCTATCATAAGTTACTCAAAATTTAATAGAAATTTAAATAACGATCTCAATTAATTCTTATTTAACGATTAGCGAATAACTATTAAATATACATACACCTATAGTTGACTATAGTTAAATATGAGTATAAATGTCACGTGTCTAATACTTAACACTATTACATAGAAATTGTAGAGAATACTCCAGTGCCAGATTGCCTACTGAAAACAGTGAAAGGTAGACCTAACTTCTACAAACTTGGAGGACTCATCAGACCATGCGCTGAAGGAACAGTATTCAGTCTTTTCAAGTGCACCTGTATTCACGAAAATGAATCTGACTAAAATAACACATTCTCATATACTTATTAATGTTGTTATTAATATTCGCTTGTGGCAAATCACATCGTAAAGATAATAATATATTATAATAACAATAAAGTTGCAATATTAATATTATTTATTTATTATAATTATTAATGAATCTGTAATCTGATATAAACATAATTATCTACAAGTATATAGATATACATATATACAAGTACTAAATATTATCTAATACTTATTCGTATTATTAAACTTCTATACAATTGTGAGAATAGATGTATAAATACAACATTTAAATTCATATTAGAAGTTGTATATTATAAATAAAGAAAATAAAATATCAACGCATTTATCGAATGAAATATATATTATCAAACATTTAGGGCGCAGGAAGGTATATTTCATAGGGGGGGTCCAATAATTTATAATATATTATTAATATATGTATATATATATATGCATGTATATATGTATATATATATATATATATATATATATATATATATATATACATGTATATATATATAGCTAATTACCTGACATATCATATGTTCCTTCACACATTTTCTTATAGCAGCCTATATTTGTTTAATAATATATCTTAAGAGTACACGTGCAATTAATTCAAGAATCTAATTTAGAATTTTCCATGATAATAGATATATTATTTTATTAGTATTTTCAGTTATCATGTTTAACCATGTATGCGTTTAATTGAGAATTAAATTTTTTCCTTATTTAATAGTTTGAGGAATTGACCCTCAAAATCTTATTTACCACTGAAAGCTACGTTTTCTTGACCTAGTTAACTTATAGAAGTAAATATAGCTATCAGAACTATTTTATTATTTTTGTATATCATTTTTAGTATGTATAATCATTACTTACTTATTTAGTTACTTAGTTCCGTGACGTTGGCATCGTAGGGGGAGAATATGACAGTGTTTTAATAACTTTCTCCATATAAAACGATCTTTTGCATTAACTAAAATTTGCTGAAGAGGGATATTAGAGTATTCAAAATATCATATAACCAATTTTTCTTTGGTCTTCCTCTTTTTCTATTACCTTCCAGATAGTATTGAAGAATTGTTTTGGACATGGAATCGTGTCGAGTTATATGTCCGAATTTGGTCATTTTTCTTCGCATAATTATATCAATACGAGCCGATTTTCTAATTTATTAAATTATTGACTAATATATTAATCTTTCTTTCTTTATAGCTTATATTCAGGAGACGTCTGTGAGCTTTTGAATCAAAACCTCGGATCTTCTTCTTTGATTCTTCTAGCAGAGTCCATGTTTCACAGCCATAAAGCAATGTTGAAAGAACTAATGAGTTATATAATCTAAATTTAAGTTTGAATTCGATTTCTCCGCAACGCCAGATCTTTTCCAGTTTTATTAGTGCTTAAACTGCCGTAGCTAATCTTATACGAATTTGATTTTTTGAGTTGCCGGAATTCGTAAGAATTTCTCCGAGGTATTTAAAATGTTCCACATTTTCAATCTGTTTACCGTACATATAAATTATTGGTGTTGCAACATGGACGTTCTCCATTGACAATAATTGAGCATTTATCATGATTAATTTCCATGCCGTATGATGTCGATGTTTTTTCTAGTACATCAGTTATAGTTTGTAGTTCACTTTCGGAACCTGCAATAAGATAAATATCGTCTGCAAATCTCAGGTTATTGAATTGTCTGCCTCCTATATATATACTAGATGGTTGGTTTATTACAGAGTCCAGCAATATTTTTTCCAGGAATATATTGAACAGAACAGGCGATAATAAGCACCTTTGCCTCACACTTACTGTTGTATTAAACTTTGTTCCAATATTATTATTTAACAGTACGCTGCTTTTAGAAGAATTATAGAGTGATTTAATAAATTGAATTATATCATTGCCTATTACAACAGAAGACATCACGTTTCATAAACCCACATGCCATACTCTATCAAAGGCTTTCTTGTAGTCAATTAAATTATGATAAACTTGACGTTGTTGACCCATGTGTTCATTATTAGTCTGCAGTTAAGAATTTGTTCAGTTGTGCTTCGATTATTTCTAAAACTGGCTTGTTCTTACGCTAAAATTTCTTCGGCTTGTGGAATTAATCTGTTCAATATAATTCTAAGGAGAATTTTGCTTGTATGGATGATAAGACTTATTGTACGATAGTTTGAACATTTTTTGAGATCTCCTTTCTTTGGAATAGTCATCACATAATTATTACATCTTTAATACTATTTCTATTCTTCCATTGAAATATGGTGCATATTAGATTTTCCATGATTAATAAATAATTCAAATGCTTTTTTTCAATTTGAATAACCAGTAATTATAAAGTATGTGATATTATCATACTTGCTTTTTTATAATGTTTAAAATAATAGTATAAAAATACCGCTCCTTTCACTACAAGAAAAACATCCATTGCAATTAGTAGTACCAGTTTTTCTGGAATAATAAACTTTGATCTTTGCTATAACGACTATAAACATATATTTTAATACATCTTATATCTACCTGGAAAGGTTTATAAATGTTTTTTATATTATTATATAATGTATTGATAATATTGTGACTAAAAAACTATTAAAACTAAAATATTATAATGTGTATTTTACTAATAATCGCTACTAACATTAAATTATCTAAATTATTAACAAATTATTAAATTATTTTAAAAATTGACTCTAAACAGGGGGGAATATCCAAAGATATCCGGATCCCATTATTTATAAATGGGGGGGGGGGGGGGTCCGGACACCCACGACCGCCCCTGTTACTGCGGCCCTACATACATGCCAATAACAACATTTCATTAAGATCAAATATCTCTGTATTTATTTATATTTCGAATGATATATGCTATCAGGTTTTCAAATATGTAATTTAAGGATCATAGATTAATAAAAATGAAACATAGAAATATAATTACTTATTTAACTCGAAAATTAACTTTTAATATCTTACGACCTAGGTATTGTAGCTACATTATTCGTAATATTAATATTTCTAGTATTAAACTCATCCTTTATAAAGTAAATTATTATTATTAATTACGAATTTATATTAAAGATTTCAATTCCAAATCATATTAAACTAATTGTATAATATTGAACATATAAAAATTGATCATTGATTACACATTGAAATTAATATCAAAAGTGTATTTAAAAAAAATATAATATTAACTTGGATTTAACTAGGTTTTAACTCTAGTTAAACATGGATTAAAATTGGATTGATCTGTGATTAATCTCGAGTTAAACTTGGAAATAGCTGGTGTAAATGTGTTACCAATTTATCAGGAGTAACTAAACACGAGTATAAACTCGAGATAAATCCAAGTTAATCATGAGTATTGAATATTGAGATATATGTATTTATGATACATAATTTAGAAATATGGGTTATTTATTTACTAACTGCAATATAAATTAATATTAACCCTAAAGCTAATATTCATTATAGCCTATTTGACAGATTATATTTTCTCAATATTTGTGCTTTCAAAAGAAATAATATAATATATTGAAGGTATTCGTGATGGTATGAATATGTATTTAATCGGCCACATTATGATAGTATTCAACATACCCAAACTATATCGTTAACATTATCATAATATGAATTTAACTTTAAGTTTATTTTATCTTTTAATTATAAATAGTGAAATAAAGTTAACTAATATGCAATAATAATGTAAAATGATTAATACAATTTAATATAAAGTTGAGTTGATAATGAAATTAAAATTATATCAATTATAAAGAATTATTAAATGTTAAATAATTAAAAAAATACTTAAAATTAAAAAACTTACAAAATTAAAATTTAACTTACATAAAAAACATGTGTATTCAAATGATGGAAATTACATGGGATTCAAATGTTTATTCAAATAAACGTACACTTTTTATCAATTGCAGACATAATTGAGATGGTTCAATCTGCCCCACTCTATAATGATACACTTATTAATGATGCAGTACGATTAGTTTAATGTATACCCCTAAATAAGATTCCAATATCGCAATAAAACTTGATATCCGCCATAGTATTGTATATTAGTATTAGCATATGAAGTATTAATAATCATGCTTCGTAATATATTATGATTAGTTTCTCATTGAACATTACGTAATTAATCATTGAACACATTTATGTGTTTAATGTATTATAAATAGAATTAATGAATTTTTATATCTCGGTATAGTCTAGCCGGAAATAGCAAACTAACATCTACTAGTTATGATTATAATATCTTAAGATGAATTCATTATTATAATTATATAATAATATTGCATGCTCATTAAAGCGTAATGTAATTGATTAGTATTTTTATTAATGATTTTATGATATCTAATATCTGAAAATAAGTTACTTAGCAATAATTGATTAAACAAAGATGAGGTTTTAGAGATTTACCCTTTGCCTGTAATATATTCTATTTATAGACTCTAGTATACTATTAATTATATTTTATTTTTTATTAGGTATACTGCAATGACGCAATACGTTATTAATAGGCAATACCACGTGATAGGATGTGGGCGTGGCTACTTCTATATAAGTGAAGAGAATAAAAGAAATATCATTATCTATTTCATAGTTATCATCTTTTCAACTTAAATATGTTTAAATTATTTATCTTCGCTCTAGCTCTCACAGCTGTTTACGGTAAGTTATTTCATTATCGCTATCTACAATAATATATTCATTATTATAAGGATATATATATCCTAATATATATATTTAAATTATGGATTTAAATTTATGCAAAATATATACAATATTATTTTAAATAACTCGATATTTTGATTTCAAATCTTATACATTTATTGTTATTAATAAAAAGTTAATAATTGTATTTTAGATATAATAATTATTAATACCTATCTAGAATATAAACAATCGTTATGAATAAATTCTTATTCTAAATTATTATTCTAAAATCTTATTATTATACAAACATCTGTAATTATTTCATATTTACGACAGTAGATTTATATTAAATGTACATGATTGCATAACAATATTGTTATACAAAGTCTAGTTTATCTTCCGAATACCCAACAAATAAGCCCACATTAACCCCATTGTAACCCCACATTAACGCAAACTTTTCTATTCATAGCTACTCTATCATGCAACGATGATTGCGAGAAACATGGTTTGGTGTGCGACTACAGAATGTATATCTGCGTGAACGGTTAATATTACAATTATATATATATACACACACATATATATATATATATATATATATATATATATATATATATATATATATATATATAGATTACATATTATAAATTAATACACATTTAATTTTTATAAGTTTATTTACATTATAAAAGTAGCGAACTCAATATTGTTATATAATGCTAACATTACAATATATTATAGTATAGACTTATCTACATTGAATATGATACTATAGGTAGTATATATATAGCTTTATAACTTTATATAATAATAATATCTATTGTATATGAGAAATACCTATCATAAGTTACTCAAAATTTAATAGAAATTTAAATAACGATCTCAATTAATTCTTATTTAACGATTAGCGAATAACTATTAAATATACATACACCTATAGTTGACTATAGTTAAATATGAGTATAAATGTCACGTGTCTAATACTTAACACTATTACATAGAAATTGTAGAGAATACTCCTGTGCCAGATTGCCTACTGAAAACAGTGAAAGGTAGACCTAACTTCTACAAACTTGGAGGACTCGTCAGACCATGCGCTGAAGGAACAGTATTCAGTCTTTTCAAGTGCACCTGTATTCACGAAAATGAATCTGACTAAAATAACACATTCTCATATACTTATTAATGTTGTTATTAATATTCGCTTGTGGCAAATCACATCGTAAAGATAATAATATATTATAATAACAATAAATTTGCAATATTAATATTATTTATTTATTATAATTATTAATGAATCTGTAATCTGATATAAACATAATTATCTACAAGTATATAGATATACATATATACAAGTACTAAATATTATCTAATACTTATTCGTATTATTAAACTTCTATACAATTGTGAGAATAGATGTATAAATACAACATTTAAATTCATATTAGAAGTTGTATATTATAAATAAAGAAAATAAAATATCAACACATTTATCGAATGAAATATATATTATCAAACATTTAGGGCGCAGGAAGGTATATTTCATAGGGGGGGTCCAATAATTTATAATATATTATTAATATATGTATATATATATATATGCATGTATATATGTATATATATATATATATATATATATATATACATGTATATATATATAGCTAATTACCTGACATATCATATGTTCCTTCACACATTTTCTTATAGCAGCCTATATTTGTTTAATAATATATCTTAAGAGTACACGTGCAATTAATTCAAGAATCTAATTTAGAATTTTCCATGATAATAGATATATTATTTTATTAGTATTTTCAGTTATCATGTTTAACCATGTATGCGTTTAATTGAGAATTACATTTTTTCCTTATTTAATAGTTTGAGGAATTGACCCTCAAAATCTTATTTACCACTGAAAGCTACGTTTTCTTGACCTAGTTAACTTATAGAAGTAAATATAGCTATCAGAACTATTTTATTATTTTTGTATATCATTTTTAGTATGTATAATCATTACTTACTTATTTAGTTACTTAGTTCCGTGACGTTGGCATCGTAGGGGGAGAATATGACAGTGTTTTAATAACTTTCTCCATATAAAACGATCTTTTGCATTAACTAAAATTTGCTGAAGAGGGATATTAGAGTATTCAAAATATCATATAACCAATTTTTCTTTGGTCTTCCTCTTTTTCTATTACCTTCCACATAGTATTGAAGAATTGTTTTGGACATGGAATCGTGTCGAGTTATATGTCCGAATTTGGTCATTTTTCTTCGCATAATTATATCAATACGAGCCGATTTTCTAATTTATTAAATTATTGACTAATATATTAGTCTTTCTTTCTTTATAGCTTATATTCAGGAGACGTCTGTGAGCTTTTGAATCAAAACCTCGGATCTTCTTCTTTGATTCTTCTAGCAGAGTCCATGTTTCACAGCCATAAAGCAATGTTGAAAGAACTAATGAGTTATATAATCTAAATTTAAGTTTGAATTCGATTTTTCTAATGCTAACATTACAATATATTATAGTATAGACTTATCTACATTGACTATAATACTGTAGGTAGTATATATATAGCTTTATAACTTTATATAATAATAATATCTATTGTATATGAGAAATACCTATCATAAGTTACTCAAAATTTAATAGAAATTTAAATAACGATCTCAATTAATTCTTATTTAACGATTAGCGAATAACTATTAAATATATACACCTATAGTTGACTATAGTTATATATTGATATAAATGTCACGTGTCTAATACTTAACACTATTACATAGCAATTGTAGAGAATACTCCTGTGCCAGATTGCCTACTGAAAACAGTGAAAGGTAGACCTAACTTCTACAAACTTGGAGGACTTGTCAGACCATGCGCTGAAGGAACAGTATTCAGTCTTTTCAAGTGCACTTGTGTCCATGAAAATGAATCTGACTAAAATAACACATTCTCCTAAACTTATTAATGTTGTTATTAACATTCTATTGTAGAAAATAAGATCTTAAATAATAATAATATTACTATAACAATAAATTTGCAATATTAATAGTATTTATTTATTATAATTTATTAATGAATCTGTATTCTGATATAAACATAATTATCAATAAGTATATATATATACAAAAATATATATATATATATATATATATATATATAAATCTTTAACTTAAATAACAGATTACTGACAAATAAAACATTAATAACAACAAGAAAAATTAAAAACAATAATATTGTAACATTTATTAAAAATCTATTACAAATTACCCCATATTATATTTCCATACATTATGTGTGGTAGGAATAGGCTATTTTATATAATAATCATTAGTTTTGTCTTAATGTATTTTGATAGTCTGATTATTGAGTAAAGTATTTTCGATAAGTATTATTAAGATTAATTATATGATTTTTAAAGTTTATATCTTTGTCAATTATTATTCCTAGATATTTATATTCTATTTCATTTTGTATTGATATATTATTTATTGTTAGGTGTATGTTAGTGTATTTTCTCGAATTAAAATTGACTATTTTAGTTTTATTGATATTTATTTCAAGTTTATTAAATGTGTACCATTTTTCTATTTTTGTAATAATATTATCTATTGTATATTTTAATTTGTCATTGTTTTCACCTGTAAATGTTATTGCTGTATCATCAGCATATAATATAAGTTTTACTTGTTGGTTATTATTAAATAGTAATGATAGGTCATTAGTATATATTATAAATAGGAGAGGATCAAGTATTGATCCTTTTGGTACCCCGATATTATTACATAATATTTGTGATTTTTTATTATTTATCATAACAACTTGTTTTCGATTACTTAGGCAGCTTTTGATAAGTTGTAGCGAATTGCTTCTTATTCCATAATTATGTAATTTATCTATTAGTATGTTGTGATCTAGCGTGTCGAATGCTTTGCTTAGACAAGGGAATAGTGTATTTATTGATTTATTTTGTTCTTTGTTTAGTAATATATGTTTATATAAATCTAAAATAGCATGTGTTGTGTTATGCTTTTTAGTATATCCGTATTGTGTATAATATATAATTAGATTTTTTTGAAAAAAGGAAGTAAAACTCCGATGTATTATTTTTTCAAATATTTTTGAAAAAAAAAAACAATTATTCTAAATGTTAATAATATCAGATATATTTTTATCTGTATAATTATTTGAAATTTTAAAAATTGTAGTTAGATCTATTTTTAATCTTCAAAGTTCTAGTGATTCTAATTATAAATATACCAATCTCTCTACAAGTTTGTATATCCTACGCATCTTGTAATTAATCTTCTAGTAAATAATCGTTGCACTCTTTCAATTTGGTCTATGAGACTACGAAATTTACTAACCTTTGAAAAAGGTGACCAAATTATGGATGCATATTCTAAAATTGGTCTGCAATAAATTGTATATGCATTTAATAATGCTCTAGGGGATTTTGTAGTAATGCATCTAAAAATTGAATTCAGAGAAAAATAAGCTTTATTACAAACATAATCAATATGTTTATTAAATAAAAGGTTATTTTCAAATATTATTCCTAAATCTTTATAAAAAGTAAGGTTTTCTAATTGAATATTATTTATAAAATATTTTGATGGAGTTACCTTCCCTAAAGTCATAACTGCACATTTTGATAATGAAATATTTAATTGCCATTTATTTGCCCATTGTGAAAATAAATTTAAATTGTTTTGTAAAAGAAATCTTTCACTCTTAGATGCGTAAGAAAAATATAATTTTGTATAATCGGCAAATAAATCAATATGAATTTTTGAAGAGAATATACTAGGAAGATCATTAATATATAATAAAAATAAAATTGGACCTAAAACCGATCCTTGTGGTACTCCAGATTTTACAATAGAACTATTTGAAAAAGAATTTTCAACCCGTATAATTTAAGATCTATTCGTTAAAAAATTATAAAACCATTTTATTATTTTATTAGATATATCGTATGATTTTAATTTAAATAATAGTTTTTCATGAGAAACAACATCAAAAGCTTTTGCAAAATCAATATATATTATATCTACACATTTTTTATTATTCAATTCATTATACCAACATTTTAAACATTTTGTTAATTGTAATTCTGTGGATTTTCCACTTATAAAACCATATTGATATTTTGTTAATAAATTATTGAATTTTAAATAAAAAATTAATTGTTTAGAAATAATACGTTCTAATACTCTACACAATCAATCTAAAAATATTTAAATCAATCTTATGACTATAATCCTTTTTATAAATATTAAAAATTATGATAATTATTATGATTATGATTATCATAATCATAATTATTAATAATATTTATTATTATAATAGTAATATTTATATTATGTATATATATATATTATATGTTAATCATAATTTAAGAATATTAACATTATTAATTAAGATATATATATATCTTTAATATTAAATATATATCAAATTTGTTCACAATTATTTAGTAAATAAGTCATATTTAGATTGATATCGGCCCCAAACATGACGTGTCTAACTGAGAGTTCAAGTAAAAAATGTTTTAATATTATATTAATATATAAGTATACAGTATTATGATATTTATACATATATAGGAAACAACTTATCTACTAGGTAAATAATGTAATGAGATATATAACCCTAAATATTTACTTGAACTCTCGTTTTGACACATGACATATTAGGGGCCTATATCAGTATTCAGCAAAAGGCTCATGATTTAAAAAATAAGTTACCCACTAAACGCTTGCATAATTATTTATTGGAATATGTGTTTGTATAAATATACAGTTTTTTTATCAGGTACCCCTAAAACGGTATCTGGACGAAATCAGCATTTTGAAATTAAAAAACCATCACATCACACAAGCTTCGTAGGACATACTAAATAATATCTGAATATAATTGCTTATTATAATTACTCTATAATTACGTATTTTATACATTATATTTCAAAATAATGATACAACTAATATAAATGATCCACTATATATTAGGATTATGGTCAAAAGCTTCGCGCTTTAAAAAAAATATACTACTCACTAAACGACATCATAATAAATATGATAATTCTTTATTATTGTATACATTTAATTATAAATAGTATAAATATATAGTATTCTTTTTATTATAGTATAATTTTTAAAGATTATTCGTGAATAGTAATTGTTTATTTATACTAATATTTAATATTAGTATAATTACTAAATGTATACAATATTACACGTTATTTAATTTAAATAATATTTATGATTCTTATTCACATAATTGTGATATCTATATCTATATATATATATATATATATATATATATATGTGTGTTTGAAGTTATGCTATTATAAAATTACTAATTCGAATAAACTATGTTGTTGGCATTCTAGCGTAGAGTATTAAAAAAATGTTTACCAAAATATTAAAAGATTTTTTACCAGGTATCATATACTACGGTAATAATAATTTATTAATACCTCATATAATGCATGATCATATTATGAATAAATATTGATAAACCATATTATATCGTTTATCATTTAGATATATGCAAGCTTACAAATTATCTTTCACCTTAGTAGGTAAAACCCAGACCAAGCATCTTCCTGACAAACCTGATTCAGTTCTTTGTTCCTTGTTTGCTAATTTTTTCCAACAAAAAATTTCTAGTATTATCAATGTACTTCCAAACATCAACTCGGTACGACTCAATCCCAATTTAACATCCAATCTGAATCATTGGTCATGTTTTACGCTTCCCACAAATGATTTTGTACTCTCTCTGATGACATCCTTGAAAACGAATTCCCCACTTGATCCAATTCCACTCAATCTACTTCGTTCATTATCACCATATTTTATTGGACTTATCACTGAAATAATTCATAGATCTCTTATATCATCTATTGTTCCACACTCCATGAAATATTCATATATTATTCCGATTTAAAAAAAAACTACTCTTGACCAATCTAATTTATCAAGTTATCGTCCAATATCTCAGTTATCATCAATATCTAAGACCTTATAACGAGTTGTGTCCACTCAACTTATTAATTACATTACGTCAAATGCTATTGTTGATAAATATCAAAGTGCGTATCCTCCTCATCGTAGTACCGAAACTGCCCTTACTTTAATCATTAATGATATTCTCATATCTCTTGATATTAAAGCCCCATGCTATCTCGTACTACTTGATTTATCTAGTGCCTTTGATACCCTAGATCACAATATTCTTTAAATTAGACTTAATGAAATTGGCATATACGGTCAAGTACACAGTTGGTTTATGTCTTTTGTGTCATCAAGAACATCTTCCGTGAATATTAACTCCTCGTTGTCTCCTCCTTATGTTAACATGCATAGTGTACCATAAGGCTCTGTTCTTGGGCCTATATTGTTCATTATTTATATTCTCCCTATTAAATCAATTTTTCTCAAATATCCCAATATTCACTATCATCTTTATGCTGATTATCTGATATATACGTAATTTCATAGTTCTAGTGATTCTGATATGATTCAAATGTCTATGTTTAACTGTATTACTGATCTCACTGAATGGTTCTCTCATAACTCTCTCTCCTTAAATATGACTAAAACTGACACTATCATATTTTCGAGACCCAGTTCTCCACTATCAATCACTCATCCTTTTTTACTATCACTACCAACTTCTGAATCTATAACTACCCTCGGTTTCACTCTAACATCTCACCTAGACTACTCTCCACATATTATTAACATGATTCGTACTGCCACCTATTTTCTATATAATATTAGAAAATCTCGTAATAAGCTTACCTTCGCCATGACGAAATGTTTAATTCACTCGCTAGTTTTCAGCAGACTTATATATTTCTGTTCATTATTATGTAATTTACCTGTCAACCTTATGTACAAACTTGAGCGTATTCAACGTCGTGCTATACGTGTATTATATAAACTAAACTTTGCTTCAATTGTTTCTATATCTGATTTAATGAGATCATTAGGCTGGCTTAAGTTTAGATATATTTGTATACATAGGCTATTGTGTATTACACATAAGGCTATTCACCGTGGATTTCCTGAATATATAGCTCAATCCATTACTATTCAGAGTTCAAACAGATCAAGTCGGAAGTGCCACATCATGAAGTTGGTGCAGCAATCTACATCGTTGGCATTCTCTGAATCTGCTTTCTCGGTTATTGCTCCGAAAAGCTGGAATTCTCTTCCTTACGATATTCGTTGTGTTTCATCAATTTCATTGTTTAAACGTAAACTGTATGTTCATTTTAAGTCATTGTAATTCGTTCTATTTTATTTTATTATTCGTTCTCTATTTATTTTTGTTTTTGTTTTTTATCTATCGACGCCTATAACAACACAGTGTTTTTGAAGTCAATAAACTATATATAAATAAATAAATAAATAAAATATATAATATTAGTCCCAATATATACTACTAAAAGATAGCACTAGTGATATTCAATAGATAAAATATAGCTTGTTTGGAGTATGTACCATAACCGCCTACAACTTTTAAAATCACTAATTATTATTAAAATATATAAAAAACATAAAATACTATTTTGTAGAAATTATTCAACAGATATTTGTTTAAATAAAGGCAATTCAAATGATAGACAAATATCTGTATTTAATATTTTTTCTATACATATAGGTATACCCCCTCTCAGGTATATCCGGGGGAATGGTTACCATTGTATCTGGTATCTACATATCTGATGTATCACCTGTGAAGTATAGTAGTACTCTCGGCTCAGCAAGATCAGCAGAACATCACTAGGAATACTGGCATTACAATTTTGGTTAGAGCTTAACGGCAAGGCTTAACTATCTAGTAAGAGTGTTATGTCTTAAGTGAAACCTATCTATTTCATTATGAAATAGATAGCAAAGATTTTCGAAGCAAAGATATAAAACTCCCTATGCATGCAACGTAATTTAGTAATATACCCTGCCGCTGCTAGCAGTAGTATCGAAATCACATGAAATAGATTTAGGTTCGGCTCTGTTTGCATACAACAATGTTTTCATTGCTCTATTAAATTACATGCAATATAAATTAGCTTTTACTTACTAAATATATACTTATAGCATTTAAAACATAAATATCATATTTGTTTGTTATATATTTAGTAATTTTTATATATTAATTAAATTTTATATATTAGTAATTAACACTTAGTTTTCATCATATAAATATTAATTTAAAGCATATTATTTAACATTTTAAAAGTGTATATATACAGGAACTATGTGTTGTTTATAATGTAAATTATAAACTATAGTTAAATACGAATTTACATTATAAACAACACATAGTTCCTAAAAGAAACCCGCTATAGGTGGCACTGGGGTATTTTGTATACAAATTCGAATTACACGATTTCGCGTAAGTGTTATATCTTTCCTTCGGAAAATCTTTGTAGATAAGTTTTGTTTGAAATTTTCATGTGATATTTCACAATATAAATATATATATGTGTGTATCCTAGTTGATATAACATTATTTCTAAAATAAAACTATAATTCTATAATTCAATTAGAAATATTATCTATTAAATATTTATTAAATTATATGAGTATATAACAATAATTTAATTATAAATTTGAATTATTAGCTACATAAGAATCCCTTAAATATTTATACAAATAATATATGATTCTATAATATGAAATAATGGTGTATTTTAACTAAATTAAAGATTATCTATAATATTATTGAAAAGTAAAATTAAGTTTTCATCGTTGTATAAACCTTAATATTTATTCCATATTCAATTACACATACACATATACACATACATACACACATAAAAACACATATATGCATACACGCTAATACATATGCATACAAAAATGATAGGTAGGATAACTGCTTGGAGGACCTATCTATGATCTGCAGTTATTGAACGATATTATCCGAAATGGCTTCGTTCTTTAGTCCGGAAACCCTATAAATCTACACATTGACGGGAAACAAACATGTATGAACTAATATATTCCATATCTAATATATTTTTTGCATACTAATCTAGAAATTATTTTTTTCAAACATTCAGATAATTACAAATTTGAATTTTAAACAAATTTAAATACTATAATAATCAAGAAATTATTATTTAATAATTTGTAAGAAAATATTTATAATTAATATGTAATTTATAATTATATAAAAATTAATTGATCTAAATATTTATAAAAGATTAAAAATATATTTTATATATATATATATATATATATATTACAATTAATAATATTGTATTGATTTCAATATTTACAAAAGATTAAAAATATATTTATAATTTTTATATTACAATTAATTAACATTTATAAGATATCTCAAAAGTATAATATCATAAAATATTGATATAAACTGGTATAATATCAATATGATATATTATTTAAATAGATACATCAGTGTAAATATAATTTCATACATTTTATATGTTAAATATATTATTAATTGGGAATTATTCTCATTAAAATATTATTTTAGGTATTATTTAATGAACATTTATTTGTTTATAATGTTCAATTAGAATTAAAGTAAATTATCAAATTTACAAAAAATAAATTGTTAATAACATATATAATATAAATATATTAATAATTATAATTATGTTGTATTAATGTATTATTCTGATATATCAAAATGATTTTATCTTTCAATATTATATATTTCTTATACATAGTTTATAATTAAAATGTAAAAATTGTGTACAATAATTTTAAATATTTAATTTAATATATCATTTTTAATTATACAGTAATTATTATTTAATAATGTATGAGAATAAATCTATATAATATGTAATTTTTAATTATATAATTGAATAGATCTCAATATTTATATATACAATTAATAATAATGTATTGATTTCTATATTTACAAAAGATTAAAAATATATTTATAATTTATATAATACAATTAATTAACATTTATAAGATATCTCAAAAAGATAATATCATAACATATTGATATAAAACTGGTATAATATCCATATGGTATACTATTTAAATAGATACCTCAGTGTAAATATAATTTCATATTTATATGTTAAATATATTAATAAATGGGAATTATTCTCATTTAAATATTATTTTAGGTATTATTTAATGAACATTTATTTTTGTATTATATGATAATATAAACAATGCTACAATATTATGATTAGATTTGTTTTAAATATTGTTTATTTCATGTATATATTATATATTATGTAAATTTGTTGTAAACATATTTCCACCAATATATATTCACTTATATATAATTATATTTATATGCATTTATATTCACCAATGTACATTATACTATAGTAACACATTATTATTCTGAGTAAAAAAAATATCTAAAGTGAAACAAAGGAACACATGTAAACATTTATAAAACTATTATACTATTATTGATATAAAATAACACTAATATATAAGATTATCACTTAAAAACGAATGTTTATAATGTTTCCTAACTATAAATACATGCAAATAATAACTTAAATTGTAAAATATAAAATGCAAAGTACCATAATAGAGAACATCATAATAAATGATCATTATATTTATTCAGTTGAACACATTGGCTATGCGAGCTGTCAAAAGAACTCACTTCCAGTGTCATATATGGTGAGGGCTATCTAACGTCTATCTCCATATATGGAGTCTGATCCGGAATGAATAGAAAAAGACCCTTCATAAAAAAACAAACCGGAAATATTAATATTCCGTTAGTTTATAACTATATATATATATATATATATATATATATATATATATATATATATATATATATATATATTAGTAATCTAAATGTTACCTGCATTTATTATTTTAACTACGTAAATATTTAATCATCAGATATATTAATAAGCATATATATTTACATTGAGAAAATTATAATATTTATGTGGGTTTTTTATAATAATATAAAAAAAAACTTAAATAAAATATTATATTAGAATATTTTATATAAAATAACACTATATTTGACCTATAATATATACACTGATGGAACGTTGTTATATATTTTACGTTGACGTGCAACGCGTTTGGTTGCTTGGGCAATTCATTATATCATAAAATCTATTTATAGACCGCTCGTCCCCTTAAAAAACATAATCCAACGTAACCGCTAATGTACACTGTTAACAATTAGGGTACAGCGAATGAAATTTATAGGGTACAGCTCGTTAAAATATCACAATTTACCATGTACCCTAATTGTTAACAGTGTAACCTATACTGTAACCACTTCTGCTACCTATACTGTAACCACTTCTGCTACCTATACTGTGAATTTTTAGAATCAGTAAATTCTATAAAAATAATATAGATAGAAATAAGTACATACTTATTCACAATACAAATATTCCTAATAATGATAAAACTAATTTCTTTATAACATTTATTTGTAAAACAGTAGATATTAATAAATAGTGTGTATTATGTATTATGTATTATATATTATAAATAGTTCAATTATCATTTAATACATTAAAATTAATTATAGAGTATTGTGGTATAACAAACATTATTTTATCAAATGTTAACGATTTATTTAGATTACGAGACCTATAAAATGTATTCATTAGAACATCTCTAGGTGAAATATCACAATAATGACATCAGATATTATACCATGTAATTAAAAATAAATTAATTAAAAGTAAAAATATTATAAAATGTATTTATAATTCTAGAAGTAATTCGTCTGAGCTTAGATATATTATAAATCACAAAAAATGACTGGAATATGTAAATTGGTGAAGATAATTTTAATGTGTGGAAATTGTTATATATTAGGTGTTATATAAAAATAAAATTATTAATAATAGTTAATGTTAATAGTTAATATGTTAATTAATAATATAAATATAAATAAAACTATATTCTAGATAATTAACCGGCGAAAAAAATTAAAATATAAAAAATATTAATTTATATATATATTAGGCTAATGCTCTTAGTATTAGAAATAAAATGAATATTATGGAATGTTTACTTTCTTCTAATAAATATGATATATATATATCAGTCTGAGGTCGATGGCTCAATCCGGGGTCGATGGATCAGTGGGACAACCGAAAGCTAGTAAGCCATAGGTCCCGGGTTCGACTCCAGACAGTTCTTGTTTTTCTCTTGTATTTATCAAGAACTTAATAAACGATAAATCAAAACACAAGAAATAAATGTTAATATTTGTATTTTATTGTCCGGGGCCTCTCACAGTTATTTATAACATGTACAAGTCTATGACTTATTGAGGGGTCCATTTGTATCCGCTATTTGTATTGTATTCAATATATATATTTGTGATTTCAATAAATAAATATTATTATTATTATATATATACATTATTGCACATATTTTCTTGGAACTGATGGGATACCATCTTATATATTTAAATTATTATATAAGAATTATATATGATTTTAAATATATTTATAATTCATCTTTATTATCGGGTAATACGCCGACAATTTTGAAAAAATCTATAATCACACCAATCTAAAAAAAAGGCGGCCCATCAAATTAAAATAACTATAAGACTATTTCAATAATATGTGTAATTTGTAGAGTATTAGAACTTATTATTTCTAAACAATTTATTTTGTATTTAAAATCTAATAATTTATTAACAAAATCTCAATATGGTTTTTTATTTTTATATAAGTGGAAAATCAACAGAATTACAATTAACAAAATGTTTAAAATTTGGTATATTGAATTGAATAATAAAACATATGTAGATATAATATATATATTGATTTTGCAAAAGCTAGTGATGTTGTTTCTCATGAATTCTCTACTATATATATTTAAAATCATACAGTACATATAATAAAATAAAATCTTTTTCAAATAGTTCTATTGTAAAATCTGGATGATCTACCACAATGATCGGTTTTGGTTACAATTTTATTTTTATTATATATTAATCTCTTCAAAAATTCATATAGATTTATTTGCAGATGATACAAAAATATATTTTTTTTACGCATCTGAGAGTGTAACGATTTCTTTACAAAATAATTTAAATTTATTTTCACAATGGGCAACAAATGGAAATTAAATATTTCATTATAAAAATGTGCAGTTATGACTTTAGAGAAGTTTCTTCATCAAAATATTTTATAAATAATATTTAATTAGAAAACGTAACTTTTTATAAATCTTTTATAAATTTATAAAACTTTTATTTAATAAAAATATTGCTTATATTTGTATAAAAGAATATTATTTTTCTTGTAATTTAATTTTGTTGATGCATTATTACAAAATCCCCTAATTAATATAACATTTATTGCACACACAATTTATAATATGCAATCATAATTTAGTCACCTTTTTCAAAAGTTAGTAAATTTCGTAATCTCATAGACCAAATTAAAAGAGTGTAAATATTATTTACTAGAATATTAACTACATGCTTATTATATACACATTCGTCAAATATTAATTATAAATCATATAAATAGAGATTGGAATATTTTAAATTAGAATCACTGAATTTAGAAAATTGAAAATAGATCTAACCATATTTTAAAATTTTTCAAATAATTATACAAATATAATTATATCTGATATCCTTAACATTTCGAATCATTGTAGAACTATAATTATTTATTATTACATATGTAAACGTAGGAACTTATCGTATATATATATAGTATTACTTTAATTTTTTTGTTCTATATTATATTTTGTTATATATATATGTTTCAAATTAATTATATTATTAATATACAATATTAATAATTTACTATTATTTATTTATTACGATTATAGTGATAAGTATTATAATATATATATATTTTGTTTGTTTGTAATAGTATTTGTTTGTTTTATTTATAACGTATACTGTTTGTATATATTTATTTATACATGTTGGTTTATTTTATTTTAAAATTTCTGTTTGTATATATATATATATATGTATATATGTGTATATGTGTTTTAAATTAATTATACAATTAAAATATAAAACTAATAATCTACTATTATTACAGATTTTGAAAATATTACATTATTTGTTTATGTCATTCTAGTATATGGGTTATTTGATTTTTAATATGGTTTGTTTGTAATATATTCCTTTCTAACGCTTCCGCCTTGCCGTGGTAGAAAGGCTTGCGCGCATCAATGATTCCTTGAGCTATGGTAACGGGGATTAACAATCTCTAGTAGCTTCAATCATGTTACAAAGATTAGGGATGAGATGTCAGACTAAATGGAAGTAACCGACATTAGGAGTTGCGACCAATGTTGGTATATCAGCTAAGACAACCCAATTATGACAAGTACAACAAACAGCTCCAGGGTTAAAGCCCCTGATTACAACACCACCCAGCTCCGACTGTAGATGTGGATCAAAACAAAATCCAAAATGACGGTATATCTCCAAACCCGAAAGGAAGGGATATACTTGACAACAAATACAAAAATAAAAAACTAAAAACAAACTATTAAAATGCAGAAAAATATTAAATATATCCGTTATGAACGTTAGAACAATCCGTTTAAAATCAAAAAAAGAAGAACTCGCAAATAACATGAAAATGAACAACATTAACATACTAGGCATAGTCGATCACAAGATCAATCATATAGATAAAATTCAATACGAAAATATTGGTAATTTAACTCTGATTACTAGCTCAGCATGGCGCAACTCAAATAATGCTTCCGTTGGAGGCATAGGAATTATGGTAGACAGATCTTCAGAAAATGTCATAACCGAAATTAAAAAATGGAACCAGCGTATATTGATAGTCAATTTTAATGGAAATCCAATGACAACAATAATAATACACTATTCTCCATGCGAAGGTAGAAACGATGCTGCAGAGCACTACTACCAACTTACACACGCTACTGCAACTATACCAAAACACAACGTACTACTAACAGTTGGAGATTTTAATGACCACATTGGTAGCCATGATACTGACAATAAATTCACATTTCACCAATCTACAAATACCAATGGAAAACTCGCTATCGACTATGCAGAAGAAGCAGATATGATAACAATAAATACCCACTTTCAAAAAAGAAAGGGTAAGTTGTGGACCTTCCTCTCAGATACTGGATGTATAAAAACCCAAGTCGATTATATAATGATACGGAAAATGGATGAACAGTGTGAAAAACTGCGAAGCATACAATTCCTTCAGTAGTATTGGATCTGACCACCGGATAATTACTGCAAAGATAAAACTAAGTTTAAGATCTAATAAAAAGCGAACAAAAAGAATGACATATGACTGGTCTGTTCTTAAAAATAAAAATACAAGTAAAGCATATTCCATTATGACCGAAACAGATTTGAAATTTTAAACAAAAACAAAGAATGTGACGGGAGCGCAACATCTCTCTACGAAAACTTTGTTAAACCTAATGATGAAACATCAAACCTACTAATTCCAAAGAAAGAAAAGCTGAAAATAAAGATCATATCTGAAGATACAAGAATCATTGATGCCAGAGATAAAGTTAACGTAGCTTTCAGTATTTACTCAAAAACGCCAACAGATAGTAGCCAAGATACCCTTAGACATGTAAAACAGAAACTCCAATCTGAATATGATAATATTGAATCTGAAGAACTCGATAGAGATATTCAAGGTATTGAGCAGGCAAATAAGCTATCCAAACACGCAGCCAGTTGGAAATTAATTAATAAGATTACTGGTCGGAAACTCTCGAAAAGATGTATTATTAAAGCAAGAAATAAGGAAGACCGATTAACAATATGGTATGAATACTTTCAGAAACTCCTAGGTGATAAACATGAAATTAATAATACTGAAATCAAAGTTATCTATCCTGAAACTCTTGATATATCCGTTGGTTATTTTACGAATAGCGAATATACTAAAGTAAAGAATAATCTTATCGATGGTAAAGCAACTGGTCCTGATGGCATACCCCCAGAAGTTTTTAAATATACTAACCTTGATGATATAATCCTCGAATTTGCAAATCAAATGCTAATACAAAGTAAAAAACCAGCTCAATGGTCTAAATGTAATATAGTTCCTATTCCAAAATCTGGCAACCTAGAGGAAGTTGATAACTATAGAGGAATTGCATTATTAGCAGTCATCGCAAAAATAATTAACAAGATGCTATTAAATCGCATTCAACCGTATATTGACCCTCTATTAAGACCAAACCAAAATGGGTTCAGATCCGGTAGATCTACAATGGCACATATACTTGCACTGAGAAGGTTAATTGAAGGAATTAAGAGCCATGACCTAAACGCAGTTATTATTTTTGTTGATTTCAAAAAAGCATTTGATAGTATTGATCGCGTGAAAATGCTAGAAATTTTAGCAGCATACGGTATACCATATAGCATAACCAATGCAATAGCACTATTCTATGAAAACACTGAAGCGAGAATTATAACACCTGATGGCGAAACAGAATTCTTCAAAATTTCAAAGGGTGTGCTACAGGGAGACACTCTAGCCCCCTTCTTATTTATCATGAATCTATACTACATAATGCGTCAAGTATTTGGTGAAAATGATTACAATCTCGGTTTCAAGTTAACAGAGAGAAAATGTAGTAGAGAACCAGCAGTCGTTATAACCGATCTAAGTTATGCTGACTGTATAGCGCTGATATCTCAAGAACTATACCAAGCTCAAGAACTGTTACAGAGAGTTGAATTAGAAGCTAGAAAAAAAGGTCCAACGCTAAACACTAGAAAAACAGAAGTTATCGGATATAACCTTCAACAATCCCCATTTATTAAAACAATAAGTGGTGAAACAATAAAAGAAGTGTCCAATTACAAATATCTGGGAGCATGGATTTCAAGTTCTGAAAAGGACTTTGAAATCAGAAAGGCTCTTGCTTGGACGGTTATGCACAGAATGAAAATGGACATCTAACATGAGTAATCAGTTAAAGATCCGGGCCTTTAAAGCTACTGTTGAAACCGTTCTGCTATATGGAAGTCAATGCTGGACCGTAGACAGTAAGCTGAGAAAACGGATAGATGGATGCTATACTCGCTTACTACGCATGGCATAAAATATCTCATGGAAAAGTAAAACGAACAACGAAAAACTGTATAATGGTTTACCTAAAGTAACAGATATAATCTCTGAAAGAATGCTGAATCTTGCTGGACACTGTGTACGTCACAAAGAAGAGATGGCCCATAATCTAGTTCTATGGACACCCACACGAGGAAAGAGAATAAGAGGACGTCAGCAGCTTACATTTGTAGATACTCTAAAACTTCAAACTGACCTTGAGAGTATCGATGAGATTCGTTCTGTGATGATGGATCGTGGTAAATGGAAAAACTGTCAAAATTGGGTCGAGCGAGAGCTCGACGAAAGTAAAAAGTAAGTATACAATTAAAATATAAAATTAATAATCTACTATTATTACAGATTTTGAAAATATTACATTATTTGTTTATTTCATTCTAGTATATGGGTTATTTGATTTTTAATATGGTTTGTTTGTAATATATTTAAAATTGATTATATATATAACTAATAATGTATTCATATTTTTACCGTAACTGTAAAACATTTTAAATTTTTAGTTTTTTTAATTTCGTATTATACTTTATTTATTTTTATAATGTACTTTATCCTTAGCAAATATTTATAATTTATACTTCCGATTATATATTTCGACTGTGTATTTGTTATATTAGCGTTTTGGAAAAAACAGTAAAAAAAATTATCTTAATTATGTAATATTTGATATGTTTATATACTCACATAATAATATTAGAGATCAAAACAATTAATCAAATATGAAAATGGTTTTATAAAACGAACTATTTTTGAGAATAAATAATGATAAGAAATAATCTCTAAAAATACTGCAAAAATACGTTTATATATTGTTATTTTACAGAATTATAATTTTGTTATTTAATATAATATATACATATTGGGGTTTACTATATTATACATAGGTATCTTATACATTCATATCAATTTTGATTACTATAAAAAATGTATAATTTACATATAATATTGTGGATTATTATCATAACTATGTACAATATACATGTAGGGTAAGTAATATAATACGGACACTTTATCAATAATTGGTCTTAAAATGTTATGACTCAATATTTGTATTCAAAAATTATAATATATTAATATTATCTGATTATAGATATTATTGTGATTTTTAAATTTTATTTAATCTTTTAATTCCATAGATAACAGGGGTGTCTGTATTCGGTACACATGTCCGAATACGGACAACCTGTATTATAATACGGACACTCTATACAACCCTAGATACACTATATATTATTGATGAATCGATCAGATAAATTACAATTACAATATTTATAAATAATTTTATGAATAATTTATTCTAATTTAATTAGTTAATAATCTATTTATTTTTATTATCTTTTTAATTAATAATATAAATGAATACAATATAAAAATCTAAATAATATAATTTTTAGATTTAGCTTCATTGGTGGTATTAATATTATAACGTACACGATTTTTTATGAAAATCAGGGTATTTACACGATTAGTTATAGGATGTCCGTATTACGATATCTAGAGTATCCATATTAGGGACTTATATGACCTCTATATATATGCTTATAACTTAATGAATATTTGATAACAAATATAGAAATTATATAATTTTAGAATGCTTTATTTTGTAATAATATAGTGTTATATTTTATATCGATACATTTGTATATTCTTGAGAAAGTTTTAAATTGAAAGTTTTTTCATAAATTTAAAAACGTAATAAAAAAATCAATTTATTGGTTATATCAATATATTGAATAATTAAAAAATAAAAATTACTTTTTTAGACTATTTATATAATTATGAATATGTTTTTCATTAACATTTTTTTTGTAAGATTTATGGTTTCTGATATACTGAGAGTGTGCGTATTCGAGTACTGTCCGTATTCGGTTACTTTCCCCTACATACATTATATACATATAATATTTGTATAATAAACATACAAACACATATACTATACTCTTTTTATTCAAATTAGTTCTATATTTTGATTTTGATTTTATAACAAATATATGCCATATTCAAACTTGATTTACTCAAAATAATTATTTTAGTATAATGTTATTCTTAAAAAATTCAATAACTATGTAAATAATGCTCAAATATTGATGACATTTTCAGAATATATTAGTTATTGTGTATTTATTTACTGAATATATGATCATATAATTATTTGTATTATTTTATATATGAAATATAATTTTAAAAAAAATAAAAAGTAAACTACATTTTTACCATTATTAGATGAATTGTATTTCCAAAATTATATAATATTTTCTCATTATTCTAATTCAGAATCAAACTATACAGAGTAGTCCTACATTCAATACCCATTTCACAGAATTGTAATATCTTAAGATTTTTAAACTTATTGACAATTGAAAAAATATAAAAATCTTTTTACATTGTATTTTCAAAAAATTTTAAAACAAGCGTAACCCCAATAAATTCCCCTTAAATAAATTATCAATCAATCAATAATAATCATCACCACGGTTTAATAGAAGTTTAATTTTATATAATTTATTAAATATTTGTATTGTTATTGATTATTTTCGTGGAGTTCTTTCATCCCATCAGGAATTTAATTTACGTTTTTATTATAATCACGTGGTTCTGATATCCTTTCAAAGCCGCTCTCATTTTAATTCATCCATATTTTTAATAGTAACGATAGCATCTTAACTTAAATTCTTAATAAATATGTTATTGGTGCAGTCGATATTTATCGCGTATCATATATGACTAGTATACTGCATGTAGATATGTATGATTCCTAAGCATGTTCAGCCATCCAGGATGTTTAATATATAATTAAAAATAGTCAGTATATTTAGTAACTGTAAACACTACCGAGTGTATTCTAATAATAGATTAGTATATCACTATGTATTACTATGTATTAGGTAGGCGAATGTTTGCCATATATTCTAAAGAGCAAGCCACTTGGTATTGCTTCTACTAACGATGATACCTCTGATACTAGAATGGTAAAGATAGAGATAATTATACTGCGATTAAGTATAATGCTCAATACAAATACATATCTAAATCACAATCCTATATACGTATATGTGTATGTGTATGTACGTGTGTGTTATTATATTGAATGTATGTGTTAAGTGTAAACTTTTAAGTTTATTAATTGTTATTAACTATTTTATTTCGCATTATTTAAGAATTAGACATCACAATTAAGTATTCGTAATGTAATAATTATAATTACAAATATGATTAAGTGTAATCTAATAATATGTTAATTAATATATTATATAATATTGATGCCATAATACATATACATATATTAATTATTAATTAATGAATGTATAAACTTATTTAAATAGAAGGTATTAATATAAACTTATTATAAATATAAACTTATATAAATAGAAGGTATTATTATTGAAGAAATACAATAAATAATTAATACTATGACCGAACGAACGTTTCCCATTATTGTTCATGTATAATAATAGTCTTGCTATTATCAAATAAGAAGATATTAATAAATAATAAACATGCATTATAATATATTTATTCTTTCATTTATATATAGTTCTCGATTATATATTTTGTAAAAAAATAACTATTACAATATAAATATTAATTTCGGACTCATCAGTAATAATAGAAGATATTCATCTTTTTCAAATACTACGGTTATTTGTCGTGCAATTTCTTTCATTATATTGAAATATGACGACGAGACCCACGACTAGAGCATTATGGCGGTCCTGCAATGATAAATGTTAACATCAATAATAACACATGTATTACATTAGCACTATATAATACCTATAAATATTTGACTATATTTTATAAACAGGTTTATATTTAAATTGGAAATAATTAAAATTACTTATAATAATAAAAATTATTTATATATCCTTTGGACTATATATATATATATATATATATATATATATATATATATATATATATGTGTGTATGTGTTTGATTTATGTTAGTATCATATACAATCTTATTAATTCTGTGAATACCTGACTTTATAAAATCACATATATGTCACATATAAAATATGTACATAATATAATTAAAGTTGAATATGTATTAATTAATATTACAATACATACGTATAGTGTTAATGAATAACATCACAAATTATGAACACAATATTTAATTATGGTTAAGCGGACGAGGGCCGTTCGTTTTATTAAATGTAATGTTATGTATACATAATACTAATAATAATAATACTCCAATAACTCTACCTACTTTAATTACTCATTATCATCGTCTACTATTATAATAGTTATTAATATTACTATTATTATATTTAATGCATAGCACAGAAACAAAATTAATATATGTTATTATAAAAAATCACTAAATAATATGATTGTTGTTAGGAGGGTGAGCGCCGTTCGTTTTATCATTAACAAAAATGTTTTTTCTATTTTTTATGAGAAAATATGTATAATTGATTACTTTTACGTCTATACATCTAAAAAGTGTGATATAAATCATTATATAAGTATTTTAAAAATGATGTTTTATAGACCCTATTTTTCACAATATTATTCAAAATAGTTAAAATTATAATAATTTAACATAACAAATTAAAAAATAATATGTTTTATAAAACATCAATATTTTATGATTAGTAATTGAAATAAAAAATGTTTTACTGAATACAAAACTCTACACAATACAAACAAATTAAATGTATAACTATATTGTATAAAGAGTCTTAGGATTTTTAAAACATGAACTAATTCCCTATCCTCTACATGTTAAAATATATGTATAGACCGAACGGCGCTCGTCCCCTTAAAATAAAAATTAATTTTAAATATTATTAAAATATTTGTATATTGCATAATATAAAAATAGAATTAATATTTATATATTTTTTTATAACAATATGACATACAAAATATAATTTTAAATTGTAAATGAACATTTTCAAAACAAAATAATCTTGTTAATATATATATATATATATATATATATATATTGATATAGAGAGATAAAATATTGAGTGATAAGGGTATTGCGATATAGACTATCGGATATATATATATATATATATATATATATCTATTAAAGTCACATATATAATAGGACACAACTATGAACTCTTACCCTAACATCCGTAGTAAGCGATAGATTGATGATAGTTTGTTTGACAATCATTTAGTACCGCTAAGGTGGCCGATTTCAAAGTAGATCCCGAACCCTATTATATAGTAATTTGAGTATGTTTTTAGATTAGTAGATGAGTAAATATGTTACACTATAGTTATAATAAGCGTGTATATCCGCTTACACGTATATATATATATATATATATATATATATATATATATATATATTATGAGTATAACCTATATTTAATACCTATTACAGTTATTATAAATAGTATAAAATATAAAGAACGAAAATATCTAGTACAAGACTGCACCACTAACCATATGTAATGCACCTCGGGGTAGAGAAGTAGGGGTCAAGTTATTTATAGTCAGATTTTGAGCCGTGTCCGATTGACCGGTTCGATATATTTTAGCTTGATTTGATATCTTGGTATTCAAATTGAAGGACGAGCTATTGTATGTAATAAAGGGGTTACTTTCATTTGATTTTTTAATAACTTAAATAATATATATATAAATTTATATATATATATATATAATATTTATTTATTCAAATTACAAATATATATTGAATATAATACAAATAACGTATATAGGTCCCCTAAATAAGTCATATACTTGTACTATAAATAACTATGAGAGGCCCCGGACAATACGATACAAATGGTAACATTTTTATTTTCTTGTATTTTGATTTATCATTTATTAAGTTCTTGATAAATTTATTAACACAAGAGAAAAACAAGAACTACCTGGAGTCTAACCTGGGACCTCTGGCTTACTAGCTTATGTCCCACTGTGCCAACGACCCCAGACTATATATATATATGTACATATGTATACATATATGCATATGTATGTGGATATGTGCTTGCGTGTATATGTGTATATTTAACATGTATTGGCACTTTAAATACACTTAAATACACTTAAATACATACTTGAATATATAGCTCACATTTCTAAAATACTTCTGCTGTACGTTTGACCGGGCAAAGATTACGCCCATTTAAAGGTACACATGTCGTATAGGACATGTCTAGGACTAACAATAGTTGACAGTATTTCCTATTCGGGGAGACGATCTGTAATTTCACCATCGTGTTTCGATTGTTATTCGGACATCTGACCAGAACGCAGCTGACATAGTCGTCTATAGCCTGGGGCCACGCTAATTTCAGGTCCGCCATGTATGTTCCGTACAGCAGACCGGTTTGTTCTCGAGATTCGCTAAATACCCGAATGTCTTGGTTTTGATGCTGATAGTATGGGTGCGTGTGATATGCATGTTTGTAGTGGTATTACGTTTATCAGTGGTGTGTGTGCGCGTCATCATGCGTGCGTGTGTGATACGTGCGTTTGTAGTGGTGTGGGCGTATGTGCGCATGTTAATAGTAAGCGATGGGCGAAGTTAGATACAATATTATTAACATAATATATATATATTATTAGCTACCTAGATATATTCATTATATTCATTATATATATACATATATATTAATAATATATTTTATAAATTTTAACTTATAACAGTATCCCGATATATTTTACTAAAAGTATCATTTGGTGATTCATATTAACTCGATTTTATTTGATTCAAATATTATCATACATTTAAGAAACATATATTATAAGTTAACTATTATTAAATAATATTCGTAGATGTAATGTGGGTATATTAATAAACTAACGTGAATGAGTAATGACACGGCACACATAGTATATACAGGTTTATCAATAGGTTGCCATGACAAAGGGGCACCTAATGCCGGTTCCACGACATTTAGAGTTCCTTGATTATTGGACAGCAATACCACCATAGATTTAACAGGTTTGCTGAGCTAATGTAATATATAAAGTATCGATTGAGTATAGTATTATTATGATTTATTATTTGTAATAATTTACAATTAAGTATTACTACTCGTTAATAAATAATGTATTACTATTAATATTATCAGCACATAAAGCACATATCCTACATGGCCTTAGTCAAGTGAAGTACAATTACTCCTCCCCTCCTCTTCCTCCTTAACATATGCATGTTATAATTGAGTTTAGTTAGTTATACTTCACATTTATTTATTATTATTTTTATTAATTTACTATTGATTTTCAATCTTTGTATAGTGATATCATAGTTTTAGTTATTCTTCCTACTACTACTACTACTACTACTACTACTACTACTACTACTACTACTACTACTACTACTACTACTACTACTACTACTACTACTACTACTACTACTACTACTACTACTACTACTACTACTACTACTACTACTACTACTACTACTACTACTACTACTACTACTACTACTACTACTACTACTACTACTACTACTACTACTACTACTACTACTACTACTACTACTACTACTACTACTACTACTACTACTACTACTACTACTACTACTACTACTACTACTACTACTACTACTACTACTACTACTACTACTACTACTACTACTACTACTACTACTACTACTACTACTACTACTACTACTACTACTACTACTACTACTACTACTACTACTACTACTACTACTACTACTACTACTACTACTACTACTACTACTACTACTACTACTACTACTACTACTACTACTACTACTACTACTACTACTACTACTACTACTACTACTACTACTACTACTACTACTACTACTACTACTACTACTACTACTACTACTACTACTACTACTACTACTACTACTACTACTACTACTACTACTACTACTACTACTACTACTACTACTACTACTACTACTACTACTACTACTACTACTACTACTACTACTACTACTACTACTACTACTACTACTACTACTACTACTACTACTACTACTACTACTACTACTACTACTACTACTACTACTACTACTACTACTACTACTACTACTACTACTACTACTACTACTACTACTACTACTACTACTACTACTACTACTACTACTACTACTACTACTACTACTACTACTACTACTACTACTACTACTACTACTACTACTACTACTACTACTACTACTACTACTACTACTACTACTACTACTACTACTACTACTACTACTACTACTACTACTACTACTACTACTACTACTACTACTACTACTACTACTACTACTACTACTACTACTACTACTACTACTACTACTACTACTACTACTACTACTACTACTACTACTACTACTACTACTACTACTACTACTACTACTACTACTACTACTACTACTACTACTACTACTACTACTACTACTACTACTACTACTACTACTACTACTACTACTACTACTACTACTACTACTACTACTACTACTACTACTACTACTACTACTACTACTACTACTACTACTACTACTACTACTACTACTACTACTACTACTACTACTACTACTACTACTACTACTACTACTACTACTACTACTACTACTACTACTACTACTACTACTACTACTACTACTACTACTACTACTACTACTACTACTACTACTACTACTACTACTACTACTACTACTACTACTACTACTACTACTACTACTACTACTACTACTACTACTACTACTACTACTACTACTACTACTACTACTACTACTACTACTACTACTACTACTACTACTACTACTACTACTACTACTACTACTACTACTACTACTACTACTACTACTACTACTACTACTACTACTACTACTACTACTACTACTACTACTACTACTACTACTACTACTACTACTACTACTACTACTACTACTACTACTACTACTACTACTACTACTACTACTACTACTACTACTACTACTACTACTACTACTACTACTACTACTACTACTACTACTACTACTACTACTACTACTACTACTACTACTACTACTACTACTACTACTACTACTACTACTACTACTACTACTACTACTACTACTACTACTACTACTACTACTACTACTACTACTACTACTACTACTACTACTACTACTACTACTACTACTACTACTACTACTACTACTACTACTACTACTACTACTACTACTACTACTACTACTACTACTACTACTACTACTACTACTACTACTACTACTACTACTACTACTACTACTACTACTACTACTACTACTACTACTACTACTACTACTACTACTACTACTACTACTACTACTACTACTACTACTACTACTACTACTACTACTACTACTACTACTACTACTACTACTACTACTACTACTACTACTACTACTACTACTACTACTACTACTACTACTACTACTACTACTACTACTACTACTACTACTACTACTACTACTACTACTACTACTACTACTACTACTACTACTACTACTACTACTACTACTACTACTACTACTACTACTACTACTACTACTACTACTACTACTACTACTACTACTACTACTACTACTACTACTACTACTACTACTACTACTACTACTACTACTACTACTACTACTACTACTACTACTACTACTACTACTACTACTACTACTACTACTACTACTACTACTACTACTACTACTACTACTACTACTACTACTACTACTACTACTACTACTACTACTACTACTACTACTACTACTACTACTACTACTACTACTACTACTACTACTACTACTACTACTACTACTACTACTACTACTACTACTACTACTACTACTACTACTACTACTACTACTACTACTACTACTACTACTACTACTACTACTACTACTACTACTACTACTACTACTACTACTACTACTACTACTACTACTACTACTACTACTACTACTACTACTACTACTACTACTACTACTACTACTACTACTACTACTACTACTACTACTACTACTACTACTACTACTACTACTACTACTACTACTACTACTACTACTACTACTACTACTACTACTACTACTACTACTACTACTACTACTACTACTACTACTACTACTACTACTACTACTACTCACCAGATGGTTTCCTAGAATGTAAATGCGGTCTACTTATTCACTACGCATGTCTGTTTAACGCAAACGAAATTAACTGTGCATTGAGCAACAAAGTTCCATCTAAGATATCAATAGCATTGGTGAACTCGCCCTGCTTCTTATACACGTGCCTACAATGCTTGTAATAGTGAACCATCACCGGTAAGTGCCTCGCCATCTATTGAAGATAAAATTAATAATATTGCTATTTTACTATCCAGCCATACTAATATAATTAATGAATTAAAAAGTAGCATAAGCTCTTCATTATCTAACAACACTGTAAATAATGATAATGCCAAAACCTGCTTAGAAAACGATAACACCATAACCTATGCTAATGTGACAAGTAGAAATATAAGTAGTTCGAATGCTGTTGTTTATAATAGGGATGCATTAAATATTCCTTTATTTTCGGCCATTATTAAACAAATTGACAGTAGTAATCTAAATACTAACTACATTAAGGATTTATTAAAAATATTAAAAATTGATTTAAATACCATTTCTAAAGTACACTTTAATAATAAAGTATGTATAATTAATTTCACTACTGTGTTTGCAAAATCAGAATTTTTAAATCTTAACTCGACTATTAAAACTTTAGATAATAAATTTAATAAATTATTTATTCATGACAATTTATCCGCTGATGTTAGAAGAAATGGTAATATATTTTATCATGCTATTAAATCTAAGCTAATTTTAAACTATAAATGTACATTAAATTTAAAAACTAATACTTATGAACTAAGACCATATAATGGTACAAATAAACATGATTGGAACTGTTCTCCATATTTACCGTCCATAAATGAATTGAACACATGGAGTAAATCATACGATACATATATCACATCAATCAAAAATAAACCAAATAATAAATCTAATTGACTATCGGTATGTAGCAATGAAAACATTACTTCCCTCATTAATTGTCGGTCACTAGTTGCTAATATTGATATCATCACACAATATATAATAGAATCTAAATCATCAATAATCGCACTCACAGAAACTTGGCTCCATATATTAGATGATGTTACTCCTTCTTATTTTGAACCATTACATTTTAATTTTATACATAGTCCTAGATGTGATGGTAGAAATGGTGGTGGTGTTGCTTTACTTTTAAATAATAACTATACTATACTTTCTCAAATTCGAATTAATATGACTCTATGTGATGTACTTCTTGTAAAATTTAAAACATCCCAATCTCAAATAATAACTGTTCTCACTATATATAGACCTCCAAATAATAACCATATAATATTTTTTAAAGAATTTTCGGATCTAATACATCAACACATTAGCCCTTTCCTTATAATTCTTGGTGACTTTAATTTTCATTTTAATTCTACATCATATCCCCATAATAAATTCAAAGATATCTGTAATGAATTATGTTTATCTCAACATGTTACTGAAACTACACATATTTCTGGAAATGTACTCGATCTTATTTTTACTCATAATAATTCTATTCTATTAGCTAAACAACCAACTAATTCTACACTATTAACTGATCATTATGCTATTAAATGTACATTAAATATAAAAAAATATATAAGTTCTAAATTATTATCCTATCGACATTTACGTAATATAGACTTAACTAAATTTTCTCTTGATATTCTATCTAATCTTGACATAAATAATTTTACTATAACTGCACTTAATAATACACTTTCTAATCTTCTAGACACATATGCACCACTTAATAACCGAACAATTAAAATATACTCTATAACACCATGGTTTAATCATATATGTCATACTTATAAAAAAAATACTAACATATTAAACAAAATATATAATAAAAATAAAAATACAATTAATCATGATAATTTCTTATTTGCTAGATCTCAATACCGTAAACAAATGAAATCTCAAAAAACAATGTACTATAATAATAAAATTAATTTATATAAAAATGATTCTAAAAAACTTTTTAAACTTACTAATCAATTAATGGGAAGGAACAAAAGAAAAACTTTTCCTCCTCAAAAAAATAATCTACTAGTTAATAAATTCTCAAATTTCTTTGATAATAAAATTTCCAACATATGTGATAATATCTCGAAAAGTAAATCTGTAAATAAATCTATCAATATAAATTGTTTTGATACATGTTCATTTCCCAATAATAATTTTAATAATTTCATAACTCCAACACATACTGAAATATATAATTTGATAATTACCGCCAAATGTACTTCACCAAATGATCCATTACCTCTCTCTATTACTAAAAAAATTATTAACACTTTAACACCTCTATATCATAAAATTATTAATATTTCACTAACTACTGGCATTATACCACCTGAATTAACACATGCTATAATAACTCCCATTTTAAAAAATGCATCTTTAGATGATTTTATTTTATCTAATTATCGACCTCTATGTCAATTACCATTACTCTCAAAGATTCTAGAAAAAGTTATCTATAAACAGCTCATATCTTATCTTGACTATAATGATTTATTTGATAATTACCAGAGTGCATACCGTAAACATCATAGTACTGAAACTTCCATTATTGCACTTACTGATAGCCCTCACCATTCACTTGACAACCACAAATCTTTGCAATTATTATTTATTGATATGACTGCTGCATTTGATACCATTGACTTTACTATATTACTATCTAGACTTTCCAATATTGGTATTACTGGAACTGCTTTCAATTGGTTTAAATCTTTCATTATTACTAGAACATACTCTGTTAAAATTAATTCTTCATTTTCTCAACCCTATCCACTAAATTTCGGTGTCCCACAAGGTTCTGTCCTTTCTCCAATTCTATTTTCTATATATCTACGACCTTTATCAAAATTACTCCAATCATATACTTTACTAAAATATAATATATATGCAGATGATATTGTATTACACACATTTGCAACTAACTCTACACAAAATAATTATTTTCAAGACTGTATTAATTCTACTACTAACTGGCTTACTAATAATAACTTACTAATAAATTCAAATAAAACTAAACTAATTAATATTTCTAGAACTCGCACTGCATTTCCAAATATCTATATCGGTACA